>JAGIQG010000007.1:16082668-17282668 GCA_024679065.1 Sphyrna mokarran | reverse complement strand
AAAACCATGCTGACTATCCCCAATCAATTCATTTCTCTCTAAATAACTATAAATCCTATCCCTAATAATTCTCTCCAATACTTTGCCCACAACAGAAGTAAGACTCACTGGCCTATAATTCCCTGGAAGGTCTCTCTTCCCCTTCTTGAACAAGTTTTCTCCCACAATCCGAAAAACATGCTGATCAGGTGCTAAATTCTCTCTTGGTGTACCCGAACAGGCACCAGAGTGTGGTGACTGGGGGATTTTTACAGCAACTTTATTGCAATATTAATGTAAGCCTAGACCATAAGAACCAGGAGCAGGAGTAGACCATTTGGCTTCTCAATAAGATCATGGCTGATCTTCTTGTGAATTCAGCTCCACTTCCCCGCCCACTCACATTAACCCTGAATTCCTTTACTGTTCTAAAATTTATCTATCTTTGCCTTAAAAACATTCAATGAGGTAACCTCAACTGCTGGGCAGGATATTCCACAGATTCACAACCTTTGAGCGAAGAAGTTCCCCTTCAACTCAGTCCTAAATTGTTGCCCTTATTTTGAGGCTATGTCCCTTAGTTCTGGTTTCACCCTCCAGTGGAAACAACCTCCCTGCTTCTATCTTATCTATCCTCTTCATAATCTATACGTTTCTATAAGATGTTTCATTTGTATATGTTTCACTGGTACCTCTTTCCATTTGATGAATTGCAAATGCTGCTGTCATTGTAATCTCTTCTATATCAGAAAGACCAAACATAGACTGGGCAATTGCTTTGCTGAGCATCTTCGGTCTGGGCGCAGTCAGGACTCTGACCTTTAGGTTGCTTGCATTTTAACACAGGATCCTGCTCCCACCTGTCTGTCCTTGGCCTGTTGGACTTTAACTTGGTGTTGTGAGACTTCTTACTGTGTTTACCCCAGTCCAACGCCAACATCTCCATATCACTGCTGCAATGTTCCAGTGAAGCTCAACGTGAACAGCATTTCATCTTGCAGCTAGGCACTTTCCAGCCTTCTGGTCTCAATATGGAATTCAACAACTTCAGATGATTATTCCACCCTACCTCGGCCCCTTTTGTTTTCATTTTATTTTATTTAATTTTTTACTGTTTTCTACCTTTTATTTCTTTATTGTCTTTTTTCATTTTTCTTTCTCCCCTACATTTTCTCCCTAATTCATCCCCCTTTCTTTACCTTTTCTCCCCCATTTCCCCTTTTTCATCATTCTACCTCTGTCCCATCTTTTCCACCCTTTGCCCCAACATGTTCATCTGTCACAGCTTCTCTGCTGTTTGTCCAAATGCATCCCTTATTCTCTCTGCCATTTGCAGTCTTTTCCCCTAATTTCTGTGGCTATGACTCATCTTTCATTCCCTCATCCCGCAATCTAAATATCTCCCACTTTCTCTGCCTTTTAGCCTTGATAAATGCCATCTGGACTCAAAACATCAGCTCTTTCCTCTCCTTACAGATTCTGCCAGACCTGTTGGGATTTTCCAGCATTTTCTCTTTTGTTTCTATAAGATCCCTCTCATTCTTCCGAATGACTTCTACTTGTGACGGTAATAAATAAAGTAAAAATAACTAATAAGCTGAAACATTGAACATAAATGTATCAGAGTGCTACTAGCAAACAGAGTAATGCATGTAGAAAAGAAGAATGATGTTTTGAAATTGAAATTGGAGTTTCCCTAAAATTCCAAAAGATTCCTTTTGAAACCATTTTGGGAAGGAAATAATTTAATGTTTGATCACAGTGGCTTATTCGATAATGACACTTAAGAAGTGGAAATTATGAGAAGATTTGTTGGATGGAATTGTGGATTCTGGTGAATGAAAACAGTGCCATGGTCCGTTATTTGATACTTTCAGAACTGGTACCAAGATAGAGAAGCGCAAAGCAATATTGAAATAATATACATTATTACAAACTTATGTACCATTTTAAAATCACAAAGGTCAAGTTCTGCTGTCTCCCCATGACTTGGACTTGTTTAGCTTTAGGTTTTAAAAGTTACTGGGAGTCACTAAAAGTGAGCTGACAGGGCCCATTCAGGGAAGCAGGGTATCTGGGTGTAATGCCTCAGCCAGTGAGGTTAAAAAACTGCTAAATAAATCAAGGGAGGGCTGGGAAAGAAGGTGAATCAATGTCAAAGCAGATTCAGGAAGGGAAGTTAAAAGAGAGTGAAGGAAAAACTTTGTTAAAAGAGCGTTAAAAGAGGTCAAAAGGAAAAGAACAAAAAAAAATTTTAAAATCTCTTAAAACAATTCACAACCTGCAGGAATGAAACTCCATTCTTCAAATTGTTTACTGTTGGGGCCAAAGAGCTTTATTAGTAATCAATAATTTTCACTGTGTTAGCAGGATGCTTAACTTGATAATCACCTGATTTAACTGACAGAGTGGTTAGTGTTGAATTCTCAGCAGGCTTTGGAAGGCTTCACTTTTTCTGAGCTACCTTGCTCCCTCTCACTCCCCACTCCCCAATACATTCACTAGTTTCTCGATTAACTTACGTCAATATAACATAAATATAATCCCTGAAGAGACTCATGGTTGCTCTCACTTGCTCTTACTGATAGTGCCCTCCTATGCTTGGGCATCTCTTCAATCAAGGGGGCAGCACAGTGGTTTGCACTGCTGCCTCACAATGCCAGGGACCCAGGTTCGATTCCAGCCTTGGATAACTGTTTGTATGGGGTTGCACATTCTCCCTCTGTCTGTGTGGGTTTCCTCTGGATGCTCTGATATCCTCTCACAGTCTAAAGATGTGCAGGTTAGGTGGATTGGCTATGTTAAATTGCACTTTAGTATCCCAGGATGTGTAGATCAGATGGATTAGCCATGGTACTTGTGTGGGGTTACTGGAATAGAGTGGCAGAGACAGTAAGACAGTGTCAGAGAGTCGGTGCAGACTCAATCAGCCCAGTGAACTCCTTTCGCACTATGGGGATGCTATGATTCTATGAGGTGAACAAAAATAAAAATGATTAAGGACCAAATTCATTCCATTTCCAATGCAATTGACTCTGAGCTAATGTTCAGCAAATGTGCAGTGAAGCAAAAATGTGACGATATCGCTGATTAATGAACTTGGACCATGGCTGAGGAACTGCTTTCTCCTCTTATCAGGACAGTTCTACTCCTTTGTAAACTGGACATTCCTTTATGACAGTAGCAATTTACTTTCATAATATATTTGTTTCATCTTACAAATGCTTTAGAAATAGTGACAAAAGAGAGTGCTATTTCAACGGATAGATAGTTTACATACATCTAACACATTCCACAGATGATAGATAGTCAATCGAGTCAAGATGAATTAAAGTGGAAATGTTGAACAGGGATTTTCAAACTGTGTTAATTTTTTTTTGTCTTGATAATTGCAATTAAATTCAGAAACAATTTAAAGAAGCATTTTTTTTTAACCTCAGGATAAAGCTCTGGTATCATGTGTTTGAGTAACATAGAGTTGTAAATTTTGTAAAACATTGGAAGTATTACAGTGCGACAGTATTTATTGTATAAGTCTGCAATCTTAGACAAAATATAAATCAACTGAATTGAATCCTGCAGGTTTTACAGTCATTTCAGTGCTTAGCTTATATCTTGACAAGACAGCTCAGTACATTACTTGGGGACTTGGTGCTTCATGAGAGATAATAATTATACAAGCTAAGCTTTCAAATTTGTCCTGTAACTGGCAGAATTTTCATCTGGAAGTGTTGACTGAAAAATTTCCATTCCAGTGCCCAAGTTTCATCAGAGGTTGAGTAAAAAGCTTGTTAACTGTATAAAGAGTGTTTCTGACCAATGGGCAGGATTTTATAGCCTTGCTCGGGCAAGATTGTAAAATCCTGCCCAAAACCAATGGGAACCTCGCCCGACCCGGAAGATTTGCAGCCAATAAATCATAGAATCATAAATCCCTGAAGATGACAGGGCACGTGAATAGGATAGTTAAGAAGGCATATGGGACACTTGCTTTCATCATTGTGATACAGAGTATAAGAGCAAGGAGTAACGTTGGAACTGTACAGAACATTGGTTAGATCACGGCTAGAGTACTGTGTGGAGTTCTGGTTACCTTGCAATAGGAAGGATGTGATAGCCTTAGATGGGGTACAGAGGGGGTTCACCAGGATGTTGCCTGGGAAGGAGCATTTGAGCTATAATTAGAGACTGAATAGACTTGGATTGTTTTCTTTAGAGCAGAGAAGGCTGAAGGGGGCATGATTGAGGTGAGAATTGTGAGAATATCGACGGGGTGAGTAGAAAGCAGCTGTTTCCCTTGTTTGAAGGGAATTACGTTGGGGCATAGTTTTAGGGTAAGGGACACGAGATTCAGAGGGAATTTGAGAAAACACTCTTCACTCAGAGGGTGCTGGAAATCTGGAATGCACTGCCAGCGAGAGAGCGGAGGCTGGAAACCTTACAAGCTTTAAAAAATATTTGGATGAGCACTTGAAATATCAGAATATTAAAGGATATGGGACAAGTTCAGGAAAATGGGATGAACGTGCCATTAGTGGTAGATATTGTTGGTGATGGGCTGAAGAGCCTTTTCTATACTATTAGCCTCTGGGCAGATTTTCCTGTCTCATCCACCATGGGAATCATTGTGATCCGAGGGGGTGCGGGGTGGAGAGTTGGGGTGGGATCGACTATGCAAAGGTCGTTGATCTCAGGTGGGATTTTCTGGTGTTTGGGTGAACACAGCTTTATGACTCTATGTCCAGAATTTTACCGGCACACCTGCCCAAGGCTCATAAGACCGTGCCTAGGGCCAATGGAGAATGTTGTTCTGTGATCCTCACCTGCCCTGATTCTGGGGCGGGTGCGCCAGTAAAATCAGGGCTTCTGAGTCTAGAAGCAGGCCATTCAACTCATCGAATCTGCTCCGACAGAACATCCCAATGAGACTCTGCCTCCATTACCCCATTAATATCCCCCTCCAATTACCCCATGTAATTACCCCATTAATACCCCCCTCCAACCTACACATCTTGGATTACTGATGGCCTAGTAGTATTATCGTTAGACTATTAATCCAGAAACTCAGCTAATCTGCTCAGCTAATCTCTCAGAGACTATTTCCCCGAGCAGAAATGGTCAATACGAGAGAACACAGATTTAAGGTGCAGGGAAGCAAATACAAAAGAGATGTCAGGGGTAGGTTTTTCACTCAGAGGGTGGTGAGTGAATGGAACTGACTGCCGTCGGAGGTTGTTGAGGCAAACTCACTGGGGTCTTTTAAGAGACTTCTAGATGAGTATATAGAAAAGAATAGGATAGGGGGTTATAGATAGGTCTGTGGATTGGTAGATGTGATCGGCGCAACTCGTGGGCCGAAGGGCCTGTTTGTGCTGTATTGTTCTATGTTCTCTGTTCTATGACATGGGTTTGAATCCCACCATGGCAGCTGGTGCAATTTGAATTCAATAAAAAATATCTGGAATTAAGAACCTATTAATGACCATGAAACATAGAACATAGAACATTACAGCACAGAACAGGCCCTTCGGCCTTCGATGTTGTGCCGACCAAAATAAAAAGCAATGCCCCTCCAAACTAAACCATTCCCTTCTCTTCCATATACTTATCAATTAACCTCTTAAACGCCACCAAACTTGGCGCATCTACAACAGCTGCAGGCAGGGCATTCCACTCCCTAATCACTCTTTGAGTAAAGAACCTACCTCTGATATCCGTCCTATAACTCATACCCCTTAATTTAAAGCTGTGTCCCCTCGTGCTAGCTTTCTCCATCCTAGGAAAAAGGCTATCACTGTCCACCCTATCTAAACCTCTAATCATCTTATATGCTTCAATAAGATCCCCTCTTAGCCGCCTCCTTTCTAACGAAAACAACCTCAAATCCTTCAACCTCTCTTCATAGGACCTGCCCTCCATACCAGGCAACATCCTGGTAAACCTCCTCTGTACCCTCTCCAATGCCTCCACATCTTTCTTATAATGTGGGGACCAGAACTGCACACAATACTCCAAGTGCGGCCGCACTAGAGTTTTGTACAGTTGCAACATGACGTTGCGGCTCCGAAATTCAATCCCCCTACCAATAAAAGCTAAGACTCCATATGCCTTCTTAACAACTTTATCCACTTGACTGCCTACTTTCAGGGATCTATTGACACATACACCAAGATCCTTCTGTTCCTCAACACTATTAAGAGCCCTACCATTAGCCCTATACTCTACACATTTATTGTTCCTGCCAAAGTGCATTACCTCACACTTTTCCACATTAAACTCCATTTGCCACCTCTCGGCCCAGCTCTGCAACTTGTCCAAGTCACTCTGTAAACTATAACACCCCTCTTCACTATCTACCACTCCACCGACTTTAGTGTCATCTGCAAATTTACTAATCCATCCTTCAATACCCTCATCCAGATCATTTATAAAAATTACAAACAGCAGGGGCCCCAAAACAGACCCCTGAGGCACACCACTCGTCACCGAACTCCACGATGAATATCTCCCATCAACCACCACCCTCTGTCTTCTATCTGCCAGCCAATTCCTAATCCAATTAGCTAAATCACCCTCTATTCCACACATCTTCATTTTCTGTAGAAGTCTACCATGGGCCACCTTATCAAACGCCTTACTAAAGTCCATATATACTACATCAACCGCCTTACCCCCATCCACCTCTCTGGTCACTTTCTCAAAAAACTCAATGAGGTTAGTAAGGCATGACCTACCCTTCACGAAACCATGCTGACTATCCCCAATCAATTCATTTCTCTCTAAATAACTATAAATCCTATCCCTAATAATTCTCTCCAATACCTTGCCCACCACAGAAGTAAGACTCACTGGCCTATAATTCCCAGGAAGGTCTCTCTTCCCCTTCTTAAACAATGGGACCACATTCGCTATCCTCCAGTCCTCCGGAACCACACCCGTAACCAACGAGGACCTGAAGATCAGAGCCAGAGGCTCTGCAATCTCCTCTCTTGCCTCCCAGAGAATCCTAGGGTAAATCCCGTCCGGCCCAGGGGACTTATCCAACTTCAAACCCTCGAGAATTTCTAACACATCCTCCCTATCTACTACAATACTTCCCAATTTGCAACCCTGTACCTCAGTGTTCTCCATAGCTACATTTCCAGCACTCTGCGTGAATACCGAAGAGAAATATTTATTCAGTGCCTCACCAATCTCTTCAGGCTCCACGCACAACTTCCCACTGCTGTCTATGACTGGCCCAATTAACCATTGTTAATTGTCAGAAAAACCCATCTGGATCACTAATATCCTTTAGAGAAGGAAAGCTGCTGGCCTACATGTGACTCCCAAGCCATAGCAATGCCGTTGATCTTCAACAGTCCTCCAAGGACAACTAGGAGTGGGAATAAATGTTGGCCAACCAGCAATGCTCATGTCCCATGAATGAATAAAAAAAAACTAATGGGCAATTTTAGACTGGCTAATCAACCTAACCTGCACATCTTTGGACTGGGAAGTTATCGGACCAGAATAGAAGCAGTAGTAATGAAATTTTCAGATTCTATTTGAAACACCAGGATAGCGTAGTAAAGTACACAACTGGGAAAAATTTCCGCAGTCAATCATTGATCCCAAAAACTAATAGTTCTCAAATGTGCATTACCTGGAATCTAATTCTTTCCTGACTTTTTCCACACTATCAGCAATCCATTCCACATATTCAGCACTTTCGCTCTTCCGAAATTGAGTCCATACGGCAGAGGAGGAGATCCGCATGTCAGTACTCTCCGAAGGAAACTAACATTGAATCCAGGTCAGGGATTCAACGAAATGAACATAAATAGCAGCAATGAAGAAAATAATGGTACAAAAGAGTGACAAACGCTCTGAACCAAATACTTTCCATCTGTGATGGGTTGTCAGGGAAGTAAGTGAAATCGTTGCAGGCTCTTTAACTATAAAACTCTCAACTGGGTCAAAAGTGCCTTTAGATTGGAAATATACAGGTCGCCTGGCTGTTGAAGAAAAGTAAAATAGATAAGGCAGGGAATTATAGATCAGTTAGCCTAACATTTGTTGTTGGAAAAGTACTAGAATTTATAATCAAGGATAGACTGACTGAATGCCTTGAAATGTTACAGTTGATCAGAGAAGTCAGCATGGATTAGTAAAGGGTGAATCTTAAAAATGTTTCAAACATTTTGAAGAGTTTTTTTAAGAGTTGACTAATGTAGTGAACAGAAATGTCTATGAACGTTTTACGTATGAACTTCCAGAAGACATTTGATGCAATCTTTCATTAGAGGTTGTTAATTGATGTTGATGCTAATAGAATTGATGGACTTGATTACAAACTGGATAAATGGCTGGAGACAGAAAGTAAAAATAATGGGTAAGTACTCTAGAATCTGATAAAGGTATCCTGTAACTAATTCAGGCAAAACGGAAAATGCTGGAAAATCTCAGCAGGTCTGATAGTACCTGTGGAGACAGAATAGAGCCAACATTTCGAATCTGGATGATCCTTCATCAGAACTGAAGACAAAGAAAATAGGACCAGATTTATACTGTAAGGGTGAGGGGAAGGTAGGGGGGCATCCTTAACAAAGATGTCATAGACAAACAGTCAAAGGGAGTATAAATGGTGATGATAAAGGCTGAGAACGGCACAGATAGCAGCCCATTAAGAGATCAGAATGTGTGAATGGCCGAATAAGGATGCCGAATGTCAAAGGACAACCTGAGGCTCCTGATGGCCCCAGTGGGGTGGGGAAGGAAGACGAAAAGACCTCAACCATTTATCCAAATTTACAAATGACTTGGAAGATGTGTTATAAAGCCACATTTCCAAATATATCAATGACACAAAGATGGGTGTCACTTTAAGCAATATGAATGGAAGTATGACATTACATAGAGATATCGACAGGATCAATGAAAGGACAAAACTGTGGCAATTGGGTTTCAATGTAGGCAAGTTTAAGGTTATTCACTTTGGACCTGAAATGAATAAAATGGTGAACTGCTAGAAATACCAGAGATCAAAAGAAACTTTGGGATGTGGATAAATAGTTCATTAAAATGTTGTAAATAGGTGCAGGAAATAATCCAAAGACTCATGAAATGTAGGGATGGAATTCTCCCATTGGCTCGCTGATGGGTTCAATGGCAGGCCTGTGTTTGGAGAGGAGGAATTTGGCGGGACTCCAAAAATCAGTGTGAATTTCCCACAGGATCACTCACTGGTGCCCGTCCTGTAGATGAGGAAACCTACTGGAAGCTGGCATGAAACTAATTTGCATCCTGTTAATGGGATGCAGAAGAAGACCCGACTGGAATCTTCCTCCTACGATTATCCGTGATGCCCTCGGGAAGGCACACTGGTCCAGAACACATCGGGAACAACATGGCATGCAGAAGTTAGGGCTCACCTGAACAATGTCTGGGGCTTTCTCCGGAGTTCAGAATGGAGGTGCCACCAACTCTGATCTCCAAGACACCATAGCAGTGGATTGGGCGAGCATTGGTATGTAAATCTTCCAGAGTCAATGTCATTGTGGAGGTCATTCTTCCGGCTTCGGAATGTTCTTGAAGGTCTATCTTCTTTTTGAGGATGTCAATTTTCTTTTTTCCATACGTCACTGATGTTGAGCATCTTTTCAATATGGCATGCAATATGATGGCAGGACTGGCACCATCATGCTACCCCAACCCACCATGAAATAGAACGCTAAAAGCCCTGGTGCAAAATTAATGAGGTTGGGATTGGAAGAAATGCCAGCCACTAAAGTAGGAACTCATCCACACTGCCATAAGATTTAGTCTCAGATGTGAGAATACACCCTTGGCATTTACACCTGGATGTATACAATAAAAAATGATAGAAGTCATGCTTCAGCCCTAGTGAGACCACAGCTGGAATAGTGATTTGATTTGATTTGATTTATTATTGTCACTTGTATTAACATGAAGTGAAAAGTAATGTTTTGTGTGCGCTATACAGGCAAAGTATACCATTCATAGAGAAGAAAAGGAGAGAGTGTAGAATGTAATGTTACAATCATAGCTAGGGTGTGGAGAAAGATTAAGTTAATGCAAGGTAAGTCCATTCAAAAGTCTGACAGCAACTAGGAAGAAGTGGTTCTTGAGTCGGTTGGTACGTGACCACAGGCTTTTGTATATTTTTCCCAAACAAAGAAGGTGGAAGAGAGAATTTCTGGGGTGCGAGGAGTCCTTAATTATGTTGGCTGCTTTGTCGAGGCAGCAGGGAATGTAGAAAGAATTGATGGATGGGAGGTTGGTTTGTGTGATGGATTGAGCTACATTCACGACCGTTTGTAGTTCGTTATGGTCTTGGCAGATTAGGAGCCACACCAAGCTGTGATTCAACCAGAAAGAATGCTTTCTATGGTGCATCTGTAAAAGTTGGTGAGAGTCATAGCTGACATGCCAAATTTCTTTAGTCTTCTGAGAAAGTAGAAGCGTTGTTGGGCATCCTTAACTATAGTATTACCATGGAGGGACCAGGACAAGTTGTTGGCGATCTGGACACCTAAAAACTTGAAGCTGTCGACCCTTTTGACTTGATCCCCGCTGATGTAGACAGACGCAGCAGTTGCCAATTGCCAGCTGTTCTGGGTACCACATCTAAGGAATAATACCTTGATCTTGTTGGGAATGCAGCATAGGTTTCCCAGAACAATATCTGGACTCCAATGGTTAAATTAGGAGACTGTATTACACGAACAAAGTATTCCCTGTTATTTAGAGGTTAAGAGATGAACAGACGGGCATGTTCTGGATTTGGT
The DNA here is from genome assembly GCA_024679065.1 of Sphyrna mokarran. Lineage (NCBI taxonomy): Eukaryota > Metazoa > Chordata > Chondrichthyes > Carcharhiniformes > Carcharhinidae > Sphyrna > Sphyrna mokarran. The sequence goes on along the minus strand of JAGIQG010000007.1, from coordinate 17,271,899 downwards.
CCAAGGGATCCAAAACAAAATTACCAGAGAGGTGGATGGGGGTAAGGCGGTTGATGTAGTATATATGGACTTTAGTAAGGCTTTTGATAAGGTGGCCCATGGAAGACTTCTACAGAAAATGCAGATGTGTGGAATAGAGGGTGATTTAGCTAATTGGATTAGAAATTGGCTGGCAGATAGAAGACAGAGGGTGGTGGTTGATGGGAGATATTCATCGTGGAGTTCGGTGACGAGTGGTGTGCCTCAGGGGTCTGTTTTGGGGCCCCTGCTGTTTGTAATTTTTATAAATGATCTGGATGAGGGTATTGAGGGATGGATCAGTAAATTTGCAGATGATACTAAAGTTGGTGGTGTGGTAGATAGTGATGAGGGGTGTTTTAGTTTACAGAGTGACTTGGACAAGTTGCAGAGCTGGGCCGAGAGGTGGCAAATGGAGTTTAATGTGGAAAAGTGTGAGGTAATGCACTTTGGCAGGCACAATAAATGTGTAGAGTATAGGGCTAATGGTAGGGCTCTTAATAGTGTTGAGGAACAGAAGGATCTTGGTGTATGTGTCAATAGATCCCTGAAAGTAGGCAGTCAAGTGGATAAAGTTGTTAAGAAGGCTTATGGAGTCTTAGCTTTTATTGGTAGGGGGATTGAATTTAGGAGCGCAGCATCATGTTGCAGCTGTACAAAACTCTAGTGCGGCCGCACTTGGAGTATTGTGTGCAGTTCTGGTCGCCACATTATAAGAAAGATGTGGAGGCATGGAGAGGGTACAGAGGAGGTTTACCAGGATGTTGCCTGGTATGGAGGGCAGGTCCTATGAAGAGAGGTTGAAGGATTTGAGGTTGTTTTCGTTAGAAAGGAGGCGGCTAAGAGGGGATCTTATTGAAGCATATAAGATGATTAGAGGTTTAGATAGGGTGGACAGTGATAGCCTTTTTCCTAGGATGGAGAAAGCTAGCACGAGGGGACACAGCTTTAAATTAAGGGGTATGAGTTATAGGACGGATATCAGAGGTAGGTTCTTTACTCAAAGAGTGATTAGGGAGTGGAATGCCTGCCTGCAGCTGTTGTAGATGCGCCAAGTTTGGTGGCGTTTAAGAGGTTAGTTGATAAGTATATGGATGAGAAGGGAATGGTTTAGTTAGGAGGGGCATTGCTTTTTATTTTGGTCGGCACAACATCGAAGGCCGAAGGGCCTGTTCTGTGCTGTATTGTTCTATGTTCTATGTTCTAAAATTAGGACTTGGCCTACCTATTAGATCTCTTTGTATTGATTGCCAGCTATTTGAATGCTATCCCTCCTCACTGTAGCGCTAATTGGAAATGTAGTGTAATTATTCCAGTTCACCAGATAGGTAAATAACAACTGCAACATTTTATTTACATATAACCATAATAAGAAGCTTTCAGCCTCATGATTGCCAGTCAGTTGCCAAGAGGGATCCCCCATCCTGCTTCCCGATTGGCTCCCTGGGTCATGCGAGCCTTACTTTGCACATTGATCTTTAAAGGGAAAATCCCCCACCTCTGCAATTGTTCCATTCCTGCCCCGAACACCAAATCATTTATTTTATGGTGAGCAGTAATGGCTGAGTGTTGATTCTTGTGCTGTCCCATCAGTATATAGAATCATAGAATCCTGCACTGCAGAAGGAGGTCATTTGGTCCATCGAGTCTGTACTGACCACAATCTCACCCAGGTCCTATTCCCATAACCCTATGCATTTACCCTAGCTAGGCCCCTTGAAACTAAGAGGCAATTTAGCATGACCAATTCATTTAATTTTCAGACTGTGGGAGGAAACCAGTGCACCTGGAGGAAACCCATGCAGACATAGGAGAATGTCCAGACTCCACACTGACAGTGACCTAAGATGGGAATTGAACTCAGGTCCCCGGTGCAGTGAGGTAGCAATGCTAACCACCGTACCACTGTGCTGCCTGTACATCTTCAGTATCATGACCCAGCTTTATTTATAATTTGCTCCTTAAGCCTCTGTACCTGCCTACCTCTCCTTCCTGCTTTAAGATTCTCTTTAAAACCTATGTCAGTGACCAAAGTGATCACTGTAACTCACTTTATGTGAACTGGTACCATATTGTATTTGATAATGCACCTCAGGATGTTTTATTTCAATACAGGCGCTACATGCGAGTTTGTGTTGTTCTAAACTTTTCAGGCAGCAGGGCTGGCGTCGTTGGTTCACCCCTGAGGGCAAATCATGCCCCTTAAGTCTGGGCTGAGTTCCAAGCTTGGCCCTAAATCTGTACTGACTTGCATTTTAGTTCACTGCATGGTCTCTGCCTGCCCTCCCATCCTCTGTCCAACATCATTACTGAATTGCTTCAGAGTACATGATTAGCAAGAGTTTGGTGCCATTTCGCCCAAAGGTTATATCAGTCCTGGCATGTAGTTTAGTTGTGCATTAACACAAATGTGCAATCAGACTGGCTGTAGTAGGTGTATTATCTTCTATTTGGAGGCTGGCCAGAATTGCTGCTCCCAAACCTCTGTCAATGATGTTCTAGAACTCAACAAGAAAACATGTATTGTGACCCAATTGCAAGACTTTCTTCCTCTCTACTCAGCAGATATCCTGACAGTATTGACTGCTCCAGGTAACTCTCAATGTAGGGACTCCGCTGTAACTCTACCTGCTCCTGATAAATGATAAAGAACTTCACACTTTGGGAGAGGGAGTGGCATAGTGCTTTTGTTGCAGGACGAATAATCCAGAGACCCAGGGGACTCTCAGGTTCAAATCCCATCATGGCAGATGAAATTTGAATTCAGTAAAAATCTGGAGAAAAAAGTCTAACAATGACCATGAAATCATTATTGATTTTTGTATCAATAAAGAAGATGATGACTTGTATTATCATGAGATTATTAATCCAAAAACTCAGCTAACGTTCCGGAGACCTGGGTTTGAATCCCGCCATGTAGATGGTGGAATTTGAATTCAATAAAAAAAAGTCTGGAATTAAGAATCTACTGATGACCATGAAACCATTATTGATTGTTGGAAAAATCCGTCTGTTTCACTCATGTCCTTCGGAAAGGAAATCTGCCATCTTTACCTGGTCTGGCCTACATGTTTTTTCAGAGCCACAGCAATGTGGTTGACTCTCAACTGCCATTCAGGCAACTAGCAATGAGCAATAAATGCTGCTAACAATGCCCATTGCAGAATACTGAGAGGACTTAATATAGAGTGCATGTTAAGAAGAGGTTTCCATTAGTGGAAGAGACTGAGAATTGAGGGCACAACCTCTGAGTAAAGGGATGCTCCTTTAAAACTAAGATGAGGAGGAGTTTCTTCAGCCAGAGGTGAATCAGCAGAACTCATTTCTACAGAGGACGGTGGAGGCCAGGTCTTTCAATGTCTTTAAGACAGAGTTAGATAGGGCTTGATCAAAAAGGGTTATGGGAAGGAGGCAGGAGAGTGGGAATGAGAATCATATCAGCCATGATTGAATGGCAGAGCAGACTTGATGGGCTGAGGGGCCTAATTCTGCTCCGACGTCTTATGATCTTATGACTCATGAATGAATTAAAAAATGTCCTTTGGGGAAGGAAATCTGTTATCTTTAGCTGACTCTGACTCCAAATTCACAGCAATGTGGTTGACGCTTAAAATCCTCAGGGAGGGGGAATTAATTGGTCCAGGCAATGATACCCACGTCCTATAAACAAATAAAAATGACCTTTCTGTGAGATGGTGCCAAATTTAAAGACTTTAAAGCAAATAACAAAATGTTAGGAAAATGAAGAGTCGCTGGTGAGTATAGGTTCAAAAAGGGAGCACAGTTTCAGCTCTCCTGAACACTTTCCCACTGTCCATCACTCTCACTTAGACGATTAAAGGAAATTCAAACCAATCTTCAACTGACTCCTCTGGCATGTCCCTATCAGCAAAGGACAGCTGCACTCGCATCAAAAAAACATATTCTGGTTACAATAAGTATTAAGTGTCGGTGGCAGGATTTTATCAAAGGCTGTCGCTCAGTAAGAGCTATTAGAAGTTTCAGAAAACCTAAGCTTTCTCTCTATCCTAATGTCATGACCTTACATTCTTGTTTATATTATTCTGTTGCTTCTAATCTAAAGCTCAGCAGTTATTTAATCACTTTGAGACCACACAAGCCAAACATATCCGAAAACACTTGGAGCAAAGACTCACCCTTAATTGAAACGAAATGGGTGAATCTGACCCCCAGGCTATCTCCAGGTATTCCCGTTCCTTTGAATTTGGGGCGAGGTCAATGACTTCTCAAAAATAGCAAACAGAGAAAAAATTTTTGGAATTAAAGCATTAAATACACAAATAGAATGAGGCTTCAAATTGTAACAGTTCAAATAGGCAGATATGTTTTCCAATGTGTGTTGTCCATATTCCAACTACAAGCATCAAATGACTTCCTCTATCCAGCCATAGCATCCCTACAGAACAGAAGGAGGTCATTTGGCCCATTGAGTCTGCACTGATTACAATCCCACCCCAGGTTCCACTCCTGCATCCCACGTATTTACCCTGCTACTCCTCTGACTCTTGGGTCAATTTAGTATAAACAATCAACCTAACCTGCACATCTTTGAACTGTGGGAGGAAACCAGAGTACCCAGAGAAAACTCACATAAGCATGAGGAGAACGTGTAAACTCCACATAGACAATGACCCGAACTGTATAAATTATTCACTTGGGTTGAAAGGACAAAAAAGTTGATTCTTTTAAAACAAGTTGTGAAATTTGTAAGTGTTGACACTCAAAGAGACTTGGATGTGCGGGAATGCAGGAAGTTAACATGCAATCGCAGTAAGCAATTAGAAAGACCAATGTCATGTTGGCCCTAATTGGATAGGGGATTGGATTACAGGAATAATGAAGTCCTATTTCAATTGCCTACTCCTGTCTAATGCCGGTAACTCCATATCAATTGTACAGGGATTTGATGAGACTACATACGGTAGTTTCGATCTCCATATGTAAGAAAGGGTAACCCTGAATTTTCACTATGTTCAGAGAGATCTCTAGCTCATCCAAAATGGTGCTGAAGGCCCAATGTTAGAAGTCCCATCCCCAAATCTAGTACCCACCATTTTTTTTAGATGGGGAAATGTGGGCGTTTTCAGTTTGTAAATGCATATGCTAAAACCTTCAGGCAGATCTTATTTTCACGAATGTGATATCCAAAACATGGATTTGAGCTTTGGAACTTTTAGAAGAATGTCTAAAGCTGCTGAGATATTTGGAGAAGTAGGCTACCATTTTGGATAGGTGCAGGGATCCCTATGGGAAGGTAAGATGCCCTTTGGGGGAGGTCAGGAGCTCTTTGGGATTGTTTAAACTAGACATGAATATGCGTAAGAAGTGAATAAACCCATTGGAACTGTCAAGCTGTTAAGGGGACTGTCAAGCTATCAGAACATGTAAATCACCTGGTCTTTATTGAAGTTTGAAAAATTAGTGCTTGCTATTTCACTCTATCCATTGAACAAACCCGAGGGTCAGGATTTGTGCTGCATAACTGATTTCACAAGCTATCCTTATCACAATGGGGTGTCTGTCAGTTCATTTTCAGATTCGCAGCTCCAAGATCTTGCAAAGTCTTTGAAGTGGGAATATGAATACAAATGTTTGTTTTAACTAAGGATTGTAGATTGGGGGAATAAATTGGCTTGAGTAGGCATGGGGCCATAAAATGAAATAGATAGCAAGATATAATTAGCATGGTGGATATGAGGGGCTATGTGGGTGGATATGGGGGCATGAAGTGGTCTGGTTTAGCATGGATGAGGCACAGAAAGACGAGGGATGTGAGGGATAAAGGCTGGAGGTGTGCTTTCTGTTTTATTGTTTTTTTTAAGTTGTGACCCCCAGAACTAAAATCTGACTTTCTCCCAGATCAGGTTTGCGGAGCCGTGAATTTTCTCAACTCTACTCCCTACTCCGGAGTAAAAATTCAGGCCGTAAGCTCGCATTGGCAGAGGTACAGTTTGGGTTCTGGTTAGAGGGATTTGTCTCATTAATGGGGGCAATATAGTTTGTAGCACTCTTTCTTCAGCACACATAACAGAGTTTCAATGCTCATTTGGTCAGTTTTTTGTTTAATTCTATGGCATAGTTCTACCATTGAAACTAGAAGAATGATCATTTTATTCTCAAATCTGCCTTCATTTCTATAGCTCTGACAAAGGGTCATCCTGCCTCCATAAGACCATGAGACATAGGAGCAAAATTAGGCCACTTAGCCCATCGAGGCTGCTCCACCATTCAATTATGGCTGATACTTTTTTCCTCCCCATTCTCCTGCTTTTTCCCCATATTCCCTGATCCTCTTATTGATCAAGAACCTATCTATCTCTGTCTTAAAGACACTCAATAACCTGGCCTCCACTGCTTCCTTGGCAAAGAGTTCCATAGATTCACCACTTTCTGGCTGAAGAAATTCCTCCTCATCTCTGTTTTAAAGGATTGTCCCTTTAGCCTGAGGTTGTGCCCTCTAGTTCTAGCTTTTCCTACTGGGAAACATCCTCTTCACGTCCACTTTATCAAGGCCTAGCAGTATTCTATAGGTTTCAATAAGATCCCCCCTTATCTTTCTAAACTTCAACAAGTGCAGGCCCAGAGTTCTCAACCATTTCTCATACGACAAACTCTTCGTTCCAAGGATCATTTTTGTGAACCTCCGCTGGACCCTCTCCAGAGCCAGCACATTCTTCCTTAGATATAGAACATAGAACATAGAACATAGAACAATACAGCACAGAACAGGCCCTTCGGCCTTCGATGTTGTGCCGACCAAAATAAAAAGCAATGCCCCTCCTAACTAAACCATTCCCTTATCATCCATATACTTATCAACTAACCTCTTAAACGCCACCAAACTTGGCGCATCTACAACAGCTGCAGGCAGGGCATTCCACTCCATAATCACTCTTTGAGTAAAGAACCTACCTCTGATATCCGTCCTATAACTCATACCCCTTAATTTAAAGTTGTGTCCCCCGTGCTAGCTTTTTCCATCCTAGGAAAAAGGCTATCACTGTCCACCCTATCCAAACCTCTAATCATCTTATATGTTTCAATAAGATCCCCCCTTAGCCGCCTCCTTTCTAACGAAAACAACCTCAAATCCTTCAACCTCTCTTCATAGGACCTGCCCTCCATACCAGGCAACATCCTAGTAAACCTCCTCTGTACCCTCTCCAATGCCTCCACATCTTTCTTATAATGTGGGGACCAGAACTGCACACAATACTCCAAGTGCGGCCGCACTAGAGTTTGTACAGTTGCAACATGATGCTGCGGCTCCTAAATTCAATCCCCCTACCAATAAAAGCTAAGACTCCATATGCCTTCTTAACAACTTTATCCACTTGACTGCCTACTTTCAGGGATCTATTGACACATACACCAAGATCCTTCTGTTCCTCAACACTATTAAGAGCCCTACCATTAGCCCTATACTCTACACATTTATTGTTCCTGCCAAAGTGCATTACCTCACACTTTTCCACATTAAACTCCATTTGCCACCTCTCGGCCCAGCTCTGCAACTTGTCCAAGTCACTCTGTAAACTAAAACACCCCTCTTCACTATCTACCACACCACCAACTTTAGTATCATCTGCAAATTTACTGATCCATCCCTCAATACCCTCATCCAGATCATTTATATATGGGGCCCAAAACTGCTCACAATATTCCAAATGCGATCTGACCGGAGCCTTATGTACAGCCTCAGAAGTACATTCCTATTCTTGTATTTTAGCCCTCTCTACATGAATGCTAAAATTGCACTTGCCTTCCTAATTGCCGACTGAATCTGCACGTTAACCTTAAGAGAATCTTGAACAATGACTCCCAAGTCCTTTTGCCTCGAAACATTGGCACTATTTTCTCTCCACAGATGCTCTAAGACCTGCTGAGATTTTCCAGCATTCTCTGTTTTTGTTTCACCTCTATAGGAGCAAGTACCTGAATATGGGAATCAAAAGAGAAAATGCTGGAAAATTTCAGCAGGTCTGGCAGCATCTGTAAGGAGAGAAAAGAGCTGATGTTTTGAGTCTAGATGACCCTTCGTCAAAGCTAAGAGGCATAAAATTTGGGAGATATTTATACTGCAGGGTGAGGGAATGAAAGATGAGTCATAGCCATAGAAACCAGGGAAACCAATTAATAACTGTCCATAGAGACAATAAAAAGGGTGTGAATAGCATTCAGACTTTATTCACCCTGTATTCTCTCTGTGGACTGATTTCCCTGGTTTCTATGGCTATGACTCACCTTTCATTCTCTTACCCTGCAGTACGAATATCTCACACTTTCTATGCCTTTTAGCTTTGACAAAGGGTCACCTGGACTTGAAATGTTTGCTCTTTTCTCTCCTGGCAAATGCTACCAGACCTGCTGAGATTTTCCAGAATTTTCTCTTTTGGTTTCAGATTCCAGCAGTACTTTACTTTCACCTGAAATTTGGAAAGTGGATGAGTTGGGCCATACTGAGTCACCTAGCAAGCAATGTCTTGTACAATCCTGCAAACTGGAGCTTAAATTATTCTCTGCTGTTTCTTACATCTTCTATAATCCAGTTAATTTTAGCTGCACACTCTGAGCACCAATTTTCAAATGGTGTCACTTTACAGCACGGAAACAGGCCCTTCTGTCCGACTTGTCCATGCTGTCCAATATAACCACTTAGATTGCTCCAATTGACCACATTTGGCCCATATCCCTCTACACCAATCTTACCCATGTAACTGTCAATAAGCTGTGGATAAACTAGATTCTGCTCTCAACTCTACGTAGACAATTGTATGATAACAGATCACAAGCTACGGTGCATAAATACACTTCTGCAAACACTCTTGAAGGTGCTGTTTTATATTTGTAGATTTGTTTTGCTGCAATAATAAACCAAGGTTAGTTTTTCATCATGGGAATCTGGCTTTCAGCTTATTCCTCCGTAATCTTCATCAGTCAGACCTCTGAGGACAGGAGTTGGGACATTATGTTGTAACTGTGCAAGATATTGGTAAGGCCACATTTGAAGTACTATGTACAATTGTGTACCCTGCTATAGGAAGAATGTTATTAAGCTGGAAAGGCTGTAAAAAAGATTTATAATGATGCTCCTGGGATTGGAAATGTTTAATTATAAGGAGAGGCTGGATGGGCTGGGACATTTTTGCCCTGGAGCGTAGGAGGATTAAGATGACCTTATAGAGGTTTATAAAATTATGAGGGGTGTGGTTAAGATAAATAGCCAAGGTCTTTTCCCCAGGGTGGGGCAGTCTAAATCTAGAGGGTGAGAGGTAAGAGGGGAAAGATTTAGAGTGGACCGAGGGGCAACTTTTACATACAGGGGGTGGAGCCTATATAGAATGAGCTGCCAGAGGAGACGTACATGGATAGGAAAGAAAACTTAAAGTTTATTTATTAGTCACAAGTAAGGCTTACGTTACACTGCAGTAAAGTTACAGTGAAATTCCTCTATGGCCACGGTCTGGTGCCTGTTCAGATCAATCCATCTAATCAGCACATCTTTCAAAATGTGGGAGGAAACTAGAACACCTGGAGGAAACCCATGCAGACATGGGGAGAACATGCAAACTCCACACAGACAGTGACTGAAGCCAAGAATTGAACTCTGGTCCCTGGCGCTGTAAAGCAGCAGTGCTAAGCACTGTGTTGCCATGCCACCCTGTAAGTCATAAGGGCCAAATGCAGGCAAATGGGACTAGTTCGGTTTAGGAAACTTGGTCAGCATGGACAAGCTGGGCCGAAGGTCCTGTTTCTGTGCTCTATATTTCTATGATCTTCCTCTACGCAAAGTAGGCAGCAAGATCACAGCACTTAACTGACATGTTAGGTTTCCACAAAGCACCGGGTGTTACAAATGTCACATGCAACAGCATAAATACCCCTATCCCCAATCAAAGCTCATCAAAGAACGTTGTAATTTTCACAATTGTACACGAGGCTTAATCAGTTGGAGGAAGAGGGCAAGCTGCCATCATTGGCAGAGAGGAGGACTGAGTATACAGGAACATCTGTTGAACCACAATTATAGACAGGAAGAGTTTTAAGGCAGGCTCTAATTGTCGGAGCCACACATTGAGTGCCAGCTCCAGCATAAAGCACAGATGGTCTCGTACACATGTGCAAAATCAAATGGACAAAAAGTTTACTTTGAAAAAGACACAAGCTAATCTGGCAGAGCCTGTTTTTTTTAAAGTTTTTTATTAGATTCACAAAATCATAGTATATTACAGTGCAGAAAAAAACCCTTTTGGCCCATTGAGCCTACACTGATGCATGAAATACCCTGAGCTGCCCACCTAATCCCACTTGCCAGCATTTTGCCAATAGCTTTGAATTTTATGATGTGCCAAGTACTCATCCAGGAACTTTTTAAAGAATGTGAGGGATCCCGCCAGCCCTCCCAGGCAGTGCATTCCCTCTCAAATCCCCCTAAACATCCCACCCCTCATAGAACATAGAACATAGAACACTACAGCACAAACAGGCCCTTCAGTCCACAAGTTGTGCAGATCATGTCAGTACCTACCAGGCCATAGAACTATCTGTAACTCCCAATCCCATTTAATCCTATGTACTCATCCAGAAAATCCCATGTACTCACTTTTAACTTGTCTCCTGTTGTAACTGATCCTTCAACGAGGGGAATATCTGCTCTCTCTCCACCATGTCCATGCCCCAAGTAGATTTACATCAACACTGCAATGCACTTACTGTGAAAATCCACTAGTTGCCATACTCCGGCACCTGTTCAGTTACACTGAGGGAGAATTTAGCATAGCCAATGTTATGTACAATCTTTCAGACTGTGAAACTGGAGCACCCAGAAGAAACGCTCACAGACATGGGGAGAACATGCAGACTTTGCACAGACAGCAACTCAAGCCAGGAATTGAACCCGGGTCCCTGGCGCTATAAAACAGCAGTACTAATCACTGTGTCATGATGCCACGCAGGCATGCCTACAGGTTTGGGCTTGTAGAGGCAATCATATTTGAATTTGTTTTTTTTTTGAGGATGTGACCACAGGTAGAAAGAGGGAATAGAATAATGAGTGCTTACACCAAAACACTCACTTTTCATTTTCAGAATCTAAAATCCAAAACTGATGATTTTTATCAAAAAGTCTTGTGCTTCAGGCCTTTTAAGTCTGAAATGAAATGAATTGAAGGGGTTAAATTTCTTGGACTTCTCACAACTCTGCTGTTGAAATCGTGGTGGAAGGTCTGGTAATTCACTGTTGAAATCTGCCCCTTTGGTGGTTCACATGAGGCCACGGTACAAAACCACTCGTAACATGGCGCACATTTAAAATTTCACCCAGAGAGGCTGAAATCCATTGCCAGGTTGGAACAGGAGTAGCCCTTTTTATCCCTCAAACCCACTCTGCTGAAGAAGGAGAGTAATGAGGAGGCGAAAGCCTAGTGTATTATTGCTAGACTATTAATCCAGAAACTCAGCTAATGTTCTAGAAAACTGGGTTTAAATCCCACCACAACAGATTGTGGAATTTAAATTCAATGAAAAATATCTGGAATTCAGAATTTACTGATGACCATGAGACCATTATCAATTATTGGAAAAGCCCGTCTTGAACATGGAAATTAGGAGTAAGAGTAGGCAGTTCAATTCTTCGAGTCTGTCCTGCCATTCTATATGATCATGGCTGATCTCCAGCTCATCCCAACTCCAATTCTCCATAGCCCTTTATCCCGCTTTTAATCAAACATTAATCTATCCATTTCTTGAATCCATTGATTGATTCTGCATCTATCGCACTCTGGGACAGTGAGTTCCATAGATTCACAACCCTCTGTGAGAAGTAGCTTTTCCTTAACTCTGTCTTGAACCTCTCCCCCTTATTCTGCAACTATAACCTCTTGTCCCACACTGTTCTCGAAGGAGGAACATTTGGTTAACATTAACTTTATCAATCCTGTTGAGTATTTCATACTCCTCAATCAAATCCCCCTCATTCTTCTGTATTCCAGTGAGTACAAGTTCAATCTACTCAACCGCTCCTCATATGACAGCCCTTCAAACTTGGAATCAATCTAGTGAAGCTCTTCTGAACCACCTCCAGTGCCACCACATCCTTCCTCAAATAAGGTGACCAAAACTGAATACAATACTCCAACCACCTCATACAATTATAATAACACTTCTCCACTTTAAACTCTGGACCCTTTGCAATAAATGCCAAGCTTTCATTTGCCTTCCTTGTAACATTCTACACCTGTATGCCCACTTTCTAAGACTAATGCACAAGGACAGATGCTTCTGCACAGATGCCTTTCGAATCTATAATTTAAATAGTAATTTGCCCTTTTATTTTTCTGGCCAAAATGGATAACTTTGCATTCATCCACATTACACTCCATCTTCCCGATTCTGGCCTAGCTGTCAATATCCATTTCTAAACTTCTTATCTCCTCATCACAGACTGCTTTCCCACCTATTTTTGGGTCAAAATTTCAGTAATGTCCTTTAGGGAAGGATATTTGCCATCCTAACCTAATCTTGCCCACACGTGATTCCAGAGCCACAAGAATATTGCTGACTCTACTGCTCTTGGGCAATTAGGGATGGGCAATAAATGCTGGCCAGCCAGTGCCACCTATGTCCCATGAATGATTAAAAAAAAAGTATAACATTCACCAACAACTTTTCCATTCTAGATGGAGTTGTAAACTGTACAATCCTCAAAATGGCCTGCTCTCACCAGCTAATTTTTAAAACAAATTCCGGAAATAAACAAATGGAAAAACGGTTTCAATAACACCGATAGTAAACACTGTGTTGTGGCTAAAGGGTCTTAAACTGATTGGTAATTGGAAGTATATTAACCAGAGCTCTTTCCAAAAATGGTTTCCTTGATGAAATTTGTATTGCATTTAATGATTTTTTTTCATTTGAAATTTAAGAATATTAACTTATTTTAACTGGATCAGGGCCTTGAATAGATAGAATATTCTTCAGATAAGTAGAGTGTTAAGGCTCATGGGAGTTGGCTGAAATCATAGCATTCATATAATCTGGAATAAGCCCAAGATTCCATGAAAATCAATCCAGGAACACATGCAGTGACTTATAATGGATATAGAGTTAAGATAAACTAACATCCTGTAATAATTTACTTTATTTATTATGGAGATATTTAACTAGGATAGCCTGTCCAGCTGGTAGATCTTGTTTACACCAAGACCAGAGGGAGCAGTTTAATATTCAGCAAAGATTCATGGAGGAAGTATTAGTTAGGCCGTTGGTCTTTAATCTGAATAAATACCTTCACTCTGGGGAATGGGTTCTATTTGATTACACTGATCTGAATTGAGGTCAAGCTGCTTGCTGTTTGCACCTACCAATCACTGAACCCAAGTGAGCAGTGGAGTATCTTCGACAGGAGAATTACAGTGAGACAGGATATTAGACTGTTCCATTCTTACATTGTGCAATGAGAAAGCCCTTGGGGATAACATGGGAATGTAAGAATTAGGAGCAGAAGTCAGCAAATTCAGTCCTTTGAGTCTGCTCTATCACTCAATCAGATCATGGTTGATCTCTCCCTCTAAGTGATCATAATATGGTAGAATTCTTCATTACGGTGGAGAGTGATGCAGTTGATTCTGAGACTAGTGTTCTGAATCTTAATAAAGGAAATTAGTGTGTGAGGCATGAATTCGCTATGATGGATTGGGAAACATTACTCAAAGGAGTAATGGTAGATAGACAATGGCAAACATCAATATGCATGTGGCTGAACTGCAGCAAGTGTTAATTCCTGTTAGGCACAGAAGGAAAATGGGAAAGGTGGCCTTACTGGTTTTATGAGAAATTAGGGATTGTATTAGGTCCAAGGAAGAAGCATAGAAATTGGCCAGAAAAAGCAACAGACCTGAGGATTGGGAGCAGTTTAGAATTCAGCAAAGGAGGACTAATGGATTGACTTGGACAGGATGATGACACAGTGGTTAGCACTGCTGCCTCATAGCACCAGGGACCGGGTTCAATTTTGGTCTTGGGTGACTGTCTGTGTGGAGTTTGCACATTCTCTGTGTGGTGTCTGTTTATGGGACATGTTTAAGGTGTGAAATGTGCTCTCAATGCAAGTCCTTTCTGCTCATGGCAGCCCCCGTGTCAATTTTAATCAGTCGCCCTCTCACTGACCTTACTCACTCAGTTAAAACTGTTATTCACTAGTTTGCTGCTAATGCAGGGATCATGACCCTGAATGATTTCTGAGCCCAATGGTCTTTTTGACAGTCTGTTAGCCATTAGCTTTTTAAGGGAAATATTACTGAAGGTTAATTGAGGAGAACCGTGAAAGACATCACCAGGAACATTACGGTACTGTTTTGGCTGGAGCTTATTTAGAAAGAGAAAAAAGCATGGTTTTAAAATATTAAAAAGAAAGTTAGATAATATTTACTTAAGGTTCAAAATGTAATTATCTAAAAAGTCGTCTGTTTAAAAAAAAACTTCAGTCAATTGAAGTTAATTGAACTTTTAGTGGATAGACACCTCTACAAAACGAGCGAGAGAGGAATTTCAGACATGTTAAATAATTGTGCACCATTACAGTCATTAACTTCTACAAAAATTCACTGAACTGCATGACTCCAGGCTTCATTGGAAGCAATCCAGTTGCAATTTCTTTAACGTAATTCAGATAAAAAATGATCATCTAGAAGTTGGTATTTTCTCTCATCTCTTTGCTCTCCTTCTGCTTTAAGATCAATTAAAACTTTACGATGGAATAAGCTCCACTTGCCAGGATGGGCACAGCTCCAACATCACTCAAGACCATCCAGGGCAAGGCAGCCTGTTTGATTGGCATTCCATCCACCATCTCAAACATCCATTCCCCAGTCACTGGCTTAGTGCGAGCAGTGTGTATCATCTACAAGATGCACAGCAGGAGCTTGTCAAAGCTCTTTTAACAGTACCTTCCAACCCCATGGCCTCCACCAATGCAAAGGATAAAGGCAGTAGACACATAGGAACACCACCACCTGCAAGTTCCCCTTCAAGCCACATACTACCTTGACTTGGAAATATATCACCGTTTGTTCACTGTCATAGGTCAAAGCCCTGGAATTCCCTTCCCTACATTGCTGTGGGTTTATATAGGTTGCAGTGGTTCATGGAAATGTCCCACAGAAGAGTAAATAAAATACAGACATTTTAAAATCCAGTTACAACAGATTCTGAAACTGGTGTGAATTGTTTTTGCTTCTCCCTAATGTTAATAATGTTTCAAAATTAAAATGAAAATACATTACATTAATTCCTCCATAGACTCACATTTCCTTTTTGCCTTCCCCTTACGTACGATGAACAATGGGTGATGGTTCTATAAAGATTTGAAGCCCATAACTGTACAGAGCGGATACATTAGCATGGCCAATGTGCCTGACCAGCATGTCTTTCAGACAGTGGGAGGAAACCGGAATACCCAGAGGAAAACCACGCAGGCATGGGAAGAACATGCAGAATCTGCACAGAAAGTGACCCAAGTCAGGAATCAAACTCAGGTCTATGGCACTGTGAAGCAATAGTGCTAGCCACTTACCATTGTGCTGCCCTTTGTTAAACAGAGATATGCATTAAATATATTTATAATAGCCTATTTATCTCAGTCTTTGCTATCATGTTCTATTTTCAGTATTGTTCTGGATATGGCAAGCCAGATGTGATGTTTCTTGGAATAGAACTACAATGTTGCTTGTCAGCTTGAGGTTAGATTCTGAAGTTTGAGATTCAGAAACATCTAGTCATGGGAAGCATTTATTTGTATGTAATATACAGCCAGTGGAGAACTGCATATTGGTGCCATGAGATGATTTTTAGAGATGAATTTCCCAAAAGACCAATGGTATTAAACCAATGGAGAAGTTTTTATTTTTTAAGACTTTTACTGTAGCAAACAAACTCAAATCAACAAAAATCAATCATTAATTAACTGGCAACCAAAATATTAAACTAAGGAAAATACACTTTCATGTTAACTAACACAACTGCAATATATCTTATGAAATTCTTTCACTGTGTGCTGTATTTCTGGCAGATATGGAGCAAAGGTTCACTTTTCCTTGCCAGTTCAGTTCAAAACTCCTAGTGTCCTTCAACAAGTGTTCCACACAGTCTAGGTTGTCCCAGACAGGATTATCATCAGTAAGGTGGTCCTTGGTGACTCTTAAATATTCAAGGGCCCAGTCTGTTCTGTTGCCTCCCTCTTGAACAGAAACTGTATTCTCACAAGAATCCAGCTCGGCAATGAACAACAAACAACAGTTTGCTGTCCTTGTCCCCACAGTTGCTTGTTTGCCTCCAAGTCTCAAGCTAATGTAGGGGGGAGCTATACAATAAATGGCAGAACCATCTGGAGTATAGACACACAGAGGAACCTGGGTGTGCAAATTCACAGATCCCTAAAGGTGGCACTACAAGTGGAGAGGGTGGTGAAGAAGCAAATGGCATGCTTGCCTTTATTGGATGGGGCGTAGAGTATAAAATTTGGCATATGATGTTGCACCTATATAGAATGTTGGTTAGGCCACATTTGGAATACTGCATCCAGTTCTGATCGCCACGCTATCAAAAGTAAGTGGAGGCTTTTGGAGAAAGTACAGGAAATGTTTACCAGGATGTTGCCTGGTATGGAGGGTCT
This sequence comes from Sphyrna mokarran, assembly GCA_024679065.1. NCBI lineage: Eukaryota > Metazoa > Chordata > Chondrichthyes > Carcharhiniformes > Carcharhinidae > Sphyrna > Sphyrna mokarran. The sequence continues at coordinate 17,255,191 of JAGIQG010000007.1, read as the reverse complement.
TAGCTATGAGGAGAGATTGGGCAAACTGTGGTTGTTCTCCCTGGAAAGATGGAGGATGAGGGGTGACCTAATAGAGGTATATAAAATTATGAAGGTCATAGATAGGGTGAACAGTGGGAAGCTTTTTCCCAGGTCAGAGGTGACGAACACAAGGGGTCACAAGTTCAAGATTAAGGGTGCAAGGTTCAACACAGATGTCAGGGGGACGTATTTTACACAGAAGGTGGTGGGGGCCTGGAATGTACTGCCAGGCAAGGTAGTTGAGGCAGACACGCTGGGATCATTTACGACTTATCTAGCTGGCCATATGAAGAGACTGAGAATAGAGGGATACAAATGAATGGTCTAGCTGGGTGCATGAGTAGTACAGCTTGAAGGGCCGAAAGGCCTGTTCCTGTGCTGTACTGTTCTTTGTTCTTTTCTTTATTCTTTGCTCAACAGCTGTTCTTCTGTGAAATTCTGCATAAAGGTGTTAAAATTCCTCCTCATTCTTAATGTTTTTTTTATTTGAGTACCTCACTCCATGGCAACCAGATCGCAATGGTATGTCACCTCACTGAGGTTGTTATCCTAAATTTTCTGTTTTACTTTGAGTTTAAGGTGTATCAAAATATAACAATGCTTTAAAGTTCAGTGGTCAAGTGAATGGGATTTTAGTGAGTTAAAACTGATCCCCTTCATGTAATCAATATTTAACATGTAACTTAAAAAAAATTGTTGACAGCTTAATTAAAGTTTCTGTACTTCTACCTTCTGGATGGTTTGAGGCAGTTAAAGCTGCTTCTTGCCAATCTTCACTCTCTAATTATCTGATTGGATGCATCATATAAATAAGGTAAAATGAATGATATTAGGATCTGTCATTTCTAGAGAAACCCCATTTAAGATCTAGGCAAAAATTGGCCAGAGCTAAGTTATCCTAACCAATAGGTGATTTTGGGACTGAAACTCATACAAATATCTTTCACATCCTTGTATAAATTTCTAATTATTGTGCAGCCACAAGCTAAATATGGAGCAGGAGGTTTACCAAGTCCATTTCTGTTCATTTGCCCAGAAATGTTTTGCTGAACCACACAACACTTCCCTAAATAATTTTAGTCTTTTGTTTCTGTGACATTATCCATGTGTTGATCATTATATGCAGGACTTCCTGACATCAGGTCTTACATTTGCCCATTACCATCTGAACTTCTTCTATTCTCGCAACTTGGAGTAATTTTCGTGATGGTTGTTTCCCTAACTGTTAAATAGGAACTAGAAGTAAGGAGTAGGCCATTTGGCCCTTCAAGTCTTGCTCTGCCGTTCATTTTGATGATAGTTGATCAGCAAATTCAATATCCTGATACCCCCCCTTCCCCCCTGATCCCCAAGAGCTACATCTAATTGAAATCACACAGTGCTTTGGCCTCAATTACTTTTCTGTGAGAGTGAACTCCATGCATTCTCCACCCTCTTAATGAAGAAATTTCGAGTTTATTTTCAGTTGTTTCATTTTATGTGATGTTGAAGCCGTATCTTCCCTTACTTCTCTGACTGTTGTTGGTTTTAGATATTTAAAAGTCTTATGTTTAACACACACTGTGTGATGTGTCCCGATCAAATGTATTCAAACTGACAAGTCAAACCTCTTTCTCTTGTCTGACCTGCTGAGTTTTCCACTGTTTCTGATCTGATTTCAGTTGCAAAATCTGTTCTATTTTGTTTTTATAGCATCATAGAATCCCTAGAGTAGAGAAGGAGGCCATTTGGCCCATTGAGTCTGCTCTGACCACAACGCCACCCAGACCCTATTCCTGTAATCCCTCATATTTACCCTGCTAATTCCCCTGACACTAGATTAATTTAATATGGCCAATCAACCTAACCTGTGCATCTTTGGACTGTGGGAAGAAACCAGACCAACCCAGAGGAAACCCACGCAGAGATGGGGAGAATGTGCAGACTCCACACAGGCGGTGACCTGAGGCTAGAATTGAATCTAAGTCCCTAGTGCTGTGAGGCAGCTGTACTAACCACTAGGAGCACTGTATTTTGCTCACGTTTACGCCTGGTTTAGTTGTTGAACTGATATCACCTCATCATTTGCAGGGGAAAAGCAAGGTTGAGTGGGACTTGCTGAGCAGCTCTTAAGGAGATGCAGCATGGAAATGAGAGCTGAATGGTTTCCTTCTGTACTGTAAGTTTTAGACCATAAGATACAGGAGCAGAATTAATCTACTTGGCACATCAAGTCTGCTCCATCATTCAATCATGGCTGATATTTTTCTCATTTCCTTTCTCCTTCCTTTTCCCCAATATCCCCTTATTAATCAAGAGCCTATCTATCTCTGTCTTAAAGACACTCAATAACTTGGCCTCCACAGTCTTCTGTGACAAACAGATTCACCACTCTCTGGCTGAAGAAATTCCTCCTTATCTCTGCACTGAAGGATCGCCTTTTTAGCCTGAGGTTGTGCCTTCTGGTTCTAGTATTTCTCACTAGTGGAAACATCCTTTCCACACCCAGTTTATCCAGGCCTCACAATATCTGGTAAGGTCTAATAAAATCCCCCTTTTCTTCTAAACTTCAACAAGTACAGACCCAGGGTCCTCAACCATTACTCATGGGACAAGCTCTTCATTGTAGGGATCATTATTGTGAAGTCTTCTACCATTCTATGACTGTGGTTTCAGCCTTGCCAGTTCCTCTTGTATTTACAGCATTAAAAGATGGCAGGTGTTGCCAGTTCTGCTGCTCCCTCACCTTCAGGCTGGATGCACAACAGAAGGAAGAAGTCAAAGAACAGGAAGAGAATGAAACTCCCTTCTCAATTCAAAATATGAATATTGGCATGACATTTTAAAAAAGGAACAATTTGGCACAATATCTATTGTTCCATAAGTTAATTGAAAGCAAAGGCATCTCGCAAAATGGCATCTTTGTAAATCAAACCCTAATTACTATGTAGTATTTTGGGATTGATATATAAATGTGCATCATCTGTTAATGATCAAGATAAAATGAGAAATGAATCTTTCCAGATTTTGGTGAGGATCGATTCCTGGCAACGTTGTAAACAAATTCTACCCATGTATACATGAAAAATATTTCCTAAAACCCATGTGTGACTCCTCAGAGTAAAAAGCAAAAACCTCAAAACTGAAGTCATTTTTAGAACTTTCCAGAAGAGCGCTGGGAAAAGAAAACAAGAGTTTCTCTGGAACTGCAGAGAAAATGAAGATAAACACATCAATTCATTTCCTTATTAAATGAGATAGCCATGGCGCCATTCTATATTTTGACATTTTGCTAGTCTTTTGATGCAATGAAATAAAAATGAGGCTCCCCTTACATTAATATTAACTCATCAGATATGTAATGATATTCATATTAAAGGAGCTATGTGTGTGAATTTTCAGGTGGCACAGTGGTTAATTCTGTTGCCTCATAGCGCCAGGGACCCAGTTTCAATTCTGACTTCAGGTCACTGTCTGAGAGGAGTTTGTACATTCTCCCTATGTCTGCGTGAGATTCCTCTGGGTGTTCCAGTTTCCTTCCACACTCCAAAGGTGTGTGGGTTAAGTAGCTTGGCCATGCTAAATTGGCCCTAGTGTTAAGATTTACAGGTAAAGCATTTAGCTTTGGGAAGATTAAAGTTTAAATGGGATAAATGCAACTAAAGCAACTTGGAGTCTATTTCATGTTGACATGTTAACAGTTATAAAGATAAGAGGCTAAAACTACAGCTGGGGTTACTTAGCTAGAAGCGTGGGTCAAAGTTTTGGGGTCCCTCTTAGTGGGTTCTGAGGTGAAGGGTGGGAGGTGGGGAGGAGCATAAGATTACATGGGCAGAATATTCTCTGGGATCCTGCCCTGACCCAGAAACATTTTCACTGTTGGGTGGGCAGGGCCTCGAAGGATAGTTTGGTCATGCCCTGATGAAAGTGATTAAGCGGCCACGTAAGGGCATTTTCTCAGCAACCTGAATAGGGTGGTGAGTGCCTGTTAGATCAAGGTAGCAAAGTAGGAGGAGGCGAGGAGAAGGCACCTCAATCTGATATCCCCTTCAAATTTGAAGCACCCTCCCCTTAGCGACCTGGGAGCCCTGGCCCTTCCTCCAATCCTTGCCTACACCTCCACACCTGGTCCATCAACCCTCCCAATGTCCCAGAGCATCCCCAATGCTCCCATCCCAAGGGCCCCTGTACTAAGTAGAGAAGATAGCATAGTGGTATTGTCACTGAGCTAGTAATGCACAGACTCAGGGTAATCCTTTTGGGAGTGGGGTTCAAATCCCATCACGGTAGATGATGTAATTCAAATTTAGTTATAAAAAAGAATCTGGAATTAAACCATCTGGTTCATTAGAGAAGGAAATCTGTCATCCTTCCTGATTTGGCCTACATGTGAATCAGACACAGACATAGGAAGAAAGTAAAACTCCACACAGACCAAAGGCCAGAATTGAACCTGGGTCCTTGGCACTGTAAGGCAGCAGTGCTAACCACTGCACCATCATTCTGCCCACTTATTTTGGCCAAATTAAGTCCTCCCCTCCTATAAGAACATAGAACCTTATAGTGCAGAAAGAGGCCCTTCGGCCCATCGAGCCTGCACTGAACACAATCCCACCCAGGCCCTACCCCCATATCGCTACATATTATACCCACTAATCCATCTATCCTATGCATCCCTGGACACTAGGGGGCAATTTCTTAGCATGGCCAATCAACCCAACCCACACATCTTTGGACTTTGAACCTGGAGGAAACCCATGCAGACACGAGGAGAATGTGCAAACTCCACACAGTCAGTAACCCGAGCTGGGAATCGAACCCCAGACTCTCAGAAGACTAAGGAAATTTGGCATGTCAGCTATAATCTCACCAACTTTTACACATGCACAATAGAAAGCATTCTTTCTGGTTGTATCACAGTTTGGTTTGCTTCAGCCTACGCAAGACCGCAAGGATTTACAGAAGATAGTGAATGTAGCCCAACCCCTCGCACAAAACAGTCTCCCATCTGTTGATTCTGTCTACCCTTCCTGCTGCTTTGGCAAAGCAACCAGCATAATTAAGGACCCCACACACCACGGACATTTTCCCTTTCTCCTTCTTTCTTCGGAAAAAAGATACAAAAGTCTGAGGTGGTGTACCAACTGACTCAAGAACATCTTCTTCCCTATTGCTGCCAGACTTTTGAATGGACTTACCTTGCATGAAGTTGATTTTTCTCTACACCCTAACTATGAGTGTAACACTACATTTTGCACTCTTTTGTTTCCTTCTCTATGAGCAGTACGTTTTTACTGTATAGTGCGCAAGAAGCAATATTTTTCACTGTATGGTAATACATGTGACAATAATAAATCAAATCAAATCAACTATCAAATCAAATCAAATCCATCAAAATTAGCTGTCATATTTTCTATTATTAGTATTCAGAAAGCTAATTGTCCTTACTCTGTTTGTTTCTTGTTTTGATAATTTGAACTATGTTGCTTTTCTCTTGTATTTCAAATTCCTCTACAGTCAAATCTGACCCATTTGCAATGGATTTTATACTGGATTGCAGCCCCCAGATTTTTCATGGACAGAGTTTACATGTTCCTTCTTTTCGCTCATGACCAATACCTTTCCTTGTAAAGGGTGTGATTCTTACCTCATGGTGACTCCCCTAATTAAGTGATTCCAGCAGCAAGTTTTCTGCTTTAAAATAAAAATGGCTATTTATTGTCACTCATTTACCCTGGTTATGTAAAGCGTGGTTTCTCATTCACTCATCTCTCACATACACTCTCACCAATTTTTACAGATGCACCGCAGAAAGCATTCTTTCTGAACGTATCACATTTTGGCATGGCTCCTGCTCTAACCAAGACTGCAAGAAACTACAAAGGGTTGTGAATAAATCCCAGGCCATCATGCAGGGCCAGCTTCCCATCCATTGACTCTGTCTACGCTTCACTGTCTTGGAAAAGCAGCCAGCATAATAGAGACTCCACGCACTCTGTACTTGCTGTCTTTCACCTACTTCAATTGAAAGGAAGATACAAAAGTTTGAGATCAAGTACCAGCCGACTCAAGAACATCACACTTTTGAATGGACCCACATCATATTAAGTTAATCTTTTTCTAAACCATAGCTATGACTGTAATACTACATTATGCACTCTCTCATTTCCTTATCCCCTATAGTATGTTTTGTTTGAACAGTGCGCAAGAAACAATACTTTTCATTTTATGTCAATACGTGATAATAGTAAATCAAATCAAATTAAAAAAACACAAAAAATTAGATACAAATTAACACAAACCAATATGGAACCAGAGGTCATTGAAGCCACCTATTGGTCAGTGGCAGGGCCAGGAAGTGTTCCTTGGGCAGTGCCAGCCTGGCACCCTGACAATACCCACCAGGCACCCTGGCACTACCCACTGGTCACCAGACAGTATCAAGGCAGCAGGGCCTAAAGGGTGGGGTTTGACAGGGTGGGGCCTGATAGGGAGGTGGGGGTCAGTTCCATAGAATTGGAGGGAAAGGGGGAACTCTGCATTGGGGCGTGGCAGTTTATCGGTTGGCCTGGCAATCAGGATTTGGGGCTGATGATCATGGATTGGGTTGACAATTAGGAAGGTTGGGGACTGGCGATAGGGGATCTGTTGAGCAGGTGGTCAATGACAATGGGGAGGGTGGTTGACAGATCTCCCAATACACTGAATATATAGAAAACTGGGAGATCAGGGTAGCTGGGCAATGGTGCCCCTAGCAGTATTCAGCTGGCTTTCTGACATGAATGGGCTTCACCCATTCTTCCTATTGGCAGGAATTATGTAAAGAACTGTAAATTACCACCACTTATGCCACCTCCCATTTTCTCACCCGTTCAACACTTTGAAACCTTCTGAGAAAATTACACCCATGATGTTTCACTCCAGGCATGACTCTTTGGGCACATTTGAAGCTTTTATCAAAACAAATTTTATTTAATAACCCAGGTTAACTTTAACAAATAAATTATCTTAACCTTTAACAGTAGAAAATGCTTAAACATGACAAGATACAATTCTTAACTGCTAACCTGTCACAATGAGTTCTAATTCAAGCAATATTCCTCTTATAGACTTAAGTCCCCTCTTTAAAATTAGTTAGCGAAACATAGGCATACTTCCTCATACTTAGGCTAACAGCCCTAGAGCTTTCAGAACACTTCTGGAGAGAGATACAGAGAGACATGCCTTGTTTTTTAGAACCAGGCAGTAGCTGTTTGTTTTAAAATTAACAAAGAAACTGTGTTTTCCCTACAAACATATTTCCTCCCATTAAGCACATCCCCTATCAATCAACCTAATCAAAACTCTACACTGAAACTCCAGGGGAAACCTAATTAAACACAAATGCATTAGCTTAGCTTAAAACAAATACTCCAGATCTAAAATGAAAACTTATTCTGTGCTCCCAGCTACTTACTTAAAAGATTTCTTAAATAAATCAGCACCTTGCAAAATAGAGCTGAATTGTAAACATTCCTTACAAGTAAAAGTTAGTTATTAGTTACAAGTAATCTACATTAACACAACATTGAAGTTACTGTGAAAATTTCCTAGTACGCCACACTCTGGCACCTGTTCGGATACACTCAGTGAAAGTTTAACATGGCCAATGCACCTAACCAGAATGTCTTTCAGACTGTGGGAGGAAGCCAGAGCATTCGAAGGAAACCCATGCAGATGCATGACAAGCATGCAAACTCTGCACAGACAGTGACCGGAGCCAGGAATTGAACCTAAGTCCCTGGCACTGTGTTAAACACTGTGCCACCATGCCAACCAAGAAACATGATATGCATATATTTCCTAAATGCACAATATCATCACATATGTAGGACAGACTAGGTAAAGGTAGCAGATTTGGCATTAGTGATGTATTTTTACACAAATCAATGATGAAGTGGAGTGAAGTGGATGAGGAAGTGGGGGGGATGGGTTAGTAAGTTCGCTGACGACACAAAGGTTGGTGGTGTTGCAGATAGTCTGGAGAGATGTCAGAAGTTGCAACGTGACATAGATAGGATGCAAGACTGGGCAGAGAAGTGGCAGATGGACTTCAATGCAGATAAATGTGTAGTGGTCCATTTTGGCAGGACCAATGGAATGAAGGAGTACAATATCAAGAGAAGGAGTCTTAGCAGTGTTGAGGAGCAGAAGGATCTTGGGGTCCGGGTCCATAGGACTCTTAAATTGGCTTTGCAGGTGGAGGATATGGTTAATAAGGTGCATGGTGTTCTGGCCTTCATTAATCGAGAGATTGAGTTTATGAGTCAGGAGGTAATGCTGCAACTTCATAAAACCCCTCTTGGAGTTCTGGTCGCCTCACTACAGGAAGGATGTGAAAGCTATAGAGAGGGTATTTACAAGGATGTTGCCTGGATTGGGAGGCATGCCTTATGAAGATAGGTTGAGGGAGCTAGGTCTCTTCTCCCAGAGAGATGAAAGTTGAGAGGTGACCTGATAGAGGTTTATAAAATGTTGAGAGGCATAGATAAGATGGGTTCTTGGAGACTATTTCCCAGGGCTGAAATGGTCGCTACAAGTGGACACAGGTTGAACGTGCTGGGCAGCAAGTAGAGAGGGATAAGTTTTTCACTCAGAGGGTGGTGAGAGAGTGGAATCGGCTGCTGTCGGTGGTGATAGAGGCAAACTTGCTGGGATCTTTTAAAAGACTTCTGATGAGTACATGGGATTTAATGGGATTGGGAGTTACAGATAGTTCTATGGCCTGGTAGGTAGGGATATGATCGGTGCAACTTGTGGGCCGAAGGGCCTGTTTGTGCTGTAGTATTCTATGTTCTATGTTCTAATGATAGTTGACATGATCATCATTACTAACTTTATATTCCAGATTTATTAATTGTATTTAGATTCCATCAGTTGCCTCTGGATATAGTGTCCAGCAACCTTCACTGAACACCACAATCCCCCACCTGCCATAATGCCAAATCCAACTGGGATATAAATATAATTACGGAACAAATGAAATTAATTTTTGAAGTACGAGGTGAAATATTCCATTCTGAGTAAACTTCAGATAACTTACTGATTTAATACCATCCATATCCAAAATATTCTAATGGTATAATTTATACACTTCTCATTGCTTCATTTCATATTTGCTCACCCTGAGAGACAGATAATCTTTGCTTTAATAAACAAGGTATTGAGTATTATGGATAGGAGGTGGCAGCCTCACTCTAAGGTCCAATACGCTAATTATTCACATTACCAAGGACAGCCTCCCAGATTCTCAAAACTACCCCAAGTCTGGAGCGCTGGAGCAAACATTTATTTCTCACAGTGAAAGTCACAAACTACCTTTAGTAGTTTTTGTCAGGGATTATTCTGGCTGAAGTTAGAAGAATTATTTCCTTTGATCCATCTGCTAGTCAAACTTTGCCAAAGGAACTCTTGTTATTAGCTTTGAATTCTATCATTGTTCGGATCGGATGAATGAAAATGGGAAAGTGTATTCAGGCTAGGTGTAGACAATTGGTTTATTGGACAGTAAAAACGCGCTATCAATCTGACTTCTTTATCTTTATGGCAATACCGGCACCATCAATGGAGATTAATATGGAAACTATAACACTTATCTTCTTGTTCTTGCTCTCTCTCTTTCTCAGATTATTTTTATTGTTTTCTTTAATCATTAATCCATTGGAAATGAAACATTATAAAACAGGGACCCAGATTCGATTCCTGGCTTAGGTCACTGTCTGCGCAGAGCCTGCACCTTCTCCTCGTATCTACATGGGTTTCCTCTGGGTGGTCTGGTTTTCTCCCACAGTCTGAAAGGTGTGATGGTTAAGTGCGTTAACCGTCCTAATTTCTTCCTCAGCGTACACAAACAGGCGCCCGAGTGTGCAACTAGGGAATTTCCACAGTGACTTCATTGCAGTTTTACATAAGCCGACTTGTGACACTAACAAATAAACTTTAAAAAATGTAAACTTTTAACTGACATTCTTTATATTTACATTCCTGAAAGTTTTCACACACATAGAAAGAGGAGCAATGACAGATTTTGAACCCAACACAACTAACTGCAGCCAAAACAGAAATGCTCGAAAACCTTAGCAGGTCTGACAGCCTCTGTGGAGAGAGAATAGAGCCAATGTTTCGAGTCTGGATGGCTTTTCATCAGAGCTGCTAAATGCAGGTTTGATTTCTTCACATATTAAATTAAGAATTTTGTTTTCAGTTGGCCCATCCTGTCTTCACTTTAATGAATGCAATTTCTGTGTTGTTTTGATGTCAAACAACATCGTGGATGTTACACAGCCAGAATAAACTGCTGTCTCGTAAAAAAACAATTAACTAAATGAAATGAATTGGGGATGAAAAGTGAAAGGGGAGCCCCTAAATTGCATCAGACAAAAGCAAATCACAAACGAAACTTAAAACATCAAACCAAAATATCATCCCAGAAATCAGCAAAGTGTGATTTCGGACGGGTGAAGTGACACTTGACCTGGTGACATCAATGGTGACTTTTTGCACCGTATTGTGCGACACATTGTTTCAGAAATGCAAATGCCGTGGGCTTCTTGTCAGATTGCTCGTGGATAGTTTCCGGTACGCCCGTTCCTCCATGGCCTCAGAGCTTCAGTAATCCAGGCGCTGTGTTTAAAGGACCCCCTGCTCACAGCTGGCACTCCTCAAGGAATTGGAAACCACTGGGAATTGATGTCTATCAAAGCTGAGAAACATGCTTCCCTCAAATTTAGCACGCCATCCTTGAGCACCTACTAGAAACATAGAAACATTGAAAATAGGAAACAGAAGGAGGCCATTCAGCCCTTCATGCCTGCATTTAGTATGGTCATGGCTAATCATCCAATTCAATAGCCTCATCCCACCTTTCCCCCATATTCTTTGATCCTTTTGCCTCCAAGAATTATGACTAACTCCTTCCTGGAAGCATACAATTTTTTGGCCTCAATTGCTTTCTGCAGTAGTGAATTCCACAGGCTGATTACTCTCTGCCTGAAGAAATTTCTCCTCATCTCTGTCCTAAAGCCTATTCTGTATAATGTTACAGAAACTTAGTTAGACCACATTTGGAATATAGTGTTCAATTCTGGTCGCCACACGACCAGAAGGATGTGGAGGCTTTGGAGAAGGTACAGAAAAGATTTATCAGGGTGTTGCCTGGTATGGAGGGCATTGGCTATGAGGAGAGGTTGGAGAAACTTGGTTTGTTCTCACTGGAACGGCGGAGGTTGAGGGACACCTGATAGATGTCTACAAGATTATGAGGACATGGACAGAGTATATAGTCAGAAGGTTTTTCCCAGGGTGAATGAGTCATTTACCAGGCGGCACAGGTTTAAGGTACAAGGGGCAAGGTTTAAAGGAGGTGTACAAGGCAAGTTTTTTACACAGAGGTTGTGGAAGCAGATACGGTAGTGAGTTTTAAAGACCATCTTGACAAATACATGAGTAGGAGGGAATAGGGGGATATGGTTCCCAGATGGATAGGTGGTTTTAGTTCAGTTGGGGAACATGGTTGGTGCAAGCTTGGAAGGCCGAAAGGCCTGTTCCGGTGCTGTAATTTTCTTTGTTGTATTTCTCTTTGTTCTGTATTGTTTGCCTATGACCTCTGGTTCTGAACACCCTCTCCTTTGGGGACATCCTTCCTGTATCTACCCTATGTAATCCTGTTGGAATTTTATGTGTTTCTATGCGATCCCCTCTCATTCTTCTGAACTTCAACAAATATTGACTCAATCTCTCCTCAAATGACAGTCCCAACTCTCCAGGAATCAGCCTGGTAAGCCTTTGCTGTACTCCCTCTTATAGCAAGAACAGCCTTTCTCAGATAAGGAGACCAAAATGGTACACAATGGGCCATAACTTTCAAACAGAATCCTGGCGTATAGAGATTGTACACCGCATATGCACCCGGGACACTATGGAATTCTGATGCATGGACATGCAAGCTGAAGGCAAAGCATGTTCAAAACTCTGGTTCAGCTTTTTGTAGCTGTCGCTTGCGATCGTGGTTTTCCCTGTGTAGAGTTAGGGATCAGGGTAGCCACTGAAGTAAACCAAGGCTTTACCTGATGGAATTTTTCGAAGCTTACCTCAGCTTTTTGGCTAAGATAAAGGTTCAATCAAGCCCAGGAGGGGGTGCAATGCTGTCAGTTTGGGTCTTGTTTGATCGAGCACAATATCTTTGTCTTGTTACCTTGGATCTGGTCTGTCCCTCATGTGGGAACCCATGATTGGACTTAATTGGCTTTTTGATTAGAAATAAAGTACAATAGAATACAAAAAAAAATGAAAAGTGATAGGACAGTGCTAACTATGCTACTTGTCCCGATGATAGGTGAGTATTTATGCCTTTTTCTTTGCACACTTTTGCCAGAATTTTACCGGCACACCCATCCCAGTTATTCTATCAGATGGCAGTTCCTCTCTCTGCTTAGTGCTCCACTGCCCTGTTCTTTTAATACCTGTGATGGCACATTAACATCCTCCATAATAGGATTGGTTCTGGGTTGCCAAAACCATCAAATTCGAATTTAACAGAGGTGGCATGGTGCCACACAGTGCCAGGGACCCAAGTTTGATTCCCAGCTTGAGTCACTGTTTGTGTGGAGTTTGCATGTTCTTCCTGTGTCTGTATGGGTTTCCTCTGGGTGCTCCAGTTTCCTCCCACAATCTGAAAAGAGTGCAGGTTAGGTACACTGGCAATCCTAATTCTCCCTCAGTGTAGCTGAACAGGCGCTAGAACATGAAGACTAGGGTATTTTCACATAACTTCATTGCAATATTAATGTAAGCCAACTTGTGACACTAATAAATAAACTTTTATAATAGATTGTTGATATCCAAGGGCCTGATTTAAACTTGATTGGCTGAATTCAAAAAAATGCAAAAGCCTGTTTGTTGTCCTGGCAACATTGCTGTTCAGTCATTTGATACAAATGTTTCAGTTCTCTAAGTCCTCTGTGAATACTTGCATTTTATTTTAACTTTCCAAGCACAGAAAACTTTTACAATTTTTAAAATAATTTTGCAAACACTAAGTTCTAACATTGTACTTCCCAATCTATAATTACTCTACTCACTTCACAATAATATTTTACTGTTCGGAGTTTGGAAAAGTTGAGGTTGTTCTTAGACAAAATGCCATGCTGCAGCTCCTAAAATAAAATGTAAAATTGAATGACAACATCTCAATGTTTTGTATTAATAACATTATTTCGATTAATAATTGTTCTACATTAAAGTTTATAAAAATCTATAAATGATTTATTGAAATATCAGAACACAACATTAAAATTTGAAGTTCCAGAAGTATTTCATTGAGGTATTAAAATATTTAAATGGGAGATAATTATGTTTATTTTTAACGTTCATGAGTAGGCTTACATTAACACTGCAGTGAAGTTACTGTAAAAATCCCATAGTTGTCACACTCCGGAGCCTGTTCAGGTATACTGATGGGGAATTTAACATGGTCAATGCAACTAACCAGCAAGCCTCTCGGACTGTGAGAGGAGACTGGAGCACCCGGAGGAAACTCACACAGACACAGGGAGAATGTGCAAACTCTACACAGATAGTGACTTAAATTGGGAATTGAATCTGGGTCTCTGGCACCCTGAAGCACAGTGCTAACCACTGTGCCACCATGCCATGCTACTGAACAACTGAATTGAAATAATCAGAGCATAAGTTTACTACTGATAAAGACAAATAAAAAACAGCTGTTACATCATACATCACACAACAGGTCGGTAACTAGCTGCACACGACAATTAAAAATCATGTTAGGTTATCAGTTCAGAAACCCCAAGGTACATTATGAAGCCAGACTGCAACAATTTTCTATTTTAGCATTAGGATGTTTCACTCCAGGCATGATTCTACTGACAAACTAGGGAACTTTTATCAAAACAAACTGTTTTTAACAGCACAATTTAATTATATGAAATGAATTAACTTTTAGAAACTGCACAATACTTAAACATGAGAAGATACAATTCCTAACTGCTAACCTACTACAATGAAGATTGTTCACCACACTTGCTTGTTGGGACAAATGTAGTCCCTGATGGAAGGACATGCATGCTGAAAGCTGTGTGCCGAACTCTCTGACTTTGCTGCAGTGGGAGTGTGGTGTGAAGATTGCACCCATAATCATACTCCAGATCAGTGATGTCCGCACCTCCACATGTCTTGTATTTGCTGTAGGAATCTCGCATCCAAGAGTCACAGAGTTCCTTTATGTTCTGTATCTGCTCACCTTTAGGTGGGGCTTCCCCTCACCCCACCACTGAACAATCTCATCAACATTCATGACAGTTGAATGAACAGGTGTTGCAAAAGTATCGAGTGCTGTTTACATCCATGGGAAGAGATTTTACAGACTCGCACGGGCGAGACTGGAAATTCCTGCCCGAGGTCAACAAGGATTACTGTTGTCGATTGCTTCCCTGCTCCGACTCCGTGGTGGGCAAGAATTCCGGCCCATGTACCTGTTGTATCTCCATGAAATGACCTTCTTCACAAAGCATACATACACTACCCTGAGACAGACAGGTGTCAAAGATTCCCAACAGCAATGTGAAGTTCTCTGGTGTGTCCTCACTGCATTTCGCACCATCCTCCTGGAATCTTATGGCTATGATTTTACAAGCACACCTACCTTGTCCGATAGGGCAATGTCCTCATTGTCTGCATCTTCGCCTTCCAGCGCTCTCATCCCCCCTGACATGTGCTCATTCCATCTCCTAATCATTCATGTTCTTCCTCCTTTGCATCATGAGGTTGTGTAGCATTCAGCAAGCTCAGTGATGTGGACACCCTTGAGGGAATGCACCAGATCTCCTCAGATTTGTTGAGGTGTTTGAATCTTATTTTCAGGATGCAAATCTCCACCAAGCTCCAGGTTGTAGCATGAGTCTTGTTGTACTTCCTCCCAGCAGGAGTCTGAGACATCATAAGACACGTCTTTTACTGGAACCCTTTTCTCTGAGAAGCCAACCTTGCAGCTTGTTAGTCAAATGCAATTCAATCTTTTTGATAGTTTGATTTGATTTATTATTGTCACCTGTATTAGTATACAGTGAAATGTATTGTTTCTCGTGCACCGTACAGGCAAAGCATATAGTTCATTGGAAAGGAAACGAGAAAGTGCAGGATGTAATGTTACAGTCATAGCTAGGGTGTAGAGAAAGATCAACTTAGTGCAAGGTAGATCTGTTCAAAATTCTGACAGCAGCAAGGAAGAAGCTATTCTTGAGTTGGTTGGTATGTGACCTCAGACTTTTATATCCTTTTCCCGATGGAAGAAGGTCGAAGAGAGAATGTCCAGGATGCGTGGGGTCCTTGATTATGTTGACTGCTTTTCCAAGACAACAAGTGTAAACAGCATCAATGGATGGGAGACTGGTTTGCATGTTGGACTGGATTTCATTCACAACCTTTTGTAGTTTCTTGCAATCTTGGGCAGGGCAGGAGCCATCCCAAGCTGTGAAACAACCAGAAAAAATGCTTTCTATGGTGCATCTGTAAATGTTGGTGAAAGTCATAGCTGACATGCCAAATTTCCTTCATCTTCTGAGAAAGTAGAGGTGTTGGTGGGCTTTCATAACAATAGTTGATGGATTTTTGCAGCAATAGTTTGCTCAGCCAGAGTCTAGGGAAAGTTTAAATCTGGTGTATGACAGATGTGGTGCCTATCTGAATTAACAATTTCTTGTCTGAAACAATGTAACTTACTGTTGCTATACACCAGACACAATTCCCTGCTGGTCCTCCCCACCCACTGCCCCCAGGGTTGGTACTATTTCAACATTAGGATGAAATGCAGGGTGAATGTGGAATTAAACTGTCCGCCAGTATCCATTACAAACCCACTGACTCTGACCTCTACCTTGACTCCAGCTCTTCACATCCCACATCCTGTAAGGACTCCATCCTTTGCCTTTGCCGCATCTGTCCTGATGAACCCACTTTCCAAAACAGCACTGTGTCTTCCTTCTTCCTCAATCGTGGTTTTCCACTTATTTTGGTTAACAGGGCTCTCAAACATGTCTAACCCGTACCTCAGGCCACTGCTGTCGCCTCCTTCCCTCCCCCCCAGAACCAGGAAAATGTCCCTCTTATCCACACTTTTCACATTCTCCACATTCAAAGGATCATCCTCCGCCATTTCTGCCAACTCCAGCACAATGCCGCCTCTCAACACATCTTCCCCTCACTCCCACTGCCAGCATTACACAGGGACTGCTCTCCTCGGGACACCCTGGTCCACTCTTCCATCACACCCAACACTTCACCCCCTGTGCACAGCATTTCCCCATGCAATTGTAGAAGGTGTAACACCAGGCCCTTTACCTCCTCCCTGTTTACCATCCCAAGTCCTAAACATTCCTCTGAGGCAAAGCAGCACTTCACATGCACCTCCTTCAATCTGGTCTTTTGCATTCGCTGCTCCCAATGCGGTCTATTCTACATCGGAGAGACCAAACGTAGACTGGGTGATCGCTTTGTTGGACACCATTGGTCCATCTGCAAGTAGGACCCAGTCTTTCCTATCACTTGACACTTCAACATACCACCGTGCTCTCCTGTCCTTGGTGTTTTGCAATGCTCTTGTGAACCCCAACACAAACTGGAGGAGCAGCATCTTCAAATTGGGCACTTTACAGCCTTCCAGACCGAACATTAAATTCAGAGCATAGATTCTCTCCTCCACCTTCATCCCATTTCCATTTATTTTATTCCATTTCATTTCATCCATTTTAACGTCATTCTTTCTCACTTGCATTTTCCATTTCTCCATTCCAGCTCTCCTTCTCACTCTTCTCTCCCCCCCCCCCCACTTCCCCCTCCCCCCTTTAGGGTAACTGCCTTAGCCATTTGTATCTCTGTTCTGCCATTTACATATTCTGGTCACTGAATGGACACTTTTAGCACCTTTCTTAGCCTTCTTTTTCCTCATTTACATTCATTTTGCCCAATTACAGCACCCCTTACGTGCGGGAGTTTGCGCGTTCTCCCCGTGGTTGCGTGGGTTTTCTCCGGGCGCTCCGGTTTCCTCCCACATCCCAAAAATTTGCTCTTAGGCTGATTGGGAAACAAATTGTCCCTATATTGAGATTCTTCCATATTAGGAATAACCTAAAATTAGAATAGGAAAATGGAATTGTTACTATAAAGTTATGACGGCGGCGCGGGCTCGTTGGGCCGAAGGGCCTGTTTCCCATGCTGTGTTGCTCTTCTTCTTACCCTCCCAGCACTTCCCCCTCACTCCCAACCCTCATAAATCTCCTCTGAATTTCTTGCTCTTAACTCTGATAAAGAATCATTCAGATTCTATTCCCTCTCCACTGATGCTGTCAGACCTGCTGAGAGTTTCCAGCATTTTCTGTTTCTGATGCTGGAGCTTTGTTCTGTATTGGCTCATTAAAATGTGTTTGTTATCAGCAGTCTGTAAGCAAAGACTAAACTAATGTAGCTTGGTGATTCCTCACATGGTAATCTAACACAATTAAAAGAGATAGCTGGGGGGTAGTTACATCTCACTAAAACTCCCAGGAATCAGTAGCTGGCCCATGGATGAGAAAATTGGAAGTGCCAATCCATTATTTAAGAAGGGAGGGAATGAAAAACATGAGAAATAAGTCCATGGTTTAATCCAATGTTGGAACTGGCTCAGGGAGCTGAAAGGTCTATTCCTGTTCTTCAAATGAAAAAAAAACCTACAAATAAGGCTTTCGTCAATGGTTTATTTATTTAAAACCCAACTTCTATTGCAGCCAAGAGGCAAATTGAGATTAGTCTCATATCCTTGCAAGTAAAATATATAAAAAGCAAAAAGAGAAAGAACAAGAGTGGAACATTATTAGAATCATAGAATCCTTACAGTGCAAAAGGAGTCCATTCAGCCTATCGATGCATCGACAAACATCCCCCTAGTCTCTATCTCCGTAACCCCATGTATTCACCCTGCTAATCCCATTGACACTAAGGTCAATTGAACATGGCCAATCAACCTAACACGCACATCTTTGGACTGTGGGGGGAAACCGGAGCACCCAGAGGAAACTCATGCAGACATGGGGAGAACTTGTAAACTCCACATGGATAGTGATCAGAAGCTGCAGTTGAACCAGATCCCTGGCACTGTAAAGCAGCAGTGCTAACCACTGTGCCAGCGTGCTGCCACAATATGTGAAAGGAAATTCTAATTTTGAACATTTTTCTTTGAGGTAAAGTTGTTTGCTCACCCTCTTATTTCTGTGACTCGTTTGTAGCATAGCCATCAATATAATTCATCTAAAATGGGAACTGTTTTTGACTTCATATAATGGAGGCAAATAAGTCAGGCAGGAAAGCAGCTAGTTTATTTTGTTTCTAATTCAGTATTCCCTGTTATGTATCCTCTCTCCACACACCAGCACTTCAATCAGATATCACTGCTGTAAATGTTACTGACCTCGCTTGGAACTGGTACTGGAAACGCAAGTAGTAACTGAATGAAAAATCACTTTCAGTCGGGGCCAGGCTCCGCTCCAACTTTCCTGTGAGCTTCTTCTGTTTGAAGCTCCCACCAGATGCATTGACAAACAAGCCCTGATCAAACAGACATTGTAATGATTGACTGCAGTGTAACTCGCTGTTAAACGCTGGCACTTCCAGAAATATTCAGCAGTTCTATGTCAATGCCCTTTGATGGGGCTGTTGAAGGCAAAGCAGCCAAGTATATATGTGGCCCAGTGAACCCCAGGCCAGCTGGCCTTTGTGGCAGTGTGAGGAAGAGATTTACACACAGAACATTTCACTGGGACTGGTCAGGGTCTAACCACTTTCATATTATTTTCTAAGACAAAGTGCAAAGACCACGGAGGGAGAAGAGGAGGGCAAGAGGTCACAGCTCAAGGGTACATTTTGTTTTAAAAGACACAAACTGATTCATTGTAGATGGTCTCTTTTTGAGTAGTACTTTCCTCTCCATCTTTACTTCACATTAATCATCAATAATCCCATTGTTCTGTGGATCAATACTCAAGATACGCTGCTGAATGTTCCGGCTGCCCATTCAATCCCAGCCAGCATGGTGGCACAGTGGTTAGCACTGCTGCCTCACAATGCCAGGGATCTACGTTCAATTCTCAGCTGGGGTCACTGTCTGTGCAGAGGCTGCACATTCTCCCCGTGTCTGCATGGGTTTCCTCTGGGTGCTCCAGTTTCCTCCCACAGTCTGAAAGATGTGCTGGTTAGATGCATTGACAATACTAAATTCCCCCTCAGAGTCCCTGAACAGGTGCTGGAATGTGGCAACTTGGGGATTTTCACAGTAACTTCATTGCAGTGTTAATATAAGCCCACTTGTGACACTAATGAATAAACTTTGAACAATCAACCCCATTTGGCTGAAAACCATCCCTTTTTGTACTGTGCCTGCTGCAAACAGATGGAAAGTTCATTTTAACATTGGTTGGAAGCTTCGCCATCCTGCATAACATTTTATGTGCACATGGAATTGTTTGGAAGCAGCAAATCAGTTAAACTGGCACTTTTTCAGGCTTTTATTGATTTATTTCTGTTGATTTATTTCCCTCTACGAGCACTTTGCTTGTTACAAATCTTTGTGCAATTGTGCTAATTAGTTTTTTATTGCCCCGTATATTCCTGGAAGTGCATTTTCCTATTCCAGGTCTCTGGGAAGAGGAGGTGAAGTGGGATAATGGAAGGATGCTGTCATAATCCCCAGGACTTACATGGGGAATCCCTAATTTACCACTTAGTAGGACTTGTAGAATGTACGTTCCTGAGTGATTGGTATTTACCTTACCAGGTGGAACTCGTATACTGAGCATTTTATAAAGCAGGCCCCTGAGCGGGTCCTTTATTGAGTTATCCCGGTTGGCATCTATAGTTTTGCTATAACTTAATTTGGGCTATAAAGCACTGTTCCTTTACAGATGACTCCTGAATTATTGCATATTCATGCAGGTTAAGCAGCTGGAAAGATGCCCATCCACTGGTGCTCTCACCCATGTGCACCTGCAAACAGAAGTCACTGGACCTCATCCTGAAAGATAAGTAGTGCATCCAGAAGTTCCTATTCCACAGGCAAAGTAGGTCCAGAAACCATATTGTTCCTGTAATATGTGGAATGATTGACTAGTTAGAGGTTTACAGCATGAAAACAGGCCCTGCGGCCCAATTTGTCCATGCCACCTTTTTTTGTAAACTCCTAAACGAATCCCAATTGTCCGCATTTGCCCCATATCCCTCTATACCCATCTTACTCATGTAACTGTCTAAATGCTTTTCAAAAGACAAAATTGAATGTGCCTCTGGCCACTTGTTCTAGACAGTCACCACCCCCGTGTGAAAAAATTGCTCCTCTGGACCCTTCTGTATCTCTCCTCCCTCACCTTAAACCTATACCCTCTAGTTTTAAACTCCCCTACCTCTGGGAAAAGATATTGATTGTCAAGCTGATCTGTGCCTCTCATTATTTTATAGACCTCTATAAGATCACCCCTCAGCCTTCTACACTCCAGAGAAAATGTCCCAGTCTATACCGCCTCTTCATAACTCAAGCTGCCAAGTCCCAGTAGCATTCTACTTAGAATGTTGATTGCTTCTTGAGAAGCAACCAGCATATCAAGTTACGTTTTCAGTGGAAAGTGTTGTATTAACCATTGGTGTTAATAACACATTGACTGCTGGCACTCACAAAAAATGCTAAGTCCCAGGACATCTACCTAGAAATACCAGTAAAGAACAATCTCCTCAGGCTTGGAAGAGCGGAGATATGTAACCTGCTGTCCAGAGAAGGGCATGGAGAGAAAATAATACTGATCTGTGTTACATAACCGCCTCCCATTTCCTTATAGATATATCATTATGTTACTCTCTGGGAACCAAACATGGATTGTATTGGATACTAAAGAAGTCAGCTCACTTTAACAGCAAAAATAAAAGGATAAAAAGATTGCCACACAATGGGTTATTTAATCAATTAATGGAGTTTTATTAGCAAGATGCTGCTCATTTGCAGTCCAAGATGGAAGAGAAGGAAAGCCTCCCAAATGCCTCTATTTTAAAGTTTATTTGTAGTGTTACAAGTAGGCTTACATTAACACTGCAATGAAGTTACTGTGAAAATACCCTAGTCGCCACACTACAGCGCCTGTTTGAGAGAGAATTTAGCATGACCAATACACCTAACCAGCACATCTTCCAGACTGTGGGAGGAAACTGAGCACAGGGAGGAAACCCATGCAGACATGGGGAGAACATACGATGATGTCACAAGGTAATCATGTGACACACTACCTGAAATGCATTAGTTTACAATACATAACAGATTGGCACACAACACCCTCCATTTCATCAATCACAGAGTCAGAGGGTATGATCTTACCAGCCCTTCATGCCATGCTCCCACTGCAGCGAGGTCAGAGAATTTGGTGCCCAGCCACATTTTCATTCATTACAGTGGGATGAGAAATTCCCACTGGTGGGAATGACCATAACATTCTGGCCATAGAATTTTACAGCACTGAAAGTGGCCCTTTGGCCCATCATGTCTACGGCTATCAAATAAAAAATGAAAAGTCAGGCATCAGGCATAGGGCAGAATGCTGGGATGCTGTCACTTTTTGTGATATATTCGAATTGAATATGGAATAGGCATAATTGGGAAATTTTAGCATTTTGTAGATGCATGAAATGCATAACTTTTTCCAAATTCACATCCCTCTGCTCCAGAGTTTCTCAAACTAATTGGGAAGAAATTCAAATAACTTCTTCACTTAAGAGTGCCAACAGGTGGCATGAAAACCCATTCCTGTCCTTCTACTTTGTTGATGGGAACATACTTTAGCTTTAAAACTCTTTCGCTTCTACAACAAAGAACAATGCGGTGACTCTGTGCTCGCCTCTCGGTTTTGAGATCATGTGCCACTCCAGAAACGTGAGCATTGTTTCTAAGCTGACACTCCAGCCTAACGCTCAGGGAGTTTGATGCTGGTACTCAGTTTTAAACTGAGGCTCGCGCTGTTCTCCCATATGGATGGGAAAGATCCCATGGTAATTTGAAGATGAAAAGGGGAATTCTCCTTGGAGACCTGACCAATATTTATACCTTTACCAGCATCAGCAAAAACACATTGTCTGATAATGGTTTAATTGCAGTTTGTGAGGTATTGATGCACTCAAATTGGCTGCTACTATTCCTACATTTCAGTAATGTCTACATTTCAAAACAACTTCATTTTTAATGCACCTTGGAACACCTAGATATCTTGAAAGGTTAAATATAAAGTAAGTCTTTTTCTTTAAAACCTGTATATTCAAACACTGGATCTAAAAGCCACTGGCTCTTATGGTCTGTTTGTGTATTTGAAATCAGCTTGTACCCAGCCATGGAAATTGTATTAGTTATACAACAAATCAACCAAATAAAGAAACTACAAAGGGTTATGAACCAAGCCCAGCCATCACACAAAACACTCTCCCATCTATTGACATGATCTACACTTCCCACTGCCTGGGCAAAGCAGCCAGCATTATCAAGGACCCTATGCACACTAGGCACCTTCTTCCCAATCTTCCATAGCCCTTCTCCCCAATCCCCCGCAGGGGGATCATCAGTCCCCATTCTCAACAAACCCCCAAACCCAGGAAGCAGACGTTTCTCCTCGGTGGACATCCCCCATTCTGGCAGATCCTGCTATCTTGGCAGACCCCCTCCCACACAGACTGCCCATGACCCCAGCCTGCCCAATCACTGGTCTTCCTCCAGACCTGATTGATTCAAATGGCAGAGAGGCAGTGGGACCCCACTGATTACCCCAAAACTTGCCGCACTACCTGATACCCAGTGGGCAGTTCCAAGGTGGACAGGCTGGCATTGTTAGGGTGTCCATGCCCAGGGGACACCAACCCCCTGCAGCCCAACCCCCTGAGGTCCCCAATTGCCCTGCTTCACTCCAACGGGGTCGGAGTGTAATTGTACCAGCGGGATGGAAGATGCTAATGCTGAAGACTCTGGGCCCAATAATCACATTCAAATTACATTAAATTAAGATTTAAATGACTTACCTGCAGTTCCCGCTGCTTTCCAGTGTGGTCCTGACCGCGTGGATATCCATTGCTGGGAGACGCGCGTGTTTCGGGAACGCATGAGTGAATCTCGGGAATCGGTGTATGCTTGATTCTCCTGGCTCAATAAAGTTAGCGAGTTGGGATGGGCAAGTCGCGACCACAAAGCCTGAGATCACATACCAATCAATTCAAGAACAGCTTCTTCCCTGTTACCATCAAACCTTTGAACGGACCTATCTTGCATTAAGCTGATCTTTCTCTACACTCTAACTATGTTTGTAACACAACATCCTGCACTCTCTCCTTTCCTTCTCCCCTATGTACTCTATGTATGGTATGCTTTGTCTGTATAGCTGACCTAGAACAATAATTTTCCCTGCATCTGAATATATGTGACAATAATTAAATTACATTTTAAAATACAGGACTGTAAATGTGAAGGCATAATTGAATGTTACTATTTTTTAAATTAAATCTCAAATATGGAAATAGCTCTTTATTTTAAAGTATTTTCCTCTGGTTTAAAATTGTAGCCCATGAATTAAACCTCTGTAAATTTATGAATGAAAGGGGATTAGAATGCCCTAGGACTGGAATAAAAACTGCTGTGATAGATTGATTCCAAGTTTTCAGTTCAGCTACAGAAACAAAGTTCGTGCTGTAACAGATTCAGGTGCTGCTTGGAAAATTGCTTCATCTTGTTCCAGCTCAATTTTACAAAGAGTGATAACGGCTGCCAAGTTCCTATCACCTTAAAATGTAAGAGTGTGTTTCAAACAAATCCATAGATTTCCCACACTGCAACGGGTTGCATTGAGTTACCAACAGTCAAGATTGATCTGGATTCTCCAGGAATCAAAGTTTAATCTTCAGGGCACTAAAACTGCTGGCCAGAAATTTCCTGCCATTTTAGTCCTGGAATTATAGAATTCTAGAATCCCTCCAGTGCAGAAGGAGGCCACTTGGCCCATCGAGTGTGCACCAACCATAATCCCACCCAGGCCCTATTGCTGTAACCCCACATATTTATCCTGCTATTCTCCCTGACATTAAGGGTAATTTAGCATGGCCAGTCAATCTAACACTCACACATCTTCGGACTGTAAGAGGAAACCAGCACACCCGGAGGAAACCCACACAGACACAGAGGGCCTGTGTGCAACTTCAGACAGACAGTGACCCAAGGCTGGAATTGAACCCAGATCCCTGGCACGGTGAGGCAGCTGGGCTAACCACCTTGCAACCATGCAGTCTCACATATGATGTTTAAAATCTTTGCCCACAGACAGAACAGACAAATGTTTCTCCTTCCATATCCAAAGACTGATGATATTCAGCTCTTAATGAACTGAATGATTCTGTCAGGTGTGATGTTTGGTTTGAGTTTCTATCTGCCAATCTTCCACTTCCCAAATCATGTAACGCTGACTCCATTTCTCCAGGATGTCCTGCTGCTGCTGTAAGCAAAGATGGAGAATCTGACATTCAGCCAAATTTCTGTGAACAAAGAACAAAACAGCACAGGAAACAGGGCCTTCGGCCCTACAAGCCCGCGCCGCCCATTTTAAATTCAGTGAGTGTCTCATTTCTATCCTTCTTCTACCTATGACTTTTGTCTACGCCTCTTGGACTCCACAATAAAGGGGTACAAATTTAGAGAATTATATGTGCGCTAGGTTAAGGGAGGTCTAATTTAGGGGCAATTTGTTAGCACCAATCAGCACAAAAGCATGTTTTTGAGGTGTGGGAGGAAACCAGTGCACCAGGAGAAAACCCACGCAAGCACAGGGAGAATGTGCAAATTCCCACAGACACCAACCCAAATCAGAGATCCAACCCGGGTCCCTTTATCTGCACAGCAAACAGTGAAAGTCACTGAGCTGTCATGTTACCCATCAGATGGTCCAGTTTAAGCGTACACGAATGACATGAAGCACTAGGCAACTCTCGAAGCAACATCCAAGAACAGCCCTTGCATGACCCACCGTGTGTACGTCCCTTGTTCGTCAACAAGGAGGACCGAATCACCTGTGGATATTAAAAAAAAGACATCAATAAACATACACAGCCTGTACGGAAGATCCCCAGAAGCTCAAACGTAACACAGGTGAATCATAAAATATGTTGGATGGCCCAAAGAAATCTCTTGATTCCCAGGACCGTCCTGAGGCTCTTGATCTATAATTAGAACAATCTTTTGTATCCCTCCATCTCTAGCCTGCTCATGTGCCTACCTAGGTAAGCCTTAAACAACTGTAGCATGCCTGCCTCCACCACCCTACTTGGCAGTGCGTTCCACTGGAGCGAAAAATCCCATTGGCGTGAATGGCTTATTATGTTTGTAATCAAAGAACAAAGAATAGTATAGCACAAGAACAGGTCCTTCAGCCCTTCAAGCCACACCGATCATGATGCTTGCCTAAGCTAAAACTGTATGCACTTACAGAGTCCATATCCTTCTATTTCCATCTTATTCAAATTGAATCAATTGAAAGAAAATGCATACAAAATGGCAAAGATTAATGGGAACCTAGAGGACTGGGAAATCTTTAAAGATCAGTAGAAAGCCATGATAAAAAACCATGACTTCTTGAGAAAGTGAGAGGGCATGGGATCCAAGGGGATTTAGCCTTGTGGATCCAGAACTGGCTTGCCCGCAGAAGGAGAGAGTGGTTGTGGATGGGTCTTTTTCTGCATGGAGGTCATTCACCAGTGGAGCACCTCAGGAATCTGTTCTAGGACCCTTGCTGTTTGTCATTTTCATAAATGACCTGGATGAGGAAGTGGAGGGATGGGTTAGTAAGTTCGCCGACGATACGAAGGTTGGTGGGTATATTGTGGATAGTCTGGAAGGATGTCTGAAGTTACAGCGAGACATAGATAGGATGCAAGACTGGGCGGAGAAGTGGCAGATGGACTTCAACGTGGATAAATGTGTGGTGGTCCATTTTGGCAGGACCAATGGGATGAAGGAGTATAATATCAAGGGTAGGAGTCTTGGCAGTGTTGAGGAGCAGAAGGATCTTGGGGTCCGGGTCCATAGGACTCTTAAATCGGCCCTGCAAGTGGAAGATGTGGTCAAGAAGGCATATGGTCTACTGGCCTTCATTAATTGAGGAATTGAGTTTAGGAGTTGGGAGGTAATGTTGCAATTATATAAGACCCTTGTCAGACCCCACTTGGAGTATTGTGTGCAGTTCTGGTTGCCTCACTATAGGAAGGATGTGGAAGCTATTGAGAGGATGCAGAGGAGATTTATAAGAATATTGCCTGGATTGGGAGACATGCCTTAGGAAGATAGGTTGAGGGAGCTAGGTCTCTTCTCCCTGGAGAGACGAAGGTTGAGAGGCGACCTGATAGAGGTTTATAAGATGTTGAGAGGAATAGATAGGGTGGATTCTCGGAGGCTATTTCCCAGGGCTGAAATGGTCACTACGAGAGGACACAGGTTTAAGGTGCTGGGGGGTAAGTACAGAGGAGATGTTAGAGGTAAGTTTTTCACTCAGAGGGTAGAGAGTGAACGGAATTGGCTGCTATCAGTGGTGGTAGAGGTGAACTCGCTGGGGTCTTTTAAGAGACTTCTGGATGAGTACATGGGATTTAATGGGATTTGGAGTTAGAGATAGTTCTATGGCCTGGTAGGTATTGATATGATCGGCACAACTTGTGGGCTGAAGGGCCAGTTTATGCTGTAGTGTTCTATGTTCTAAAAGCTATAAAGAGAGGAAGATGGATTAAGAGAGTAAATTAGCTCAGAATATAAAAACAGATAGCAAAAGTTTCTACAAATAAATACAATGAAAAAGAGTGGGGAAAATAAACATTGGACAAGAAGAAGGATCTAAAACTGGAAATGAGAAAATGGCTGAGGCATTGAACAGATATTTTGTGTCGGTCATCACAGTGGAAAATAAGATGCCACTGGAGGAGATGCAGAGGAGGTTCACTAGGTTGATTCTGGAGTTGAGAGGATTGGCTTATGAGAAGAGATTGAGTAGACTGGGGCTACATTCATTGGAATTTAGAAGAATGAGAGGAGATCTTATAGAAACATAGATGATAATGAAGGCAAGAGATAAGATAGGAGCAAGCTGGAGAGAAAATGTTTGGGATGCATGAGGTCCTTAATTATGCTGGCTGCTTTGCTGAGGAAGTGGGAAATATAGACAGAGTCAATGGATGGAGGCTGGTTTGCATGATGGATTGGGCTATATTCATGATCTTTTATAGTTCCAGTGGTCTTGGGCACAGCAGGAGCCATACCAAGCTGTGATACAACCAGAAAGGATGCTTTCTATGGTGCATCTGAAAAGTTGGTGAGATTACCAGTGTACCTGAATAGGTGCCAGAGTGTGGCAACTAGGGGATTTTTGCAGTAACTTCATTGCAGTGTTAATGTAAGCCTTCTTGTGACACTAATTAATAAACTTAAACTTAAAAAGCACGCTCTATAGTGCTATGGCATCACTTCGTGTTTTGTTTTCTGGTTGTGCCATTATAACATTATCACAATCCCGTCTCTCTCAGCTAGCTACAATTATTGTCCAGTAGATTATTCTAGCTCTATGGATTAATTTACTTTTCTAGTTTATTGATTTACTAAGTATAAAGAGTCGTGAGCATACAATCTACCACCTTCTTCCTTCAGGAAAAAGGTAGAAATGTCTGAGGTCACATACCGACTGACTCAAGGACAGTTTCCTCCCTGCTACCATCAGAGTTCTGAATGGGCCTACCTCATATTAAGTTGATCTTGCTCTACACCCTAGCTATGACTGTTACTCTACATTCTGCACTCTTTCCTTTTCTTCTCTGTGAACGGTATGCTTTGTCTGTGAAGAGCACAAGGAACAATACTTTTCACTGTATAACAATGTATATGACAATAATAAATCATATCAAATTAATAAGTAATGGTAAGTTATGGAGGCTTCTCTTCTGAATGTAACACACCCCAGTAGCTTAAAGCAAAAAGTAGAACTGTGATACTGTATGCTGCATAATCATTATTTGACATGTTTGATCCCAACCTTGTGGAGGCCCATCCTTGAGCATTGTTTTCTCTATCTCTGCACTTCTTGCGTCTTTAGAATGAAATTTTTTGTTATTTCAACTGAATTCATTTATTAAAGTTTCAGCAAATATAAGTTGTTCATTTTTTGAGAATGGTTTTCCCGATGATGGTTGTGGATATTTGTTGAGTATGATAAGAAGTATCATTGCACTGACAGGCACCTCAATTTTAATGGTTTCCACTTGACCATGAATTTTCAAAGGTGCCTTTTCTATCTGCCAGCGTTCTTCTCAGATCTCTGCCAGCAGCGGAATGACGGTGTGGAATTTAGCACTGTCACTAAGGGAAAAGGGAGCAGCAATCTGTGCAGGCAAGTTCACAATTCATCTCAGTGTTCATTTAAACAAAATCTTCAGCCCCTGTGATATGATGCCACCTATTAAGAGGCAAACCCTCGCATTAATGTTAACCTCACAAACATGATTGCAAAACACTGGCTCCCTGTCCTGCAAAGCCTCAAATTAGATTATCTAACCCTCCAGTCATTCAAATCCCTCCATGGCCTTTCCCTATACTATCTCTGTCGCATTGCCAGCTCTCCAATGCAGTAAGAAGTCTTGCAATACCAGGTTAGAGTCCAACCAGTTTATTTGATACTAATCTTACAAATTTCCTTCGTCAGGTCCACACACCTGAGGCAGTTTGTCCTAAAAATGCGAGTAGCTTTGCATAACTCTGTCATACTTTGACTGATAACATGCATATGAAGAGCTTTGAGACCTTTGATTACATTACGGGTGCTCTATAAATGTAAGTTGCTGCTATAGTACTTGAGTAGACAGGAATCTGCCCCTATCAAAACCTGCACCAGGATATTGTATAAATTGAGTTTACTCAATCTTCCCATTACTGTAAGATTCTGAATGTTCTGATCAGCATGATCAGATGACGATTGGACAACTCACAAAGTCCTTTGGCTTGAATTGTTCTTTTAAAAGTTAGACTTCCTTAACTGGCAGCCTGAGTTTTGTTTGCTTTTTGCTTTATTTTCTTCCAACACATCTCTCCCAGATGCAAGCTGGGTTTGAGTAGAAAACCCAATTGAAAAATACATGGGATTACAGGGGATTGGGTTCTGGGTGAGATTGCTGTCTGTTTAGGCTCAATGGGCTGAATGGCCTCCTTCTGCACTGTAGGGATTCTAAACCAAAGGGCAGCATGTGTATGACAATAGGAGGTGTCAAAACATAGATCGGTGGGAGAGACTGGAGATAATAGTGCAACAGCAGGAAGAGAAGCCATTGCAAATGAATTTTTGACTATGACTGTGTGGATAAGAATTCATTTCCCTCCAATTTCCTGTTGGATTTATTAGTGACCATCTTATACTATGGCCCCAGTTCCAATCTTAAGTGGCCCCAGCACCAGTCTTCAACTGTCCAACTTTACATCTTCACTACATTTAACATTTCAAAACCTTTAATTATTATAAACACCTTAGCAGATAACCCCACAGTCTTAATACTTGGAGAAAATTCTATTCAAACTTTCTTGTTAGGCTAACCTCTAAAATTTGATAATATTCTGGTCAATCATTTTTCACCTTCCCCAGTTTGGGAT
Organism: Sphyrna mokarran; assembly: GCA_024679065.1. Classification (NCBI taxonomy): domain Eukaryota; kingdom Metazoa; phylum Chordata; class Chondrichthyes; order Carcharhiniformes; family Carcharhinidae; genus Sphyrna; species Sphyrna mokarran. Next base: position 17,225,430 of record JAGIQG010000007.1, on the reverse strand, counting down.
CAAGTTGATGATGCAGATTTTGTGACGCGTGTTTCAACCTCCCCTTTCAAAATTACTTTCTCCAATTGAACACGAGGGAGATTTTAATCTGATAAATGAGAAACAGACACTGACAAAACATGAAGAGGCAAATTTGAGCTTTAGAGCCTGGGGTGAGGCTGGCAGAATCTTTTTAATGCACGCTCCCACCACACTCGACAGAAACTGTGTGGGGTCAATTAAGATAATATCAGTGTCTCAGCTGTCAATCCCTGGATGATTTTATTAACCATATAATAAGATAGTTGAGATCTCATTGCCCTTCTCTGAGATTGGACCTTAACCTGCTATTTTCAGCTGGCATAAGGGGCATCCGTTGAGAGGTAATAGGGTCATGCTTTAAATATGCTGACTAGCAGCTGATAGCAGCATCAGGAAAGGACATATTCCTCTAAACCTTTCCTATTCTCATACCGGTTCAAATGTATTTTAGTTGCCTCTATCATCTCCATTCTTAGCTCCATCCATATAGACATCATCCGCTGTGTGAAAAGTTGCCCCTTCAGTCCCTTTTAAATCTTTCCTCTCTCACTTTAAACTTATGCCCTCTAGTTTTGGGCTTCCCTATCCTGGGGAAAAGACCTTGGCTATTCACCTGATCTACGCCCCTCATGGTTTCATAAACCTCTGTAAGGTCACCCCTCACCCTCCACACTCCAAGAGAAAAAGTCACTTAACTTATCTTCATCTTCCAGAAATTTTGAAATGTAACCCTACCATAGCAGTCAATTAGTTTTTGGAGGGTGCTTTGCCTCTACCAATCTGTCTGGAATCTTTCTTCAAACACTGTTTCTCCTTCATGTGAAGAAGAATTTCTTGATATTAGACTTAAAATTTTCTTATACTGGTTTGAATGTGTCTTTTTTTCTAGTTCAGTTACTTTACTTATGACTACAATGAACATTTTGGGTTAACCTTTCCCGTATCAGGAACAATTACTTCTCCAATGTTTCCATTCTAGGCTGCAAATTCTAAGATTGTGGATTAGAATTCCAACATTGGTAAGCATATGGGTGGTATGGTGGTACAGTGGTTAGCAACGCTGCCTCATAACTCCAGGGACTGGGTTCAATTCCCAGCTTGACTCAGAGTGTGTGCGGAGTCTGCATATTCTCCCTGTGTCTGATTTGATTTACTATTGCCACATGTATTAGTATACAGTGAAAAATATTGTTTCTTGCGTGCTATACAAACAAAGAACACCATATGTTGAAAAGGAAAAGAGTACAGAACATAGTTATAGAAGGGATTGAATTAAAGTATTGTTAGAAAGCTTAGAGAGTTAGAATAAAGTTTTAGAAGCATAGAATTAGAGTAAAAGTAGAATTAGAAGTTATGCTGGGCACAGCTCGCATGAAGTCACCACATTCCTGCACCATCTTGTGATCTGCGTGGGTTTTCTCCCACAGTCCAAAAGATGTTCTGGTTGGTGCACTAGCCATGCTAAATTCTCCCTCAGTGTACCCGAACATGTGCTGGAATGTGGCAACTGGGGGATTTTCACAGTGAATTCATTGCGATGTTAATGTAAGTCTACTTGTGACACTAAGAAGTAAACTTTAAGTTACTAGTTAAGTAGCAATATCATTGAGGTTGAAGCTTTTAACAATGAATTAATTTTCTGATGTTTTGAAGTGAGAGCTCTAGTTTAAGATGCCCTCCATATATTGGGACCATGCACATGCAGTGCTGGAATGAATCTGATTATAGTTAGATCATAAAGAACTGCTTAGTGAGTAGACAGTAAAGGCTCTGGAACAGATTCTTGAGTAATAGGGAAGGAACACTTATATTTATAAAATACCTTTCATAACCATGGGACATTTCAACAATCCTTTACAGCCAATGATCTTTGAAGTAAAAACAGAAAGTGCTGGAACAAATTCAACAGAAAAGGCAGCATTTGTACACTAAAAGAAACAGAATGAATATTTCAGGGCTGTAACACTGACATTTGCAGACAGTCCCAGTCCAGATCATAACAACTGGCTTCATCAATTATTTTTGATCATGCCACCTCTGCTTCCTTCACTAATTATTTCATCTCTCTATCCTCTGGCCACTGAAATTCTTGTGTTGGAAACAGCTTATTTTTACCTACTGTGCCAAACTATTCAATAATTTGAACACCTCTATCAAATTCACCCTGAAACTTTACTATTTTAATGAGCAATCTCAGTTTCTCTCACACCTCCATACAACTGAAGTCTTTTATTTCTGGTATCCTACTATTCTTTATTATATGCTTTAACATTTAGTACCGATCATGTCCTTCCCAACCTCTACCAAATATTATCAGTCATATCCACCCCATCTTCTATCATACGTTACCACTATAGTAAATATACCCGTACCATTTACCATGCAGTATCATACAATAAATATCCCCTGCGCCCATTACCATATATTACCATTCTAGCAAATATCCTCTGTACCCTTTACCATATATTACTATTCTTGTAAATATCCTAGCTTAAGTATGTTGACATTAAGGAAGAGGATATGTTGGAACTTTTGAAAAGTATTGTTAGATAAGTCACCAGGACCGGATAGGATGTACCCCAGGTTACTGTGGGAAGTGAGGGAAGAGATTGCAGAGCCTCTGGTGATGATCTTTGCGTCATCAATGGAGGTGGATGAGGTTCTAGGGAATTGGAGAATTGAGAATGTTGTTCCTCTATTCAAGAAGGTGAGAAGAGATAGCCCAGGAAATTATCAAACAGTGAGCCTAACCTCAGTGATTGGTAAGTTGATGGAGAAGATCGTGAGAGGCAGAATTTATGAACATTTGGAGAGGTATAGTATAAATAAAAATAGGCAGCATGGTTTTGTCAAAGACAGATCGTGCCTTATGAGCCTGGTTGAATTTTTTGAAGATGTGACTAAACAAATTGATAAAGGAAGAGCAGTAGATGTGGTGTATATGGACTTCGGCAAAGCATTTGATAAGGTTCCCTCTTGCGAGACTTATGGAGAAAGTGTGGTGGTATGGGATCCAAGGGAACATTGCTTTATGGATCCAGAACTGGCTTGCCCACAGAAGGCAAAGGGTGATTGTAGATGAATTTTTTTCTGCATGGAGGTTAGTCGCCACGCCAGGGGTCTGTTCTGGGACCTTTGCTGTTTGTGATTTTTATAAATGACATGGATGAGGAAGCAGAGGGATGAGTTGGTAGGTTTGCCGATGACACAAAGATTGGAGATGTTGTGGATAGTTTGGAGGGATGTCAGAAGTTGCTATGAGACATAGATAGGATGCAAGACTGGGCGGAGAAGTGGCAGATGGACTTCAACCCAGATAAGTGTGTGGTGATTCATTTTGGCAAGTCAAATGGGATGATGAGATATAATATTAAGGGTAAGACTTTTGGCAGTGTTGAAGATCAGGAGGATCTTGGGGTCTGGGTTCATAGGATGCTCAAATTAGCTTCACAAGTAGACGATGTGGTTAAGAAGGTGTATCGTGTATTGGCCTTCATCAATTGAGGAATTGAGTTTAAGAGTCAGGAGATAATGCGGCAGATGTATAAGACCCTGGTCAGACCTCACTTGGAGTATTGTGCTCAGTTCTGGTCGCCTCATTACAGGAAGGATGTGGAAGCCATAGAAAGGGTGCAGAGGAGATTTACAAAGATGTGGTCTAGATTAGTGGCATGCCTTATGAGGATAGATTGAGAGTGCTCAGTCTTCGGTCCTTGGAGAGATGAAGGATGAAGGGTGACCTGATAGAGGTATATAAGATGTTGAGAGGTATTGATCGAGTGGATTCTCAGAGGCTTTGGCCCAGGGTTGAAATGGCTGCCACAAGAGGACACAGGTTTAGGGTGCTGGAAAGTAGATACAGAGGAGATGTCAATTTTTCACTCAGACGGTGGTGAGTGCGTGGAATCGGCTGCTGGCAATGGTAGTGGAGGGGAATTTGATAGGATCTTTTAAGAAACTTTTGCTTAAGTACATGGGACTTTGTAAGATAGAGGGTTATAGGTAAGCCCAGTAGATAGAACATAGAACATAGAACATAGAACGTTACAGCACAGAACAGGCCCTTCGGCCTTCGATGTTGCGCCGACCAATATAAAAAGCAATGACCCTCCAAACTAAACCATTCCCTTCTCTTCCATATACTTATCAACTAACCTCTTAAACGCCACCAAACTTGGCGCATCTACAACTGCTGCAGGCAGGGCATTCCACTCCCGAACCACCCTTTGGGTAAAGAACCTACCTCTGATATCCGTCCTATAACTATCACCCCTTAATTTAAAGCTGTGTCTCCTCGTGCTAGCTTTCTCCATCCTAGGAAAAAGGCTACCACTGTCCACCCTATCTAAACCTCTAATCATCTTACATGTTTCGATAAGGTCCCCTCTTAGCCACCTCCTTTCTAACGAAAACAACCTCAAATCCCTCAGCCTCTCTTCATAAGACCTGCCCTCCATACCAGGCAACATCCTGGTAAACCTCCTCTGTACCCTCTCCAATGCCTCCACATCTTTCTTATAATGCGGGGACCAGAACTGCACACAATACTCCAAGTGCGGCCGCACTAGAGTTTTGTACAGTTGCAACATGACGTTGCGGCTCCGAAATTCAATCCCCCTACCAATAAAAGCTAAGACTCCATATGCCTTCTTAACAACCTTATCGACTTGACTGCCTACTTTCAGGGATCTATGCACATATACACCAAGATCCCTCTGTTCATCAACACTATTAAGAATCCTACCATTAGCCCTATACTCTACACATTTATTATTCCTGCCAAAGTGCATTACCTCACACTTTTCCACATTAAACTCCATTTGCCACCTCTCGGCCCAGCTCTGCAACTTGTCCAAGTCTCTCTGCAAACTATAACACCCCTCTTCACTATCTACCACTCCACCGACTTTAGTGTCATCTGCAAATTTACTAATCCATCCTTCAATACCCTCATCCAGATCATTTATAAAAATTACAAACAGCAGGGGCCCCAAAACAGACCCCTGAGGTACACCACTTGTCACCGAACTCCAAGATGAATATCTCCCATCAACCACCACCCTCTGTCTTCTATCTGCTAGCCAATTCCTAACCCAATTAGCTAAATCACCCTCTATCCCATACATCTGCATTTTCTGCAGAAGTCTTCCATGGGCCACCTTATCAAACGCCTTACTAAAGTCCATATATACCACATCAACCGCCTTACCCCCATCCACCTCTTTGGTCACTTTTTCAAAAAACTCAATGTGGTTAGTAAGGCACGACCTACCCTTCACAAAACCATGCTGACTATCCCCAATCAATTCATTTCTCACTAAATAACTATAAATCGTATCCCTAATAATTCTCTCCAATACTTTGCCCACAACAGAAGTAAGACTCACTGGCCTATAATTCCCTGGAAGGTCTCTCTTCCCCTTCTTGAACAACGGGACCACATTCGCTATCCTCCAGTCCTCCGGAACCACACCCGTAACCAACGACGACCTGAAGATCAGAGCCAGAGGCTCTGCAATCTCCTCTCTTGCCTCCCAGAGAATCCTAGGGTAAATCCCGTCCGGCCCAGGGGACTTATCCAACTTCAAACCCTCAAGAATATCTAGCACATCCTCCCTATCTACTTCAATAAATAGGGACAATAGGGATATGTTCGCGCAACGTTTGGGCCAAAGAGCCTGTTTGTGTTGTAGTTTTTCTATGTTCTATTGCATCCTTTACTATATATTATGATTCTAGTGAAAAGCCTGCATATCCTTTACTATATATTGCCATCCTAGTGAATATCCCCTACACCCTTTACCATATATTACCATTCTAGTAAATATCCTCTGTACCCTTTCTAATGCTTTGACACCATTGGTAAAATAAGTCATGAAACTCTACTGGGACCTAACAGTTTAATGGAGGCTTTGGGCAAGTTCTTTGCTTTTGCACCCTTAGCCTCTATTTACCAACTCAAAGATCCTGAAACTAGCTGACTGCACTTGACTAATAAGAACCAAAAATTTCACGCCAATGTAAATTCTAGCCCACTCTTTCCTGGAAGCTGTTGTGGCATTGGAAACACTTTGTACTTCTGATTTTTTTCTTTAATCATGTATTTGTCATCCTCTTCCTGCTCAAATCAAGATTCCCGGCCAATTCCAGCATACCTTTAATCAAACTTATTAGAAAAGTGACTTTTTTATTTACCCTGAGCGGAGTCCATTTCCAGGTGATTCTGTTCCAACAAATGTTGCCCCTGAGCAGAGCAAATGCTTCTAGGTACATTATTTAACAAAATATATCATTGCTTCTTTCTTTCAAGAGCTGAAGATACCTTTTTGGTACCTGGCATCACCTGTGTTTTTTTGATGTGGACAAAATAAGTCAGGAAGGACAGGATCTGTATAGCTGCCAGCTTGTACTGTGGCTTTATCCACGGGAAGTTCCTCTGCCATGGTTGCTTTCAGGAGACCACTTTCCGCCATCACACAGCTGTGCCCAATTCGAGCCCTCAACCTTGCCCAAGTCAACATCCCTCCACTGAACACAGGCTGAAGTGTTTAGGCAGCTTGCGAAAATAATGAAAATGAATCTTTTTTTGTAAAAGGCCACCTAAGTTCTCCCTGTGATTGAGCATTGCTCTAACAGATGGTCATTTTCCACAGTGGAAAAAGAGAGGCAGGTTGACCTAATCTCAAATCTTTAAAGTAGATCAATGCCAGCTACCAGTAACAAGCTAGTGTGTGCCAGATTATTAATGTGCTGTGGAGGCAAACATGAGTATGCATAAATTACCATCACAGCATAGAATCCCTACATTGCAGAAGAAGACTATTTGGCCCATTGAGTCTGCACTGACTGTCTGACGGAGTGTCTTATCCAGGCCCTCTCCCTGTAACCCTACATATTTACCATGGCCAATCCCCCTAACCTACGCGTCTTTGTACAATTTAACCTGGCTACTCCACTAATCCACATATCTTTGGACCATGGGAGGAAACTGGAGCACCCAGAAGAAATCCACACATATACAGGGACAATGTGCAAACTCCACACAGGTAGTTACTCAAGGCCAGAATTAAACTCTGGTCACAGGAGCTTGAGACAGCAGTGCTAACAACCTTACCACTGTGCTGCCAAATGATGATATGGCATTAGTGACTTGGCAATCTGATAAAATGAATGATTTATAAGATATGGATTGGGAAACACAATAGAAATTGGGGAAAAGTGCCATACCAAGCACCCAGCTTGGTAGGTTTCATGTACCTAAAGGGTATAGCATGAAATGTAGAAGTTGTTAGTTAAAGCAATGAAAATGAAATAATAAATAAACTAAAATGAAAGCATTTTTATTCATGCAATATTTTTTATTAAATTGTTCTTGATGGTCACGCAATTAGTTCTTGATGGTCACACAGAAGGTTCAGCCAAGTTATTGCTATTTGTTTCTGCTAACAGAGAATGTGCATCATAGGCTGACATGCCAAAGGCTTCAATGGAACTGTCATATTGTTCTTAGACACTGTTTGATTTTACTGATAATGCAAAGTTACTTTTGGAATTGATAATGGGTTCAGTGATTGCGATCAAGTCCCGACATCCTCTTTTATTTACAGCACAAGACAGCTATCAGCAGCTGTAAAGTTGTGGTTAAGCATTATTTTGAATGTTATGAGTGTCTGATTATGTTTAAGTTTTAGTTTAAGTTTATTTACTAGTATCACGAGTAGGCTTATATGAACACTGCAGTGAAGTTACTGTGAAAATCCCCTAGTCACCACACTCTGGTGCCTGTTCGGGTACACTGAAAGAGAATTTAGCATAGCCAATGCACCTAACCAGCACATCTTTCAGACTGTGGGAAGAAACCAGAGCATTTGGAGGAAATCCACGCAGACAGATGGAGGACATGCAAACTTCACACAGACAGTGACCTAAGCTGAGTCCCTGTTGCTGTGAGGCAGCAGTGCTAACCACTGTGCCGCCCAAAGATAGTCCAAGGCTAAAAATTTTAATTAGTCAAAGGCTAATTTTACTAAACTGAGATTTGATTCAATGAAAGTGGACTGGAATCAGCAACCTGAAATCTGTGTTAGAGCATTCAAGGAAGAGCTAGAGAGAGCTCCGAACAAATATATTCCGAAAAGGATGGGACTCCCAAACCTAGATTCACAGACTAACAAAGAGCATAATAAGGCAAAATTACAAGAAAGCTTTTGGAAGATTGCAAATGGTCAATATTGCCGAAAACCTACATGAGTGAGAAAGTGTGGGTGAAAATAAAAAGGAAATTAGAGATTCCATTGTTTTCCATACAAAGAGATTCCATAGTTTTATGGAATGAGTCTGATCAGATGGAAGGGATATCATTGGGAAAATTGCTATGAGAAAATGTGCCACTTCATCTCCTATCTTACAGCAGGGGCTGCTTTGAATAGAAGCACTTTAGGACATCCTGAAATGATAGAAAGCACCAACACAAATCTTGGTACTATTTTAATTATAAGTGTTACAGCCAATAACGGAGACTTTAATATTATCAAAAGAAAATTACTGAAGATGCTGGAATCTGAAACCAAAAGAGACAATGCTGACAAATCTCAGCAGGTCTGGCAGCATCTGTAAGGAGAAAAAAAGAGATGACATTTCGAACGACACTTTGTTTAAGCTTTGAGATTTTCCAGCATTTTCTCTTTTGCTTTAATATTATTGTTCTCGGCTGGATTTGAACACGAGCTGAAAGGACAATATATTTTTCCACCATTCAGTCTTTCCCCATATTTTGCTTCCTGTCTTCAATGTGTTTGTGGATTTTAGAATGTGGTTTTAGTGAAAAAAGAGATGAAACAAGGCTTTGGAAAAACAACTCAAGTTTATGGATTTAGAAAAACCACGGGCTTACTGCATTCTGCTGCCTGTGTAGAAAGTTGATCAACTCAAACTAATATTGAAAGAGTCAGAACACGTTTTATTCACACTGACTTTAGGGGCAGCTTTTTACCTGAGTATTGAGTCCTGAGGATCACCCCCAGCAAAAGGCAGCTGAGGCATGTTTGGTGAGTTTGTTTGTTAACAGTATATCAGTGAAGGGGAAGAGACGGTCCATTGCCACTCTGCCTGAGATCAGTGAGGGGGAAAGGGAAGGTCTACCACCACCCTGACCACTCTGCCCGATACAATGGGTCCTATGTTACCATTTTGATTCTAAGTATTGGGCTTACTTGAAACTTGGAGTGTTTCAGATCTGACTTTTAGACCCTTTTCCTGGTGCCACCCCGCCATAGACACTCTGCCTGAAAAATATCAGCGATTCCGAATTATGCTGCACAAACCTGTGGGTGGGGCTTAATGTGCCCAAAATCCTGCAGCTCTGATCGGCACCTCCAACTGCATATACGTAGAAAAGCAAATGATAGGATACTGCCTTCCAGACCAGATAATGCCCCCCACCTTGGCCGCCCACAGACATTGCCTCACCCCCAAAACATTACTTACTCCCTTATGCCCCCACCCCCTCCGCCACCCAGAGTGATTGCAGTCCCCTCTCCCTTCTCCCCTCACTGATCTCAGGCAGTGTGGCAGCAGACCCTCTTTCCCCTTATCAATCTCAGGCAGAATGGCAATAGACTTCTCCTTCCCCCTCACCAATCTTAGGCAGAGTGGCAGCAGACCCCTATTTCCCCTCACAATCTCAGGCAGAGTGGCAGCGGACCCCTCTTCCTCCTCACCAATCTTAGGCAGAGTGGCAGCGGACCCTCCCTTCTGCCTCACTATCTCAGGCCGAGTGGCAGTGGGTCCCCCATTCCCCTCATCTATCTCAGGCAGAGTGGCAGCGGAGCCCACCTTCCCTCTCACTGATCTCAGGCAGAGTGGCAGCGGACCACCTCTCCTCCCCCCCCCCCCCCCCCCCCACCTTTCCCACTCCCATACCAATCTCAAGCAGAGAGCCATCAGATGAGACCCCCCGCTATCCTCTCACCAACCGGACTTCTGTGGAGCACGTCTGTTTTGCACCAATTTACTGGATTTTTATGAAGATGTGATTAGTGCATTAGACAGAGAGGAACAGGTGGATTTAGTGTTTTTAGATTTCCAGAAGGCGTTCGGTAAGATGCCTCACGAAAGGTTGCTGCAGAAGGTTAGGGTACACGGAGTTGGGGGTAAAGTGTTAGAGTGGATTGAGGATTGGCTATCTAACAGGAAGCGAGAGTTGGAATCAATGGATGCTTTTCTGGTTGGCAGTTGGTGATTAGTGGCATGCCGCAGGGATTGGTGCTGGGGCCTCAACTGATTACCATACAGATAGGCGATCTGGAGGAGAGAGCTGAGAGTAGGGTAACAAAGTTTGCTGATGACACGAAGATGAGTGGAAAAGTGAATTGTGTGAGCGCACGGAAAGTCTGCAGAGAGATCTGGATAGGCTGAGTGAGTGGGTGAGGACCTGGCAGATGGAGTATAATGTCGGCAAATGTGAAGTTATCTACTTTGGAAGAAATAATAGTAGGATGGAATATTATTTAAATGGTGAAAAGTTGCAGCATGCTACTGTGCAGAGGGACCTGGGGGTCCTTGCGCCAGAATCACAAAAACCCAGTCAAGTGCAGCAGGTGATCAAGAAGGTGAATGGAATGTCGGCTTTTATCATGAGGGGCATGGAATATAAAAGCAGGAAGGTCTCGCTGCAACTATACAAGGCACTGGTGAGGCTGCAACTGGAGTACTGTGTGCAGTTTTGGTCCCCTTATTTGCAAAAGGATATACTGGCCTTGGACGGAGTACAGAGAAGGTTCACCAAGCTGATACCAGAGATGAGGGGATTAGCTTATGGGGAGAGATTGAGTAGATTGGGCCTGTACTCGTTGGAGTTTAGAAAGCTGAAAGGGCATCTTCAAAGACATATAAGATAATGAAGGGGCTAGATAGGGTAGAGGTAGAGAGATTCTTTTCACTTAGAAAGGAAACCATAATTAGAATTCACAGCCTCAAAATAACGGGGAGGGGGAGCAGTTTAGAACAGAGTTGAGGAGGAACTTCTTCTCTCAGAGGGTGGTGAATCTCTGGAATTCTCTGCCCATTGAAGTGGTGGAAGCTACCTTATTGAATATATTTAAGTCATGGGTAGATGGATTTCTGATCGACAAGGGAATTAAGGGTTATAGGGAGCAGGTGGGTAAGTGGAATTGATCCACTTCAGATCAACAATGATCTTATTGAATGGTGGGACAGGCTCGATGGCCAACTCCTGCTCCTATTTCTTATGTTCTTATTTTCTTATGAACCCGGTTGGGTGAACATGGTGGCAAAGTGAAAAGTGTCGGTAAGGTTGGGCATGCAGTCCATTAAGTCAATTTAAATGCTTGCAAATGCATTTAAATTGCCATTGTACCAATTTCAGGTGCAGTCCCAATCATTGCCATTTTCGGGCCTTGGTAAAGGGGGAATCGGTGCAGAGGAAGGTACAGATCACACTACTTGTCTCACGCCCGACTTTATCAAGTTCTTGTGCCTTAAAATGGGCACAATGCGATGGTAAAACCAGGCCCAATGTCTTTGGTGAGTCTAGAAACTTGAATGTGCTTTAAGCTTTGCAAATGAAGGAGTTTAAGTTTGTTTACTTGTTTATTTATTAGCGTCACAAGTCACGTACATTATCTCTGCAATGAAGTTACTGTGAAAATCCCCCAGTTGCCACACTCCAGCGCCTGTTTGGGTACACTGAGGGAGAATTTAGCATGACCAATGCACCTAACTAGCGCGTTTTTCGGACTGTGGGAGGAAACTGGAGCACACGGAGGAAACTCACGCAGATATGGGGAGAACGTGTAGATTCTACACAGACAGTGACCCAAGTCGGGAATTAAACCACTGTGAGGCAACAGGGCAAACTGACAATACCAACTGCGTCAATTAACTGGATGTTAATTGAAACAAAGAATGACATTTCTCCATTATAGGTTAGAATAATTGAAATTTTGATTTTAAAATAGACCATCCAAGTTGGAATCATTTAAGGGCACAGATTCAAATGGAAGAGTTAAATCAGCATAAAAGATTGTATCAATATTTCTGCTAAGGCTAAGACTCCTGAGAATTCCTGATGGAATCTCTTGTCATAAATGTAATTCTTTTACTCTGAAATTTCCAATGAAAACTGCATACTCAGTGAAATTATTTAAATGGAGCTTTAATAATCTTGATCTGGAAAAGGTAAGCATCGCAAACCTGTATTTGGAGTATCGTGTGCAGTTTTGGTGTCCTTATCTGAGGAAGGATGTCCTTACTATAGAAGGACTACAGCAAAAGTTTACTGGGCTGATTCCTGGGATTGCAGGCCTGTCATATGAGAAGTGACTAAGGTGGTTAGGATTGTATTCATTGGAGTTTAGAAGACTGAGGGGATCTCACTGAAGCTTAATAACAGGATTAGACAGGGTAGATTCAGAAAGAATGCTCCCAATGGTGGGGCAATCCAGAACTAGGACTTGTAGTTTGAGGACAAGGGGTAAACCTTTTAGAACTGAAGTGAGGAGAAATTTCTTCACCAGAAGGTGATGAATGTGTGAAATTCACTTCCACAGAGAGTAGTTGAGGCCAAACAATTGTGTGATTTCAAGAAGAAATGAGATATAGCTCTTGGGGCTAAAGGGGTCAAGGGATACTGGGTGAAGGGTGGATCAGGAAATTGATTTGATGATCAGCCATGATCAAAATGAATGATGGAGAAAGCTCGAAGGGCTGAACAACCTACTGCTGCTTCTTTTTTCCCTCTGTTTCTATGTTTCCAGAGAACCAGCAACCACACACACTTGGCTCTATGGGCTCCCACTCCCACCTGAATGGGAGAAGGTGTGGAAAATGCATTGAGTGTGTGACTGTGCCCAGGCCATCATGTTGGTGAAGGTCCAATAGCAGCAATCATAATGCCTTCAACTTGAAGCTGTCTGGCATTCCTGCTATCGTCAGCTCACTACATAGAACCAGAGCCTGGCTGCTTGGAGACAAAGAAAGCCTTTTCTCCTCATGACTGATGCCACCTGTCTGGCATATGAAAGCAACCAGTATACAATACTGCCAATATAATACACAGTAAATCATTGATTTTTTGAGGATGTTTTGCTGCTGCCTCTGACATACTGCTTCCTGCTCCCACAGGGATATGAATTCCCGGCTCCTTTCACATACAACTTGGAAGCCGTCAATGTTTCTTCCAGGAATCCCAGCAAACCATCTCTCTCTGCTTACATAGAACACTGCATTTGCCTGAGGAAGACAGAGTGTTGAAAGCTCGCGGATTTACTATCAAATAAATCGGTTGGATTAAAAATTGGTGTTGCTAAATTCTTGCTGAGTTCTTACATAGAACAGTACAGCATAGTACAGGCCCTTCAGCCCTTGATGTTGTGCCGAGCAATGTCCGAACCCAAGATCAAGCTATCCCACTCCCTATCATTCTGGTCTGCTCCATGTGTCTATCCAATAACTGCTTGAAAGTTCCTAAAGCGTCCGACTTCACTATCACAGCAGATAGTCTATTCCACATCCTAACCACTCTCTGAATGCAGAATAAAACTCTGACATCCCTTCTATATTTCCCACCATGAACCTTATAGTTATGTCCCCTAGTAACAGCTACATCCACCTGAGGAAATAGTCTCTGAACGTCCACTCTATCTATCCCTCTCATCATCTTATAAACTTCTATTAAGTCATCTCTCATCCTCCTCTGCTCTAAAGAGAAAAGACCTAGCTCCCTCAACCTTCCTCATAAGACCTACCCTCCAAACCAGGCAGCGTCCTGGTAAATCTCCTCTGCACTCTCTCCAATGCTTCCACATCCTTCTTATAGTGAGGTGGCCAGAACTGCACACAATACTTGAAATGTGGTCTCACCAAGGTCTTGGATAGTTGCAGCATAACCTCATGACTCTTAAACTCAAGCTCCTTATTTATAAATGCTAACACAATATAAGCTTTCTCCATGGCTCTATCCACTTAAATGGCAACCTTCAGAGATCAATGAATCCCAAGATCTCTCCGTTCCTCCACATTCCTCACAACCCTGCCGTTGACCCTGTAACCCACATTCAAGTTTGTCTTATCAAAATTAATCACCTCGCAGTTATCAGGGTTAAACTCCACCTGCTACTTTTCGGCCCAGCTCTGTATCCTGTCAATGTCTCTTTGCAGCCTACAAGAGCCCTTTGCCTCATCCACTATTTCACCAATCTTGGTGCCATTAGCAAATTTACTAACCCAGCCTTCAGCCCCCTCTTTCAAGCCTACTTAAGCTTCATTTAAGTTTCTATTTGTAGCCACACACATTACAGAGAGTCAGCAGCAGTAATTTCTTTCTAATGAGTTCAGCCCTTCGTAGAATCATAGAATTTCTACGGTGCAGAAGGAGGCCATTTGGCCCATTCAGTCTACACTGACCACTATCCTACCCGGGCTCTATTCCTGTAATCCCACGCATTTATCCTGCAAATCACTTTGACACTAGAATCAATTTAGCGTGGCCAGTCAACCTAACTTGGACATCTTTGGACAGTGGGAGGAAACTGGAGCACCCAGAGAAAACTCATGCAGACATGGGGAGAACATGCAAGCTCCACATAGACAGTGACCTCAGGCCAGAATTGAACCCGGGTCCCTAGCATTGTGCTAACCACTGTGCCACCCGGCAGAGTGCCTTTGAGAACGCGTAGTAGCTGAAACACAAGTGCCCCACTCACCCCTCGTTGACCGTTCACCCGGTCAGATGTGTGGGTTATTCTTGACTGAACGTCACAGTTGGGGAAACACAGTTTGTCTGCTGCCCTGACTCACTGGGACTGAGTGTGGGCTGCTTGTGAATCACAAACCTCTGCACCAGAAATAGGAACTAGTGGACTTTTCACCAAAGCTCTTACAGTTTACTCTGGGAAGTTTTGTTGGAGAAACAGATTCGTATTCATTTCGGGGGAGCTTGTTAAAATGCTAAGTCTGAGAGACCCTGTTGTTTCATTGAATTAGTGGTCCTCTGATAGGCTAATTTTATTTAAGCTGTCAGGGCCCTTTTCCCTTTTTGGTTGCTTCAAACAATTTGAGGCTTTGAATGGTAAACATTTGTATTTATAAATAGTCAGGCTTTTTATTGGAAGACGTGCCTGGCTCCAAACATGCTCATAACTCTGCATTATTGTGGAAATCTACCTTTTTTGGTAACAGTGAGAGTTTAAATTGTACAGAAGTCAAGTTTGCCTTCATTGCATGATTATAATTTAAGATTGTTTAGCAATTCAGATTTATATTAGATTTCCATGTTGAGTTAACGCAGAGTGGGCTAAATTCTTAATGATAGGTCCTGTGCAATGATGGGTATATATTTACATCATTTATATATATCTATACTGATGAATTTCCAGTATTTGCCATGGTACATTTCAGATAGTTCATCATTTGTATCATAAATATGCAATTTCTTAAACTGGGAGTGGAAACAAGGAGGTTAAGTTGTAATCTAAAAGTCAACTAGTGACTCATGGAATGAAAGCATTTGTTTTGTTTGACTTTTCCATATTCTCAGGACACTCCAGAACAATTGAGTTGATTTTGAACTGGTGTGGTGACAATAATCTTTCCCTCACTGTCACCAAAATGAAGGGGATTTCCATCGACATCAGGAAGTGTAAAGTAGAACATGCCCCTATTTTTAAGCATCCAGATCACCATCAACCTGTCCTGGTCCCCTGATGCTGACACTATAGTTAAAAAAGCCCACTGACACCTCTACTTTCTCAGAAGACTAAGGAAATTTGGCATGTCAGCTATGACTCTCACCAACTTTTACAGATGCACCATAGAAAGCATTCTTTCTGGTTGTATCACAGCTTGGTATGGATCTTGTTCTGTCCAATAAACTACAAAAGGTAGCAAATGTAGCCCAATCCATCATGCAAACCAGCCTCTCATCCACTGACTCTGTCTGCACTTCCTGCTCCTTTATCAAAGCAAACTAATGGGATAGTGGGTTATAGATAGGTCTGTGGATTGGTAGGTATAGTTGTGATCGGTGCAACTCATGGGCCGAAGGGCCTGTTTGTGCTGTAGTGTTCTATGTTCTATGTTCAGCCAGTATAATTAAGTACCCCCCATACACTTCAGACATTCTCTCTTCCACCTTTTTCGTTTTGGAAAGAGATACAAAAGTCTGATGTACCAACCGATTCAAGATCACGTTCTTCCCTGCTGCCATCAGGCTTTTGAATGGAGAATGTGCCTCTCGCATTAAGTTGATTTTTCTCTACACCCGAACTGTGACTGGAACACGACATTCTGCGCCATCTTGTTTCCTTCTCCATGAATGGTATGCTTTGTATAGTGCGTAAGAAACAATACTTTTCATATGCTAATATATCTAACAATCAAATCAAATCAGTGCTGTTTTATAGACCAACATGGCTGCCATCTTGTACACAACAGAGTTCCAGGAGCACTATTGGGATAGATGATCGAGTCATTTGTTTTGGTGATCTTGGCTGAAGGAATCTTTTCCAGGGAGAAAGCCTATGCTATCCTGTTGTCAAATAATGCCATAGTATTTTTTGTAGCAATCTGAACAGTCTGGCAGGAGCAGCAACAGTGTCAATTGTTGCACCTCGAATGTGGGAGAAATGACATGACAGCAGGACAAATATTAGCGGACAATCAGTCTCCATAAAGTGGCTGCTAGGCCACGGCCCACAGAGGGAGTCATTTTGTGTATTACTGTGGGCAAATAAATGCAAACTCGGGATTGAGTAGTGGTTCCAATCACATGGTGTGAATCCAACTCCAATCCATCACCAAGCAATAGGGGGTGAGGGGGGGGACGGTGGGCTTCAGAGTGGAAGAAGAGTGGGGCCTGCCTGTCATCAGAAAAATCTCTTGCAGCATGCAAGAGGGTAAGTGAGGTGGCATGGTGGTACAGTGGTTGGCTCTGTTGCCTCATAGTACCAGGGTGCAAGTTCGATCCTAGGTTTGGGTTGCTGTGTGGAGTTTGCACATTTTCCCTATATCTGCGTGGGTTTCCTTCGAGTGCTCCAGTTTCCTCCCACGATCTAAAAATGTGCAGGTTAGGTTGATTGGCCATGTTTAATTGATCCTTAATGTCAAGGAGATTTGCTGGATTATTGCAAGGGGTTATGCGAATCAGGCCTGGGTCGGATTGTAGTCAGTGGAGATTTGATGGACTGAATGACCTCCTTTTGTAGTGCAGGATTTAATGATTCTGTGGTTCTGAATGGCTTGTTAATGGCCTGAAGTGACTTCTCACTGCTTTGCACAAGCTACTGTTGAACGGTTAGTCTACTTCCAGGAGCAGAGCTCAGAAACAGGAACACATGAGGGGGCCAGCCCAATGTGCAACTTTCCAAATTGCTGATTATCCGCATACTTCCACCTCCACAGGGCTGGGAAAACTTAGCCCAAAGAAACAGTGGGGTCATTATCACTTCATTAACTGTTTGATGATCTGGTGGAAGGGATCATAGAACATGTCCTGACAGTCATTCCATTGTACAATAATGAAACCCTTTGCACGCAAAGTACTCAGGCTTGATGTGAGATATAAGCATATAAATGTTTAATGTATTTGTCTACAATTTCTTCTTCTACTATTTTAGTAGAAGCAATTGACTTTAAATTATATAGAATTACATAGAATTAACAGCACAGAAATAGACTATGCAATGGAAAGAATGTTGGAAGCTTCTACAATCTCTATCCATTACTCCTATTATGACACAGAGGTTAATCCTCTTTACATTGCATCATAATTTGCTACAATTACTTGAGAAGGTGTTAACTATTCTTATTTAATGTTTAGAGGTTCATTAATATAAGGGACTGACACTTGCTTTAGATGAATAATTAACAAGGTATTTCACTTAAATAACCGGGAACTTTAACTAAATGGGTAACATTTTTATTGAGGTACTGTTTGACTAAAATGCTGTTCAAATAATACAAGGAACATTCATTATCAAAATAGTAATAACAGAACTTTGGTCACTCTCAAAGAAAATATACAACCAAGCTTGATGGAATCCGGAAGATTTTGGAGTTCTTCAGTAATTGTCCACTATTCGTAAGGTCTTTCTGACTCAATATCCTTCTGTTAGATAGTTGGTTAATTCTCTTAAGAGATATTTAAACAGGTAGGGTGGAGAGCTGCCCTAGAGATGAATGCTGGTTTTTTGATTGGCTACCCTGGTCTCTGGAGATGTTCTCACAAGATGTTCTCTAGAGATGGCTGTTGCTCTGGTCTTTTATATCTGCCATGCCCTCACAATTTTCTTACACCATGGTTGGTTTGATATTGGCAACACTATCAAATTCAAATCTGATAGGCTCTTATTGGTTGATGGTCCTTTTTAAACTGATGGGCTGGCAGAATGCAAAAGCCTGCTATCAAGTCAATCCTGATGCTTGGTCCTTTTGAAACAAATGTTGCAACCTGGAGTCTGTGCATATTCTGCATTTCAGCACAGAACTCAAAAACAACTTATAAAGGGACAACACACTGCTTTCTTTCCCTAATGTATTTTTTTTACAATTCTTCGATAGTTTTACAAACTCAACCTCACAACGCTCCAGACAACAATCTGCTTGTAAAAAGTACATTTGTCACAGCTCTTAGACCGAGTGAACTGTAACATGTGACACTGCCTCTTAATTGCATTTAAATGTTGATTGCCTCAACTTCTCCATATTCTGTGCACACAATAGATGAAGAGGTTTCTCTTGAGTTTTGGAGATTTATTAGTGACAATGTTAAATTTATGACTCTAACTTTGACAATTCCAATTCTGTTCCCACATTTAATTGTGCACTAAGGCAGACTTTCATCTTGTTTCCATAGTTAGTAACTCCCAGAACAGGTCACTAGTTTGTCACCAGAGGCTTATAGCTCAACATCAAGTATCGCTAACCAGGAGTCTCTGTACGGTTACCGCCAGCCATTGGCGTGTTTGGAAGGAATTAGAGGTTGACACATTCAAACTGTTTGGCCGTGTTATTAACACACCTTCCTTGGCCATCATGTTCTGGGATTGGACTTGAATAGAAAACTTCTGGCTCAGAGGCAGGAATACTACCAATACAGCACAAGGCATCACCTAGTTTTGACAATAGACTTTTAGACACTGAACTCTCTTATATGTTCTGTAAATACTTTGTAGGATTTGAGGGATGGAAAGGTTTTATTTTGAACGAGTAGTGTAAAACTTAGTGACTTTCATTAATCATTAATCCTCTGACTTATGCATCTATGGTCAATTTAGCATGGCCAATCAACATGACCCGCACATCTTTGGACTGTGGGAGGAAATCCACAGACGCAAGGAGAATGTGCAAACTCCACACAGACAGTGACCCAAGTAGGGAATTGAATGCAGAGCCCTGGAACTGTGAAGCAGCAGTGCTAACCACTGTGCTACCGTGCCACTCAAGACAAAGTTTGTTCATTTGTTTTCTTTATTACATTGGGAAATGAAAAGTGACAAATTATCAAACTAAAATATGACACAAACATATAGGGTGATCAAACAGTTCATTCAGGTAAAATTCCTGTCTTCTACTTTCAATCTTAACCCACTTATAGTTAGTGGCTAAGATAAAAGCAAAATTCTGCGGATGCTGGAATCTGAAACGAAAACAGAAAATGCTGGAAAATCTCAGCAGGTCTGACAACATCTCTGGAGACAGAATAGAGCCACTGTTTCGAGTCTGGGGTCTGACAAAGGGTCATCCAGACTCAAAATGTTGGCTCTAATCTCTCGCCACAGATGATGTCAGCCTTGCTGAGTTTCCCCAGCATTTTCTGTGTTTATATTAAGTGGCTATGCGGTTTCTCTTGTAAGAGAAAGATATTTCAGATTGTCACTGCTAAGCAACTAATTTCTGCAGATATAATGTTTATACTCAAATAGTACTACAAATACAGCATAGCAGCAATCAGCCTCAGGATGACTGGCCCTTTACTGTTAACACAAATATGTTTTTGATTTTAATTGTCTGACAATTTTGGTGTTTGAATTAGGCATGATTGTGTGTAACACATGCCAATAATCACCTCTGGGCAGCAGTGGGGTATAGTTTAACAAAGGCATCTGAGGGTCTCATTACATATTTGATTTGATTTATTATTGTCCCATGCATTAACATACAGTGAAAAGTATTGTTTCTTGCGTGCAATATGGGCAAAGCATACCGTTCATAGAGAAGAAAACGTGAGAGTGCAGAATGTAATGTTACAGTCATAGGTAGGGTGTAGAGAAAGATCAACTTCATGCAAGTAAGTCCATTCAAAAGTCTGACAGCAGCAAGGAAGAAACTGTTCTTGAGTTGGTTAGTACACGACCTCAGACTTTTGTATCTTTTTCCCGATAGAAGAAGGTGGAAGAGAGAATATCCAGGATGCATGGGGTCCTTAATTATGTTGGCTGCTTTGCTGAGGCAGCGGAATGTGTCAATGGATAGGATGCTGATTTGCATGATGGATTGGGCTACATTCATGACCTTTCTTGCGGTCTTGGGCAGAGCAGGAGCCATACCAAGCTGTGATACAACCAGAAAGAATGCTTACTATGATGCATCTGTAAAAGTTGGTGAGAGTTGTAGCTGACATGCCAAATTTCCTTAGTCTTCTGACAGGAAAGGCATTGGTGGGCTTTCTTAACTATTGTATTGTTATGGGGGCACCAGGACATATTACTGCCAAGTTGCATTAACTGAGAAAGTTGACGCTGATTGATGGCATTTCTAAAGTTTTGATCATGTAGTGTTCTGATGTATGTCATCTGACCATGAGTCATGTGATCATTTGATACATGACACCTGATCACATGAGTGTCATTGCATTTATTATATAAAGGCTGGGACACTTTGGTTGAGTTTATTTGCTGGTGAGCAATGGTTGTATGGGAGGTTTCCAGAATCAAGAGGCCAGCCACAAGCAGGTAAAGAGAAAAAAGTGGCGATATTGACTGGGCCAGATGGGCCGGCAGAATAAAGATAGCAATGCTTCTAAAACATTCCTGCTTGGGATTTATAATTTCTGTGAAGTCTAGAGGAACACTCTTGTTCATTTTGTCCTCACAAAATACCCTCCCATACTTACCTGTTGGGACTTTATGAAGCGAAGTTTCCTATCTCTGCCTGCCATGGGAATGATAGCAGACAAGATGGTGGACCAATGAAGGATCCATTGACCTCAAGTAGGATTTTCTGGTTTTGAGGGAACACACTGGAAAATTCTGCCCTATGTTTGATACAGCTGGGTAAAGTGTGCATGGCGTACAACCCAAACCCATCTTGATGGTCTTCAAAATTACATTGTGTCTTATAAATGTCATAGCACTTCGTCATTGATATAATAATGAGTCTGAGCCTGATGAGGACTTGTAAAGATTTTTTGACTCTTTCATGGGATGTGGGATTACTGGCTAGGCCAGTATTTATTGCCCATCCTTATTTTCATTTGAGAAAGTGGTGGTGAGCTGTTCTCTGCATGCAGTGTAGATACACCCAGAGTGCTGTTAGAGAGAGTCTCAGGATTTAGCAGCATTGAAGGGACAGTGATATGTTTCCAAATCAGGATGGTGAATAACTTGGAGGTGGTGGGGTTCCCATGTACCTGCTGCTCTTGTCCTTCTAGACATTAGAGGTCATGAGTTTGGAAGGAGCTGTCGAAGGAGCCTTGGTGAGTTGCTGAAACGCATCTTGTACATACTGCCAACACTCTGGGCACAAACTTACTGGCTGTTTACGCCACACTTCCGCTGCAGTGAGGTCGGAGAATCTGGTGACCAGCCAAATCTCTGTCGCGGGATGGGAATATCCCACTGGTGTGAACGGTGGTAAGGTTCTGGCCTGTGTTGGTGGAATGGTGGGAATAAATGTTTTAACTGATGGATAGGGGGCTGATCAAGTGGACTGTTTTGGACCAGATGTGTTGAGCTTCTTGAGTGCTTTTGGAGTTGTACTCATACAGGTATGTGGAGACTATTCCATCACACTCATTGTACACTATAGTGAGAAATGGAATCCAGATGTAGGGCGGCAAGGTGGCACAGTGGCTAGCACCAGAGACTTGGGTTTAATTCCTGCTTTGGGTCACTGATTGTGCAATGTCTACACATTCTCTCTGTATCTGTGTGGATTTCTTCTGGGTGCTTCGGTTTCCTCCTACAGGGGAGGAAGATTAATTAGGTGCATTGGCTGTACTGAATTCTCTCTCAGTGTATCCGAATAGGTGCCGGAGTATAGCGAACGGGTGCTGGAATGTAACTTCATTGCAATGTTAATGTAAGCCTACTTGTGACACTAATAAGTTAACTTTTAAAAAAAGATATTAATGGGTGCAGGTGGAGGATATTTCAGGAATATGGATTCAACACATGCTGATATCTTAAGCCCTCGCTATAGCCTGTTTACAGGCACACTACATTGAAAATAGAGCTTTGATGTTAGCTAATAAAAAATTTGCGCATATCTCTGCCTCTAAGATGTGAAGAATATCAAAGGGATGATATTACGATTCTTAGATATAAACAGGCTATAAAGATCCATAATCAATCAGCTTTTTATATTTTATAGCAGGATGTTAATATTTATGATGATTTGAGTACAAAGCATTTAATGTTTAAATGTAATATAATTCGGACAAAGTGAACTTTAGAAACAATTAAATAACTCATTAAAATGGGCTGGTTAACATCTGTCAATTTGACGTACTGATAATGCTGGGGTACAATAGATCTCGGTTTACCTCCAAATTCCGATGACAAAAGGGGTCACAGTTTCAAGGTGATGGGGGAAAGTTTAAGGGAGGTGTGCAGAGGGAATTTTAAAATGGAGAGTGGTACTGGCATGCACTGCCAGAGGAGGAAGCACCTCCTGGATGGTACAGTGGCACAGTGATTAGCACTGCAGCCTGACAACGCCAGGAACCCAGGTTAAATTCCAGCCTCGGGTCACTGTCTGTGTGGAGTTTGTACATTCCCCCGCGTCTGCATAGGTTTCCTCTGGGTGCTCTGGTTTTCTCCCACAGTCCAAAGATGCGTGAGTTAGGTTGATTGGCCAAGATTAATTGATCTTAGTGTCAAAGGATCAGCAGGGTATATTTTATTGCAGAGATAGGGCTTGGATGGGATTGTTGTTGGTGCAGACTCGATGGACCAAATGGCCTTCTTTTGCACTGTAGGGATTCTATGATTCAACGGATTCTATAAGCAGGCACATTAGCAACATTCAAGAGGCATCTGGATGGATACATGAACAGGGAGGGAAGAGAGGGATACGGTCTGAGTAAGAGCAGAAAGTTTTTTTAAATTTAGTTAGGACATCCCAATCGGCACAGACTTGGAGGGCTGAAGGGCCTGTTCCTGTGCTATACTTTTCTTTGCTCTTTGTTCGAACTTCAAGGCACGTGAATATTTGACTGACACCAAACTTGATGCAATGGAAAATGGATGTGGTTGTTGGAGGTTGGTCATCGCAGCTGCAGTTTGTAACTGCAGGAGTTCCTCAGAGAATCACCCTCCACCCAACTGTCTTTACTTATTCCATCAGTGAACATAGAACATATAGAACATAGAACATTACAGCACAGAAGTCAGTTCTCACTGTGGAGCCAAAGTTAAGCAAACACCAAGAGGAAACTACATGGTGTGCTGCAAAGTAGTAGGCCCTGGATGGCACACAAGACCTGTTTGCAGTCTTAGCTGGAAACTTATAAGGTCATAAGATATAGGAACAGAATTATGCCATTCAGCCCATCAAGTCTTCTCTGCTATTCAATCATGGCTGATATGTTCCTCATTTTCCTGCCTTCTCCCCATAATCCTTTAACCCATTACCAATTAAACATCTGTCTAAATTCTCCTTAAATTTACTCACTGTCCCAGCAGCCACCGTACTTTGGGGTAGTGAATTCCCACAGATTCACAACCCCTTAAGAGAAATAGTTTCTCCCCAACTCTGTTTTAAATTTACTACCCCTTATGCTAAGGCTATGATCTCTCATCCTAGAATGCCCCACCAGTGGAAGCATCTGCTTATATGGCTGCCTCCATACCTTTTGCCATCTTGTATATTTCAATTTGAACTTCCCTCATTCCTTCAAATTCTAGACAGTATAAGCATAAACTGGAGGACCCAGACTGGAACTGGAAGCACTATTCTACCACCACCTTCTCAAATGGCAATTGGGGATGAGCCGAAAACTACCCACATCCTGTGAAAGAATTAACAAAATATACCAAAGGTGCCAAGTACGTCTCCAAAATAAAGAACAAACTATATAACCAGCAAAGGAATAATCCTGAACCACAGGCTTTTTGTTGGCTGAATTGTGGAATTTATCCAAAAACAGCATCCAGAAATAGAAGACAATAAAACTGTAGAGGTCACAATAATCAGAAATGCAGATGCAGCAGATCATTTTGCCCATCTGCTTTGAATTTATAATCCTTCCTTCCCAGATTGCCACAGCCTCTTGACTATTTCCAACACCTGTCACCTTAGCTGTGGGATGACAACAACAGCACCTGTAACATAGCAAAGCACTTCAAAGTGTTTCACACAGACACTGTCAAACAATTTAAATACCAAGGAGGATCTTAGAGAAAATGACCAAAAAGCTTAGTCAAAGAAATAGTTTTCCAAGAGTGTCTTAAAGGAGCAAAGTGAAGTAGAAAAGCAGAGAGGGTTCAGGAGGCTTTTCCACAGGTGGGGCCGAGGCAACTGACAGTGCTAAAGGATGGAGCAGTTATAATCAGGGACACACAGGAAGCTAGAATTGAAGAAATCCTGCAGGATTGCAGGACTGGAGGTGGTTACAGAGAAGGGTGAGGCCATGGAGGGAACGGAAACCACAATGAAAATTTTAAAATCGAGATTTTGTTTAACTAGTAGTTAGCGTGGGTCAGTGAGCACAGGAGTGACGTGTGAGAAAGTTCAGATACAGGCATCAGAGTTTTAGATGACTTCAAGATCACAGAGGGTAAACTTTGGGAGGCTGGCCAAGAGTGGGTTGGAATAATCAAGTCCAGAGGTTTCAATCGCATGGATGACGTTTCAGTACCAAAAAATATGTGAGCTTAGTGACAATGTAACAAAGGGTTGGAAAGCTCACTTCAGAATCAAATTTGGCACTGGAAGTAAAGTTTTTAAGTTTATTTATTAGTCATAGATAGGCTTACATGAACACTGCAATGAAGTTACTGTGAAATTTCTCTAGTCGCCATACTCCAGCATCCACTCGGGTCAATGTGCCTAACCACCATTTTTTTTCAAACTGTGGGAGGAAACCGGAATACCCGGAGGAAACTCAAACAGACACGGGGAGAATGTGTGCAGATTCCACGCAGATAGTGATCCAAGCCGGGAACAGGATCCGGGATCCTGGTGCTGTGAGGCAGCAGTGCTAATTACTGTGCCACCCGGCTGCCTCAGATTGCAACCTGTTTGGTTGAGTCTCAAACAGCGGTGAGAGAGAGAAAGATGGAGTTAATCGTGAGGGAGTGAAGTTTGTGATGACGACTAAAGGCAATGGGTCAGATTCCCCAATTTCACCCACAGCTGGAATACTCCGTCCTGTTGTAGTGAGCGAGATTTGTCTCGGCACCAGATTCTCTGCTCTTACTGGCAGCGATGGAGGTGAATGGTCAGAGAGTTCTGGTCAATAGATTCAGACTTCCCAACATTTAATTGGAGGAAATTTTTGCTCTGACAATTTAAGTGAAGGAAACAAGAAAAGTAAAGCCAGATGATGTGAGTGGACATCTGGAAACTAATATGTTTTTGCTGAAAAAAGAGCTATGTAGAAGTTTTTTATCTTGCACTCATCAGGACACTTTGCAACAATGCCAATATAAAAAGGGAATTAACAATTTATACCCCATGAGAAGAGAACGCTGACTTGTTGGCAAGTGGACTCCACTTGATAGACACATTGCAATAGAGAACACAGCAGTGACTGACAGATAACTGCCAAGCATTGTTTGAAATTTAAAGCTGTTAGCTTGACTCTGGCCAAGGCTTTGTCCCAAGGCATTGTTCAGGATCGGATCAGAAATTCCAAGATATATTATGAAGTTAACCTAGATCCCAACTTTTTTGATTTTGGCATTATGGCAAGAATAAGATATTTCATTCCAAGTATGATTCTATTAACCCACTAGGAAGCTTTTATTAAAACAAACTTTATTTAAGAACCTAGTTAGAATATAACAAAAAGAATTAGCATAACTTTTACCAATTTAAATAATTATTATGACAAGTTACAAGTCTTAGCAGCTAGCTATCACTATAGTTCCAATTTAAGCAATATCCCCATACATCCTTCTTCAGAAACAATTGGCACCAAAAATAGATATGGTCAGGTGGCTGCTAAATTTCTAGTCTATTAACATAAACAGACCTGTCTTCTGATATGCATCAGTGTCAAGAGAAAGATCTAACTTCAAACAGCAGAACTTCAGAGAAAGATACCTATTTTCAAGCAGATCCCAATCTTCACCAGAGAGAGGAAGAGTTACTTCTTGCCACAACTCCCAAGCAGCAACTGAAGTGGATTTCACTCTGTGAGCCTGGTCTTTCCAAGTCACATTTCCATTCCTGTCAAAATCCTAATCATACCCGACTCTGAAAAAACACAGGGAAAACACTAACATTCTCCATTACTGCAGAATAAAACAAATATTTCAGCAATTAAAATCAATTATGCTGCTGCAGTAACAGCATGGGCTGCTGGGTATAGATAAAATGGCACCAATAATAAAACGAATTCTGCAGAAAAAACATGACACAAGTATATTTCTTAAAGGTACCGTATTGTCACAAAATGAACCATTGAATGATTATTGCTTATTTTGTTAAACTGCAACAGGTGCAATGTGTATACTTGTCCTTTCTGTCTGCAAAATACATGATTCTGTGCATTAATACATAGAGCTTCCAATATGCACAAATGGCCTTTTCTGTGAGCCCAGCTAATGATCAAGAACAAAGAAAATTACAGCACCAAGAACAGGTCCTTTGGCCCTCCAAACCTGCACTAATCATGCTGCCTGACTGATCTAATATCCCCTACCCTTCCGGAGATTATATCCCTCTATTCCCACTGATTCAAGTATTTGTCCAGATGCCTCTTAAAATCCACTATCATATCTGCTTTCAATATCTCTCCCAGCAGTGAGTTCGAGGCATCCACCACCCTCTGTGGAAAAAAACTTGCCTCGTACATCTCCTTTAAACCTTGGCCCTTACACCTTAAACCTACGCCACCAAGTAATTGACTTTTCCACCCTGCAAAAATCTACTGACTATCCACTCTGTCTATGCCCCTCATAATCTTGTAGACTTCTGTCAGATCACACTCTCAACCTCGGTTGTTCCAGTGAGAGCAAATCAAGTTTCTCTAACCTCTCCTTATAGCTAATGTCCTCCATTACAGGCAACATCCTGGTAAACCTTTTCTGTACCCTTTCCAAAGCCTCCACATCCTTCTAGTAGTGTGGCAACCAGAATTGAACACTATATTCCAAGTGCGACCTCACTAACGTTCTATAAAGCTGCAACATGACTTGCTAATTTTAAATTCAATGCCCCAGCCAGTGAAGGTAAGCATGCCATATGCCATCTTGACTACCTTCTCCATCTCTGTTGCCATTTTCAATGACCTGTGTACCAGTACACTCAGATCCCTCTGCCTATCAATACTCTTAAGGATTCTGCCATTTACTGTATATTTCCCATCTTTATTAGACTTCCAAGATATATGATCTCACATTTGCCCAGATTAAACTCCATTTGCCATCCAAGCTTTCAATTAATCTATATCATGCTGTATCTTCTGATGGTCGTCATCACTGTCCACAAATCCAGCAACCTTTATGTAGTCCGCAAACTTACTAATCAAACCAGCTACATTTTCTTCCAAATCATTTATGTAATGCATAAACAGCAAAGGTCCGAGCACTGATCCCTGAGGAATACCACTTGTCACAGCCCTCCATTCAGAAACACATCCTTCCACTGCCACTCTCTGTCTTCTATGGAAATAGAAATTGGAATGGACTTGGAAATATATCGCCGTTCCTTCACTTTTGCTGGTTCAAAATCTTGGAATTCCCTCCCTAACAGTATTGTAGGAGTGTTAATGTAAGCCAACTTGTCAAACAATCTTTAACTTTTCATCACCTTTTGAGGAAGAGTTCCAAAAACACTGAATCCTCTGAGAGAAAAAAAAATTCTCCTCCTCTCTAAGGTGATATCTTACTTATAAAGAGTGACCCTAATTCTAAATTCTCACACAGAGGAAACAGTATCTGTCCTGTTAAGATTCCTCAGGATTTTATCTGTTTTAATCAAGCTGTCTTCAATTGAGTGAATACAAGCTTAGCCTGCCCAACCTTTCCTCATAAGACATCCTGTCCATTCCACGTATTAGTCTCATAAATCTTCTCTGAACTGCTTCAAAATCAGTTACATTCATCCTTAAAGAAGGAGACCAATATTGTATAAAAAATTCAGCTATGGTCTCACCAATGTCCTGTATAGCTTATAGAATTCTTTCAGTGCAGAAAGGGGTAATTTGACCCATGGAGCCTGCACTGACTCTCCCACAGAGCATCTCACTCAGTCCCTGTCCCCATGACCCCAAATACTTACCCCACTAATCCCCCCAACCTACATATCTTATACACTAAGGGTCAATTTAGCATGGCCAATCTACCTAAGCAGCACATCCTTGGAATATGGAAAGAAACCAGAGCAGCTGGAGGAATCCCACGCGAATAGTTCTAAAGACTGTCAACCCTCTGAGAGAATGAAAATTCTCTTCATCTCTATCTTAAGTAGACAACCTCCTATTTTTAAACAGTGAACCCTAACTCTAGATTCTTACACAAGAGGAAGCATTCTCTTGGCTCTGTAAAGACTCCTCAGGATCTTATCTGTTTCATTCAAGTTGCCTGGTACTCTTTGAAACTCTAGGGCATTCAAGCCCAGCAGGCCCAACCTTCCCTCATAAGGCATTCTGCAAACCCTTTCTCATAAGAAAATGCAAATTCTACACAGACAGTCATCCAAGGCCGGGATCGAACCTGGGTCCCTGTGAGGCAGCAGTGCCAACTACATGCCACTGTTTTATCTAATTAAGAATAACCTCCTTACTTTTGTATTCAATTCCTCTTGCATTCAACCTATTGCCAACTTTCCACACCAGTTTCCAGACATTTCCTTCACAAGAAATCATCAGCATGTACCAAGGTGATGTATTTTGTGGATCCAGTTTAGGTGGGGGTATAAAATAAATGGCAAAACCATCAGGAGCATAGACACACACAGACACCTGGGTGCGCAGTTCTTAAAAGTGACAGGTGGAAAAGGTGGTGAAGAAAGCATATGGCATGCTTGCCTTCATTGGGCAGAGCATTAAGTATAAAAGTTGGCAAATTATGTTACAGTTATATAAAACATTGGTTGGCCACATTTGGAATACTGTGTCCATTTCTGCTCCCCACACTATCAGAAGGACGTGGAGACTTTGGAGAGAGTACAGAAAAGGTTTACCGGGATATTGCCTGTTATGGCAGATATATGAGGAGAGATTGAATAAACTGGAATTGTTCTCCCTGGAACGACGGAGGCTGAGGGGCAACTGATAGAAGTTTATAAAATTATGATGGGTATGGGATATGGTGAAAAGTTGGAAGCTTTTTCCCAGGGCAGAAGTGATAATTATAAGGGGACACAAGTTCAAGATAAGGGGAGAAAGGTTTAGTGAAGATATGCGGGGGAAACTTTTTACACAGAGGGTAGTGGGGGCCTGAAATACATTGCCAAGTGAGGTGGTTGAGGCAGATATGTTAGTAACATTTAAGACTTATCTGGATAAACACATGAACAGATGGGGAATAGAGGGATACAGGCAGTAAGTCTAGATAGAACAATGTGCATGCTTAGTGGGCCAAAAGGCCTGTTCCTGTGCTGTATTGTTCTTTGTTCTTTGTACCAGCATTGTTAAGGAAAACATAGTTTGCGAGAATCAAGTCTGTGTTATCTGCATTTAAATTTGAAGGGGATGTGTTATGAGCTTTCATTGCTTTGCGAATTCAAAGATGTGAAATGTGGTATCTCTAATCCATCTGAGGTGACCAGCAAAATTAAAGTTTCACAAATGTTAAGGTCCTAAGCAGTTATTGCACAACTCAAAACACTGACGCCACTTTTCTTTGACAGATGTAGCTTCTGATTAACTTTTAACTTGCCATAAATGCGTGCCACTAAAATCCTACATCCTTCTGTTTTTGGTCTCCCTCTGCTTCTTATCATTGTTTGCATGTCCTTTGTAGATGATTGTAGCAAAAGATAAGCGGTTGCAGGAAGAGATGGAGCCCTCTGATGAACTCTACCTGCGTGTTATAAAGCTGGACCCCTGATTACTTTACTCATTAAAGCAGCAACAAAGGGAATTCCTCATCTCAGACAGCTTTTGACAAATATACTGGTTATGTTTAGGTCATAAAATTGAACTCAGGAGCAATATCACTCAGTAGCTTCATTGTTTAAAGTTTGTCTTGGAAAAAATAAGTTAATCATTAAAGGGAAGTAGGCGCACTTTTTTATTGGGATGTCATGGTAATGAACAGGTTCAAGTTGGGATGGGCTTTGAGTCGCTTTGATCTTATCATTGTTACAGTACAATGGTTTCATATAGGACGAATATAAATTTTTCATGCAGAATAAATTACCACTGAGCTTGACGAGCCTTTATCCTGAGCCAAGCACCATTTTTTTGCTCAATCTGTAGCAACAAGGTCAGCTAGGATCAGAAACACTGGGACCCTCAGGCTTTTGCTAGCTCCCACTTTATTTGATTCAATGTACTGTATCAAAATGTATTTATTTATTAGTCACAAGTAGGCTTACGTTAACACTTCAATGAAGATAATGTGAAAGTCCCCTAGCCACTCCTCTCTGGTGCTTGTTTGGATATATTGTGAGAGAATTTAGCATGACAAATATACCTAATCAGCACAACATCTTTCAGGCTGTGGGAGGAAACTGGAGCACCCAGAGGAAACCAACACAGACCCGAGCAGAACGTGCAGACTCCGCACAGTGACCCAAACTGGGAATGAAACCTGAGTCCTTGGCACTGTGAGGCAGCTGTGCTAACCACTATGCCACCACACCACCTAGTTTCCCACCATCTTATTTACTCTGACAAAGAAGTTATCTGTTTATTAGAAGTTACATAGAACAGAGAACATAGAAAAACTACAGCACAAACAGGCTCTTCAACCCACGAGTTGCACTGAACATATCTCTATCTACTAGGCTTACCTATACTCCTCAATCCAACTATCCATGTACTATCCAGAAGTCTCTTAAAAGGCCCTATTGAATCTACCTCCACTACCACCGCTGGCAGCCAATTCCATGCACCTACCTCCCTCTGAGTGAAAAGTTATCTGATACCACTGGGGGTCTGTTTGTTAATGATGGTTTTGGCATTGTTATCCTTATCACAATTATTTTTCACATGTTTTACTTTCTGTAATAATGTATTCTAATGGATGAGTGGATTTCAGTGTTACAAGTCTTCTCACTGTGGTTGAATGTTGCTTAGGCCTGCCAGCTAATATAGTGATAGTGAGGGGAGCAGGAGTGAGATGGGATCTTATCTTCTGCTCCTGGCAAGGGCATCAGTCCTCACTTTCACAGGCATTTGTTTTCTTCCAGACTCTCGGAAGTAATAGGTGGTAAGCAAGTGTAAAGCAGTGAGGCAGTGGTGTAGTGACATTGGTGTTGGACTAGAAATCCAGAGACCCAGCATAATGGTCTGGGGATGGGGGTTCAAATCCCACCTCAGCAGATAGTGAAATTTAAATTCAGTAAGAATCTGGATTAATTTTCTAATGATGACCACAAAACCATTGTCAATTGTTGGAAAAAAAACATCTGGTTCATTAATATCCGCCAGGGGATTTTCACAGTAACTTCAGTGCAATGGTAATGTAAACATACTTGTGACACTAATAAATAAACTTGAACCTTATATTCTTGATGCGGTCTCAACAGTGTCCTGTACAACTGAAGCATAGCCTTCCTACTATAATACTGAATTCTGCTTGCAATAATCAATAACATTCTAATAGCTTTCTGAATTATTGTACTAGCACACTGCCCTTTTCATCTCAAAGGTTATCAAATTTACAGCATTTGTCATTTGCTAACACAGAACTTTGATTTGATTTATTATTATCACATGTATTAGCATACACTGAAAAGTATTGTTTCTTGCATGCTATGCAGACAAAACATAGAGAAGGAAAGGACAGAGTGCAGAATGCACGGTTAGGGAGTAGAGAAAGATCAACTTAATGTGAGGCAGGTCCATTCAAAAGCATGATGGCAGCAAGGAAGAAGCTGTTCTTGAGTTGATTGATACGCAACCTCAGACCTCTGTATCTTCTTCCTGAGGGAAGAAGGTGGAAGACAGAATGTCTGGGGTGTGTGGGGTCTTTGATTATGCTGGCTGCTTTGCTGAGGCAGAGGGAATTGTAGACAGAGTCTGGTTTGCATGATGGACTGGGTTTCATTCACAACTCATTGTAGTTTCTTGCGGTCTTGGGCAGAGCTGGAGCCATACCAAGCTGTGATACAACCAGAAACAATGCTTTCTATGGTGCATCTGTAAAGGTTGGTGAGAGTTGTAATGGACATACCGAATTTCCTTAGTCTTCTCAGAAGATAATGCTGCCAACTGTTTTTGATGCCAGTTAACTGGTGAACTATATAGATTAACCTGTCAGTCAGTAGAACACTCTCGGACATACCTTAAATAAAAACAGAAGACACTGGGAATACTCAGCAGGGTCTGACAGCATCTGTGGAGAGAATAGAGCCAAGGTTTTGAATCTTGATGACTGTTCCCTCTCCACGGATGCTGTCAGAGCTGCTGATGTTTTCCTACATATTCTGTTTTTGTTTCAAGTTCCAACATCATCAGTATTCTGCCTCTACCTTGAATGCTCTGATTCAATTCAATGACCTTTGCAAGAGAGATATCAAGAACCAGAGATAAGTTGAGAAGCTAGTTCTTTGCAACATCGAAGCATAGAAACCTTGCAGTGCAGAAGGAGGTTACTTGGCTCATTGAGTCTGCACCAACCACAATCCCACCCAGTCCCTATTCCTGGATCCTCACTTATTTACCCTACTACTACCCCTGGCACCACGAGTCAATTAAGCATGTCAGTCAATCTAACTCTGTCTAAGATATTTGGTGAGACTGGGGACACACGTAGCTTGATCTTCTGGAAGGATTCCAATGATACCCTATGGTACCTCCAGCAGGAGACAAGCAAGGCTTCCAGGAAGACGGTGAACATGGCCTGGGAGGCTCCACTGTTCTCTCCAAAATACCCCAGCTCTAATTCTACAGATGAGGACAAGTTACTAACTCAATCCACCAGCCACCCATGCAAACCACCCGGAATTAAAATCGCAGGCAGGGACTCATGTTCCAATGCTGAAGCGGAGCATTCACTTAACTGAATCTGAGTCCTTATGAAAAGTTATGTCTTTTGCTGGTTTCCAAATAAAATGGCAAATCATGTTTTAAATCACATTTCATAGCTGATATATAGATTTACATGGGTGCAGAGCAAAAAGATTACTACAAGTATCCTTATGGATTAAATTAATAAATACTTTGGCATAGAATGAATGGAGCATACCAAAGGGGATATTACCATCAACATATGTTGCTCTTTTAATGTGAGATGTTTAAGTCAACATTTCTCCAGCGATGTCAGCTTTCTCGTCATGCTGAACAGCCAATGCGCCCACTTAAAAGAAAGCTAGTGCATCATTAGGTGGTTTAGCTGTTATATTTTTGTAACTGCTCCAACCGCTATACAGCTTACTGTCATCTGGGTTTTCCCTTGAAGACAAGGTCACAATAACACTGTACTCCACATCAAAAGCAGACAATGTTATTGCAAAAACCACTGCTTGACGTGTTCCTTTTTTTAAAAAGGACCATAATCCCCCTTTATCTCTGCGAAAGTACATCATAAGCCATTTATGAAAGACAGATTGCAAGATGCTATTAATCTCTCATTCTTATCATGTTCCGGAAGGTGCACTGGAGAAAGGACAGCAACAATAAGGCTGATGCTGGTTTTAAAGTCAAATCATTCTCTTTTCTTTAAGAGAAACATATCAAATCAATCTTATATTAAAGCAAAGATTGAGGTGAATTGAAGACGAGCTAATAGGACAGCCCACTCTTTGTGTACAATAAACTGCAAACAGTCCAATTAAAAGAAAGTATAGAAATAACAGTTCCAAAGTTGTGATATATCACTCATTCCATCTTCATGAGTGAATGCAGAGTCATTAAAAAGAAGGGTCACGGACTTTTGTAAACTGAAATATTCCTATTTATTATTCATAAGCAGATTGAGTCCAAATGTGAATTTCATGGACCCTAATTTTCCCCTTTTTACTCTTAAGGGCAATGGTACAGTGACACACTGATGATATGAACATTTTCATATGAAATCCTTTCCCATGTTATTTGAACGGAGACCTTAACCTGTTTCTAATAAAAGTGTTGGGGTGTTTCCATTGAAGTAACTTGAAGAAGGAGCTTCAAACAAAATGCAATGAGTTTTCAGTCATCTTTTCATCTGCCCACGGCAGAGTCTGAAGGCCTGTGACTCCTGCTATTTCTTTCAAACTCATTCTCAAATGTTGCATGACCGCATTCATTGCTGGTGCACGTTGTTACGGTTGGCTTAGTGAGTTGCTGCAATGCATCGTGTAAACAGTACATGCTGCAGCCCTACTGCTGGGGGTGGAGGAACGGATGTTAAGTTCAGTGGTAGGGCATGTCTTGGATGCTTTTTAAATTTGCTCCTGAGTTTAGATTTCTGATAGACAAGGGGAAAGCGGCAAAGTGGAACTGATTCACTTCAGATCAGCCATGATCTTATTGAATGGCAGAGCAGGCTAGATAGCCTACTCCTGCTCTATTTCTTATGTTCTTATGAGTGAGGAGTGAGGCGGGCGATGCCATATTTATTGCTGCTCCCCAGAAATGTGATAGTAAGTCTTCTCTTTCATCTTGGCATCAAGTGTGAAGATGGAGTCTCATTCAGCCTGGTGAGAGGTAAGTATCCCATCACATTCTTGACTTTTTAAATAGTGGGAATACTTGGGACAGTCGCTGTCCAAATACCCAGGGCAGAATTTTCCTGACCCACCGGCCAGGGGAATCGTAGCAAGCGAAGGCTGGATCATGCAGAGGTCTGTTGACCTCAGGTGGGATTTTCCAGTTTTGGAGTAAGTATGGCCAGCAAATCCCACTCCATTGTTTCTATCCTGCTGTTCCAACCATGACGATGATGTGAGTGGTTCAGCTAAACTTTTGGTTAATGGAAAGTCTCCCAAGATATTGCTGGTGTTCGACTCGGAGTTGGCATTAGAGGTGAGAGAGGAATAATTGAGTCATTCATTATTGGAGGTGGTCATTACCTAGCACTTACTTGGCACAATTGTTAACTTCCACTGCTCAGTTTAAGCTCGTCTGCTGCTCCAGTGCTGTCACAAACCTGCTCTGACCTGAATTGATGCTTCAAGTTCAAGGCTGACTTCTAGGCTTGTTGGTCATGGAAAGATTGTTTACAAGATACACACTTTATAATGCCATTTATAATGAAGCCCATCGATGCAGAGTGGAACAGGTCATCTTTGATCTCAAGGGGCTGTCTAAGAAGGTGAAGGCTATCATCATATCTTCATTGTTGAAGGAGTTGTAAATGGAACTGAATCTATTAAATCGCCAGTGAATTGATGCTCTTGTCCAACAGGGGGAATTTTCTTTGTTTAGTTTTGGCCACACAGGGCATTTTTGGCCAATTTGCATATCGTTGCTCAGTATTATGCTGGTATTGGAATAGCTTGGTGAAGTGCGGTTAGTTGAATGCAGGAGGTTGCTGGAGAAGCTGGTTCTGGGTAAGTATCTCCAGCACTTCACCCCTGATATTGTCAGAGCTCTTAACCTTTACTGTCGATTGTGTGCTCAGCTACTTGCTAATGTTACTTGAAGTGTGTTAGCCAGGTTGAAAACAGGCACCTTTGATGGTGGGACCTTGGGTGAAGGCCGAGTGGATGAGTCTGCTTCTCACTTTTGGTTGAAGATGTTGGATTCCACTATGATTGAGAATAGGGATGTTCATCGAGTCTCTCGTTAGTTGACTCAATATCCACCACTGTTCTCAACTGTATGCAGTAGGGATACAGTGCTTTGCTGACCTTTTGTTATGCTGCCTCTGAGAGCTCTCTGCAGTCTGCTGATTTCTGCATTTAGCATTCAAGTAACACTTTATCATTGCTTCACTGGACTGGGGCCTCATTCAGAAATATTAATGGTGCTGCTCCCAGCAAGTATTTTCACATTGTTCATTGCACTGCTCATGTTTGGCAGCACCTATCCAGCACTTCACCCAAGTGACGATTTCTCATGCACGATTGTGAGCGCTGACATGCAATTCAACAATGGAGAGCATCACAAGTAATTCCAAGGCTTGCACACCATTTCCACAAGGATGACTCCACTGAATCATAGAAATGATATAGCAGAAAAGGAGGCCATTGGTCTATCTTGTCCATGTCACCCAGGTGCCTTTTCTAATCTCATCTTCCTGCGTGTGGCCTAGTCGATAATGATAAAGGACCAGTTACAGCAAAGTTGAATCATGATCCAGCAGGGACACAAATTGCTACTGTGTCTGAGGCACTCTCTCATTTAATGAAAGCTTGCTATGATGGTGCAAAGTACAAATGGATATTCCTGATTATTCCAGCTAAAAGGATGATACTATTTTAATGCCTTTCTTGCTCTCAGAACCCTGTTGACTTCTTACTTTCCTGCCATTAATGTTTGAGCCCAATCAGACTGTTAATATATTTTCATTTCTATTATATTACTTGACACTGTCTTTGGTGAATCAATGCCTATCCTATTAGACCAGCTAGGTTTATTTAGCTGACTTTGCAGCTCATTTACAATTAGAAGGCAAGAAATAAATTCTGCACAGATGTCTTTTGTTTTCCTCAGATCATACATACTTTCTTCCTTTTTGAAGAAACTTTGAGGTTGCTTTTTAAATAACAAACACTTGCAACACTGCAAGAAAGTTCACTGATGTTTTAATATACCGTGAGATATTAGCTTATAACCACTTCACATCAGAGTCTTTCAGCACAGAAGGAAGAAATTTAAGGATATAATTGAGGAGTCAACTCTATTATTCAACAGTACACATCCGCTAAGCAGTACTGTGAAGGCAATACACCTATACCCAGACTGTCTGATTCTGGGTATAAGTTAGTTGGACACAATTCAAAAATTTGGTAGAGTTTGTCACAAGTGATCATGGCCTGCTTTGTGCCATGTGGTATTAACTATATTCTAGAAATGCCACAGGGAGAATCACTCACCCAAAGCAAGTTTTGTTTAATGGTTAATTTTAGTTTAGTTTATCAATTAGTATCACAGAAGGCTTACATTAACACTTCAGTGAAGTTACTGTGAAAATTCCCAAATTGCCACACCCTATTTGGGTATACTGAGGCAGAATTTACCATGCCAATGCACCTAACCAGCACGTGTTGAACTGTGGGAGGAAACTGGAGCATCTAGAGGAAATCCACATAGGCATGAGGAGAATGTGCAGACTCCACACAGACAGTGGCCCAAGCCAGGAATCAGACTCAATCCCTAGAGCTGTGAGGCAGCAGTACTAACCACTGTGCCACCATTTTGAGTGCAGAGTTGCAGTACACCCCTCCTTGGAGTTCTATCCCACAAAGAAGAAAGGATGTATATTTACACACCCCTTTGACACTAATAAAGTACTTTTGAAGTGTGGCCATCATCCTAATGCTGGGATACAGGAGAGGCAATGGCCTAGTAGTATTATCTCTTATCTATTAATCCAGAAACTGAGCTAACGTTCTGGGAACCTGAGTTCAAATCCCATCATGGGAGATGGTGGAATTTGAATTCAATCAAAAACATCTGGAGTTAAGAATCTATTAATGACCATGAAACCACTGTCGATTGTCAGAAAAATCCATCTGGTTCACTAATGTCCTTTAGGGCAGGAAATCATAGAACCCTACAGTGCAGAAAGAGGCCCTTCAGCCCATCGAGTCTGTACCAAACACAATCCCACCCAGGCCTACCCTCCATACTATACCCACTAATCTCTCTAACGTACATATCCCTGGACACTAAGGGGCAATTTCTTAACATGGCCAATCAACCTAATCCGCAATCTTTGGACTGTGGGAAGAAACCAGAGTAAACCTATGCAGACATGAGAAGAATGTGCAAACTCCACACAGACAGTGACCTGAGACAGGGATCGAACCCAGGACCTTGGAGGTGTGAAGCAGCAGTGCTAATCATTGTGTTACCTTGCCACCCTTATCTGCATTCCTTACCTGGCCTGGCCTACATGTGACTCCATAGCCATAGCAATGTGGTTGATTCTCAACTGCCCTTGGGCAATTAGAGGTGGGCAATAAGTGTGGCCAGCTAGTGACACCCGTGTCCCACAAAAGAATAAAAACAAATACACCACAGCCAACTTTCACACAACAAATTCTCATAAACAGTAATGAGATAATCTGATCCAGTGAAGTTTCCTGAGGGGCATATTGACCACGATACCAGGGAGAACCCTGCTTTTCCTTGAATAACATCTTTATATCTACCTGAGCGAGCAGAGGGGTCTCGGTTTAACATTTCAACATAAATGATGGTACCTATGACAGTGCAGCACTCCCTCATGTCAACCTATTTATGCTCAATGCATGGGATGGGACTTAAACCAGCAAGCATTGACTGTTTTCTGAAGAGATGCCATTGAGTGACAGATAACACTGATTATGGGGTGCTCTTCTTAATGTTAATATCTTAACCAGCTTACAATTTGCATTCAGTGTCCTTCCTTGATTTGATTTGATTTATTATTGTCACATGCATTAGGATACAGTGAAAACTATTGTTTCTTGCGTGCTAAAGAAGGAAAGAAGAGTGCAGAATGTAATGTTACAGTCATAGCTAGTGTGTAGAGGTATATCAATTTAGTACAAAATAGTTCAAAATTCATTCAAAAGTCTGATGGCAGCAGGAAAGAAGCTGTTGTTGAGTCGGTTGATACTTTTGTATCTTTTTTCTGAAGGAAGAAAGTGGAAGAAGAATGTCAGGCATGCATTGGGGTCCTTAATTATGTGGCTGCTCTGTGGAGGCAGTGGGAAGTGTGGACAGAGTCAATGGATGGGAGGCTGGTTTGCATGATGGATTGTAGTTTCTTGTGATCTTGGGCAGAGCAGGAGCCATACCAAGCTGTGATACAACCAGACAGAATGCTTTCTATGTTGCATCTGCAAAAGTGAGAGTCATAGCTGACATGCCAAACTTCTTTACTCAGATTGTCAATCTAGTAGTACAAAGCAGACATGTTGGAACTGCAAGAAAGGCTGGACATGGCCTAAAGGAAGGTATCTGTCCAACAATAACAGCATGTCAATGAATCTACAGAAGTGCAGAGCTACTGATTCTAGAAAGCACACGCTGAATGTTTGCTAAATGAGATCTGAGAATCAACCTCATCTGAAATACTTTGATTTGCCCTTAAAGTTACATTACTCAACTAATGAAATATCATTTTGGTGATATTACCCTTTCTAAAGTGCTTGTCAAGCACACAGACATATTTTTGAATACCGTTGTTATCTAGGGGAATTTAGGGGAATTAGCAAAATACTGTGCTATGTTCTTAAGAGAACAATATTTTCAGTCATAAACTGTACTCTTCAGGATTTTTAATCTGTTGCTCAAGGGTACTCAACCCAAGAAGAAGAACCTTTTGTTCGAGTTACTATCACCTGGGAAAATGCAAAACAAACTGTCATTCTGTCTGTCAGACAAAGTCAAATCAGGGAATGAAGTAATCCCTTTCCACTATATTTTATGTTACAAGACATAGGCCATCATTTTCCAGCCCCTCCTGCCACTGGAATCGGAGTGGGGAAAGGCAATTCAATGGAGTGGTCCATTGGCTTCTGGCAGAATTTTACAGTTTCGGGACAAGTGAGGCTGTAAAATTCCACTCATATTCTTCATGGGCTCCAGAGCAGTGTAGAACGGTGCCAACTGCTCCAAAAACATCATTACCACCTTGCACTGAAAGCTGGCACTACCAACAGCCAGCTGTAACTGAATGCATCTCTTTTCCGTGTAGGTTTAAACCTGTGGAAATGTTATGGATAAATAGGAACATAAAGTGGAAGGAAGTATGCCATTCAGCTCCTTAAACTAGTTTCACAATTCAACTATAGCTCATGGCTGATTGGTATCTTAACTCCAACTGCTCACTTTGATTCCATAACTTTTAATATCTTTGTTGAAAAAAACCTATCTCACTCCTGAAAAGTTCAATTGACCCTCGGTCTTATTAGCCTTTTGAGGGAAAGTTTCAAATTTCTGCTAGTCTCTGTGTGAAGAAATACTTAATAATTTCACTCCTGGGTGGTGAAGATTGAGTTTTAAGACTATGATCCTTGATACTGGACTCTCCCCACAAGAGGGAATGATTCCATTTATCCACCCTAATTAATTGGTTAGTTATCCTCCTAGTCCTGGGTAAGATGTAAGGCCACATCTTTCCTAATACTGTTAATTATATTGTCATTTAATAGTACAGAATTTGAATATTACTGGTAAAAAACATATGGGGGTGATCTTACCAATTCTTCATGCTGGTTGATGGGTAGGGCGAACTGGTAACATTGCACGAGAGATGAAAAATCGCGTTTGTGCCCAATTTCTCACTTCTCATGACAAGGTGGCACAAGTGCCTAGCACTGCTGCCTCACAGCACTAAGGACCCGGGTTTGATTCTGCTCTCGGGTC
Organism: Sphyrna mokarran; assembly: GCA_024679065.1. Lineage (NCBI taxonomy): Eukaryota > Metazoa > Chordata > Chondrichthyes > Carcharhiniformes > Carcharhinidae > Sphyrna > Sphyrna mokarran. The sequence goes on along the minus strand of JAGIQG010000007.1, from coordinate 17,184,389 downwards.
ACTGTTTGTGTGGAGTTTGCACATTCTTCCCATGTCTGCATGGGTTTCCTCCAGATGCTCCAGTTTCCTCCCATAATCCAAAAATGTGTGAGTTAGATGGGTTGGCCATGCTGAATTGCTATTTAGAGTCAGGGGGATTAATAGGGCAAATACTTTGGGTTAAGGGGCTAGGGCCTGGGTGGGATTGTGGTCAGTGCAGCCACGATGGGCCAAATGGGTGCCTTCTGCACTGTAGGGATTCTATGATACTGGCCCCAGATTTCCAGCAAGATCCCATACCTGGGAAGGGTGCGTGGCTGATTGTAATATTTAAATTTATTGAAATAGTGATTTAAATATTATTAGTGAGCCCAGGACGCAATGGCCTGGGTCTGCTTACCTTAGTGGCCTTGTTGGCGAAAGTCCTCATCAGAGAGGACCATATATAATTCTCATCAACGGGTACTTGACGTGATTGCCTCCTTCGTGGTACTGAAGGCCATTGAAGCTCCCCTGGGAGATCGAGAGCAGGGGATGGCACTCCACTTGGGCAATGCCAGCGTTGCATTGATTTCTGGACCTGGCTGGCTTCCAGCCTGCCATATTAAATCACCTCAAAATATGGCAGAAGCACAAGATGAAACTTGGGCTTGATGTTGCTCGCTAAATTGAACAGGATAGAGCAACACAATCTCGTGACAACTCCAAACTCCAGCATTTTCTCCAGTTTTTGTATACCTTTTTATTTTGATTTTGAAAAGTCAGGTGTGTATTTACTGGATAGCATGAAACAGCATTGGTGTATTAGAGTGATTAAGGAGTATTTTCTCATTGCGCTGTCATGTAATTATAATATATGGACAATCCTCTTTCATATGAAATAGTCTTGATGTGTTATGTTACTAATGTGGTGTTCAACAGCATCATCATGGAGAGTTAGTACGTGCTGGAAATGAGACTAAAAGGGCAACCTTGGTATCTCATGTTTTATATTTTCTCGTATCTCATCTGGAAGTTGCACTGTTTGTGAATGAACATAAGAACCAGGAGCAGGAGTAGGTCATCTGGCCCCTCGAGCCTGCTCCACCATTCAATAAGATCATGGCTGATCTTTTTGTGGACTCAGCCCCACTTACCCTTGACACAGCTATGACAATAATTGGTAAATAGCCATCCCAGGATACTCGATTGATGCTAGGCTACAGTTGCCAAGAAACCAGCACAACGAGCCAGTGAATTAGCCAGGCCACCTGTGATGCTCGCCAGTTTGTTTTAAGCGCAAATTATTTTTGGCAATGTGATGTATGGGTTTGTGAACACGAGTTCAATTTTAATTTTTGATACAAGCCAAACAAAAGCCTCTTATTTCAGCTTTCCACCAACTGCGCACAGAAACAATACACTTCTTCTTTGAGGACTGCGAGGAAACAATGAAAGGATCATCCCCACCAGAGCTAACCACAAATCTCAGGGGGCCCTGAAAAGCTTTCAAAGCTGGACTGTGAACCCATTACACTAATCCAACAGCTGGGCTCAGATCTTCTCCTTTTAAAAAACTGTTGGGGAAAAAAAAAGTAACAAATGCCACTTTCTAATAGAAGACTTTTCCAGAAACAGGAAGATTACTGGCAGGAAGGCAGAATGTGCTTTTTGTTCAATGTAAACTCTGTCAATGTTGGAATGCTTTTGTTCTTTTCTCTCAGAAAATGCTGCTCGTACCTTATCGCCTTCATCAGCAGAATAAATCCTGCAACCAGCAAGTTCTGTAAGTCTGGAATAGAAGGACAAATTATTGGCAGTCAGATCCACCGATATCTGAGGGGAAAAGAAAGAGGATAGCACTTGGGAGTGACAGATCCTCTGTCAACGCTTGATTTTGTTTCTATTTCTAATAACATGATACTCTGTTAAACAAACAAAAATCATTTTATGGACTTAACTGTAAATAGAATCATGGAATTCCCACAGTGCAAAAGAAGACCATTCAGCCCATCGTATCTGCACTGACAACAATCCCATTCAGGCCCTATCCTCGTAACCCCATGTATTTACCCTGCTAATCCCCCGATACTACAGTCAATTTATCAAGGCCGATCAACCTAATCCACACATCTTTGGATGGTGGGAGGAACTAGACCAGGGAACGGCCTGGGTTGAATGCTTTTTTGGAGAGCTGGTGCAGGCTAGATGGGCTAAATGGCCTCTTCCTGAACTGTAAGGATTCTATGGAATATTGTAAACAGCATCCAACCCAGACCCTTCCCCATGCTCCCCTCCCTCACCCTATCCACATAAACCCATGTGTATATCATGACTAATCCACCTATCCTACACATCTTTGGACAGTAAGCGACAATTTAGCATGGCCAATCCACCTAACCTGCACATCTTTGGACATTGGGAGGAGCATTATATTGTCAGGGGAGCACTCTGACAATATAATGCAACTTGCCAGATTGAAATCATGGTTAGAAAGTGGCAAACATCACATCAGGGAATTTCAGGAGTCATAATAATTGGAGAACCACTTGAAAGCAGTAAACATCCAGAGGGAACATTTGGAATTTAAGAACATGGATTCTCCCGAATCCCAGAATTAGAGATATAGGGGAATAGTGAGAAGCAGATTTTAACTGCTAATGTTCCAACAAAGAAGAAAATTAATAATTCCTCTGTTTTTAAAATAATTGGTTGTGCTCTGTTTAAACTTGTCCATGTTGAAACACATGTGAATGTATTTTAGTACAAATTTTGCAATCTCCATTGAAGCTTCTCTTAATCTCCCCATTGATCATAAATTGGTGATAATGATATTTTTCTTGGATATCTGCTGATATTGTGTCAAGCTGCATCAGAAGACCAATTTCAGTAAAAGAGATCCTAACTACTTCCTCTTAGCATTTAAAGGCATTACCACCATCAAATTCCCCTATATCAATATTCTGGGAGTCACTGTTAACCAGAAATTTAACTGGATAAGGTACATAAATAATGTAGCTACAGGAGCAGGTCAGAGACGGAGAAATCTGTGGCAATGACTCAATTCCCCACTCTCTAAAATCTTGCCATTATCTACAAGGCACAAATCAGGAGTGTGATGGAATACTGATCACTTATAGCTCCAACAACACTCAAGAAGCTCAATCCTATCCAGGCTAAATCAACCTCTCCACCCACCATCTTGAACAATCATCCCTCCAGCACCAGTATAAGTAATAGCAGTGTCTACAGGATGCACTTCAATAATGTGTCAAACCACCCTGACTGCACATTTAAAATCCGTGATCTCTACCATCAAGAAGGACAAGGTCAGTAGACATATTGGGACACCATCACCTGTGAGTCTTCCTCCAAGTCACATGCCATTGCGACTTGAAAATATATTGCTGTTCCTTCATCATTGCTGGGTCAAACTCTTGGAACTCCTTACCTAATGTAACAGAATCTTACAACCAGAAATAATACAACATGTTTCGACTGCATTAAGTAAGGAGTTCCAGATATATAAGGATATCTGGCATAGCAGAAGTTAGTGTGGGACTGGGAAACAGTACTGCCACAGTGCACATGACCTGAGATTAGGATCAGTTGTACTCTGGTAGAGACCTGTATAGAAGCAAACATGGAATTAACTTTTGCATTACATTGTTATGTGTTACCAATAAACACTTAATGTTCTACCATACAAGACTCTGGTCCTCTTTGTGAGACTTACTGAACAAATACAGCAGTTCACACTGTTGCAGCAGTTCAAAGCTGGCGCTCACTACCACCGTCTCAAGAGTAATTAGGGATGGGAGATAAATACATCTTGTGGCCTCACCCACTGCTCCTGAAGTCTAATTAGTATTTTCATTACCTTCAGGCTCTGTTTCTCCAATGTTCTCTTCTTTGATGCCCCGAGTACCATCCTACACATTCCGCTCACCCTTAACTTTGCCATTGACTTCACCATCCTATATTAAATCCCTTTCCTTCCTGTTTATCACCTCTCAACACAAATGTAACTTCTCTTTTACAAATCTCTATATCCTACAAACTCATTCAGGCCAACATCTTGAGGCATACGCTTTCAGTCTGGAATGAATCTAAAATTCAACATCTCTCTCCTCTACCCCAGTGAGATGATTCAAACTGAGATCTTGGCCACCTACAAAAGTACTGTTTTGCTCACTTTATTTGACTCTGCTCTATATCCCTGGTCAGTTTCCAATCCAGCCACCACAAACCACATCCCTCTACTCCCCACATATCCCAACCGCTGTTGAAAATACAGTACCAACGACCTACATTTCATCAAAGTAATAAATGTCCTAAGTCACATCAGAGGAGCATAATCAGATAAGAGTTGATAACAAGGCAAAGAAGGTGATGTAAGATTGGCTAAATGCAGTCGCAAAAAACCTCCACGCTTGTTCGCAGCTTGCATTCTCTGGTGCCACAGAAAATGAATAAGGTTTTGGCTGGAATGCCAAATCCTCCATTCTCACCTGCAGCGGGGTGTCACGAGTGAGATTGGAGAATCCAGCCCAATGTGTTTTAAGATACACCTCAAAAGAGAAGAGAGGAAAGAGAGGCAGCAGAGAGGTTTAGAGAGAGCTTAGGGCCTGGACAGCTGAAAGCATGGCCACCAATGTGGGGTGGGGATAGTAAAAAGGGGTTACAAATTCTCCCATAACTGAGGGATTGCAAAGTTGCCAGAAGATTGTAGGGCTACAGAAAGCTACAGCGATTGGGATGAGTGAGGCTATAGACTGGAGACTAACATGCTATGGAGTGATGGGTTTATGGGACTTGGTGCAAGTTAGAATCCAGAGATAGCAGAGTTTTGAATGAACTCAAATTTATGGAGTTAAACTTTAAGTTGCTGCTGTAAACTATCAAATGCAAGAAAGAGGATGCTTATAGAATTACAGGGAGAGACTACTATCACGTTAGTGCTAGCTCTTTGAAAGAAAGATCAAATTGGCCTCAATTCCAGCTCTTCCTCATAGTACTTAAAATCCCTCCTTTTTAAATACACATCTAGACTGGAATTCTCCCAAAAGAATTCTAAGTCTCCAATTTGTGTGAAAACAGGAGCAACTCCCGTTGATTTTTTTTAAGCGTCCATTTCAGATTGAATCTGCCACATTCTGAGCACTGCAGAGTACCCTAGCAATACTCAATCTGAAAATCAGGGATGTGAGCCTACTCCCACCCAACAGCTGGCAGTACAGTGCTGAGTGGGCCACAGTGCATGCGCCAATCTGAGCGGAGATCAGCACATGCGAATGGCTGAGAGGCTGGCAGCATAGTGCTGAGTGGGCCACTGCGCATGTGCCAATCTGTCACACTTCTGACCTCGAGATCACTGTCCAGCTTGATTTCTGACCAGCCCTACAACGCCTCCCCCTGCCCTCTGCTCTGCCTTCTAGCCCACCCATCCACCCCGATCACTGGCCTCCTGGACCCTGCAGGGCAAGTCCCAAATCCAGCCAGTCCTGATCTCAGGCCTGATCCACCAACCGGCAGCCTTGAAACCACCTCCAACAGTCCCAACCCTATAATTAAAGCCAGCCTTGATCATCATCCTCAATCCCTCTGCCACCCACCCTGAATGGGTGTTTTAGTTGATAAGTATATGGAAGAGAAGGGAATGGTTTAGTATGGAGGGGCATTGCTTTTTATATTGGTCGGCGCAACATCGAAGGCCGAAGGGCCTGTTCTGTGCTGTAATGTTCTATGTTCTATGTTCTATGAATGCAAACTGGCAGCAGGACCTCCCCTCCCCCCACACCGATTGCACCTCCAACAGGCTCTGCTCCTCAATAGGCCCTGCTACCTCTGGTCCTGCCTCTTGGCACTATCTGATGCCAAGTGGGCAGTGCCAAGGTGCTCCCCCGCCCCCATCCTTGATCTCCTAGGGGTGGCCTCAATGGTCTCTGTTCCCTCCAGCGGTGTTGGGCTGCCTGTCTCCAGTTAGTGGGGAGCGGTTGTAAACCCCACTGGAGTGAACAAATCCCGACTGGAGCCCAGTCCGAGGGGTCCGCTATGATATGGAAATGAAGATTTCCATATTGTAATCAGCTCTGTGCTGATTTCCAGTACAGTGCGGATTCTATCAGAAATCTTTGGCTGGATAATGTGTGGAGGATGTGACACCCGGCAGAAAGCCCGCTAAATGGCCTCCTCTGGTGTTTCCAGGCCCACTGAGAATCAGCCCCGTAATTCTTTCTGAAAGTTTGTATCGAATCCACTTGCACTGCTCTTTCAAGCGGTGCACTGCTGGCCATTTTGTGTTGGTGCCACATTATTTTCTGGGGCTCTCATAGAAATATTTATCTCTATCCTATTCTCAGAAATGTCGGTCAATCTTTTTTTTCAGTTTTATTGATGGTAATTAATTCACTTCACCAACAGTTAATGGGGCTGATCCAGTTCTCTTTCCATCCGGAGTTGTGGATTGCTGCAATCTCCTTGGGGATCTGGATTTGCTGGGTCTTGGTCTTGTGTGGGAGTTTTTTGTGTCCTTAGGGAACTCCAACGCTTTGAATCAACAGCCTTTCAGCAAAAGTGGAGTTTTCCTATTGGATTTAAGTCTAATTTCTCTGTTGGTTTCTCCCCCCCACCCCTTGTTATTGCGATTTTCCCAACCTTTGATTCATCCAACCACTGCCAAGTTCTTCACTGCGAGGATCCAGGCTCGGGAGCCACGTCTATCGAAATGACTGAGCAACCCGCTTTCCCCGTACAAAGGAAACATTGTTATTAACCTCGGGAACATCTGCTTTTTTATATTTCTATCACTGCTGGAGTTAGGCCTTGCAGGCAGGATAGGCCAGGACTTGCTGAAAACCCTGACAAATGAAAACACTATCTCTAAAACCACACCGGAGCAAAGCCAAGCAGGATTGGACAAACTGTTAGTGCAGTGCCCCTCTGAGTGTCAACAAGTATCATCCAGGCTTTCGCTAATTGAAATCTTATACACCCTCTCGTATGTAAAATATGGTGAAAGGAAAACCCCTGGCTGTGTTATAAACTGGTCACAACTTCAATACTTAAAAAGCTCCTCTCCATTCCTCTTTCAGCAGTTTTGAAATGGATTTTCTGTATTGAACAATGTTGGAAAAATAAAATTGTTAGGCTGTGTTGGTGGGAGTTTACCGCATGTCTGTGTGTTACTGTTTGCGCCATAAAATAATTGTACACTAATTGGCCCCGTGGTCTTGATTTTTATTTATTTGTTCATGGGGACATGGGCATTTGCTGCCTGGTCAGCATTTATTGCCCTTCCATAGTTGCCCTTGGAGGGCAGTTGAGAGTCAACCACATTGCTGTGACTCTGGAGTCACACTCATAGAATCATATAGTGCAGGAGGAGGCTGTTCGAAATTGCACCGACCACAATCACATCTACTTTATCCCCATAATGCCATGTATTTACCCTAGCTAGTCTTCCTGACACTAAGCACTGACAAGAATCGCACCTTATCTGATAAGGGAACAGCCAGTTCCGAAAGCTACAAGTAAACCTGTTGGACTTTAACCCAGTGTTGTGAGACTTCTTTGAATGCTGATAAACAGGGTTAGGTGAGAGATTTGTTGTCAGTGCAAATTTGATGAGCTGAAGGGCCTCTTCTACGCAGTATGATTCTATGATTCTGTTCTATCATAACACTCCTCACCTATGTCTTCAATAGGAGACAACATCTTTTGAAACAATGCTCCCAATTTCCCCATAAGAGGAAACATTCTCTCAACATCTTCCCTCTTAGCCCCTCTCAGAATCCTACTTTTTCAATAAGATCACCTCTCATTCTTCCAAATGGTAATGAATAAGGGCACAACTTACACAACCTTTTCCCACAAGAGAAACCTCTCACCGGGGAATCAGCCTAGTGAATGCGTTGGTGGCTTTTAGCAGGATAAACTTTCCAACAGACCAACTCATTACCTCAACAGTCCCTCCACTCACCCAACAGTTGTACCCTCTCTGGATACTGTTCAGAGAGACACTGAGCTAGAATTTGGAATGCTTCTGAAAGCGGTCTGGATTCTGGTGCCAGGACCACAACAACTGATCTGTAGGACTCATTCATTTACCAGAGACAGTACCATCAGTGTCGTTACCCCATCTCCCCCTTAGACGAATCACCAAAGGTAGTGTAAGAGCCTGTGGTGGGTGAAGGGCTGGTAACAGTTTGACACAGTCTGCTGGGGCTCCATTTCATTTTGGAGCTAAGATTGGAAGACAGAATCATAGAAACCCTACAGTGCAGAAGAAGGCCATTTGGCCCTTCGAGTCTGCACCGGCAACAATCACACCCAGGCCCTATCCCTGTAACCCCACATATCTGCCTCGCTAATCTCTCTAACTCACACATCGCAAGACATGACGGGGCAACTTGGCATGGTCCTAACCTGCACATCTTTGGACTGTGGGAGGAAACTGAAGCACCAGGAGGAAACCCACGCACACGCGGTGAGAATGTGCAAACTTCATACAGACAGTCATCCAAGCCAGGAATCAAATCCAGGTCTCTGGAACTGTCAGGCAGCAACGCTATCCACTCTATAACTGTGCTATGAAAATCATGTTTCCCAGAAGGCTGAGTAAAAAAGTTTTGTATTATCTTTTAATTCCATTTCCTGCTTCACACTACAATGTTTGCCCATTGTAGGAACGTGTGAGCATGTCCTTCAGTAGTGAATGCTGGTAAATGGGTCACTGATTCCCTGCCAACTCTAAAAGTCAATGTTGCTTCTGGCCCTACCAACAGGATATGTGTTTGTTGCGTGGCACATTCCCGACTTCAATTCCTTCCTGCGCTGGCATTTTTAAAATATATTTGTGTTTCTAGTGCCAGTGGGTGTGGAGATAGAAGTTCAGATTGGTCCTGTAAGGAATGGTTAAAATATGCTTTCCTGAGCTAAGATCTCTCTCTGTGAGAGCAGAGTCCAGGAAATAGTCAGTTTCCACATCTGGATAAACGATGCACATTAAGTTTTAACAGTGATCATCATGCTCTGAACGACTAACAAAGGAATCGAGATGTTTCTACTCTTTGCAACCCAGTCATTTAGTCCTGATGACTTGGACAGTTGACACTGGAGATCAATATTGTGGCTATTTAGCATGGTGGCTCAGTGGTTAGCACTACTGCCTCTCCTGGCTTGAATGGAGTCACTGTCTGTATGGATTCTGCATGTTCTCCCTGAGTCAGCATGGGTTTTGTCTGGGTATTCTTGTTTCCTCCCACAGTCCAACAGATGCACTGGTTAGGTGCATTGGCCATGCTAAATTCTACCTCAGTGTACCTTAACAGGGGCTTGATTGTGGTGACTAGGGATATTTACAGTAACTTCATTGCAGTGTTAATGTAAGTCTTAATAGTGAGGCTAATAATTAAGTAAAATAAATGAATAAATCTTCTCTACAATGAACATTCCCTCGTCTTCTGGTAACAATAGATTTTATTTTCTGCCTCAATAACAAGTTCAAAAACCCAATTGATTGGCAGATCAAACTCGTCAGTTTCCCTGGTCAATTTCCCAAATCCCGGGATATCCACACTGCTCACGTCAAAGTTTGAACTAAGTTAAAAGCAATTTCAATGTATCTCATTACCAAACCTTGAAGATGTTAATTCTTATTTGAATGTGGGTAAGTACTTACTGGCACTGTTAACCGCTATTTGTACCAATACGTACCTATCAACCTTCGAGGACAGAATCTGTGACTTTGGCCAGTTTGTTTCTTGGCAGAATCTAAGCCTGTGAAATGTGGAAGTGGACACATTGGAACTGGGTTGTACTCCCATTTGAGGAATCAAAATATTTTATCTCCCTCTCCATCTCAGCTAACGTTTTCTTTGGGGTTTAGAATTCTCCTGATGTCATCCGTGTTACATGCTGTAATTTACAGGTCGCATACTGAAAATTGATAATTGGAGCTATTTTCATCAGAGGAGTGATGATTGTATATTGTATAAAAGTGATTAAAATTATGAAGGGGTGGCCAGGATGAATAGACTGTATGGAATCTTAGCTGCATGGAGGTAGTCCCTGGGAAGGTGAGACTAAAGATTTTTGGATCTTCAAGTCAGCCCATTCCACAATGTCAATGTGTAAACAACCCATCTATCTCTCATGCACTCAATGATCTCAGTCTATCTGTACTGTCTTCTGAAGAGGCAGTGGCCTAATGATATTCTCGCTTGACTATTAAAACTCAGCCACTGTTCTGGGGACGCAAGTTTGAATCCCATCATGGCAGATGGTGGAATTTGAATTCAATAAAAGGTAGGTCTGAAATTAAGAATCTACTGACAACCACAAAACCATTGTTGATTGCTGGAAAAACCTATCTGGCTCACAAATGTCCTTTAGGGAGGGAAATCTACTGTCCTTACACGGTCTGGCCTACTATGACTCCACAGCCACAGCAATGGGGTTGACTCTTAAATGTTATCTGAACTGGCTAAGCAAACCGCTCAGTCAGATAGGGATGGACAATAAATGCTGGCCCAGCCACCAAGGCCTGCATCCCATGAATGATTTAAAAATTTCGGAGGCAGAGAGGAAATGCAAGCAGAGGAAATTGCAAGTCAGCAACTTGTCTAAAATGTATTGTGTTGCAGTCTTCGGAATGGCAACAGAATCTTTAGGGCAGCACTGTGGCACAATGTTTAGCACTGGCTGCCTCACAGAGCCCAGGGACCCAAGTTCAATCCCAGCTTGGGTCACTGTTTGTGCAGAGTCTGCATGTTCTCCCCGTGTCTGCATGGATTTCCTCCAGTGCTCCAGTTTCCTCTCACAATCTGAAAGATGTCAAGGCTAAATTGCCTCTTAGTATACGTGAACAGGCGCCAGAGTGTGGTCATTAGGGGATTTTCACAGTAACTTCATTGCATTGTTAATGTAAGCCTACGTGTGCCTAATAAATAAATTTTTCCACGTATAGATTGGCCTCAGCAATCACTTACAAACCCAAAAGAACCCTATCAAACATCATAGATGAACATAGTTATCTTCACCTCAAAGGATGATTGAGGTGAGAAAATTCTGCTTTATTATTTCTTTGAGGAGTTTAGATAAAACCAGAGGAGGTCCAAGTGCCCCCCTTACAGCAGAGAAATTTAAGTGGAGACTTGAAAAAGGTATTAAAACTTGTGAGTAATTTAGATGAGAGAAATGTTTCCAATGGCAGAAATCAGAGGACTGATTTAATCTGATCAATAATTGAACTGAGATGAGGAGACTTTTATTTATAAATGAGTTGCTGTTATCTGAAATACACCAGCTGAAAGGCTGGTGGAAGCAGATTGCACTGTAACTTTCAAAAGAGAATGGGCTAAATACATGAAAGGGAAAATCAGTCGAGGGTTGTGTGGAAAGGGGAAGCAAGAATAAAATCATAGACTGTAAGAATTAAGAACAGAAGTAGTTATTCTGATCTGATAAAATCATCAATGGGGTGGCACAGTAGCACAGTGGTCGGCACTGCTGCTTCACAGCACAAGGGACCTGGATTTGATTCCCGGCTTGGGTCACTGTCTGTGTGAAGTTTGCATGTTCTCTCCGTGTCTGCATGGGTTTCCTCTGATTTCCTTCCTTCTAAAAGATGTGTGCTGGTTATGTGCATTAACCTGAACAGGCGCCAGAGTGTGGCGACTAAGGGAATTTCACAGTAACTTTGCTGCAGTATTAATGTAAACCTTACTTATGACTAATAACAAATAAACTTTACCCCACATTCTCACCTTAACTCCATAACCCTTGATTCCCTTTCTGATTAAAAACCTGTCTGTTCCAACATTTTACATCCTTAACCACCCAGTTGCTGTAATAAAGAATTCACTACCCTGTGAGAGAAGAAATCCCTCTACATCTCTGTCTTAAATGGGCTATCCTTTACTCTGAGATTATGTCCTCTTAGACTTGTCTTAGACTTTCCCACAAAAACAACTTCTCAGCAACTACCCTGTCAGATGCTGGAATCTGAAACAAAAACAGAAAATCTTGGAACATCTCAGCAGGCCTGGCAGAAACTGTGGAGAGAAAATGGAATTAATGTTTGAGTCTGACTGACTCTTCATCAGAGCTGAAGACAACTGGGAATAGAATGAGACGTGGTTTAACTAGTGCCAGTTTTAGCAAAACTTCCTTATTTTTACACCCATATTACACCCTATTTTTATATTTCCAATTGTTTGCTAAACTTGCATATTAGCTTTTTATAATATGTGTGAAGACCTCCAAATCACTCAGTGCTGCAGCTTTCTGCAGTCTTTCTCCATTTAAATAATATTCAGCTTTATTATTCTTTCCTCCAAAATTCATAACTTCACATTTTCCTATGTTATATTCCATCTGCCAAATTATTACCCGCTCACTTAAACTCTCTATATTCCTCTGTAGATTCTTTGTATCATTCTCGCCACTTGCCTTCACATTTCTTTTTGGGTGATATGAAGGTTGGTGGTGTTCGCCGACGATACGAAGGTTGGTGGTGTTGTGGATAGTCTGGAGGGATGTCAGAAGTTGCAGCAAGACATAGATAGGATGCAAGAATGGGCAGAGAAGTGGCAGATGGACTTCAACACGGATAAATGTGTGGTGGTCCATTTTGGCAGGACCAATGGGACGAAGGAGTATAATATCAAGGGTAGGAGTCTTGGCAGTGTTGAGGAGCAGAAAGATCTTGGGGTCCGTGTCCATAGGTCTCTTAAATCTGCCCCACAAGTGGAGGATGTGGTCAAGAAGACATACGGTGTACTGGCCTTCATTAATAGAGGGATTGAGTTTAGGAGTCGGGAGGTAATGCTGCAACTTTATAAGACCCTTGTCAGACCCCATTTGGAGTACTTTGTGCAGTTCTGGTCACCTCACTATAGGAAGGATGTGGAAGCTATTGAGAGGGTGCAGAGGAGATTTACAAGGATGTTGCCTGGATTGTGGGGCATACCTTATGAAGCTAAGTTGAGAGAGCTAGGTCTCTTCTCCCTGGAGAGATGAAGGTTGAGAAGCGACCTGATAGAGGTTTATAAAATGTTGAGAGGAATAAATAGAATGGATTCTTGGAGGCTATTTCCCAGAGCTGAAATGGTTACTACGAGAGGACACAAGTTTAAGGTGCTGGGGGGCAAGTACAGAGGAGATGTTAGGGGTAAGTTTTTCACTCAGAGGGTGGTGAGTGAATGGAATCGGTTGCCATCAGTAGTGGTAGAAGCAAACTCGCTTGGGTCTTTTAAGAGACTTCTGGATGAGTACATGGGATTTAATGGGATTGGGAGTTACAGATAGTTCTAGGGCCTGGTAGGTATAGATATGATCGGCACAACTTGTGGGCCGAAGGGCCTGTTTGTGCTGTAGTGTTCTATGTTCTATGTTCTATCTGCAAAATTAGCAATAGTATATTTGCTTTCCTCGTCCAAGTTAGTAATATATATTGTAAATAATTATGGCTGCAGCATTGAACCCTGTGGCACTCCGTTAGCTACAGTTTGCCATCCTGAAAATACCACTCTTATCCCAACTTTCCATCTTCTATCAGTTAGCCAATCTATCCATGCTAATATACTACCCCCAACATGATGGACTCTTATCTTATTAAGTAGCCTTTTGTGAGATTCCTAATCAAACACGTTTAGAAAATCCAAGTTACCCCATCATTATCCTGCTTGTTACCGTCTCAAAGAATTCTAATAAATCTGTCAAGCTTGATTTCCCCTTCATGAAGCCAAGCTAACTCTGCTTGATGATGTAAGCCTAGTTGGATAGATCCTTCAAAAAGGCAACGCAGGCATGAAGCAACTGAATTGCCTCTTTCTGTGTTGTAGCATTCCCTGATTCAACTAAAATTAACTTAATAATTTAATATAAAAGTAAATAAGTAAGTTTGAGGAACATAGGAGCAGGAGTAGGCCATTTGGCCCCTTGAGCCTGTTCTGCCATTCAATTAAATAATGGCTCTTCATCTGCCTCAGTACCATTTTCCAGTGCAATCCCCATATCCCATGATGTTATTCATCTTCAGAAATCTATAAATTTCTGCCTTGAATATGCTCAATAATTTAGCTTCTTCAGCCATCTGGGTTAGAGAATTCCAAAGATTCACCATCTTCTGAGTGAAGAAATTCCTCCTCATCTCAGCCTTAAATATTGTCTCTTATCTGCTGGTTCTAGATTCACTAACTAGGGGAAAATTCTGAATGATATCTACCCTATCAAACTCTGGAAGAATTTTATAATTTTCGTTGAGAACACCTCTCATTCTTTGAAACCCTCACAAATACAGGCCCAGTTTCCTCAATCTTGCCACATGAGACAGTCCTGCCTTCCCAAGGATTAGTCTGATGAATTTAGGATAGTGAGCAACAGAAACCTTTTCAATATTGTGGGTACAGAGACTTTGGAATAGAATACTGATTACTGCTATTAATGACTTAGTTTTGAACCAAAAATCCTATCAACATTTAAGAATAATGTGGAGCTGCCAGCATTGAATTGGGGAGGGCACAATAAAAATTCTCACAACAAGTTAAAGTCCAACAGGTTTATTTGGTATCATGAGTTTTCGGATGCTGCTCTTTCATCAGCTGAGTGGAGAGGTGGGTTCACAAACATGGCAGAAATAGATAGAGACTCATTACAAGATAATGGTTGGAATGCAAATGTTTTCAGGTAATCAAGTCTTTACAGGTACAGACAATGCGAGTGGAGAGAGGAATAATCAGATGTTAAAGAGGTGTGAAATATCTCAAGCCAGGACAGTTAGTGGATTTTGCAAGCCCAGACCAAATAATGAGGATTACATGTAGTGTGACATGAACCCAAGATCCCAGTTGACACCATCCTTATGCAGGTGGAACTTGGCTGTCAGTTTCTGTTTGGCCATTTTGCGTTGTCATGTGTCTTGAAGGCTGCCTGGTAGAATTTAAGAATAAGTTAGATAACCAGTTGAAGAAAAGGGAGATACAGAGATATGGAAGCTATATCTCTGTGGGAACATGGGATGGAGAGGGAAACATGGACATAGACTGGATGGGCCAAGCCGTTTACCCCTTTGTTGTAGTTTCCATGTAAGATTATGCAATGATTCTAGGCATGGTTATAGAGCTAATTGACTGCCTAATCTATTTACTCACTGTTGAACTAAACCAGCATACAACTTGCACACTGCCCCAGGATGTTTTCACAACGATTTTCCTCAAGATCCCAAGAGCTTGTTTTGCAACAGTTCTGAAGGCAACATTCATTTCTGCTGTGGTTGATTTAGCTTCAGATCCCAAGCCAGAAGATGCTTCCAGAGCTAAGCTCTCCGAAATGCAGCCAACATGTTTTTGAATCTATGAATAGAATAGAAGTTACATAATCATGTTATAAACCTAATAAAACATTGATATAGTAGTATCTTTGACTAAAATCTGACTGTTTCACACTTTTAATCCAGTACAAAATGATGTTTTGCTAGCTGTAGTTGCCATTGGAACACCGGTGGTTTATTCGAAGATTAAATTTCAGTTTAGTCACACAATGTTTGCTTTTCATTCTATCACCACTTAACTAAATAATTTTAAAGAAAGACCTTACATTTATATAGTGCCTTCTATAATCCCACAACATCACAGATTTAAAGGAATGGAGCCAATTAAAGGGATAGGGAGCATAAATACAGGCCAGATGTTACTCTGGTTGGGGAGTCTAGAACTAGCGGCACGATTATAAAATAAGGACGATGCCACTTAGGGTTCAGATGAGGAGAAATTTCTTTAGAAATATAGGAAAATAGAAAATTGGAGCAGGAGGAAGACATTCAGCCCTTTGAACCTGCTTCACCCTCCATTATGATCATCCAACTAAATACCCTGATCTTTCCTTCTCCCCGTCTCCTTTGATCTTCTTCATCTCAAGTGCTGTATCTAACTGCTTCTTAAAGGTATTCAATATTTTGTCCTCAACTACTTTCTGTGATGGCCAATTCCACAGACTGACTACTTTCCGGATGAAGAAACATCTTCTCATCTCTCTCCTGTTTACACAGAGGGTTGTGAATCTTTGGAATTCTCTAACCCAGAGGCTGTGGAAGCTCAGTTGTTGTATGTGTTTAAAGTAGAGATTGAAAGGTTTGTGATGAACAGTCATGTAAAGGGTTACAGAGGTAGCTTGTTTAAAGGCATTGAAGTGTCTGATTAGCTATGATTGTATTGAATGGAGGAGCAGGCTTGATGGGCTGAATGGTCTACTTCAGTTCCTAGGTTCTTATATATTTTGAAGTGTAGTCGCTGTTGTAATGTAGAAAACACAATTTTTCATGCAGCAAGATTCCCTAAACAACGTGATAATGCATTTGCAAACAATGTTAATTCCGCTATAATAGCAAGCAAACGTATTGGATGAAAGATATTGGAGCAATGTAGAAGGTAGAATGAAGATTCATTGAAATCATACTAGGAATAAAAGGTTGTAACTATAAAGAAAGGTTTGAAAAACCTGCTTTACTGAAACAGAAAATGTAAAGGAGCATGGAACGTAGATTGGTTGGAGACTTTGGCGGAGAGATGGCTGATGGAGGTTAATCCAGACGAATGTGAGGGAATGCATTTTGGAAGGTCTAATACAGATAGGAAATATACAGTAAATAGCAGAACCCTTAAGAGTATTGATGGGCAGAGGAATCTGGGTGTACAGGTACATAGATCGCTGAAAGTGGCAATGCAGGTGAAGAAGGCATAAGGCACATTTGTCTTTATCGGCCAACGCATTGAGTTTAAAAATTGGCAAGTCATGTTGCAGCTTTATAGAACCTTAGTTAGGCCGTACTTTGAACATTCAATTTTATTCAATAGGCCACACTACCAGAAAGACATGGAGGCTTTGGAGAGGGTACAAAAAAGATTTACCAGGATGTTGTCTAGTATGGAGGGCATTAGCTATGAGGAGAAATTGGAGAAACTTAGTTTGTTCTCACTGGAATGATGGAGGTTGAGATGCAACCTGATATAAGTCTACGAGATTATGATGGGCATGGACGGAGTGGATAGTCAAAAGGTTTTTCCCAGGGTGGAAAAATTAATTATGAGGGAGCATAGTTTTAAGATGCGAGGGCATGATTTGAAGGAGATGTACAATGCAAGATTTTTACATGGAGGGTAGTGGGTGCTTGGAACTCGCTGCTGGGGGAGATCGTGGAAGCAGATACAATAGTGACTTATAAGGGGCATTTCGACAAATACATGAATAGGAAGGGAATAGAGAGATATGGTCCCTGGAAGAGTAGGGTATGTTAATTCATATAGGCAGCATGGTTGTTGCAGGCTTGGAGGGCCGAAGGGCCTGTTCCTGTGCTATAATTTTCTTTGTTCTTTGAGAATCTTCTGAGGAATTCCAAAACATCAAGGGCAGGATTTTACTGCCTCTCTTGTCCCGAAACCATAAAATCCCACCCGAGGTCAACGTTCCTTTCTGTGCTCAGCCCCACACTGCTCCGATTCCCGTGACTAGCGGGGCAGTAAAATTCCGATCCAGAAGTCTTGCGAAGGTAAAAAGTGAATGAATATTTCCATTTGGCACATTGAAGAAAAGGGTGTAGATGCAAGATACCCACTAGAAAATGAAATGAAAGGAGAAGTTATAAGGTTTTGAAGGTCTACATTAACACTGCAATGAAGTTTCTGTGAAAATCCCCTAGTCGCCACACTCCAGCACTTGTTCAGGTACACTGAGAGAGAAGTTAGCATGACCAATCCACCTAACTGTAACACATCCTTCAGACTATGGGAGGAAACCAGAGCTAACAGAGGAAACCCATGTAGGTACGGGGAAAATGTACAAACTCCACACTGACACTGACCCAAACTGGGAATCAAACCCGAGTCCCTGGCACTGTAAGGCAGCAATGATAATCACTGTGCCACTGTGCCACATGGAAAGTTGAGCCATCTACTGTGCTTGTTTTAATCAGGCAGGGACATGGAGGATCTGATGAAAACCAAATTTACCTTTATAGGCAAGTCAATGTTACCAACCCAGCCAGGATTGTCATGGAGAATCCAGGAATTAAAGTTTAATCACCAAGCCAGTGCTATGAGTAACTCTGAAGAAAAATCATTGAGGCATTAAAAAATATTGTGTGCTTTTTAAATTTTCTCTGAACCCTTTCTTAAACCTCTTCACAGAAACTTAATTGCAGTGTTAATGTAAGTCTACATGTGACACCAATAAATAACAAATAAATAAATAATAGTAATCCAATAATTGTTGAAACAGAACGAGCTGTTTGACTGAAGTTAGCATTCATTCAATTGGATAAAGCAGAGTCTGTTTGCTTCTCAATTGTGTTATGATCTCTGGAAGAGACCAATAACTTTTAAAAAAAGACATATTTCCCAAAGGACAAAATTCCACTTTTTAAGAATTTTTACTGTAACAAACAAACTAAAATGAACAATAATCAAACAATTCCTTGTAGGAAACTAATACACCAAATTAAAGGACATATACTTTCACATTAATGCAATTCAGATACATCTTACAATTCCATTCTCTATGCACTGCATTGCATAGCTTGCATTGCAAGAACAAGTGCCAACTTATTCCCAGCTTTCCAGAAGGTTTAATTCACAAAACCACAGAATCCTACAGTGCAGAAGAGGCGTTTCTGCCCACCGAGTCTGCACCGAAGCATGAAAGGCCCTGATCTGCCCACCTAATCCCACTTGGCCCATAGCCTTGAATGTTATGATGTGCCAAGTACTCATCCAGGTACTTTTTAAAGAACATGAAGCATCCCACCTGCACCACCCTCCCAGGCAGTATATTCTAGACAATCACTACTCTCTGATTTACCTCTGATTTATCCCCCCTAAACTTCCCGTCTCTCATTTCTAACTTGTGTCCCCTTGTAACTGATCCTTCAACCAAGAGGAACAGCTGCTCTCCATCCACCTTGTCCATGCTGCTCATAATCTTGAACACCTCAATCAGGTCACCCCTCAGTCTTTTCTGCTCCAGAGAAAACAACCCAAGCTATCCAATCTCTCTTTATGACTTAAATAACTTTATAACTTCTTTCTGTCATGTCATGCTACAAACTCGAGTGTCCTTTGAAAGTCACTCCATTCTGCCTGAATCTCACAGATCAGATTTTCAGCAGCAAGGCCCACTTCAAGAATCCTTGTTTCTTAAAATTCCAAAATCACATTCATTCTATTCCATTCACAGGGAAATAATGATTGGCAAGCTGTGAGTGACAAAGGGGTTTGAATATCAACTATTTACAATTTATATCAATGACTTTGATGAAGATACTGAATGTATCATAGCTCAGGGAGGAAAATATGAAGTGAATATAAGGAGTCTGCAAAGGGACGTAGGTAGGTTAAATGAGGAGACAAAAATATGACAGATGGACTACAGGATGGAATTTTCTGGCCCTTTCTGCTGGCAGGATCTTCCAGTGCCATCAAAGGCATCCACCCAATTGTTCTTTCAGGGTGGAACTGGCAAGCAATGCAAATGGCCAATGACTTCAGCAGGACTGGAAGATCCTGCTGGTGGCCAATGGCAAACCACCTCCATTATGGGAAAATGTGCTGTGGGGTGGGAGGGATGGAGGTTGTGGGGTTGGGGGCATTGGGGGGGGGGAGGAAAACCCCAGCCACAATGTGGGGAAATGGGAACTCGTTCATTTTGGTAGGAAGAATAGAAAAACAGCATGTTACTTCAATGGAGAGATTCCAAATTTGTTCCAAATTTGTTCCTAGTTTGTATGTTCATGTGTCCCTTTGAATTGAAAAACAGTTTCTTACTAACATCCTGCTTCCACGTACAAACTCGAGTGTCTCTGCCTTGTCTCTGTGTCTCAAAAAGCGGCTATTCCTCTTCTGTGTCAAGTTATTACAACTGTCACTTGATTATTAACTTGTTTCACTTTGGTTTCTGCCTCAGTAACAACCAGATCACATGGGCCTCTCTGCAGGTTCCATATGACTACATGTCCAGAATATTCTGTTTCCTTTTGAGTTAAAGGAAGATTCTAGAATGCGACAGCCTCGTAATATCCCACATTAATATCAATTAAAGCAGTAATTGGTGAGAATGGATGTATTGATAGCCCAATGGTGACATGGAGCAGTAGGAGACCAGAAGTCATATAAACCTAGAAACCTCTAGGAAAGCATTGAGCTAATATTGGCAACCCCCTATATGGGCCCTAGTGGAAAAGGTTAGGATTTTGTCACATTTGGACTGCGTATTTCATCTGTAGTACTCCTTTGATCACCCTCTGATTGCTGCTGGGTGATATACATGCCACTTGATCTTACATTGGATGGCAGCTTGGCAATGCTTTCATTTTGGGCAGGGGCTTGGTGAAAGGTTAATGCCTTTAAAATCAGCAGGATGGTTTAGGACATTCAGGACCTTTTCCCAACTTCTGTCCAAGTATTTAAAGCTCTGTTGTAATAAAGTACCAAATCTGTCAATTTAGAACTCAATCCAGTGCTCCTGAATTCTGCTGAAGCATTTGGAGTCATAGGCAATCTACATTAATACTGGAAAATGGAAACACAGCATCTTATTGATAGGATCTATTAGAGTCATGACAGTCTGCTGTTGAAGTATTGATAGAGTAAATTGTGTTATCAATATCATTCAAATTAGAGCTTCATGCTTTCCCCACTGCATATTATATATAAATCATACATTCTGTGGCCTTTTTCAAAGAGATCAGGGAAACTTTTGAGCTAAAGGGCATCTTGAATTACAAACGAGGGAATTATTGAAGTAACCACAGTGGTCTGCAGGAGAAGTTTTAATTTCCTTTGAGGGGGCAGGAGGAAGGAGGTAATACTTAGAGAGAAATTTATTCAAGCTTTTTGGAAATTAGTCTCATATTTTCTTCCTTTCTGTCTGTCTCAAAAGATAACGTAATCTGGGGCAGTGCGGATGCTGAGTATGGGTTGCTCCTGGAAAGGATTGACTTGATGCATGGATGGTTCAGTCCTTTTCAATTTATTCTTCTGTTTCTTATGTTACAGCTATGTGAGACCATAAGAAATAGGAGCAGGAGTAGCCCATGACTCCTCGAGGTTCATTCATCACTCAATATGGTCAGGGTTGATTCTCTGCCTCATCCTCATTTTCCTGCCTGTTTCTCATACCTTAATTCTCTGAGAATCTATTTATCCCAGCCTTAAGTATAATCAATCCTGAAGCATTCACAGTCCTATGGGCAGATAATTCCAAAAGTTCACAGCTTTCTGATTGAGGAAATCTTCCCTCATCTCAGTCTTGAATGATCAACTCCTTATCTTGAGGCTATGCAACCAACACCCAATCTTCTAGATTCCCCAGCCAGGGGGAAACAACTTTTCAATGTCAACTCTGTTAAGTCCCTTCAGAATCACACACGTTACAATGAGATTACCTCTCACTTTTCTAAACTCCAGGGGGTGTTGCTCAACTTACATTATAACAGTCTTCTATTAATCTGATGCACACTGCAGTTAACATATCATTAATCTATAAAATTGCGTAAATAACTTGATTTTGGTGGGAGAGAAATTGTGAGTGCTGGAAATCACAAACTATTATGAACATACAGTGAGTCAATCAGTACCTAAAAGAGATAAGTTGCCTCATTTTTTTCACCCTAAACAGTGTACTGGTGGTATAGTGGTTAGGAATGCTGCGTCACAGCACCAAGGACCCGGGATCGATTCCTGGCTTGGGTCACTGCCCATGTGGAGTCTGCACATTCTCCCTGTGTCTATGTGGGTTTCCTCTAGGTGCTTTGGTTTCCTCCCACAGTCCAAACGATGTGCTGATTAGGTGCATTGGCCATGCTATATTCTCCCTCAGTGTACCCAAACAGGCGACCTTCACAGTAACTTCATTACAATGTTAATGTAAGCCTACTTGTGACACTAATAAATAAACTTTATTTGTCAGACACAACTATATATATGTTCCACATTTCATTAAGGTTTGCTGTAATGGCTCATAAGTCAGTGCCAGATTAGGTATTAAAACTATCCAAACACAATGCTGCCTTTTCCAACTATTCTATCTGGAAAAGCAACAAGTCACCTGCTCAGAATCTTGTTTCTTTTCTCCAAACATAACAAGTTCAATCCTCTTTGTGTTAACAAGGAGAAATATGGGCCAGTGCACATCTGTTCAAAATATAGGGATGACATGGTTGTCAGTGCTCTGCTTTCGGTTTGTTATAGAAAATTAAACTTGTGAAATATTGAAGATGACAGGAGCAATCAGTTTTTGTCTGGAAAAGAACATACTTCCACAATATCAGGATCGGACTGGGATATGTTTTCAATTTGTGCCAGCATTGTCAATAAAATTGGCTCCTTACTGCTCGGCAGTGGAGTAATTTCAAGCTGCCCATTACACAGTGAGCCTTTCACAAAGCAGAAATCTTGCTTTGTAAGATGGGGGAAATAGTGGAAGACCCCTGTAAGGTCGCAAACTCTCCCCTCCTGGAAAGGCTGGGAGACTCCTGGATATTTTTTCATTCATTTGTAGGACAGCGACATCACTAGTTGGTCAGCATTTAATATCCATCTCTCGTTGCCTTTGCTCAGAGGGCAGTTGAGAGTCAACCACATTACTGTGGCACTGGAGTTGCATATAGGTCAGGCATAGCAGATTTCCTTTCCTGAAGGATATTAGTGAACCAGATGGGCTTTTCCAACAATGATTTCATGGTCATCAGTTGATTCTTAATTACAGACATATTTTATTGAATTCAAATTTCACCATTTGGTCTGGCGGGATTTGAACTCTGGTCCCCAGAATATTAGCTGAGTTTGTGGTTTAATAATCTGACGATAATATCTCTAGACCAAGGCCTCCCCTCGCCTTCAACCTCCCAGTGGCAATTAAGAGCAATTCATGAGGTGTTGAAATGATAAATCTGTGATTCCATTCTGTAATTCACAGCTCCCAGTCACAGTGCATTTGTGAACATTGATAATTGCAAGCACAGGCATAGCATGTAGATATCGACAAAACCCCCAATATGCTCACAAACATCAGTGTTATTGCTGCCTGTCTTTTTTCCTTGCTGACACTGTTTGAGTCTCATGTTGACCTTTACATGATGCTGAATGAAGGGCCTGGGGCTTGAGGTAAGAAAATTACATTGATTCAAAAAGTCTAAAAGCATCTCTTGTCCTAAAACAAGTTGGTGAAGCTGTTGATTTAGCAATGTTTTGCATTTATTTTGTTGAAAATATGTTTGACTTTCTAACTTGGCTGGCATGAGGGCCTTGGTAAAATGGCAGTGAGCAAATAGGAAATGATGACCCTGATTAAAGCCTGGGCCTTTCCTGAGAATGAATCAGTCAAGATTCAAGTACCTGGTTTCAACCTTAAAGAGACAGTGGATGGGAGGGTATCGATTCTTAATTCAGTGTTTGTTTTCCTCTAAACATGGGGCTATAATGACTTTAATGAGATTCATGATGTGAATCTCTTAGAGTATGAGCTCCCAATTAAGGCAGTAATACTTGTCTGATGAGGGAACCCTGCAGAAGTACTCCTCCCACTCCCAGCCAATTCTAACCACAATCCTGCTGATTTTGAACTCATTCATGGCAGCTTCAGGCAGGAGTCAGGTTTGCTGCTTGAAAGTGAGGCTCGGGAGTAAAGATCTATACTCCAATGAGGGTCTGATGGTTTAATAAGAATATAAGAACTAAGAGCAGGGGTAGGCATCTGGCCTCCTCTAGCCTGCTGCGCCGTTCAGTAAGATTATGATTGGTCTTTTCATGGACTCAGCTCTACTTCCCTGCTCACTCACCATAACCCTTAATTCCTTTGTCATTTGAAAATCTATCTTTGCCTTAAAAACATTTAACGAGGTAGGCCGAACTGTTTTTCTAGGCAAGGAATTCCACAGATTTGTAACTTTATTTATTTATTAATTAACCATTCTTTCCCCATGCACCTCTGCTCTCCTGAGTTAAAATTGCCCTTAATGGGTTTCACATTTGACTGAGACAGCGCTGGAAGCTTATAGAGAGTGTAGACGGGATCTTAAAAGGGGTGTTAGAAAGGCAAAAAGGGGCCACGAGGTGGCTCTGGCAGGTAGGATTAAGGAAAATCCAAAGGCATTTTACACCTATGTAAGGAGCAAAAGGATGGTTAGAGGCAAGATTGGACCTCTCAGGGACAGAGGAGGGGATCTATGCTTAGAGCCTGAGGGAATGGGGGAGATCCTGAATGAATATTTTGCGTCGGTATTCACGCAGGAGACTGGCGAGATGTCTGTGCCTGATGTTGACAAAGTTGAGGATCAGTTGAGGGAAATAAGGATTACGAGGAAAGAGGTGTTGGGGCTGTTAGGCAGCTTAAAGACATATAAAGCTCCGGGGCCTGATGGCATTTACCCCAGGCTGCTAAGGGAGTTGAGGGAAGACTTGGCTGGGCCTCTGACGCAAATCTTTGTCTCTTCCTTGGACACAGGTGAGGTCCCAGAGGACTGGAGGATAGCAAACGTAGTACCGTTGTTTAAAAAAGGTCAGAGGGATCACCCAGGGAACTATAGGCCGGTGAGCTTGACTTCAGTTATAGGTAAGCTAATGGAGAGGATCCTTAGGGACAGGATGTATGAGCATCTGGAGCGCTGCGATCTGATCAGGGATACGCAGCATGGCTTCGTCAAGGGGAAGTCTTGTCTTACAAATCTAGTGGAATTTTTTGAAGAAGTGACAAAAACAGTTGATGAAGGACATGCTGTTGATGTCGTCTACATGGATTTCAGTAAGGCGTTTGACAAGGTTCCTCATGGTAGACTGATAGAGAAGGTGAAGGCACATGGGATACAGGGCCGGGTATGTAGATGGGTCGAGAACTGGCTCGGGAGGAGGAGACAGAGGGTAGTAGTGGAAGGCTCTTTTTCCGGCTGGAAGCCTGTCACTAGTGGAGTGCCACAAGGCTCAGTACTAGGTCCTCTTCTATTTGTGGTCTACATAAACGACTTGGAAGTTGGGGTAGGTGGTGAGATCAGCAAATTTGCTGATGACACTAAGATGCTTGGATTGGCGGGTACAGAGGAGCAGTGGCAGGCAATACAACAGGACATAGATAGGTTGGTAGACTGGGCAGATAGATGGCAAATGGAATTTAATCCGGATAAATGCGAGGTGATGCATTTTGGCCGGAAAAATGTAGAAGAGAGTTATAGGATAAAAGGTAAAACTATACGGAGCATAGGGACGCAGAGAGACTTGGGGGTGCAGGTTCACAAGTCCCTGAAAGTGTCCTCACAGGTGGAGAAGGTGATAAAGAAGGCGTATAGTATGTTAGCTTTCATAGAAAAGGGTATAGAATACAAGAGTAGGAGTTTGATGTTGCAGTTGTATACAACTTTGGTTAGGCCTCACTTGGAATACTGCGCCCAGTTCTGGTCTCCGTACTATCGGAAGGATGTGGAGTCCTTGGAGAGAGTGCAGAGGAGGTTTACCAGGATGCTGCCTGGTATGGAAGGGCTGTCTTATGAGGAACGATTAGATAGACTGGGGTTGTTTTCCCTTGAAAGACGTCGGCTTAGAGGGGATCTCATAGAGGTGTATAAGATTATAAGGGGTATAGATAGAGTAAATGGAGGTAAACTTTTTCCACCTTCAGAAATGGATAGGACGAGGAGTCATGGCCTTAGGGTGAGGGGGGCTATGTATAAGACGAATATTAGAGGGCAGTTTTTCACACAAAGGGTAGTGGGGGTGTGGAATGCACTGCCGAGTAAGGTGGTGGGAGCAGGCACGCTAGGGCTGTTTAAGGGTCTCTTGGACAGCCACATGAGCAGTATGCAGATAGAGGGATATAGTAGGACTGTTTAACTACGGCTTTTTTCCACAGGTAATTCGGTCCATACTTGACCAACAAGGAGCATGCATTCGGCAGGTGGTGCGAGGACAGCTCTTGGATGTTGATTCATGGGTTGCCTGGTGCTTCATGTCGTAAATGAGTGCTTTATGTGGACCATCTGAAGGGCACCATGACAGCTCAGAGACTATCGCTGTAGCTGTGCAGACACTTGGAATTGGGCCGGTGTCTGCGGGAGTTTGCGCGTTCTCCCCGTGGTTGCGTGGGTTTTCTCCGGGCGCTCCGGTTTCCTCCCACAACCCAAAAATTCGCTCTTAGGCTGATTGGGAAACAAATTGTCCCTATAGTGAGAGTCTTCCATATTAGGAATAACCTAAATTTAGAATAGGATAATGGAATTGCTACTATATAGTTATGATGGCGGCGCGGGCTCGTTGGGCCGAAGGGCCTGTTTCCCGTGCTGTGTTGCTGTGTTGCTCTTAAAGTACACTCTCTCAAGACATGTGAGAAGAGGGTGCCTGTGACCCTTGGGTGAACTGTCTTGCAGGGCAGGGTGCCTGGTCAGGATGTAACCTCCTCCGCCTCTGACCCAACCAGAGTGGAACTGCTATCTCACAACGCTAAGGACCCAGGTTTAATTCCGGCCTTGGGTCACTGTCTGTGTGGAGTCTGCACATTTTCCCCATGTCTGCGTGGATTTGTCCTGGTGCTCTGGTTTCCTCCCACAGTTCAAAGATGTGCAGGTTAGCTGAATTGGCAAAGATAAATTGCCTCTTAGTGCCCACGATGCATAGGTTAGAGGGATTAGCAGGGTAAATATATGGTCTTACAGGGCTAGGGTCTAGGTGGGATTGTTGTCAATGCAGACTCAATGGGCTGAATGGCCTCCTTCTGTACTGTAGGAATTCTATGATAATGTTGCCAAATACCTGGACACTTGGCACTGACCACTTCCAGCATGGGTACAATCCCAGCAGAGTGTGAGGAGACCTTTAAATAACCATTGGTCACTTAGCCAACTTGCAAGTGGCCCATCTGACACCTCCCCTGTAAAATACAAGTGGGGACAGATAAGGATGGGTAACTGATGAATGCGATACTACACCCAATTTTATAATACCCCCCATATCTGCCAACTCACCCTAAAGAATGGTTAAAATTCCTGCCAACAGACCTTGAGTTCCCCAGGGATTCTTCCTGTCGCAGATCTGTGTCCCTCTCCCAGATCCCATCATAACAGTTGGAATTGGCCTTATTTCCGGGAAGGAAATGGATGGAATTTTCCCTCATTTTCCATGCACTCTGAAAGCAATAACAATCGGATGAAGAGACAGTGGGATAAATGTACATCGTTTATGTGTCGACAAAGAATTCTTTAACTATTTTTTCACGCCTAGCCTGAGAAGGAAATGTTCCCACACCATCTGCACCTAGCAACAGTCGCAAATCACTGGTACAGCTCGGGGTTGTCAAGTCTGGGCTGTTGACGATGGAGTGGCGGGGGGATGGGTGGGAGTGGCAAT
The DNA here is from genome assembly GCA_024679065.1 of Sphyrna mokarran. NCBI lineage: Eukaryota > Metazoa > Chordata > Chondrichthyes > Carcharhiniformes > Carcharhinidae > Sphyrna > Sphyrna mokarran. The sequence goes on along the minus strand of JAGIQG010000007.1, from coordinate 17,157,051 downwards.
GGTATAATCCTGAAGAAAATATAACTGATTCATCAAAAAAAAAGTGTTACACTCTTGCTGTTACACATAGGCTCTGGAGATTTTCCCCCGGCACTTGTGGTGAAGCGCAAAGACAACTCTCTGAACTTTCTCTAAAAGTGGATAAGAACCTTGTGAGGCTGATATCGAGGTTAATGACACTCTTATCTCCCATGGTGACCTGAGCTGATTCAGGAATGCTTGTCTATTTGTGTGACCTGTATGACTTGGAGCTCAGTGTGGGAGATATTAGATATGAGATGGAGAGGTATGGGGTGGGATGGGGGAGTGTGGGTTTGGGAGGTAAGGGGGGGATAGTGGAATGTGAGGTGTGGGCAGAGGGTACAGGAGCCTTGTGGAAAATGTGGAAAAGAGCAGCTCTCCAGCTAAACAATACCCTGAGGTGATTTAATATTTCGCACATCAGTGCAACTGTGACAGGACAATGTCACACAGCTCATTGCAGCTGTGGCTCGACAAGTTTCGATTTCAAAGAATCCCCCACTTCTAATCTTTGCCGAAAATAATTCTAATTGTTTTTTTTCTTTCCTCTAGTCCCTGTCAGCTCCTACGACTCCCCAAAGGTTTTGGAGTGATTTAGGAATGAGCCCTTGAGTTATCCGAGCATCTAACAGATTTTAAAAAATTGTGCACCCACCCCCAGACTCAAAAACCCAAAGACAAAAATTAACTCAGTGCAGAATTGAGAATACATTACACAGATCAATGGCCACACACAAAGTAAGCTTATGAAACGTTGGTGTCAACAGCTATTTACACAGAATGATTTAATGTCAGTGCAGTGTTCTGTACATGATTGATATACCAGACTGTTTTGTACACTTTATCTCAAGTATATATTTAATATGCATGTGTAACATATATATTATTATTGTAATATATGTGTTGCAACGGAGAAAAGTTATTCATAAAAGATATAACTCATATCATTTTGAAATATAGCCAAGCAATACCTTTTATGATGAGAACAAGTTGCAAAAAAATGTTTTGGATTGTGGGAAGCAGATTTTAGTAAAATAAGACAAGAGTCTGGCCATGATAGACTGGGAACAGTTACTTGTGAGGAAATCTGCAGGAGAAGCAGTGGGAGGGGACATTCAAATGGAAATGGGGACGGTACAGGCTCAACACGCTCCCTCTATTATATCATAATAGTTATTATTAGATATTAATATAATAAATACTTGAAGCTGCGATATTAATCACATGATGGTTATTTCTCTTTAATATTAACCAGTGCAAGAATTGACAAAGTTCAATACAGACGTCTTATGTCCAACAACAATAACTTATATCTATATAGTACCTGTAATATAACAAAAAAAACCCAAGGCTCTTAGAATTTTGACTCTGCAATTCTTCATATGTGGGTGGGAATTTGGTGAGCTCGGGGGGAATTGGTGGGAAGTGGGGGGAAGAGTGGTGGTGCTACTGTGGTGGGTGATTCCTTATTAGGATTTCAGATTGCATGATGATGGGGAAAGGACCATAAGACTGTAAAATATAGGAGCAAGATTAGGCTATTCAACCCATCGAGTCTGCTCTACCAAACAATCCTGGCTGATAAGTTTCTCAACCCTGTTCTCCAGCCTTTTCTCTGTAACTTTTGATCCCCTTACCAATTAAGAACCTATCTATCTCTATCTTAAATAGACTCAATGACCTGGCCTCCACACCTTTCTCTGGAAACGAATTCCACAGATTCACTACACTCTGGCTGAAGAAATTCCTCCTCATCTCTGTTCTAAAGGGTCATCCCTTCACTCTGAGGCTGTGCCCTCGGATCCTAGTCTTTCCCACTAATGGAGACATTTTCTCCATGTCCACTCTATCCAGGCCTTTCAGTATTCTGTAAGTTTCAATGCAATCTCACTTCATTCTTTGAAACTGCATCGAATACAGACCGAGAGTCCTCAAGCACTCCCCAAAAAGGCAGGCAGGGTAGGGTGCAGTAATTTTGAGTAAGAAGATTAGGATTGATGAATAGCAACAGGGCATCTGAGAAGGGAGTGATAAAGGGTCATGATACACGTTAGTACTAATGACAAAAACAGCAATGAGGCCTTGCATCAAGAATTCAGGGAATTAGGAAGTAGACTAAAAAGCAGAACTTCCCGAGTTGTAATCTCTGGATTATCCCGATGCTACGTACTAGTAAATGCAGAAATTGGAGGATAGTGCAGATGAATATCTGGCTTAAGAGTTGGTGCAGGAGGGACTGTCACTGAGACCATTTATGGGGAAGCTGGAACCTGTATAAATGGGTCAGTCTACATCTGAACCAGATTGGGACGAACTTTGTAGTGGGTGTGTTTGCTAATGCTGTTGGGAAGAATTTAAACTAATCTGGCTGGGGGAGAGAGACACAGCATAATACTGTAAAAGAATCAAGGAGTACAGCTGTATTAAGTTTCAAGGGAATAAGGCAAGGTTGGATGGTCTCTATTTTAGGCTGTTGAATTGGACAATCAGCCATGATCATGATGTATGGGGGAGCAGGCTCAAAGGGCCAAATAGCCACCTCCTGCTCCTGTTTTCAGTGTTTCTATGTCAGAGTATTACAGGTAAATGGATGAATTAAGGGTGAGGATTGACACATGGAGTTGTGATATAGTAGACATCACAGGGATGTGGTTGATGGAGGTACAGGATTGGCAGCTCAACATTCCTGGATTCAGAATCTTCAGGTGAGACATGGGAGGGGCCAAAAGGGGAGGCATTGTATTATTAGCTAAGGAGTCAGTTACTATAGTAAAGAGAGATAATTCCTTGGAATGGACATTCAATTAAGTTCTGTGGGTAATGTGTAGGAATTAAAAAAAAAAGACAGCCACTTTGCTAGGTGTTTATTATAAATCCCCCCGATAGCCAGCCAGAAACTGAGGAGCAAATATGTGTACAATTCATGAGGTATGGGAAAGCAATATCAATAAGGTAATTATATTAGGTGATTTTTAATTTCACCAACATTAATTGGGAAAGATATAATATTAAGGGCTTGGATTTCTTGAGGTAAACTACTTAAAGTCAATAAATCATAGACCCAACAAAGGATGGCACAGTACTGGACATAATTCTGGGGCATGAAGCCAGATATGGGGCTAGAGTGATGGTGGGAGGAGCATTTTAATGATAGTGATCACAACATGGCATAATTTAAGCATGTTATGGAAAGGAAGTAGACAAGTTGCAAAAAAAAAGTTTAAGATTGGGGGAAATTGGAGTTTAGTAAAATAAGGCAGGACCTGGCCAAGGTAGACTGAGAACGGTTACTTGGAGTGAAATCTACAGAAAAGTAGGAGAATGGGGTGCATTCGAAAGGAAATGGAGAAGGTATAGGTCCAACATGTTCCCTCTAGGGTGATGGGAAGAAGTAACAAATGCAGAGAACCATGGATGTCCAAGGATACTCAGGATATGAATACACAAACTTATGAAAACAGAAGCAAAGTATGAATTTAGTTCCTCTGCCATTTCTTCGTTCCATGTTGTTCCCTGTCCTTGACTAAAAAGGATCAACATTCATTTTTGTCAATCTTCTCTTCACATACCTGTAGAAACTTTTACTTATTCCCCGCTAGCTTACTTTATTCTGTTCTCTTTTTTATCTTACTGAATCTGCTTCTATTCCCCTCTCAGGCTGTGCATTACAGACAAGAACAATTGGCTGAAGAGAATATAGTTGTTTCCAATCAAGTCATGGTAAAATCTTTACAACCTGATAAATACCTGAGTATTGCTGAAAAAAGAGATGTTTTATTTTGTTGAAGCTTTTCATTATGCACTCATCAAGGCAGTTCACACAAAGATCAGTGTCAGGGAAAACAACAAGTTTATACTTCATGAGAAGGGATGCTGATTGGTGGGCAAATGGATTTTGATTGATAGAAGCATTGCCATGGAGAGTGCACTAGTTGGTGTCAGTTAACTGCCGAGCATTGTGTGAAATTTAAATCAGGTAGCTTAACTTTGATCGGTCAAGACATTTCCCTGAGGAACAAATCAGTGAATAGTTGTCACTTATTGAGTGTAGAGCAGCCATAATCAAATTAATGGCAGAACCAGCCCAAAGAATTCAATACGAAAGAAAGATTTACATTTATACAGTGTCTTTCAGCACCTCAAACCATCCCAATGTTCTTTACAGTCAGAGGCCCTTCTGAAGTTCAGTCACTGTTATAATATAATGGGCATACAGCAGGCTCCCAAAAACAACAGTCTGATAATAAACTCCTTAGGCCTTACCTTCCAAACCCATGGCCACCTCCTAAAAGAACAAGAGCAGATAAATAGGAACACCATTACTTGGAATATTCCCTCCAAAGTACTCACCATCTGAAATTGGAAACTTATCGCCGTTCCTTCATGGTTATTGCATCAAAATCCTGGAAGTCCATAATAGCATTGTGGATATCCCTACACCACATAGATTGCAACGGTTCAAGAAGACAACTCACCACCACCTTCTGAAGGGTAATTAACAATGGACAGTAAATGCTGGCCTTGCAGAAATGCACATTTCCCTTGAATGAATAAAGAATGCAGAGTATCTATTTTTACCTGTTGCATGAAGGATAAATATTGCCTAGGATATTGGTGGACACTCCCCTGTTTTCAAGATAATCCCATGGAATCTTTCATATCCACCTGAAAGGATAGAAAAGGCCTTATTTTAATGTATCATTTGAAAGACAGTGCCTACCAAAGTGCAGCACTGCAGAATCAGGCTATAGCCTGTGGTATTGCCACGTTATTCATATGTAGAGTAATTCAGTTCATGGCTCAGTTACAACATTTTCTCTTGAGTAATTCTTATAAAAAAATCTCAGTTTGGCTGCAAATTTGGGTAGGGAATTCATTCATTCAGTTTCCAAATGTAATTGAAACTCTTGTTTGAGGTTTCCTGAGTATTACATTATACATTTCCCATCTGTCACCTTGATATAACTGGAATCCAAGAAAACTGGTGTCTGTACAGATACATCACACGAGTTGCACTTTTCACCTTGTTCCTGCTCAGAGTGTAAGGCCGACTGGAGATGTCCCATTGTCTTATGTCTGAGGGGATAGTGCCATTGGTTCGCGCATCGAAGCCAACACTGTCAGGTTGCAATGGAGACCTTGGCACAGGACATGCACTCCATGGCAGGAGATATTTGCAGCATGGCTCAGCTCATGACCTCCATGCAGATACTGGTGGGAGGCAGTGCCAGAGAACAGTGGCCCACTCTCCAGTTGCTCCTCTATCCTATGGAGGGACTAATGGGATAAGAATCATGTGGACCCAGGACCTCCCAGCACAGAGATTCCGGGGATGTCCAGCTATCTGAGTTCCCACTTCCTGAGAGCAACACTCCTCCAGCATCACACACCAATCAGGGAGGCACTGCAATACTCGTGTTCCTGAAAGCAGGCCAGGGCCCTCAATGTCCAGGCCTCCCATGGGATATCATCTCAGGCAACAGGACATGGAAGGCAGGAGGCCACCTCAATCGCAGCTGTGGATCCTGGAGAAACACTTAGATGTAGTGGGAGCGTGAGAAAGATTATGAAGCGACAGGTTTCTGGTTGGCATGGGGGGGGAAAGTGGGCATGAGAAGGCATGACTTCTTCCTAATGACACACTGATGCATTCAAATTAAGGTTGTGGCCTTCCCCAGCATACTCTGCATCACTCTGCTGGTGAGTATAATAACTCCACGGAGGCAAAAATCCCACCACTAAGTTACTTTATTTACACAGCCAGCTAGCCAGTTGCTCTTTGCTGAATGCAGGCCGAGAGTCTGACACACCTGCTTTAAACAGGGAGCATGAGGTTCTCCGATTTAACCATTAATTAGGACTCATCAGGTATCTCTTTTAAGGTACCAACATTATAGGGGAGGACTCAGCAGGTAGTTCATACTCTAGCAAGCCGTTCTCATTACCCCGGCAGAAGTCAGCACAGTGAGACCAGCTCGAAATTGGAAAACAAAATCTCGCCAGTGAGAATCACGCTTTTCTGAGCTCTCCGCCATTCCTGAGGAAGGTGAACACTGCCTGGGGATCCCACCTCTGTTTCTACACAGTCACCAGTCCTTGTTATTAATGGGTGTTTTTGAGAGCTCAGTTTGGAGAAGATCTTTTACCTCCGGGGGGGGGGAATATCTTCGCAACAAATCTCACTTCATTCTAATCCTGGTCCTCTCTGGCCATTCAAAGCGTTAATTAAAGAGTGACATTGTTGCTCATTCAGGATTGAGGAGGTTTTGTGAGCTGGGATTTTCCCTGAATAGGATTAACATTCTATTTGATGTTATACTTATTTGATGCGCTGGTTGCTTTTTCAGGGGGAAAGAAAATGAATTCAAACCAATCAGGATCAGCTTTGGTTGGTTGCTTTGTTTCCTTTCAGCTGAACAGAATCTTGCAGGCGACAAGCAAATAGCGTCACGTGTAGCAATCAGAATGCGCCATTGAAGTCAGGGGAGCTTTGTTGCTCATCTGACAGAAGAGATTAGTGAGCAGGGCAACTAATCCCTACAGCCCACCACCAAGATGAATAGAAGCTATGGGGTTAAACACAGGCTGTGCTCTATTTTGATGTTGCTACGGTTTTTAAGAGTTCTGTGAACAGACAACACTAAGTCATGTATTTCTGCTCACATCGTTGCCTTGTCAAACAAGTGCTGTCCTCTACCTGATTTGATTTGATTTGCTTTATTATTGTCATATGTATTAACATACAGTGAAAAAATATCTATTTTTTGCACGCTATACAGACAAAGCATACCATTCATAGAGAAGGAAAAGAGAGGATGTAGAATGTAGTGTTGCAGTCATAGCAAAGTGTTGAGCAAATGTTGAACATAGCAAAATGCGAGGTGGGTCCATTCAAAAATCTGCTGTGGAGAAGAAGTTGTTCTTCAATCGGTTGGTAGATGATCTCAGACTGCAGCATCTTTTGCCCAATGAAAGAAGGTGGAAGAGAGAATGTCTGAGGTGTGTGGAGTCCTTAATTATGCTTTGCCAAGGCAATGGGAAGTGTAGACAGAATCAATGGATGGGAGGCTGTTTTGTGTAATGGATTAATCTACATTCATAACCTTCTGTAATTTCTTTAGTCTTGGGTGGCTAGGGTGTTGAGAAAGATCAACGTGGTATAAAGTAAGTCCATTCAAAAGTCTGATGGCAGCAGGGAAGAAGCTGATCTTGAGTCAGTCGGTACATGACCTCAGACTTTTGTATCTTTTTTCCCAATGGAAGAAAGTGGAAGAGAGAATGGGTAGATTTTAGCATCAAGTTGCACCCATTTTCAGGTGCGAAAACTTGGTAAAGTTGGGCGTAAGGTGAGTAGTGTGATCCACATCCACTGCTGCACCTGCTCCCTCTTTAACATTGACTGAAAATGGCCGCCATTGGGATCACGCCTGAAACAGGGTACAATATCAGTTTGAATGCATTTGCAGATTCAGTGCGAAACAGACATGGTCCGCAAAGGTCCGATTCGGGCGCTTGAGCTTCTGAGGAGGAAAGTTCAGAGCATCTGGCGGCTCTCTGACTCTGACTCAGATCGATGGTAGGGGGAAAGGGGAGAGAGGCGGGTCAAATGATTCGCTCGGGAGGGGGTCCAGAGGGTGTGAGGAGATGGGGAGCCATTTGATGGGGCTGGGGAGGGTCTGCTGTCAACCTGCATGCGATTGGTGGGGGAAAGAGGGGCAGAGGACCGTGATTTGTCCGGGTAGTATGAGGTAAGGGGATTAGGGGGTCAGTTATGTTGTAAGGGTGGGTTGATGTCTGTGAGAGCTTGGGGGAGACATTAACCGGCCTGGGAGTGATCTGGTAGGGGAGTGTTATTCTCTTGTTTTGCTACACATGCACAGTTGGAAGTGCCAATCAGAGTTGCAGCATTTCGGGGACATTAAGCCCTACCCACAGGCTTGTGCAGCACTATTCAGAATTGCTGCTTTTTTTTTCAGGCAGAGTGCATATGGGGGTCGTCTAAAAGTTGGATCTGAAACACTCCCAGTTTCAAGTCTGCCCAGCACTTAGAATTAAAACTAAATTAGGGCCCAATGTCTAGGTTGCTAGGGATCCTTAATTATGCTGGCTGCTTTTCTGAGGCAGCAGGAAGTGTAGACAGAGTCAATGGATTGGGGGGGGGCGGGGGGTGGTTTGCATGATGGACTGGACTTCATTCACAACCCTTGGTAGATTCTCACGGTCTCGGGCAGAGCAGGAGCCATACCAAGCTGTGATACAACCAGAAACAATACTCTCTATGGAGCATCTGTAAAAGTTGCTGAGAATTGTAGCAGACATGTCAAATTTTCTTAGTCTTCTGAGATAGTAGAGGCAAAAGTGCGCTTTCTTTGTAGTGAAATTCACACAATAATGATTAGAAAAATATGAGTTTTTACAACACAATAATTCGCATTTATATAACACTTTTAACAGATCAAAATGACCCAGACAGAATTTGATACCGAATAAGGTCATCAAAAGGGATGGTCAAAGCATTGGATTTTAAAGAACATCTTAAGGCATGAGAAAGCCTGAGAGGCAGAGAGATTTTGGAGGGAATTCTAGAGTTTAAGGCTGAGACAGCTGAAGTTAAAGGTGGGGGCAGTGAAATTGGGGAAGGACAAAAGGCCAGAATGAGAACTGTTGAGTTCTTGGAATGATGTCAGACTGGTGGAGGTTACTGAGAGGCAGGAGGCAGTGGAAGATGGTTATAGAATTTTGAAGTTGGGGCTTGACTGGCACTGGAGCTATTGGAGGTAAATAAGCAGAGAGGTGATGGGAAAGCCAGAAAGAAGCATATTACCACACTCCAAACAGAAGGGAGGTCTGTATTTACCTCACAATTTCAGTGCCAGGGGTTTCAGTATGTCTACCCTTCTATTGAATTGGAAGACATTAACCTAGCTACACACAGGTTGAATGCTAATAACAACTATGAACAATTCTTTTGAGGAAAAATAAGTAAGTGAGGATGCATTTTAACTGATGTTCAAATTTAGAGTTTGAAATATTTATGGTGTAGCATGGGACTAATACTACCCCTGATGCAAGGTACCTGATACATTCCACAACCTTAGGATGTCCCAAAGCAATTCACAGTCAATGAGGTTTTTAAAAGGCAATCACAGTTGTAATGGCGGAACATGCAGCAACCAATCTGCACATAGAAAATTCCTACAAACAGAAATGTGGTGGTAAAGGGGCAGCTCGGTGGCACAATGGTTAGCATTGCTGCTTCAAACGCCAGGGACTTGGGTTCGATTCCCAGCTTGGGTCACTGTCTGTATGGAGTCTGCATGTGGGTTTCCTCCGGGTGCTCTGGTTTCCTCCCACAGCCTGAAAGATGATCTAGTTAGGTTCATTGGCCGTGCTAAATTCTCTCTCAGTGTATCCCATCAGGTGTTGGAGTATGGCGACTGGGAGATTTTCACAATAACTTCATTGTGAAGGGTTTTGTGAAGGGTAGGTCGTGCCTCACAAACCTTATTGAGTTTGTTGAGGAGGTGACCAAAGAGGTAGATAAGGATAAGGCAGGTGATGTAGTGTATATGGATTTTAGCAAAGTGTTTGATAAGGTTCCCCATGGTAGGCTACTGCAGAAAGTGCAGATGCATGGGATTGAAGGTGATTTAGCAGTTTGGATTAGGAATTGGCTAGCTGATAGAAGACAGAGGGTGGTGGTTGATGGGAAATATTCAACCTGGAGTGCAGTTACAAGTGGTGTACCTCAAGGAGCTGTTTTGGGGCCACTGCTGTTTGTCATTTTTATAAATGACCTAGATGAGGGTGTAGAGGGTTGGATTAGTAAATTTGCTGATGATACCAAAGTGGGGGGAGTTGTAGATAGCGAGGATGGATGTTATAGTTTGCAGAGGGACATAGATAGGCTGAAGAGCTGGGCTGTGAGGTGGCAAATGGAATTCAATACGGATAAGTGTGAGGTGATTCACTTTGGTAGGAATAACAGGCATATGAAATATAGGGCTAATGGAAGGACCCTTAATAGTGTTGTTGAGCAGAGGGATCTTGGGGTACAAGTACATAGCTCTTTGAAAGTTGGCACCCAGGTTGATAAAGTTGTTAAGAAGGCGTACGGTGTGTTAGCTTTTATTGGTAGAGGGATTGAATTTAGGAGCCGTGAGGTTATGTTACAACTGTACAAAACTCTGGTGCGGCCGCACTTGGAGTATTGCGTACAGTTCTGGTCGCCGCATTATAAGAAAGATGTGGAAGCATTGGAAAGGGTGCAGAGGAGGTTTACCAGGATGTTGCCTGGTATGGTGGGAAGGCCTTATGAGGAAAGGCTGAGGGACCTGAGGTTATTTTCATTAGAGAGAAGAAGGTTACGCGGTGACCTAATTGAGGCGTATAAGATGATCAAGGGATTGGATAGGGTGGATAGTGAGAGCCTTTTTCCTCGGATGGTGATGACCAACACGAGGGGACATAACTTTAAATTAAGAGGTGGTAGTTATAGGACGGATGTCAGAGGCAGGTTCTTTACACAGAGGGTGGTGAGGGCGTGGAATGCCCTGCCTGCAGCAGTTGTGGACTTGCCTACTTTGGGGGCATTCAAATGGTCGGTGAATAGGCATATGGATGATATTGGAATAGTTTAGGTTAGACGGTCCACTGGCTGGCGCAACATCGAGGGCCGAAGGGCCTGTATTGCGCTGTAATGTTCTATGTTCTATGTTCTGTTGCAGTGTTAATATAAGCCAACTTGCGACAACAAATAAATTAAATAAATGAAAGTGAAATTGACCAGATAATATGTTTCAGTGATATTGGTTAAGGGATAAATATTAGTCAGTGCATTGCAGAAAAGCGCCTGTCCAATCCAGCTCTTCTTTGAATGATGTCATAAGACCCTAAGACATGAGATGGATTATGTTCACCTGAGTGCTCTCTCAGTGTTGTACTTTCACTGTTGTACTCTCTCACTGTTGTACTCTCTCAAGTGTTGTACTCTCTCAGTGTTGTACTCTCTCAGTGTTGTACTCTGTCAGTGTTATACTCTCTCTGTATTGTACTCTCTCACTGTTGTACTCTCTCACTGTCGTACTCTCTCACTGTCGTACTCTCTCAGTGTTCCAGTCTGTATTGTACTCTCTCAGTGTTGTACTCTCTCAGTGTTCCAGTCTGTATTGTACTCTCTCAGTGTTGTACTCTCTCACTGTTGTATTCTGTATTGTACTCTCTCAGTGTTGTACTCTCAGTGTTGTACTCTCTCTGTTTTTCTCTCTCAGTGTTATACTCTCTCTGTATTGTACTCTCTCAGTGTTGTACTCTCTCACTGTTATACTCTCTCAGTGTTGTACACAATGTCAGCCTAGAGTTTTGTGTTTGAGGGCAGGATTTTCTACTCCATTCACTGCAGGGATCGTTTGCTCCCACTGAAAGTCAATGAACCTTTGGCTGGGACACAGAATTTTGTGTGGCGTGGATCCTGCCATGATGGATCAAAAATTCCAGCCCAAGTCTCTAAGGGAGATTTGGAAAACTACAATAAGAGCCTGTATTTATATTGTGGCATTAACATATTAAACTGTCCCGAGACACTTCACCACAGCATAATAATACAAACTTTACTTATGAGCCACATAGGCAGATATTAGGGCTGATAATCAAAAACTCGGTCAAAGAAGTAGGTTTTATACATCTTCTTCAAGGAGGAAAGTGAGATTGAAAAGCAGAGAAATTTAGGGAGTGAATTTTAGACCGTAGTTCCTTGGCAGTTAAAGGCTGAAAGAATTAAAAAGGGAATTATCAAGAGGCTAGAATTAGAGGAGCAAGATATCTCAAAGGGTTGTGGATCTGGAGCACATTACAGAGAGTGAGGGGCGAGGACATGGATGGATTTGAAAACAAGGATAAGAATTTAAAAATATAGGTTTTGCTTAACCAGAAGCCAGTGTAGTCCGGTGGGCAGAGTGGTGATGGATAAAACAACTTAAGGACAGCAGAGTTTAGTTTATTCATTCATGGGACATGGGCATCACTAGCTGGCTAACATTTATTGCCCATCCCTAGTTGCCCTTGGAAATGTGGTCAATAGCCAACCACATTGCTGTGTCTCTGGAGTCACATTGTGGGCCAGACCGGGTAAGGATGGCAAATTTCCTCCCCTAAAGGACATTCGTGAACCAGATGAGTTGTTCTGACAATCGGCAATGGCTTCATTGCTATCAGAAAACTCTGTATTCCATATATTTCTTATTGTTGTGGTGGGATTTGAACCTGATTTCCCAGAACATTAGCTGAGTTTCTGGATTAATAATCCAGCGATTATATCACTGAGCTATTGCTTTCCCACAGATGATCACAAGTAGAACATTGGAAGAATTGGAAGCTGAAGCAGGATTGGAGTCAGGTGCTGTAATGGAGGTGGAAGCAGGCAGTCTCAGAGTTGAAGTACATATATCCTTGGAAGAAGTTTTTAAAACATATATTCTTTCATGGGATATTTTATCGCTAATTGCTCTTGAATTGTGGTGAGCAGACTTTTTGATCTGCTGCAGTCCATGTGGTGTAGGAACACAAAAGTCAAGGTTGACTTTGCAATATGTAGTACTGAATGAGTGCTGCAATGCTAGAAATGCCATCTTTCAGATGTGACATTAGACTTAAACCCTATTTTTTTTGCTTTGGGTGGATGTAAAAGATCCCATGGCAGAAGAAAAGCAGGGCACTTATCCCTACTGCACAATATTTATCCCTCAATCAACATCACAAATGACAGATTACCTGGTGATTATCACATTTCTGTATATTTAACAGTTTGCTGTGCAAATGTTGGCTGCTGTGTTTCATACATTGTAAGAGTGACTTTACTTCAAAAATTAGCTTATTAGCTGTCGAACACTTTGAGACATTCGGCAGTCATGAAAAGCACGAATGCAAGTCTTTATTTCAGAAGCTGATCCTGGTGTAAAATATGGAAGGCTGTGACCAAAATGGCTCAGTGTCAGACATTGCTAAGTATGAGGTACACAAAAGGTTGTTTTTGTGCTTTACATACAGTATTCGATTTTGCTACATTAATCTTGGGAGTATTACAGCAGGAAGCTTAATTTGGGCAGCAAGAACTTCTCCCTTGGTGCCACAGGAATTGTCCACTTTTGCCTGGCTTGAATTATTGGGAATAATTGAGCCTGCTGGCAATAATTTATCTACACATGACAAAGACTTATCCAGACTCAAAATGTTGGCTCTATTCTCTCTCCACAAATCAGAGACGATTTCCAGATCAGTTGAGATTTCCCAGCATTTTCTGTTTTTTGCTCAGATTCTGGAATCCGCAGTAATTTGCCTTTATTATTCTGACATCTGATTATTTTCCCCCCAATTATTTTAGAAATAGAAATAGAAAAACTACAGCACAAATCTGTCCTTCGGTCCACAAGTTGCCCCGATGATATCCATACCTAATAGGCTTACCAATACCTGTCAATTCTATTAAGTTCCATGTACTCATCCAGAAGTCTCTCTCGAGAGTTAATCAAATTTGCTGAAGATATGAAGGTTGGTGGTGTTGTGGATAGTCTGGAGGGATGTCAGAAGTTGCAGCAAGACATAGATAGGATGCAAGAACGGGCGGAGAAGTGGCAGATGGAATTCAACGTGGATAAATGTGTGGTGGTCCATTTTGGCAGGAACAATGGGATGAAGAAGTACAATATCAAGGGTAGGAGTCTTAGCAGTGCTGAGGAGCAGAAGGATCTTGGGGTCTGGGTCTGTAGGATTCTTAAATCGGCTTCGCAGATGGAGGATATGGTCAAGAAGGCGTATGGTGTACTGGCCTTCATTAATCGAGGGATTGAGTTTAGGAGTCGGGAGGTAATGCTGCAACTTTATAAGACCCTTGTCAGACCCCACTTGGAGTATTGTGTGCAGTTCTGGTCGTCTCACTACAGGAAGGATGTGGAAGCTATTGAGAGGGTGCAGAGGAGATTTACAACGATGTTGCCTGGATTGGGGGGCTTACCTAATGCAGATAGGTTGAGGGAACTAGGTCTCTTCTCCCTGAAGAGATGAAGGTTGAGAGGTGACCTGATAAAGGTTTATAAAATGTTGACAGGAATCGATAGGGTGGATTTTCGGAGGCTATTTCCCAGGGCTGAAATGGTCGCTATGAGAGGACACAGGTTTAAGGTGCTGGGCAGCAACTACAGAACAGATGTTAGGGGTAAGTTTTTCACTCAGAGGGTGGTGAGTGAATGGAATTGGCTGCCGTCGGTGGTGGTGGAGGCGAACTCACTGGGGTCTTTTAAAACACTTTTGGATGAATACATGGGATTAAATGGGATTGGGAGTTACAGATTGTTTTATGGCTTAGTAGGTATGGGTATGATTGGTGCAACTTGTGGGCCGAAGGGTCTGTGCTGTAGTGTTCTATGTTCTATGTTCTATGAATTTGCCTCCACCACCACCAACAGCAGCCGATTTCACTCACCCACTACCCTCTGAGTAAAAAATTTACCCCTGACATCTTCTCTATACCTACTTCTCAGCACCTTAAACCTGTGTCCTCTTGTGGCAGCCATTTCAGCCTTGATTTAATTTAAATTTAATTTACTCGCTTTTATTTTATCCCATTCACAGGTCATGTTTCAGGATGTACTAATATCAGAAATCGTCAAAGCAGGATTGGGTTTAATTAGGAAGCAAAAAGGGATATATCCATGGAACTGTGGGGGGCACGGCCATGGCGCTAAGCGAATAATTTTCATTTTTACCCAAAGAAGAAAACATTGTCAAAGTTGTAATGAAAAAGGAAATGTTTGAGACACTGGATGGGCTAAAGATAAATAAGGTACAGATATCAGATAGACTAATTGTATTTATTGTTGATAAGGAACAAATGGGATGCATTCAGAAATTTCTTTTATTCATTCATGGGACATGGGTGCCACTGGTTAACCAGTGTTTACTGCCTGTCTCTAGTTGCCTTAAACTAAGTGTCAAACATATTGTTCTGGCATCACATGTAGGCCAGATAAGGTGAAGAAGGCAGATTTCCTTCCCTGAACAACGTTTGTGAACCAGATCGGTTTTTATTGACAATGACTTCATGGTCATTAGAATTCCAGATTTTTAAAATTGGATTCAAATTCCCCCAGCTGCCACAGCTGGATTCGAACCCAGGTCACCAGAACATTAGTTGAATTTTTGAATTAATTTTCTAGAGACAATACCACTAGGCCATCCTCTTTCCCCTTACTGAGGCAAGTAAAACAGGAAACTGTGGAGGCATTGGCTATAACCCCACAATCCTCGTTAGAGACAGAAGTGGTATCAGGAAGTTGGAGAATTGCAAATGTTATACCTTTAAAATAGGCTATAAGAATAAACCCGGCAACGACAGGTCAGCCTGTTCAAACTCAGTGATGGAAAAGCTTTTAAAAATGATAATTTGGGACAAAATTAAGATTAACTTGGATAAGTGTGGTTAAGTATGAACAAGTTAAGCCATCATGGATTTGTTACGGCCATAAGTTTAACTAACTTGCTTGAGTTTTTTGATGAAATAATTGGTGGAGTGGGGGAGTGGAGGTCAGTTGTGGGGAAGGCAGCATTGTGAACTGTGAAGAGGGTAGTGAGGACATCAAAGAGGATTTAGAGAGGCTGGTGGAGTAGGAAGATAAGTGGCAGATAACATTTAATACAGGGATGTGTGAAGTAATTAATTTAGGTAACAAGAATAAAGAGAGGCAGAATAAAGTGTGCAATTCAGGAGCAGAGGGATTTTGTGGAGTGTGTACGCAAATCATTAAAGGTGGAAGGACAGAATGAAAAAGCAGTTGATAAAACAAACATGAACCTGGCTTTATATTAAGTTGATTTTTTATTAGTGTTGAAGTAGGCTTATGTTAACACTGCAATGAAGTTACTGTAAAAATTCCTTAGTTGCCATGCTCCAATGCCTATTCGGGTGCACTGAAGGAGAATTTAACATGGGTGACACACCTAACAAGCATATCTTCTGGACTGTGGGAGGAATCTGGAGCACCTGAAGGAAATCCATGCAGACATGAGGAGAATGTGCAAACTCTGCACCGACAGTGATCCAAGTTGGGATTTGAACCCGGATTCATTGGTGCTGTGAGGCAGCAGTGTTAACTACTTATAGAGACAGAGAGTACAAAATGAAGGATGTCATAATGAACCTGGATAAAACCCTGATTTACTCTCAGCCATAGTATTGTAACCACTTCTGAACGCCACACTATAGGAAGGACTTTAAAGCATTGCAGGGGGTGCTAAACAGCTCCACGGGAATGATTCCAGAATAAGGAGCTCAAGTTACATGGCTAGGTTGAAGAAGCTGGGACTGTACTGCTTGGTGAACAGAAGATTAAGAGGAGATTTTGTTTTCAGCATCTCTCTTCTGCGTTAGAGCTAGATGTCACATGATTTGGGTGATCCCAACATATTCCATAGTGTAAGATGGGCAGGAAGAAAATACGTTGTGCTAAAATTAAACCCTTGCTGGGGTGAGATTGGCTATCATCTATTGCGCTGATTCCCTAATTTCATCCCACTCAGAGGCCATTTCAGTGCCTTTGAGAAGGAGAGAAACACATCAATCCATCCACAAGCTGAATAAACTAAGAAAAGGCTTATTAAGGCCTATTGCTGGATGGTGACCAGTATTTTCCAGTTAGCCTGCTGGTATCCAGAGATGATAGAGGACAGGCCAGTGTCCAGAAGCAAATCTGGTGGGATTGAGGTAGCTGTCTAGGGAGACTTTGACACACTATTTGCTTGATTTCAACTGTAGAGGCCATTGGCTGCTCTGCACTGTAATGGGATTCCACCTCTCCCCCTCCACTAGGTTGGCCAGTCTGAAGTGTACTTTTTTATTTCGAGTTTCGAAATGTTGGAAAGAGAATGTCTCCATTGTGGGGCACCCTCTCCCTCGCTTAGCTGCAAGAGTACCCCCTGCTGCTTCTGAAACAGAGGGCCTTTTGTTAACCACTTCAGGAAATATTGCTGGTCACCAGACTCGTAATCCAGAGACCAGCTGGGTTTGAGTCCCATCACAAAATTCAAATTCAATAAAAATCTGGAATGAAAATCTAATGATGACCATGAAATCATTGTTGCTTGTTGTAAAAAGCCTCCTGTTCACTTTAGGGAAGGAAATCTGTCACCTTACCTGACCTGGTGTGGCAATTTCACAACTTCAGAACCACAGCAGTGAGGTTAACTCTTAAATACCATTTACCCTTCCCACCTGTCTCCATCCAATGGTGTGGAGATGCTGGCATTGGACTGGGATAAACACAGTAAGAAATCTCACAAGACCAGATTAAAGTCCAACAGGTTTATATGGTGGCACAAGCCACTAGCTTTCAGAGCGCTGCCCCTTCATTAGGTGAGTGGGAATTTTGTTCACAAACAGGGCAAACAACACACGACACTGCAGAGGTGCTGAGCAGAGACTGATTGGCAAGTTCCGTACACATGAGGACAGCCTCAACCAGGATCTCGGATTCATGTTGCACTATCTGTAACGCTCATGATTTGATGGGCCTGCAAAATCTCACTGACTGACCTGGTTGGAGACAATACACATCTCTTTAACCTGTGCTTAACCCTCTCTTCATTCACATTGTCTGCACCTTTAAAACTCGATTATCTGTAAAGACTCGCATTCCAACCATTATTTTGTAAATTGAGTTTGTGCCTTTATATACCCTGTTTGTGAAAGAACTCCCACTCACCTGAAAAAGCTCCAAAAGCTTGTGGCTTGTGCTACCAAATAAACCTGTTGGACTTTAACCTGGTGTTGTGAGACTTCTTACTGTGTCAATCCAATGGTGCAGAGCTAAACATATCGACAGGAGGAGTTTCCCTGTGTTATAAATGCTGCCCTGGTGACTTTCATTAAGGTTCTTTGGTGTCCAACTGATCATGCGCTGATGGGCCAAGCCATTGTATCTCTCTGAATCCAATCAATAATTGCAATGTTGCAATGCCATAAGGCTCACAAAATCGGTTAAACAGGTCTCTGCCAGAATAATGCAAGATATGTAAAACAGTCCAAAACAGCAGCTCTGACTTGATGCTACACTTCAGATAATTCCAATATTGTAGACACATTGCTATATGGATTCAATTGTGGACCATGCCAAATCTTTATTACACCAGAGGGATTTCACAGGAAAGAATCATGTTTTCCCTGTCCACATTAATATGCAGGATGTTTGTGTCTGAATGTACTGTTGGACCAGAGGCAAAAATGAGAACATCTGCTACGGCCAATTTTCCCCTCTGCTTTAATTCAAAACAATTCAGAAAATCCAAAGATCAGCAGGTTAGGTGAATTGGCCATACTGAATTGCCACTTAGTGTCCCAAGCCATGTAGGTCAGGTGGTTTAGCCATGATAAATACATGGGTTACGGTGAAGGGCGGGGTCTGCATGGGATGTTCTATCAAAGACTGAGTGCAGACTCGATGGGCTGATTGTTCAAAGTTTATTTATTAGTGTCACAAGTAGGCTTACATTACCACTGCAATGAAGTTACTGTGAAAGTCCCCTAGTCGCCACACTCTGGCGCCTGTTTGGGTACACCGAGGAAGAATTTAGCACGGTGAATGTACCTAACCACATTCTTTCAGACTGTGGGAGGAAACTGGAGCATACGGAGGAAACTCACACTGTCATAGGGAGAACATGCAGACTCTGCATAGACAGACAGTGACCCAAACAACGAATCAAACCCAGGTCTTTGGCTCCATGACACAGCAGTGCTAACCACTAAACCATGGCCTCTTTGTACACAATAAGGATTCTATAACTGCCGCAAGGGGGGCTGTTACAGTGCAGTGCAGTGCCGTGCAGTGAACAAGTGCATTAACTTTGACTCTCCTCCAATTGATGGCTGGATGGGAGCTGAAGGGGCTGGTTTACGATGTGACTGAGAAGAATGGGAGCGTACAAGGAGATTGGGGTGAGGATAAGGGGAGGTGGTGGGGGGAAAGAACAGAGCAAAAGAAATCAGCAAATAAAGTGGCAAAGACAGCAAAACAGTTCCGTCTCCCGGGAGAGATCCCTGGGATGAGTTGGAAAGAATTTGATTTCAAAGCGCCCAGCAGAGAAGCTGTACCATTTGTTTTCAATTCAGCAAGAATGAGTGCACGGCTTCAATGATTTCTTTTTCTTCCTCGGTTCCTGGCAGTGAGACATAACTCATCTCAGCTGGTTGTATGGTGAGATCAAATGACAGACAATTTCACTTGAAGCCCAGGGTGACTCTCTGGCAGCCAGGAACCCGGGACATCCTCAAAAATTCATTTCGCATCTGGGTAGAAGCAAACAAAACTTATCGATGCCAGATGTCAGCTTGCAGACTTTGCCATACACTGAGACAGTCAAACAACAATAAAATAACAGACAAATGCTTGTTTGGATATTGTGCTAAATGGACTGTTACATTTAGACTGTCCGGGACGTTGAGTACCTGCGTTGATGTTTTGTTTGATTTGAAGTTATTATGAATTAAGTTTGCTACTGTTAAAACCTTTAGTTGAAGTGCAAGCTGCGGACTGTTTCAGGGTTACTGGGGTTTTTTCAACAGAATTGAGAAGCCAAAATGATGGGTATTAACTGGGTGAAAAGTAATGAAATGGGAAAAGGACGAATGGCACATTTTAAAATAACCTGGATATCATACTGAGGGACGTGAGGCATCTCCTTAGGTTTTAAGATTCTGACAATGAATCAGAGATAGTGTGGCAATGGTGATTGGGAAATAGTAAGTCTAGGATCAGCATTCCGTCCAAATAGAGTCATTCCAAACAGAGCGATTCTGAACCCTCTCAATCTCTCAATTTGTAGAATTTGTATCACTCTGGTAGACTTGCTAGCCGACTGATGTCTCTGAATGCACATGTTCTCATTTAGGGAAACTGCAGCACTAAATGATTGAAATGTGAATCAGCTCAAAGATCAGAGACCATTGATTGTCCCAGAAATCAGTAAAGTCTGATTTTTGGCAGCATGGTGGCACAGTGTTTAGCATGGCTGCCTCACAGGGCCAGGGATCAAGTGTAATTCCAACCTTGGGTGACCTTGGTGCAACCTTGATTTACACCAGATGCCATATCGGTAAAGGTGTTACCGTGGCTGTGTGAAGATGGGGCAAGGTGGTGCAGTAGTTAGCACTGCTGCCTTATAGTACCAGCGACCCAAGTTCAATTCCGGTTTTGGCTGACTGTCTGTCTGGCGTTTGCATTCACAGTCCAAAGACATGTGGGTTAGATGGATTGGCCATGCCAAATTGATCCTAGTGTCGACGGGTTGGCAGAGTGAATGTGTGGAGTTGCGGAACAAGGGCCTGGGTGGGATTGTGGTTGGTGAAGACTCAATGGGTTGAATGGTCTCCTTCTGCACTGTAGTGATTCTATGATTCACTAGGGAAAAGCCTCTGACTATCCATCTTCTCTACACCTGTCATAATTTTGTAGACTGCTGTCTGGTTTCCCCTCAGCCTCTGTCCTTCCAGTGAAAACAATTCCAGTTTATTCAACTTCTCCTCATAACCAACACCGTCAAGACCAGGCAACATCCTGGTGAACCTTCTTTGCAATCTCCTACGGCTTCCGTGTCCTTCTGATAATGTGGTGATTGGAACTGCACACTATACTCCAGATGTGGCCTAACTAAGGTTTTATGTAGCTCTAACATGATTTCCCAATTCCTGTACTCAATGCCATGTGTCTTCTTATTTATCTTGGCCACTCTGTTGTCATTTTAGGGAAGTGTGGACCTGCACACCCAGATCTCTCTATAACTTAATGTCCCCAAGGGTTCTGCCATTTACAGTAAAATTCATATCTATATTTGATCCTCCAAAATGCATCACCTCCTATTTATATAAATGACTCGGAAGAAAATATAGTTGGCCTGATTAACAAGCTTATGGATGATATTAAGATTTCTGGAGTTGTGGATAGTGATGAAGATTGTCAGAGAACACAGCAGGATATAGATAGACTGGAAAATAAGACAGGGAAATGGCAGATAGAATTTAATCCAGACAAATGTGAGCCAATGCATTTTTTGTAGATCCAATTCAGGTGGAAACTGTAATATAAATGGCAGAACTATCGGAAGTATAAAAACAAAGGAGCATCTAAGTGTGCAGATCCACAGATCCTTAAAAATGGCAGGTAAAGAAGGTAGTGAAGAAAGCATATGGAATGCTTGCCTTTATTGGCTGGGGCATTGAGTATAGAAGCTGGCAAATTATGTTACAGTTACATAAAATGTTAGTTAGGCCACATTTGGAATCCTGCGCCTAGTTCTGTTCACACGACTGGAAGGTCATGGAGCTTTGGAGGAAGTACAGGAAAGATTTACCAGGATGTTGCCTGGTATGGCAGGTATTAGCTGTGAGTAAAGATTGAATAAACTGGGATTGTTCTTCCTGGTAACACAAAGGCTGAGGGGTGACCTGATAGATATTTATAAAATATGAGGGGCGTAGATAAGGTGAAGAGTTGGAAGCTTTTTCCCAGGTCAGAAATGACAATTACAAGAAGGCACAAGTTCAAGATAAGGGGGAAAGGTTCAGTAGAGATACGCGGGGGAAGTTTCTTACACAATGAGGTAGACACATTAGAGACATTTAAGACTTATCTGGATAGGCACATGAACAGGCAGGGAACAGAGGGATACAGACGATTGATCTGAACAGGTCAATGTGATTGGTGCAGGTTTGGTGGGCTGAAGGGCCTGTTCCTATGTTGCACTGTTCTTTGCTCTTTGTAAACTCTGAACCTTAACTCTGATTCATACTCCAGATTTCAGTGTACATTTTGTCTTTTTGTGTTTCCTCCCTCCTGCAATGTTGTTTCTTGACTGACTGTTTAGCTTCCATCTTCTGCTCACTTGCTGTCCTGCTGCTTTGGATCCCATCACTGAGGCACTTGCTGGCATCCATCACTGTCTCCGCGAGAGTGAGCAGGCCATGCTGAACAAATTCCAGCTGCCTGTTCCCCTTATTTCAGGAGCGTTTGGGCACTCATAGGGTGGAGGATCAGGAGATGCACAACCCGGGGTCATCCACCCAAGGGGATTCTGGGATTGTCTAGCGCATCAGAATGTCCTCTCTCTGCGACCCCATCATCTCCAGTTGTACCAACTGAGGAGGGTGGCAGTGCCACACAGCAGAACCCCAAAAAGCAGGCAGGGACCCTCCTGGTCTCAACTCTGCAGAGGACACTCTCCAAGGTAATCATAGATAGCAGAGTGTAGCAGTCAGCGAGTCAGTTGGAAAGGTGGGGTGTTTGGTCCTTCACCATAAACACCCAGTGTTAATTTGCTTTTGTGGCTTTAACTGATTTGTAGACGCACAAACCTGGTGAACATTGAAATGACAGGCCTGCTTGGTGCTCAGTTGTTGCTGATATGGGCAGCTGGTTGGTAAATCCAGTGTTATGACTTATTATGATAACGGTCAGTGGACCCTGGGACAGCTGCTGGAAACCTGTTGGTTTTTGGGGCCTTAGCAAATCCTGTGTGGTGCAGAGGGAATTAATTCACGCCTGTCAACACGTGATGTTTGCAATTAGTGGCAGGACTAATCCAATTAAAATGTGCCTTTGTAAAGTTCATCCAATGCTTGCGGAACCTTTCACTGGACCAAGCTGTGGCTTACTCATTAAAGTTTAACCTGATAACTCAAGTATCTGCAAAAGCTGCTGTTATGATATAATGGTTTGTGCTAGGATATTTAACAGTTGTCAAGGCACTGAACGTTATTCTTCCCCATTTATTTGGCACACTTGTGGGCTCTAGAAACTTCTTCCGAGACAGGAATTGTAATTTTATAGCATAAACAGCTTCCATCAGATTTTACAGAGAATCATACAGAACAGAAAAGGCCCTTCAGCCTATCGAGCCTGCACTAGCATATTAGAAACACCTGAAGTCTCACCTAATCCCATTTTCCAGCACTTGGCCCGTAGTCTTGAATGTTGTGACATGCCAAGTGCTCATCCAGATATTTTTTCAAGGACGTGAAGCAATCCAGCTCCACTATCCTGCCAAGCAGCACATTCCAGACCATCCCCATCCTGTGGGTAAAACTTTCTGTCCCTCACCTTTTACCTATATCTCCTCATGACTAAACCTTCAAATAAAGGGAACTGCTGCTCCTTATCCATTCCGTCCATGCCCCTCATAATTGATAGGTCGCTCCTCAGTCTTCTCTGCTCCAACGAAAACAACTCAACCCTATCCAACCTCTCTCATAACTTAAATATTCCATCCCAGTTAATATCCTGGTAAATCTCCTCTGCACTCCTCCAATGCAATCATATCCTTCTGATAATGTGGCAACCAGAACTGCACACAGTACTCCAGCTGTGGCCTCATCAAAGTTCTACACAACTCCAACATAATTTCCCTGCTTTTGTAATCTGTGCCTCGATTGATAAAGGCAAGTGTCCCATTTGGCTTTTTCACCACCCTGCCAACATGCCCTTCCACTTTCAGAGATCTGTGAACAAATATGCCAAGGTCCCTTTATTAGTGTCCTATTATTCATTGAATACTTTCTTGTCAAATTACTCCTCCCAAAGTGTATCACTTCACACTTTTCACGGTTAAATTCCACCTGCCACATATCTGCTGATTTTGTCCATTCTCCGCAACCCTGTGCAGATATCAGGGCTAGTCCTCCTAACCTACACGCATTGGAAGAGCAAGGGATAATTGATCATAACCAATCCATCTAACCCACACATCTTTGGACAGTAAGAGGAATTCGCTGCCTAGTTTGTAGAGGAAGGTGGAACCCCTCAACACTTTTAAAAGGTAATCTGAGTTTGCTCCTGAAGTGCTGGAACTTGCAAGTCTACAGGCCAGGTCCTGGAAGTGGGATTAGAATAGGTGTCTAGTTATTCCTATTTCATTTTGGACCAGCCCAGACTGAATGGACTGAATAGCCTCTTCATGTGCTGTACTTTTCTCTAGTTCCAAATGGAAAACTGGTGATTAACAATGAGTTGGATCTGGACCAAAGTATGAAGACAACTTAAATGTGACCAGACCAGTACTAAGATTTATTTTTAAATCGCTCACGTGCAAATGCCAAATCAAGTGTGTACATTTGATTTCTGTACCTGCCACCTCAGCCCCCCATGCCTCTCAAACCTTACCCCATCCCCATATTCCCAGCCTCTTCAAATTAGCCCAGTAGGTAGCGCTGTCACCGAGAAGGCAAAAAATTTTCTGATTCCACTCCAGGAAGCTGAAATTGAGAAAAATCTAGGTTAATATTCTACTCTACCTAGAGAGACCTGCTAGGTGATGCCATCATTTGGTGAGTGATTAAATTGTGGCTGTGACTGGCCAAAACCTAAAAATGGATTATCGGATGTTTGCTATTTGTGGGATCTTGCTTTGTGCAAATTGTCTGCTGTAAATGGAGAAGTTTCTTATCGCAGAGGGTGGTGAATCTCTGGAATTCTCTGCTCCAAAGGGTAGTGGATCATTAGAAGTATTTAAAGTGGAGGTGGATAAATATTTGATAGTTCAAAGAATAGTGGGCTGCGGGGAAATGGCATGGAAAAGGAGTTGAGGCTTGCATTAATCAGCCATGATCATATAGAAAGGCAGGGCAGTCTTCAAGGTCCTGGTGGCCTGTTCCTGCTTGGATTGCCTGTGTTCTTGTGTATGTTTACTACATTTACAGCAGTACCTTTGAAAATGCTTTTAAAACATTTTGACAAGTTCTACATAAATGCAAGTTCTTCCTGTATTTTTCTGTACATCAGATTAGTCTTAGGCCAGCACTTTCTGTCCAACTCTACCCCTACCGCCCCACCCCTACCTGCAGCGGGTTTTCCGATGGTAGATGCAATGAGCCATTGGCCATCAGTGAGATCTTCTGGTCCCATTGCAGTCTATTGGCTTTAGTGTGGCTCTATTACACCATTGCTGGGGGGACTCATTGAGACTGGTCAGCTTTGACAGGACCAGAAGATCCCATTGGTAACAGGGACGAAAAAAAATCCTGCCCACAAATCCAAACATAGCCATCCTAAATCACTTTGCTTTGGGGAACCCTGATGCAGATAAAATCTAAAGCAATTTTAATAACCTTTAAATTAAATATTCCTCAGTAACATATTCAATGCAAAATAAGTGTGTAATGACTCAGGAAGTTGGCTGAAAAAGGAACATAGCTTCTTCTAAAGTGCATACCATAGTTGTGGTGAACACGTGCTAGTATCTGTCTGGGACTGTAGTTCAGCAGGCTCAGCAGGCCTGTCTTATAAAAAGGTTCAGATAATGATTGTGACCTGGACAAACCATTGCCTGTTACCAGGGGAACTCATACTCAACAAATCTCACAGGGAGATCAATCAACGATTCTCATGCAATCTTATGGGGGTTACCACAAAGTTCATTGTGGAAACAATGTTAAAAACTTCTGAAAAGCATTTGGATAGTTACACGGGTGTAGAGGGATATGGGCCAAATATGGGCAATTGGGATTGCCTTAGGGGTTTAAAAAAAGCAGCATGGACAAATTGGGCCGAAGGATCTGATTCTATGCTGTAACCTCTGTGTCTGTGCCTACAAAAGTCCATTCAAAGTGTTAATAAATTCATGTGTAATGAAGAACTGATAGAAAAGCTGATTTTGCTAGTGTGGTTATGTGTCCTCTTTGTCCCGTTGTCTCAAGAGAACAACTTGTATTTATATAGAATCCTTGGTGTAGTAAAATGTCTCACAGCACTTCATAGGAGAGTTATCAAACAACTCCCATGCAGGGGCAGATGACCCAAAAAGATAGTTTAAAGGGCATCTTCAAGGAGAAGAGAGATGTGGAGAGGTGGATAGGGTAAGGAAGCAAATTTCAGCATTTAGAGGCTTGGCAATGAAAGGTCAATAGTCAAGCAATTAAAATTGTAATGGCCAGAATTGGAGGAACTCAGCACATTGTGGGGCCAGAGGGAAGGACAAGGTCATGAAGATATTTGGAAATGAGAATGGGAATTTTAAAATTGAGGTGCTCCCAAACCAGGATTCAATGTCAGTCAATGAACGCAGGGATGGACGGTGAATTCGACAGAGTGTGAATTAGGAGAAGACTTTTTTTTACAACAATCAGTGACAGCATATTATTTAATGAATTGAATTGAAATCCCACCAGATGCTATGGTAGGATTTGAACCCATTAGTCTGGGTGTGTGGAAAACTGGTATTATCAGTTTGCCACCATCTGACTAATTTATTACCTACATGATTACCTTTTAATCAGCGTCTATCAAGTTTGTCAAGCTTTCTTTTGTGTTTCCTTATGGTGTGAACCTTTAATACCAAGGATTGACCTTAATTTTCTTCGGGCTGCCTCCAATGCCTTAAATAACTAAGCCTGAAGGTCTGGTGGACCACTCTATTGTAGACTTTAAATATGATTCTGTCCAACATGTTTTGACAATATAACTCTTTACTTTTTAAGAGCAAATTCTCTGTCACAATTAAAAATGTTCAACATTGCATCTATTAATAATTTGAACAAAAGGGGAGTGAGGTCAGGCTCAGTTATGAGTGCAGAACAATTTCTGACTAGATTTCCTGTCCACCTGGGCAATTCTCAATGCTCTTCTCATAAAGAAAGAAATCAGATGGAAACCCAATTCTTCAAATATCTGAACAGAACCAAATTTGGATCTTCAGGAAATTAGCACACTGGAATATCTGAAATATAAACAAAAATCATTGTCAACTGAAGTCCTACCTCATCCTCTGCAAGCCAACCACAACTACTTCAATGCACCATTAGAATCTGTACACCGTGTTCTGTGCCTCACGCATGGGTTTATGCCCCACAATGATCACTGCAGTTTGTCCATTTGGCTGCAGTAAGGTTCTGCTTTCCTGCCTCATTCTTTTTGGCACCTCAGATCTTGCATAAATTTCTTGAAATCTTGCTACAGAATATTTTATTAACCATGCAATTGAAACTATTGCCAAGCTGACAGCTGCATTCAATTTTTTTTGCCATCAAATAGTTTGCTATTTTCCAATTCTTAAAAGAAGTGATTTACCCTGTATAGGTTTGCACTGTATTTGAACAGGTGCAATGGTTAGAATTTGTAGTGATCTGTTCTTCATCCATGAGACATGGAGCTGAAGGGGTAAGAAATAAGAGGTCTATTTTGGACCTTTTGGCAGTTGGTGCTGAAGGCAACATGCAGCCTATTTCTGTAGATTACACGTGTGACACATATGCATATGTCGTGACATTGCCGGCAAATTTTCTTTGTTGCAAGATGCCAAGAAGTTAATGCTGTTGTTTGTAAGTTCTTATGTTTGCATCTAATTAGTGAAGACATAAGCCTTATTTTTCCTCATGGGGATCTATGCTGGGCCCCCTATTGTTCATCATTTATACAAATGAGATAGATGACTATGTGGGGGGATAGGATCAATGACACAAAGATTGGCCAGGTGGTTACCAGTGAGGTTGAGTGTCTTGGGTTACAGAAAGATGTAGACGAGATGGTCAAATGGGTGGAAAAGTGTCAGATGGAATTTAACCTTGAAAAGTATGAGGTGATGCACTTTGGAAGAAGTAATACATAAGAACATAAGAAATAGGAGCAGGAGTAGGCCATCCAGCCTCTCAAGCCTGCCCCACCATTCAATAAGATCATGGCTGATCTGTAGTGGTTCAGTACCACTATCCCGCTTTCTCCCCATAACCCTTAATTCCCTTGTCAATTAAAAACCTATCCACTCTTGACTTGAAATTTGATTGGGAAGTATACTATGAAAGGTCTGATGCTGGGAAGTTCCAAAGAACAAAGAGACCTTGGTGTGTTTGTCTATAGATCTTTGAAGGTGGAAAGGTAGGTTAACAGGGTGGTGAAAAAGGAATATGGCACACTCGCCTTTATCAATCGAGGTATAGATTACAAAAACAGAGAGATCATGATGGAGTTGTATTGAACTTTGGTCAGGTCACAACTGGAATACTGTGTGGAGTTCTGGTCACCACATTATAGGAAGGACATGAACACACTGGAGGGGCTGCAGAGAAGAATCATCAGAATGTTGCCTGGGATGGAGCATTTAAGTTATAAAGAGAGATCGAGTAGACTTGGGTTTTATGGTTGGAACAGAGAAGACTAAGAGGCAACCTGATTGAGGTGTACAAGATTATGAGGGGCCTGGACAGGGTGGATAGGGAGCAGGAGTTCCCTTAGTTAAAGGGTACACAAATTGAAAATGAGGAGTGGGAGGTTTCAGAATGATTTGAGGAAAAACATTTTTACTCAGAGGGTGGTGATAGCTGGAAATCATTGACTGGCAGGGTGGTGGAGGCGGGATGCCTCACATCTTTTAAAAGGCACCTGGATGACTACTTGGCACACCATAACGTTCAAGGCTATGGGCCAAGTGCTGGCAAGTGGGACTAAGTAAGCAGCGCAGGGCATTTCATGCATGACTGTAGACTCAATGGGCCAAAGGGCCTCTTTTGCACTGTTGTATTCTATGATTATGTGATTTTGTGAACTGTAGCTGGGACTATGCAGGGAGATAAAAGTTTGTAGAAACCCTAATGCACTAGGACAAGTGAGGATTTGTCCAACAACCTTCTAAAGGGAGGAACCTCTGCCCATTTTTTTCAGAAACAATGACCTCCTAAGTGGCATTGCTACTTTGATATCTCAGAAAAGATGCAGCATAAGGCAGAGGGCCAGTAGCTGAGAGAAATGAAACATATTGGCCTTCAGAAAGGATGAAAGTAATCTCCATCGTGGACCATGTGGAGTATGAACAAAACAGTTTGACATCATGTTCACACCCTGTACATTGGGGGTCCTTAATGGTTTTGCACATCTGATTTAGGTGAATGGAGCTGAATTAACCTCTTTATGGCAGCTATTCTGTTGGAGGTTCCTCTTCCCAAAACCGGCTAGTGCCATCACAATGAAATATGAAGCTGAATTAACCATCAACAAAGGTTCTTCAGAAGTGTTGTCAGTAAAGGGCTGGAAGGGGTCATCGACAGTATTAGCAAGTAGCACTTGCTTATCAATAACCTGCTCACTGATACTCAGTCTGGGCGGCACCAGGTTCAGAAAGCTCCTGACCTCATTGCAGCCTTTATTTCAACATGGATAAAAGAGCTGAATGCCAGGGGAAATGTGAGAGTGACTGCCCTTGACATTAAAGCTGCATTTGACCAGATGTGGCATCAAGGAGCCCTGGCAAAACTGGAGTCAATGGGAAATGTCTTTGCTGGTTGGAGTCATACGGAGCACAAAAGAAGATAGTTATGGTGGTTGGAAATCAATCATCTGAACCATACTACCTTCATCAGGTTTGATGGAGGGGCACAAAGATTACACCGCTGTCTCACAGCACCTGGGACTGGGGTTCGACTCCCAGCTTGGGTTATTATCTGTGCAGAGTCTGCAAGTTCTCCCCGTGTCTGCATATATTTCCTCCAGGTGCTCCAATTTTCTCCCACAGTCCAAAGACGTGCTGGTTAGGTGTATTTGCTATGCTAAATTCTCCCTCAGTGTACCCGAACAGGCACCAGAGTGAAGTTACTCGAGGATTTTCACAATAACTTCATTGCAATGTCAATGTCAGCCTACTTGTGACACTAAACTCTGGTGCTAGCAGTGCTGGTTTGAATGTTGGCCACTGCTGGGACTACAGCCTGTCCATGGAGGAGACTATGGAGGTCAAACTGAAGGTAAATCTGGGGTATCGGTGGGGCTAAGCAGGCAGGCCCCAGCAAGGGGGAATGAGTTTGAGGGAGTGAAGGATTGTAGGATTAATTTTGAGATTTAAGAGGGACGTTTAAGGGGAAGGGGGCAGGGTATTGATTTTCACAGAATCGCAAAATTGTTATCATGCAGAAGGAGGCCATTTGGCCCATGCACTGACTTTCCAACAAGCATCATGACTTAGTGCCATTCCCCTGCATTTTACTCATGCCCCTGCATTTCTACTCAAATGGTCATTTAAACCTCTCTTGAATGCATCAGTTGAACCTGCCTCCATCAGAATTCTAGACAGTGTATTGCAGACCCGAACCACTCGTTGTGTGAAAAGGTTTCATCACATTTGTCTCCTTTGCAAATCACTCCAAATTTCTGCTCTCTCAATCTTGATCCTTTTACAAGCAGGAGCAGTTTGTCCAATGTGTTCACATCCTTCCCATAGTGTGGCACCCAGAACTGTATACAATACTCCAGTCTAACTAATGTATAAGCTTAGCATAACTTCCTTGCTCTTGTATCCTATGCCCCTATAAATAAAGAATACAGATTACTGTATGCTTTATTAACTGCTCTCCCCAACTGGCTTGCCTGCTTTAATGATCTCTGCACTTAAACAGCCAGGTCCTCTGCTCCTTCATCCTTTAAGAATTTTACCCTTCATTTTGTATTATTCTTCCTACCAAAATGCATCACCTCACATTCTTCCACTTTGAACTTCATCTCACATATCCACGCACTCCATCAATTTGTCTGTGTCCTTTTGAAGTGCCGCACTGTCTTCTTCATAGTTTACAATGCTTCCAAGCTTTGCATCATCTGCAAACTTTGAATTGTCCCCCAGTGCACTAAGATCTAGATTATTAATTTAAAGTTTGAAGTTTATTTATTAGTCATTTATTAGAATATTGGCTTATGTTCACACAGCAATGAGGTTACTGCGAAAATCCTGTAGTCGCCACAATCTGGCGCTTGTTGAGATACACTGAGGGACAATTTAGCATGGCCAATGCATCTAACCAGTGCGTCATTTGAACTGTGGGAAGGAACCAGAGCACCCAGAGGAAGCCCACACAGATACGGGGAGAATGTGCAAACTCCACACAGACAGTAACGCAAGCTGGGAATTAAACCCGGGTCCCTGGAGCCATGAAGCAGCAATACTAAAACGCTGTGCCACTGGGCCATTCATGGAGGACCTTTGTTGTTCCACAAAATATGGATGCAACTAGTCTTAAAGAAAAACACATTTCAATTGGACAAGACTGAATATAACTCCTTTGGTTAGCACTGCTGCCTCACAATGTCAGGGACTCAGGTTGAATTCCTGGCTTGGGTCACCGTCAATAAGGAGTTTGTACATTCTCCCCATGTCTACGTGGGTTTCTTCCAGATGCTCTGGTTTCCTCCCACAGTCTCTAATGTACACAGGACATCTCAACATGAGGCTCTCCACACCTGTTTCCCAGCCTGTTGTCTGTCAGTTCACGTTAGTTCACCCAGTAAAAGTTGCTCGGCCACCATTTGGCATGGGCCTTTAATGGCAAGTAAAATAATGGGGGTGAGTGAATGAGGTTTGCATTGGTGGGCTGAGATGCTCAAATGCCTACCCTACAAAATAAGAAAAAATTGGGCATACAATAAAGCAATGTGTTACATTTTAATGGACCTCTCAAACCCACCAATGGGAGAACAGAAAATTTATTGATCAAAATTAAAAACCAATAGAAATGGTTCATGCTCTGTTTTATCAATTATTATTCATGAAAATTATCTTTATTCAAATAGCTTGATTGCATGCTACAGAGCAATTGAAATGTTAATGTGAGTTATATAAGCAACATCTTGATAAAATTTATTAAATACCAAAAACATATGTTTTTAAGAGGGTTGTAATAAAATGGAGCAAAAGTTGGTAAAAATTCAACATTTGTGTTAATACAAGATAGAGAGAAGTGGATAATTTTAGCAAATTGTTAAATGGAAGTAGGGATTAGGGCCTGGGTGGGATAGTGGTCAGTGCAGGCTCAATGGGCCGAATGGTCTCTTTTTGCACCATAGGGATTCTGTGATTCTACGATTCTAAGTACATGTGATAATGAATTCCTTCGCACTGGTAGTCAGTGAGACGCCAAAATATTTTTGTCACAAGCATTGAGAAACATTAACGCTGAGGTTGATTGAGCTTTTATTCTATCCACGGTGCATGTGCAGACAACTAGGTTTTAACATGAAACCTAGTGCGATGAAGCAGTGCTCTGATTTTATTCAAACTTAAACTGTGACAAAGAATAACAGTGACTTCTGCAACCAACTGGCAGAAAATGTTAGGGGCTAAATACGATAGCCCTCAAAAGCAGGCATGGGTTTTGCGAAGTGAAATTAACCCACACCTGCTGATTGCAGGCAGCATGCCAACCTTATGCCACCTGTTTATTTCAACGATTTCAGCACCTAACCAGCACTAACCAGACTGCATGCCTGAGCAGGGGCCAATCTTGTGACTGGTTTACACCAGTTAAAGGTGATGTCCACTGCTTAAAGATAGCCAGCATCCCTTAAAGGGAAGGTCATTGTGTTTGGAGCAGATGTAAGCAACCACAACCACGCAGGAAGTGAGTCAAGACTCAAGATGGAATTAAAGCTTGATGACTTCATGCAAGCTGTCCCTAACATAACCTCAAGTTTAATCTTGTTCTATTCTTTTTAGAACTCTAACTCTCTTAAACTTCCTAATAATGCCCTGATCTTTCTCTTCACCCTATCAGTAACTGCAACACTATATTCTGCATTCTACCCTTTCCTTCTCCCCATATACTCTATGAATAGCATTTCTTGTCAGTAACAGCTTGCAAGAAACAATACTTTTCACTGTATCCCAGTACATGTGGCAATAATAAATCAATCAATCAAGTGAATCTACCTGGGAAATAATGATTAAAAGCATAATTGCGTTTGAAAACCTGAATATTATTGCACTTGGTATAGTAGCCATTCTGAATATTTAGAACATAGAGCATAGAACATAGAACAATACAGCACAGAACAGGCCCTTCGGCCTTCGATGTTGTGCCGACCAAAATAAAAAGCAATGCCCCTCCAAACTAAACCATTCCCTTCTCTTCCATATACTTATCAATTAACCTCTTAAACGCCACCAAACTTGGCGCATCTACAACAGCTGCAGGCAGGGCATTCCACTCCCTAATCACTCTTTGAGTAAAGAACCTACCTCTGATATCCGTCCTATAACTCATACCCCTTAATTTAAAGCTGTGTCCCCTCGTGCTAGCTTTCTCCATCCTAGGAAAAAGGCTATCACTGTCCACCCTATCTAAACCTCTAATCATCTTATATGCTTCAATAAGATCCCCTCTTAGCCGCCTCCTTTCTAACGAAAACAACCTCAAATCCTTCAACCTCTCTTCATAGGACCTGCCCTCCATACCAGGCAACATCCTAGTAAACCTCCTCTGTACCCTCTCCAATGCCTCCACATCTTTCTTATAATGTGGCGACCAGAACTGCACACAATACTCCAAGTGCGGCCGCACTAGAGTTTTGTACAGCTGCAACATGATGCTGCGGCTCCTAAATTCAATCCCCCTACCAATAAAAGCTAAGACTCCATAAGCCTTCTTAACAACTTTATCCACTTGACTGCCTACTTTCAGGGATCTATTGACACATACACCAAGATCCTTCTGTTCCTCAACACTATTAAGAGCCCTACCATTAGCCCTATACTCTACACATTTATTGTTCCTGCCAAAGTGCATTACCTCACACTTTTCCACATTAAACTCCATTTGCCGCCTCTCGGCCCAGCTCTGCAACTTGTCCAAGTCACTCTGTAAACTATAACACCCCTCTTCACTATCTACCACTCCACCAACTTTAGTGTCATCTGCAAATTTACTGATCCATCCCTCAATACCCTCATCCAGATCATTTATAAAAATTACAAACAGCAGGGGCCCCAAAACAGACCCCTGAGGCACACCACTCGTCACCGAACTCCACGATGAATATCTCCCATCAACCACCACCCTCTGTCTTCTATCTGCCAGCCAATTCCTAATCCAATTAGCTAAATCACCCTCTATTCCACACATCTGCATTTTCTGCAGAAGTCTTCCATGGGCCACCTTATCAAACGCCTTACTAAAGTCCATATATACTACATCAACCGCCTTACCCCCATCCACCTCTCTGGTCACTTTCTCAAAAAACTCAATGAGGTTAGTAAGGCATGACCTACCCTTCACGAAACCATGCTGACTATCCCCAATCAATTCATTTCTCTCTAAATAACTATAAATCCTATCCCTAATAATTCTCTCCAATACCTTGCCCACAACAGAAGTAAGACTCACTGGCCTATAATTCCCTGGAAGGTCTCTCTTCCCCTTCTTAAACAATGGGACCACATTCGCTATCCTCCAGAACATTACAAATGAAAGAACATTTGTAATGTTCTTTCAGATATTTTGTGAATAAAGTATATTTCTGCAAAAAAAGTAATATTGACAGGAAATGTGAGTGCCAAGCTTTTCTGATTGTGAACTGGAGGGCTTGGTGAAGGACAGGGGAAAAGAGGAAAGATGTTCTGAGCCTCCAGGGGTCCTGCAGAACTCCGGTCACACAATTAGATGGCAATGTGAACAGAGGGCCTTGGGAGGTCAGCAGCCAGACTGAAGCCTTGAGGGTCTGGATGGAGTGCCACAAGAAGTTCAACAAGCTCGTGTGGATCATCAAGGTCAGTGGATGCATCTTGAAATGCTAAATCCTGCCAACTGTACCACTTGCCTCAGGCACAGTTCAATTCACCACACTCTTTATCACTCATTCTCAGTCAAGCTTCATTCACCTCACTGCACCCTCATACACTTAGCATTGCTGCAGGCCTCAAGCCCAGTAACAATATTCCATTTAGTAGCCATTAAGGTCCCAGATGATCATAGGCACTGACTGAAGGTAATTTAGTTGAGGATCACCATACCTCAGACAAGGGGCAAGGTTTAGAAAGCAGACCCTTATGAATAATCTCAGTTTAAAGTTTATTTATTAGTGTCACAAGTAGGTTTTTATTAACACTGCAATGAAGTTGCTGTGAAAACCCTGAGTCATCACACTCTGCCACCTGTTTAGGTATACTGAGGGAGAATTTAGCATGGACAAGCACCCTAACCAGCACATCTTTTGTATTGTGGGAGGAAACCAGAGCATTTGGAGAAAACCCATAGAGACACGGGGGGGAACATGCAGACTCTGCACAGACAGTCACCCAAGCCAAGAATCAAACCTGAGTCCCTGGCACTGTGAAGCAGCATGCTGCCCCTGATTGAACCCACACTATTGATGTGGCTAATCTTGTTGGGCAGACCTTGATGAGGAGAGCAGGGGCTGGCTGGCAGGGGTGTTGGTGACGTGAGATGGTACCTTGATTAGGAAAGGAGGCCCATGAGAGAGGTGCCCTGCCAGGCTTGTCAGCAGTCTCTGGCCTCGGCCCACGAGCCTCAAAGTTGAAGCCGATTGGGAAGCAGCCTTGAAGCGGTCACATCCTCCATTTAGATGCCTTAACTGGCCTCAGCTGGAACCTTACCCACCTCTGTAAATTGATGACAGGACAGGGTATTGGTGGATGAGGGGCAGGAAGGGCATCAGGCACCTGCTAATGCGCTGGCAGGGCACTGTTACACTCTACCTAGTGTTGCAGTAACTTCACAAGTACAGAAAATAGAGAAGCTCATTGGGATCGCTTTGTTGGATCCTGATTTGGATTAGCAGAAGTAAACCATCAAATTGAAAAAAAATCCATGCCTGAGAGTTTCCTAGTGTGTACAAGCTAAACTATAAAAGAAACTCCTCTCCATTGACCTTAGAACCATTGTACAAATGTTGATGAAATATGTTAGTGTTATAGATACAGCTTATATCCTCCTTCTCCTCAGTGAACAACAGTGGAAAGGCTTTCAATTATTTTTTCACATTCTTAGGATAGATGAATCACCTTATATTGAAAGCATTCTCATGACACTTCCCTCCTCCTTTAAGTCATGAATCATTTATATAACGTAGTTCGTCATGCAGGAGCATGAACTGGTGACCAATAATAAACACATTCATGTAAATAATATGTGGTTTATATGAGGCAGTCCAGACTGCAGACTGTTAAATACCATTTTGTTAAGGACCACACGAATAATTGCTAGTGAAAGTAAAATGAAAGTACTCAACAGGGAGGCAACAAAAAGGAGTCACTGATTTATTGACACATCAAATGAAGCTATCCAAGTTGAACCAACTGAACCAAAATAGCAGCCACAGTGATTTATTTCCAAATATTCTTTCAAAAATGCTGACAGTTAGTACATGATCTCAGAGAAAGCATTTATCTTTGACAAGTGATAGTAGTTACTCAGAACATTTCAAGAGGGCAGTTCACCATCAGCTTCGGAAGGGCAATTTGGGATGGGCAATAAATGCTGGCCCAGCCAGTGAAGTGGGATCAGGCTATTGAATTGAATGATCAGCCATGATCATACTGAATGGTGGGGCAGGCTTGAAGGATCGAATGACTGACTCCTGCTCCTATTGTCTGCAATAATGAATGGTTTTGGTGAGAAATGCTCCTCTCAGGCATTCAACAGTTCTTTGTAGGTTTTAATTCCTGGCTTTGCTGGATGGCATAAAACTAGAGGGCATAATTTTAAGGTGAGAAGGGAGAGATACAAAAGGGTCCAGAGAGGCAATTTATTTTCATGCGGAGGGTGATGAGTGTCTGGAATGAGCTGCCAGAGGTAGAGGCAGGTACAATTCTGTCTTTTAAAAAGCATTTAGACAGTTACATGATTGAGATGGGTATAGACAAATGTAGGGCAAATGCAGGCAACTAGTTCAGTGGTATAAACTGGAGGCATGGAGAAGTTAGACCAAAGGGCCTGTTTCCGTGCTGTAAACTTCTGTGACTATATGAATAGCATTTGTAGTAATGTAAAAGTTTGACCTCCCACAAAATTGAGAAATGTTACAACTTTAGGTAAATTGGTATTTGATTTGCTTGGAGATATTTGAAATTTTCTTCATATGAATTCCAAGTCTAAGCAAATACATCCAAGACCTTTTCCTACCATTTGTGGTTACCAGCTCTTGGGTTTTATAATTTCTTTCATTTCTCCCTTTTCCTCATACAATGCCAGAGATCTGCCTATCTAACAATGCAAACAGTTTTCTTTGTCTTAGATTTTGTTTTCCTTTTTAGCCTCTTTAAGATCTCATAGATCTTTTATTTTACTGACCTGTGAATCTCTGTTCCCCTAACTCATTTTGCTTGGCCATTTGCACAACCTTCACAGATTGGAAGTCTACCCATCTGTTTATTTAACCATCCGTTTAGCCTTTGTTTCATGCTTACACACATTTTCTATCCCACTCTTTAAACTTTTTGTAGTGCATCAGAGATTTATTTTCTTTGCAATTGATCTTCTGTGCCACCCCACACGATGCCATTCTATAACTAAAGCTCTATTATTAACCATCTTTCACTGACCTGGTCACGATTTATACCTTGACTCATCAGATAATTTGTTCCTTAACATATGATCTCTTGTGAGAACTTCCAGTGTGCACTTTGGCTGCTGGTTTTCAAGATTATAGCAGTGACCACACTTCAAACATATTTCAGTGGTTGTCAAAGGCTTTGGGAAATCTTGACATCCTTAAAGGTGTTACATGCAAGCCTTTCTTTTCTTGTCACTTGCGTATTCAATATGATTGATCATGGATCTATGCTCACAATTCAGCACCACTTAGTGAACCAACATCCCCATTGAGTGTCTCTGTTCCCCACAACAAATGGCTAATGCGGAATGAAAACTGGAAAAATATAATTAATACAACATGATGCGTGTCATCAAAAGGAAATTCTGTCTCAGGAGGAGGATGCTTTGGCTTTTTCTCACATAATGTCCCAGTGTTGACGATCCACTGGTCCCATCATTCACTGAAATGTTTTCTGTTTTCTAAACAACTAGTTTTTTTTTGGACTTCTGAGCATCCTTGAAATATTTATTGAGCAAAACTAGCTGTGTTTTTATTACAATCTGATTTTTGCCATTTGTAACCAGTCAGAAAGAGCACCAATTATACTAACGAAACAACATTTACTGTTTACAAAGTTAAGCTCCACTTTCGTGTCTGGCCCGGGTACAGATGGCTGACACCCATGTATCTCTGGCTTTGGTCCTGGCTTTGCTTAGCTGTTTGTATTGATGATAGTATTTAATGAACTTGCTGCACATGACAGAACAGTAATGCTGAACCTTTGACAGAGCCAGAATTCCCAGTCAGTTTAATCGGCAACTTAAAGACTTAGCGAAGAGATAAGATAACCTGCAGCTGTATATTATTTATTTATCCTGAATGAGGAACCACGGACAGTGAACTAATTCAGTGGGACACTAAAACATAAACAATGTCCGTTTCTGAATTGCAGAGCCTTCTGCAGAAAATACGCCTTTCCTGGCTGACTCTGAGCCAGGTTTATTAAGTAAAGGTTCAGAACCTGAGCCCGATATCGGGTGACTTCAGTCAAGTCTGCACAGATCAGCCATGTCGGCGATGTTTTCAGGTGTAGGGGAAACAGGAACGGCAGATGAGTGCTGAGTGTGTTGAACAGAGCTGTGTCTGTGTGCACTGTGCACACCTGCTGCCTGCAGACAATGGCGGCACTCATTCACTTATCAGATCCTTTACTCAACTGTTGCTCAAGTTCCCAGTTACCTTCCACGTGCCAAAAGAGTAACCCCACTCGATGAGTGCCAGCCATTCGGCTTTCAGAGAAAGTAATGAAAAGTCACAAAAGCAGTTTGCAAACTGAGCATTATCTCTTCTCCTACGTCCCCCAGCACTGACTCCACCTCCCCGGCCCCCCTGGGGGAGTGAAGGCCATTATCGTTTTATGAAACAGCATCCACACAGTCTCCCTCAGGGTGACCTGACATCTGCATGATCCACTTTAAAAAAAAGACACTGGAGTATACGCCCTTTAATAAGGATCACTGCCTGTGGCAAGAATAATCATCCTTTCTTTGAGTCCTTCCCACTACACAAGCTTCATTAAAAATGTGTTTTTTAACACTGATCTTCACTGCAAAAACGTGTCCTTTGAATGCCCCAGTCATTAACTCAATGTCAACATTAATGTTTTCATTAGGTAGCAATCATCTTTACTCCATCAAGTGTAGAATTCGGTTTATTAGAGAAAATGTACTCAAACAAACAGAGAGATCACTATATTTATAAGCCTTAAAGATGACTATAGTGAAGCTACTTTCATACCAATTAGCTTCTTGCAGTAGTTTTGTTGCCAAACCCTGTATCATGGAAATAAAAGGAAAAATGCTGGATAATCTCAGCAGTCCTGACAGCATCTATGGAGAGGAAGTAGAACCAATGTTTCGAGTCCAGCTGACCCTTTGTGATGGATCTTTGTTTCATATTCCAGCATCTGCAGTATTTTGCATTTACTTTATATCATAGAACCGTGTAATCATTTCACAACAGCAGGCTGAAGGGAGCATGGGGAATATGTCATGAAGGTTCAGCTTTACAAGATGACTCCATTTCAACATGTATCCAAACAAAATTCAGAATTCTAGATAAACACCTCAGCTAGAGGACAGGGTCATGTGATCCAGTTGCCATGGGGAATAAACTTCAGATAGAAATCTATTGAGGTGGGACAGCAGTTTTAAAATCTTTAGTAGTAACTCAGAAAAAGGACAATTGCTGTTTGAGGGGCAGGCACTAAAAAAGGTAAGGGGGTAATGTTCTCCATATATCTGCTGTGGTAACGGGGGGCTGGTTTGTGCTAATAATGAAGCAGGAGGCTTTCAGGAATTCAGTTTCCATTCAACAGAAAGGGAACGGAATGGACAGGGCCATTGGAGATTTAAGGAATGTGGAATTGCTGAGGCATGTCTTGTTGGTGATAATCACACGTGGAAAAACTTGTGCCAAGTGGAACAATTGTCGAAGGACATCAAAAGCTTCTATCTGGTTATGGACGGATGAAGTGAATCTCCATTAGAGAGCTGGGTGGCAACAGACCTAACCACTGCTTCATCATGCAAGTTAGAGGTGGCACAGTGGTTAGCATTGCTGCCTCACAGCACCAAGCACCCCGGTTCAATTCCAGCCTTGGGTGAATGGGCAGAGTCTGCACATTATCCTTGTGTCTGCGTGGGTGTTCTCTGGATTCTCCGGTTTCCTCTCACAATCCAAATTTGTGCAGATTAGGAGGATTGGCTATCAGTGCCAGGGGGATTAGCAAAGTAAATCATTGTAGTTATGGGATAGATTATGAACCTGGGTGCGATTGTGGTCGGTGCAAACTTAGAACGTAGAACATTACAGCGCAGAACAGGCCCTTCAGCCTTCGATGTTGCGCTGGCCAATTAAGAAAAAGCAATGACCCTCTAACCTAAACCATTCCCTTTTTGTCCATAAACTTATCTACTAACCTCTTAAACGCCACCAAACTTGGCGCATCTACAACTGCAGCAGGCAGGGCATTCCATACCCTTACCACCCTCTGGGTAAAGATGGGCCAAATGGCTTCCTTCTGCACTGTAGGGATTCTTTGATTCTGTGGGAGTGAATTGGATCATTCTTTTGATGCTATGTATCTGCCCAAATTTTGGCGCACAGTCAGAAGTTTTGCATTACACATTTTGGTTACAATAGTTAGTCAATTGTAAAGTATCTCTTCCCTGGTTTGATATATTAGTTGCTTCTTAATTAATGATAAGAGTATACATAAGAACACAAAAAATAGAAGCAGAGGCAGAAAAAAGCTATTCAGAACCTCAATAAGATCATGGATAATCTACTGTGACCATAACTCCATTTTCCTGCCCTTTCACACCCAAACCTCACCCCCACCCCACCCCCATAGCTGTTGACTCTCCTGTTGATCAAAAATCTGTCTCGCTCAGCTGTGAATATATTTGGTGATCCATTGCTCCCTGTGGAAGAAAACTCTAAAGATTAATGAACCTCTGAGAGAAAAAATTTCTCCTGATCTCAGTCTTAACTGGGAGATCTCTTATTTTAAAAAGCCCTGTCTAGTTCTAGAATCCCCCTTGAGGAGAAGCATCCTCTCACTATCTACCCTCTCAAACCCCCTCGCAATTTTATATATTTCATTAGGCCACTTACAATGCAAATCTATCCCACATTCAATAAGGAAACCAAAACTGTACAAAACATTTTACCTGAGGTCCCCATGCCCTGTACAGTTAAACCAAAGCTTTCCTATTTTTAATCCATCCCCCTTTGCAATTAAAGTTTTCCTAATTAATTGCTGTACTTGCATGCTAATCTTTTAATCCCATATCATTCTGTACGGCAGCATTCTGCAATCTCTCTCCTTTAAATAATATTCTGCTTTCTGATTCCTCCTGCCAAAGTGAACATTCTTCTCCTTATTTACTCCATTTGACAAATTTTTCTCACTTACTTAATCTATCTTTGCAGATGTCACACAGCACACGCAGTGGTACAGTAGTTAACACTGATACCTCACAGCACCTGGGATCTGCGTTTGATTCCCGGCTTGGGTCACTGTCAGTGCGGAGTCTGTATGTTCTCCTTATATCTACATGTTTCCCCCAGTTTTTTTCCCACAGTCTGAAAGACGTGTTGATTAGGTGCATTGGCCATGCTAAATTCTCCCTCAGTGTACCCGAACAAGCGCCAGAGTGTGGCGACTAGGGGATTTTCACAGTGACTTCATTGTGATGTTAATGTAAGTCTAAATAAATGACTTGCTTTCCTACCTATTTGTGTACCATTAACAACTTTAGCTACGACACAGTTGGTGCCAAATCATTAATATAGGTTGTAAAAAATTGAGGCTCAGCACAGATCCTTGTGAGAGTTGACTAGTTATGGTTTATTGATTTAAAATAGTCCATTTATCCAACTCTGTGTTTCCTGCTCGTTTAACAGTGCATACTAATGTATCAAACCAAAACCGTGAGCTCTCGGAGATCAGGTGTTTCTCACTTGACGGTGTAGACTTGATGGGCTGAAGGGCATCTTCTGCATTGTGTGATTCTATATTTCCATTTTCTACAACTTTTATCTTATGTAGTAACTTTTTATGTGACACATTATCAATTGACTTTTGGAAATCCAAATATATCATCCCGTTACTTATTCAAATCTCTGCTATTTCTTTGTTTCCCATTATTAAATCCCTGCCTCTCCCCCCATGGAACAAGCACTTATTGAGGCACCCTTTTCCTTTTTGTATACTCATGGAAGCTTTTACTGTCCGTTTTTATATACCTTGTTAGCTTTCACTCATACTCTAGATTTTTCCTTTTATCCTTTGCTTGTTTTTAAAAGAAAAATCCAGTCTTTTGGCCCACCCCTGATCTAATAATAGCCTTAACTTCCTTAGTCAACTATGGATAGTGCATCCCTCCCATGTCCCTTGTACCTTAGTGTCCAAAGATGTGCAGGTTATGGTGATTAACATGAGGTTACAGGGATATGATTCAGCCTCTGGATAGGATGTAGACACTGGTGTTTATACAAAGGCTGCGCATATTAATACCATGCTTTGCACATACACAGACATTGTTTAAATTTCGATCTCACAATACATATAGGTTTTACCAAAAACGGACACATTTTGCACTAGTCACATATTTACCCTCCGTTGCAGAGACCTCTAACTATTCATGGTATGACCAGCCTCACAATCTCCAACACTGTTCTTACTGTCCGACACCAACACTTAGTTATCTCGAGAAAGGACAGCTTGTACAATTCTTGCAAGTTCTTGCAAATGGAAATTCTGCTGGCTTTAAGCTGTACAAAAGTGCTAACCTTTGTAACAAAGAGAAAGTTGGTTTTCTGCAACAAAGGAATCTGTAAATATTTTTCAATTTTCTTATTAATTATTAATTCTTAAAGCTCACAATGCAATCATTTTAATATATCAGCATTTGTCATTTTTATTCCCTAACTCCCCAACAGCTGCTATGCCCAACAAAAGCACAGTATAGTCATAACTTTAAACAGGGACTGTATTCAGTATAGTATTATTTTGGAACTAACTTTTTTTTAAAATTTGATTTGATTTATTATTGTCACATATATTAGTATACAATGAAAAGTATTGTTTTTGCACGCTATAGAGACAAAGCATACCGTTCATAGACAAGGAAAGGAAAGAGTGCAGAATGTAGAGTGCCATTCATAGTTAGGGTGTAGAAAAAGATCAATTTAATATGAGGTAACTCTGCTGGTAGCAGGGAAGAAGCTGTTTGCGAGTTGGTTGGTATGTGACATCAGACTTTTGTATTCTTTTTCTCCACAAAAGAAGGTAGAAGACAGAAAATTTCGGGGTGCGTGGGGTCCTTAAATATACTGGCAGCTTTTCCGAAGCAGCGGGAAGTGTAGACAGAGTCAATGAATGGGAGGCTGGTTTGCATGATGGATTGGGCTTCATTCACAAAATCTTGTATCGCTTTGCAGTTTTGGACAGAGCAGGAGCCATACCAAGCTCTGATACAACCAGAAAGAATGCTATGGACTTCAAAAGGATCTTATGTTGGTGCCAAAGGTCTTATTAATTATTAATTCTTAAAGCTCACAATGCAATCATTTTAACATATCAGCATTTGTCATTTTTATTCCCTAACTCCCCAATAGCTGATATGCCCAACAAAAGCACAGTATAGTCACAACTTTGCAATTTCTCGCAGACTCAACAGTATCGCAAATCTTCAAAATGTTCCTAAGTGAATGATCAGGGACAGAATGTCTCACTTGAATGGACATACTAAGGTGAGAATAATGCTTGGCATAGAGATATGTGGTGACTGAGGAGGTAGGTGCAAAGACAGAGCTTGGCATAGGGGATATGAGGAGACACAAAGGGTGGGTGGAAGAGCAGAAACTCATATTCTCTACAGAAGCGTAAAGAATATGAAATGATATATGAGTTTGTAGAGGGCAAAGCATGGCACAGGATCGTAAGGAGTGGAGGATGTAACTTGACATAGGGGCACGAGGGGATCCTTATTTTTTAAAGGCTCCCCCCTTTCTCACTAGGCTTCTAAGGGTCCTCTAAGGGTCATGAACAATGCTGTTTAGACTGGCCCAACTATACGAAAATTGCAGAGGAGTAGGAGATGCCTATGTTTGCAATGGATAGATTGGGAGTGTCAGACGCAGGCTTTTGACTGGAACCAGCCCATACTCTTTGAATACAATCCTAAAACTTGGACAGCTTAGGATTGGTGTCAGAAATCTCTGACTCGGGGCCTGCCTCCCATTTTTAAAAGCTTCATGCATCAATCCACTGTAAGATACCCAAGCCTGATCTTTTTCAAGTCCACAAGTAAAGAAAACAAACCTCCTAGTCACAAGATTAAAAAC
The DNA here is from genome assembly GCA_024679065.1 of Sphyrna mokarran. NCBI lineage: Eukaryota > Metazoa > Chordata > Chondrichthyes > Carcharhiniformes > Carcharhinidae > Sphyrna > Sphyrna mokarran. The sequence goes on along the minus strand of JAGIQG010000007.1, from coordinate 17,112,781 downwards.
AACTAACTTTGTGCTTTGCTGAAAAACCTACCTCTCTGAGGGAATCCTTCAATGGCTTTGATACACAACTTCGGTCCTGGAATTCACCAGCTTCCTTGGAAAAATGGAAAAGGGCACTAGCTTCACCAGGCCTGAACCAAGATGAGCCAATAATGCGACTTACAAACTATTCTTTTGTGTGTAATTTGTAAAAATGCACTTTCCTTTTTAACTATATTTTCCCTGAGTGTAAATATGTGTGTATGCATGCGTGCGTGTGTGTGTGCGTGCGTGCGTGTGCTCATGTGTGTGTGTGCACTTACTTAATCTATCACTAACTAACAAGTGTGTGCGTGTGTGTGTGCGCCTGTGCGTGTTTGTATGTGTGTGCGTGCGTGCGTGTGCGTGCTGTGTGTGCACACGTGTGTGTATGTGTGTGTGTGTGTGTGAGTATGTGTGTTTGTGTGCGTGCGTGTGTGTGCACACGTGTGCGTGCTGTATGTGCACATGTGTGTGTGTGTGTGTGTGAGTATGTGTGTGTGTGTGGTGTGTGTGGGTGTGTGTGTGTTGGGGGGGTAGTAAGTCACTGATATACTTTAAGGTTTTCTGGATAAGTTGTGGATAATTTAAATATTTATTTAAATAATTTATTTAAACCCATGAAAAGTTTGCTTGTTATTCAAAATAATTATAGACTCCAGTGGTTAGGGAACAGCCACATCCTCCTTTTCAAAAACTCAGCTGCCAGAATTTGATATTACCCGGGTGAGTGCGTGTCTGATCCGGAAGTATGTGAAATCATACAAGAATCACGGGCACATGCTGCAGTGTTATCACACCCTGACGATATATTTCGATTGTTGGCCACTGCCAACAATCAAGAAGCCAAATTAAATTAGTTAAGCAGCAATTGAGTGGGATTTCATGCTGCTGATCTGCCGAAAGGCCTGTAAACCTCTATGACCCTATACCTTTACGGTTGGCGGGCTGGCTGGTTGACAAGGCCTTTATGTTTAAGCTTCAACTTCCGTCCAAGGTAATGTGAAATTAAGGGCTCGAATAAAATGTGCCTTGGGACCGTGGTCTGTGTCTGGTTGTGCTGCCCAGACACTCATGGCAAAGCTTTTCCCCTGCTATTTCTTTTTTACAGGTCTGCAGCTCACTCAGACAGCTCCATGGCAGCTGTCCCCTGAGGGAGTATCTTGGAACGACCAGCCGCACATTCCCTTTTCTCAGCAGCCGCCCTCTTGCTGCTGTCCCTGGCAGCGTTCAGTCCCTCGGTTTTAGCCCAGATGGCCCTAAATAAGTATGAGCAACACCATCTCAGGCGGGAGTGGGCCTCACACCTACCTCTGCCCATGCCAACTTTGGGCACATCCCGAACTCAGGCCAATGTTTACTGCCAGTGAGTGAAAGAAGTAAGGGTTTCATTTCTCTCCCACCCCTGTCTGTAACAGTCCTTTCAATTTATCTACCTTGTCCTGAACGTTGTGAGCTTTTAATTCTGCCTATTTACTATTTTTCTCCTACTCTGATTTCATTTGCCGGTGTGTTCTTATGTTTGTACATTCTGTTCCTTCCTGTTGCCCTCTGTATGATTACCCTGCATTATTGCCTTGCCTTTGTCTTTACCTTTTCAAATCTCTCCTCCCATGGACCCTCTTTCCCCAATTATTACTTACTTCAAAGCCATCTCTATAGCCCTAGTAGTCATTGATCGCCAAACTGGTGCCTGCATAGTTCAAGTGAAGATCAACTAATAGTAGCCCTTCTTCTTTCCTCAGTAATGGTGCCAGTGTCCCATGGATTGAAATCTATTTCTCATACAGCAAGCTTTGAGTCATGCATTCAACTATCTGATGTTACTTGTGCTAAGTCATCTTGCTCATGGCTCAGATATTAATTCACTTGAGCTCATTTTTGTGCATCACACCTTAATGATTCTGCCTTTCAATTTAGCTCCTGGCTCCTTTAGGTGCCTTAGCACAATCTCTTTCCCAGTCTTACCTATGCTGTTATTAATGCTCTTGAGAAGCAGTGGTGTAGCGCTATTGTCACTGTACCGTTAATCCAGGGAGCCAGGTAATGTTCTGGGGACCAGTATTCGAGTCCCATCATGGCAGATGATGAAACTAAATGTCAAATGGAATCATTATTGTAAAAACCCACCTGAATCAGTAATATCCTTCAGGGAAGGAAATTTGCCATCTTTACCTGGTCAACATGCGATTCCAGACTTACAACAATGTAGTTGACAAGAGGTGGTTAATTCTTAACTTAAGAGATGATACCTCTTAACTTTCACCCAGTTCAAGGACAGCTGGGGATAGGCAACAAATGCTGGCTTTGCCACAGTGCCCACATCCCATGGGATCCTTCTCCTCCTATTCAAACTTCCTGTCTAACCCTGACATTTCCTTATGTCCTTCACCCTGTCTTTGGGATAGAAGCATAATCTGTGGGGCTCATACAAGGGAAACAGATATTAATGGATGTTATTGTCTGTTACCACAGAGACATTCCCCAACTTAAATTCCAAACCATAGTTATGGTCAGTGCTTGTCCTCCCTGCAGTCTTTGACCTTATGCAAACAAGAATATAACACCTGATGGACAAGTGCAAGAGCTGGGGCTCTTTTATTGTAAACCTTTGGAGCCTAATACCTTCCTCACTTGCATTCAAACCTTCCTGTCCCTGAAATGGACCAAATTTGAAGTATTTTACCTAAGAATGTGACTGATTCCTGGAAAAATGTCCAAGCAACTTTTCCCCTCCCTGATGTATCATTAAAGTTTAAAGTTTATTTATTAGTGTTACAAGTAGGCTGACATTAACTACTGTATACTGTAAAAACCCCCTAGTCACCATACTCCAGCACCTGTTCAGGTACACTGAGGGAGAATTTAGCACGGTCATTGCACCTAACCAGCATGTCTTTTGGACTCTGGGAGGAAAGCAGAGCACTCAGAGGAAGCCCACGCAGACAAAGGGAGGATGTGCAGATGGTGTAGCCATCACTAAATTCCCCAATGTCAACATCCTTAGGGTTACCATTGACCAGAAACTCAACTGCACTCAGCACATAAACACAGTAGCTACAAGAGCAGGTCAGAGGAGAGGAATACTGTGGCAAGTTACTCGCTTCTTGAATCCCCAAAGCCTATTTACAAGGCACAAGTCAGGAGTGTGGTGGAATACTCCCCACTTGCCTGAATGGGTGCAGCTCCAACAACGCTCAAGAAGCTTGACACCATCCCAGACAAAACTTGATTGACATCACATCTACAAACGTTCACTCCCTCAACCACTGATGCTCAGTAACAGCAGTGTGCACTATCTACAAGATACCCTGCAGCAATTCATCAAAGATTTTTGGACAGCATCTTCCAAACGCACACCACTTCCATCCAGAAGGATAAGGGCAAGAGATACATGGAAACATTACCACCTGCAAGTTCCCCTCCAAGCCACTCACCATCTTGACCTGGAAATATATCACCGTTCCTTCGCCCTTATGATTCGGTTTGATTTGATTTATTATTATTGCCACATGTTTTAGTGTACAGTGAAAAGCACTGCTTCTTGCACACTATACAGACAATACATACTCTATACAGTGAAAGAAATGAGAGAGTGCAGAACGTGGTGTTAAGTCATAACTAGAGTGCAGAAGAAGATCAGCTTAATGCAAGGTTAGTCCGTTCAAAAGTCTGATGGCAGCAGGGAAGAAACTGTTCTTGAGTTGGTTGGTACGTGACCTCAGACTTTTGTATCTTTTCTCTGAAGGAAGAAGGTGGAAGAGAGAATGTCTAGGATGTGTGGGGTCCTTAATTATGCAGGCTGCTTTGCCAAGGCAGCGGGAAGTACAGACAGAGTCAATGGATGGGAAGCAGGTTTGCATGATGGATTGGGCTACATTCATGACCTTTTGTAGTTTCTTGTGGTCTTGGGCAGAGCAGGAGCCATACCAAGCTGTGATACAACCAGAAAGAATGCTTTCTGTAATGATCTAAATCCTGGAATTCTCTCCCTAACACCATCATGGGACAATACACCATACATGTACTGCAGCGATTCAAGAAGGCAGCTCACCACCACCTTTTCAAGGGCAGATAGGGATGGGCAATAAGTTTTTGCCAGCCAGTGATGCCCATGTCCCAATGAATAAGAAAAAACTCTGCACGGAAACTGATCCAAGCTGGGAATTGAACCCGGGTCCCTGGTGCTGTGAGGCAACAGTGCAAACTACTGTGCCACCATGCTGCTGAGTCCAAAAATATTCTTATACTTCTACCCTCACACTCACTGATATAGATAACTGATTGAATTTTTAAATTTTCCCCCTTAGAGTTTAGAGCGGGAAAATATCAACCCATCATTTATCTACATCACATTTAGATCATTTTTTGGACTCACGTCTGTTACCTCTTTTATCTCCCTGCTGTCCTCACTCTCGCTCTTGCTTTGCTTGTGTTGATTTTAGTTTGCTTGTTATAGCAAAAGTTTTAAAACATGAATTCTTGTCCTCTGGTTCTTTCTGTTGGTCATTGAGAAATTCATCTCTTTTTAAAAGTTGCCAATCTCTATGGGGATCATAACAAACACCTTTGCAGCTTTTGTCAGTCAATGGCAGTGCGAAGTCAACGTCTCATTTACAGAGAACACTGGGCGAGATTTAATTTTGTATCAATTAGTCTCGTAGTGAAGGTTTCAAATATACATAGAACACTCTCTCAAAAGCACATTGGGCTTGTACAAAGATAGAGACAAATCACTTACAGAGCAAATGTTTCCTTTAAAACGAGAACAAGCCTTAATTAGCATTAATAGCACTGATATTATGATTCCATCACCAGTTTGAACAAAAATAGATCAAAGTAATTTTATTTTAAAAGTACCCACTGGAGAGATAAAGATGCATTGAGATTTAATTTACTCTTTTAATACACCACTTAATGTGCTTGTGTGTACTGTTAATGCATTTATCAAGCAATTCAAATGAACAGTGTAGAATTGTGTTACCATGACATATAAAGATATTTTCCACATACACAAGGGAACAGAAGTAGATCCTTCAGACTATGAAACCAAATGTGTCATTCAATTAGAGCTTGGCTAATCTGTATCTCTATTCCATCTACCTACTTTGGTACCGGAAGACTTAATACCCTTATGTAATCAAAATCTATCAATCACAGTTTCAAAATTTTCACTTCACACTGCCACCCCACCAAACCCCTCAACCCACCCCACCCCCCCCAAACTTCAACTGCTTCTTAGTGGAAGTAAACTCCAGATTAGCAATAAGTCTAAGTTTATTGTTAGTGTCACAAGTAGGCCTATATTAGCACTGCAATGAAGTTATGTGAAAATCCCATAGTCACCACACTTAGGTGCCTGTCAGGCACACTGTAGGTATGAAGCCAGTGCACCTAACCAGCATGTCTTTTGGACTGTGGGAGGAATCTGGAGCACCCGGAGGAAACGCATACAGACATGAGGAGAGCATGCAGACTCCACACAGACAATGACGCAAGTTATCTGTTGTTTGAAGATGTGCATCCTGATACCACTGCTAAAATCCTTTAACCCTCCCTACTTGTTCTAGATATTTCTTTCTCTCTCTCTACCCTGTCAAATTGTTGAATCATCTTACCCACCTCGATTAGATCACCTGTTAACATCTAGACTGAAGCCTAGTCCTTGCAACTTAATTTAACTCTTTGAATATAATATCTGGGGTAGGGCACACCATCTGTGACCTGTATATCCTTCCTTAGATACAGTACTTAGAACTGAAGATAGTTTTCTAATGAGGTTAAGACAGAGATTTATTTAATATAGCTTCCAATCTTGTAGTCTATAAGCATTGAGCCACCAGACAATGGTGTAGAAATGGATCTAGGTATGAGAACCCAGCCATGCTCTAGAAAATCCCATCCAAAGTCAACTGACCAATGCATGGTCCGCGTCTCGCCTGCTGTAATTCCTGTGGTGGCAGGATGGGAAAATTCTGTCCATGGACTTTGGCCTTAGGCTTTACCTAAAGAATTATAAATTCCCTTTGTTTCAGATTTATACCCACCTTTTGGCTGATGACAAGACACTGATAGAGGTTTATAAAATGTTGAGAGGAATAGATAGGGTGGACTCTCAGAGACTATTTCCCCGAGCTGAAATGGTCACTACGAGAGGACACAGATTTAAGGTGCAGGGAAGCAAATAGAGAGGGGATGTTAGGGGTAAGTTTTTCACTCAGAGGGTGGTGAGTGAATAGAATTGGCTGCCATTGGAGGTTGTTGAGGCAAACTCACTGGAGTATTTTAAAAGACTTCTGGATGACTATATGGAAACAAATAGGATAGGGGGTTATAGATAGGTCTGTGGATTGGTAGATGTGATTGGTGCAACTCATGGGCCGAAGGGCCTGTTTGTGCTGTATTGTTCTATGTTCTATGTTCTATCAGCCAAAAGTCTTAAAACATGAATTCTTATTCTTCAGTTCTTCCCGTGGGTCGTTGGGAAATTAATTTCTTTTCAAATGTTATCAGTCTCTACAGAAATAATAAGGATGGCACGGTGGCGCAGTAATTAGATTGCTGCCTCACAATGCCAGGGACCTGAGTTCAATTCCCGACTTGGGTCACTATCTGTGTGGAGGCTGCACATTCTCCCCATGTCTGCATGAGTTTCCTCTGGGTGCTCTGTTTCCTTCCATAGTCTGAAAGAAGTGCTGGTTAGATGCATTGGCCATGCTAAATTCTCCCTCAGTGTACCCGAACAGATGCTGGAGAGTGGTGACTGGGGGATTTTCACAGTAACTTCATTGCAGTGCTAATGTAAGACTACTTGTGACATTAATAAATAAACTTTAAACAAATATCTTTGAAGCCCATCTGTTCTATGCCATCAGTCAATGACTGGGTCAAGTCAACGTCTCACTTACAGACTTTACTGGGCTAGATTTAATTTTTGCATTACTTAGTCTTGTAGGGAAGCTTTCAGACAAATACAGAAACTACCCTTGAAAACACAATGGACATGTTCAGAGAAAGGGACAGCTAGAGTTAAGACACAAATCTAATTGAATAGCACCATAGTCTTGAGGGTAAATGGCCTATTCCTGTTCCTATGTACGTGTGGAAAGTATTTATGTTAACACGATTGCTGCCCTGTTATTTCAATGGCTTAATTGCTTCATTAAAATAGCACAAACAGTGCTACTCAAACACATTAAGTGTTACGTTCAAAGAGTAAATTGAACTCCAAAGTATCTTTATCTCTCCAGAGGGGACTTTTAAAATAAAGTGTCTTTGATCTATTTTTGGAATCACCATATTAATACTGATTAAAATTTGTGCTCATTTAGAGGAAACATTTGCTAAGCTGCTTCTGTCGGTCACACCACATGGGTCAGGCTGCCTATCCTATTGGCAACAATCATAGAACATAGAACATAGAACAATACAGCACAGAACAGGCCCTTCGGCCTTCGATGTTGTGCCGACCAAAATAAAAAGCAATGCCCCTCCTAACTAAACCATTCCCTTCTCATCCATATACTTATCAACTAACCTCTTAAACGCCACCAAACTTGGCGCATCTACAACAGCTGCAGGCAGGGCATTCCACTCCCTAATCACTCTTTGAGTAAAGAACCTACCTCTGATATCCGTCCTATAACTCATACCCCTTAATTTAAAGTTGTGTCCCCTCGTGCTAGCTTTCTCCATCCTAGGAAAAAGGCTATCACTGTCCACCCTATCCAAACCTCTAATCATCTTATATGCTTCAATAAGATCCCCCCTTAGCCGCCTCCTTTCTAACGAAAACAACCTCAAATCCTTCAACCTCTCTTCATAGGACCTGCCCTCCATACCAGGCAACATCCTGGTAAACCTCCTCTGTACCCTCTCCAATGCCTCCACATCTTTCTTATAATGTGGCGACCAGAACTGCACACAATACTCCAAGTGCGGCCGCACTAGAGTTTTGTACAGCTGCAACATGATGCTGCGGCTCCTAAATTCAATCCCCCTACCAATAAAAGCTAAGACTCCATATGCCTTCTTAACAACTTTATCCACTTGACTGCCTACTTTCAGGGATCTATTGACACATACACCAAGATCCTTCTGTTCCTCAACACTATTAAGAGCCCTACCATTAGCCCTATACTCTACACATTTATTGTTCCTGCCAAAGTGCATTACCTCACACTTTTCCACATTAAACTCCATTTGCCACCTCTCGGCCCAGCTCTGCAACTTGTCCAAGTCACTCTGTAAACTAAAACACCCCTCTTCACTATCTACCACACCACCAACTTTAGTATCATCTGCAAATTTACTGATCCATCCCTCAATACCCTCATCCAGATCATTTATAAAAATTACAAACAGCAGGGGCCCCAAAACAGACCCCTGAGGCACACCACTCGTCACCGAACTCCACGATGAATATCTCCCATCAACCACCACCCTCTGTCTTCTATCTGCCAGCCAATTCCTAATCCAATTAGCTAAATCACCCTCTATTCCACACATCTGCATTTTCTGTAGAAGTCTTCCATGGGCCACCTTATCAAACGCCTTACTAAAGTCCATATATACTACATCAACCGCCTTACCCCCATCCACCTCTCTGGTCACTTTCTCAAAAAACTCAATGAGGTTAGTAAGGCATGACCTACCCTTCACAAATCCTCTGGTAGATCATGAGATTTGAATTGATTTGATTTATTATTGTCGCATGTATTGGGATACAGTGAAACATATTGTTTCTTAAGTGCTGTACAAATAGAACATACCTTTTGCACAGTACATAGGGGAGAAGCAAAGGAGAGAGTGCAGAACTTAGTGTTACAGTCATAGCTAGGGTGTAGAGAAGGATCAACTTAATGTATGGTAGATCCATTCAAAAGTCTGATGGCAGCAGATCAGGAAAAGGGGCTGTGATTACCAGAATTGTGGGGGATCACTCCTGTTTCCCTTGAGTCTACAACAAGGAAAATTCAAATTAAAACTTTGTTTTGATTGCCAACTCTGCAGGATCACAGAATGATAGGATCCTAGAATCCCTACAGTACAGAAGGATTTGGTTCATTGGTCCATTGAGCCTGCACCAACAATCAAACCCAGGCTCTATCCCGTAATGCTACATATTTAGCCTGCTAATCCCTCGGCACTAAGGGACAATTTAGCACGGTCAATCAATGTAACCTGCACATCTTTGGACTGTGGGAAAAACTGGAGCACAAAGAGGAGAGACACGGAGAGAATATGCAAACTCCACACAGTGACCCAAGGCCGGAATCGAACCTGTGTTCCTGGCACTGTGAGGCAGCAGTGCTAACCACTGTGCTACCGTGCCACCCTGATTCAAGATTGCCCTGAGGTCTCCAGAAATTAAAGCCTAATCTCCAGGGTCCTGCCAGAAACAATGGCAAAGAGAAGAATCATGGGAAGCAATATGTTTAAAAACAGAAAAAAATCATTGAACACTTTGGTTATTAATAAAAAAAAGTGCTGGGGAGAAAGTTGATCTGGCTAACTGGAAAACATTGAGTCTGTTTGCTTTCAAGTTGGACCAAATCAGGGGGAGGGGAGTTTGGGGCTTGGAGCACCGTGAGGATGGACAGGTTGGTGGAATATGGGGACAAGACTGTTAGAGGCAGGAGATAACACTCCCAGGAATATGCCCAACCAGAGATGGCCAACTTGTTCGGAGACTATGGAAAAATCCTGACCCCTGACCCTCTCATTGCGAATAAATCTTACGCAAGGGCCTTCTAGTAGTCTATTTAGACCATGAAGCTGAACGTGAGCCTTTAATTGAGGCATTGGCAGTGCCAATCTGGCAATGCCAATCTGTGCCAGGGCAGACTCCAGCAAGAACCTCATGGGGGAGGGAGGATAGATTTATTTGTGGTGGTGGATGGGAGCAGATCTGGGAAGTAGGGATACTGGCTGTCTGTCTAGGGGGTGGTGGCATGTGCTGGCACCGAATGCTGGAATGGAGGAGGGGCGTGGGAGGGGTCCACTGCTCGGGGAAGCTTGGGTGTCGGATCTCCTTTAAAGATGGCACCCTGATCTCAGTGCAGTTGGGCTTTGCCAATGTATTGAGGCTCTGCCCCCTTACATGATGGTATGAAACATATCTAACTTTCTTCTTTGGCAGAGTGCGGTAAGATCTGGAGAGAAAGTCTCTCACCAGAAACAACACTCTGGATGGGATCTTCCGGCCGTGCTTGCACCAAGACTGGAAAATTCTGTCAAAGATCAACAGACCTTTGCATGGTCCTGTCCCACCTGCTACGATTCCTGTGGCAGGCAGGACAGGAATATTTCATCCCTGCCTTTCTTTGGTAAGATTTTACCCATTATGTACCAATTTCTGCCCCAATACGTTATAATTTTAAATAATACAAAGAAATTAAAATGTTCGCAATGTGAGTGAATGATGAACTTATGGTGCATTACTCAACGTTATAGACCAGGCCAGTCTCAGCACAAATCCAAACATCCCTCTCTCAGTTTGTAGCCCAAGCTTAAAGACTAGACATCACAGTTGGGTTACAATACAATACATTCAGCCCATTGAGTCTGCTCCACCATTCGATTAATTCAAAAATGATGTACCCCCGCTAGTGAGCAGATTAGTTTACAGCACAGGGACATTTTTGAGGCTGCACTCCAGCAATCAAAACTTCAATAAAGAAAGATCAAACTTTGAAGATCAATGTAAAACGATGTGCAACACCTTCAAACAAACATTTTTTTCTCTAGTAACAAGATGGCCTTTAACAGGAATGTAAACCATTTAATCACTACAGAAGCTTCTGGGGAGGAAGGATGAAGCTTGGTCTGTCATCTTCACATAGAGAAATGCTTTGGAGCAAAACAGGGCTTTGATAAATTAAATCATTAAGCTTTCATTAAGAAAGGAGGGCTGCAAATTGCTGGAGGAAACATGCTTTTGAATCTTCTGGATGTGATGTAAAGCTATAAAGTGGGATAAAAGGTTAAAATACAGGTATCCCTTTGAAGCCCAAAAGAGTCATAAACATTAGCTGTACCAACAAAGCCCCACAAAGCAATTACGTGTCTGTCTGCAACAGTCATGTCTGCCAGTAATGAAAAGACCCAACCAACTCCAAATGTCACAGTAAATTGATCCAATTAACTTGACCTGTGCCCTTGCAAAGGGCAAGCTGGCTGGATCACAGACCTCTGGCCAATGCGCTCTTTCAAATTTTACAATGCCCATTCTTTGACATCTTATAAAGGATGCCACTGATCCTCGCACTTGCGCATTTAACACGATGGATTATTACATGAGGTCAGATGGATCAGTACTCCTTTGAAAAGTGAATTAATTAATCACCAGCATCTAAGGCACAGTGTAAACTCTGGACATGCATGATCCTGATCTGAGCTGTACATTCCAATGTTTTCATATCTTTTCTTTTCCGATTCTATGCCCACTTAGTAGATCCAGACGTATCCTTAAGTGGATTGTGCTTTTTCATGCGCTGCTCAAATACCATGAGCGACAAGTTATTTGTTTCTGAATTAGTAATAATGAAACGCTTCCGTTTATTTCAGATTAAATTGGCAAGCGAAAGACTGTGAGAGGCAGAAAGTGCCGTTTACGAGGAACAAGCTAACTGCATTCATGTGAAGGTCTTCTTTGGCATTTGCTAACGCAGTTAAAAAAAGGGCACAACTCAAGCCTTAAAATAGCTAATCAAAGACAATCATCTGAGTTTTGATGATATGTTTGTTGCAATTGTCACTGGGACTAATTTCAACTCACGAGAAAAATAAGAAACAAACACTGCAGTTAAGCAGTTTTTTTTTGAATATACTAATAGATGTGTTTAAAAGTCCAGATGCAATCGTAACATTTCTTGGCTAACCAGATTGGTCTTTATTAGCACTCAGTTCCATTTGTTTTATTTTAAAAAAGCTTAAACTGGCTTTCACTTCAGCTGATCTTAAGTAAATGTTACACTCTCACAAGGATTGAGAAGGAACATGTGTTTATTTTCAGCTCCCTGGCTCCTAGTACACTGCTCCACCACTACATTTGCAGTGTCAAATATGAGACACACACAGAACAGTTGTTCAACAAGTCTCCCTGACATGTTTATTTAACAGATTTTTCCCCCAAAATATTGAAGGAACAAATGAGATAAATATACATGGATCAAAGAAATCAAAATGTGCTGTTAACTTTTTGACCAGCACATGGATTAATATACTTGCAGGAAGATATTTTGTGTTGAATGGCTGCACCCACTCTGCGAAGATTAACTAACAATTCAACTATGCAAAGTTTTGTTTCTCTCTCTGCCTCTGAATCTGGTAAAAGCTACCTCAAGGCAAAGACCCAGGTTAAAATCTTTGAAAGCACAAACAATGTGTCCTGGTTCTTGAGCTCCGTAGAAAAACTAGACTAATTGTCCTGGCATTAAAGAAAAATGCCCCTGATCTTTTTTTATCCATTTGTGGGACTTGGGTGTTGCTGGCTGTCCAACATTTATCACCCATCCCTAGTTGCCCTTGTTCAGAGGGCATTTGAGTGTCAACCATATTGTGGTGGCTCTGGAGTCACAAGTGGGCCAGACCAGATAAGATTTCCTTCCCTAAGGGACATAAGTGAACCAAATGGTTGCAACAATCAACAATGATTTCATGATCCTTAATTCCAGGTTTCTTTTTAATGGAATTCAAATTCCACCATCTGCTGTGGCAGGATTCGAACCCCAGGTCTCCAGAACATCAGTTGAATTTATGGATTAATAGCCTTGTGATAATACCACCGGACCATCACATCTCCTTTTTTGATATTTGTTTGATTCTGACAACAATCCAGCTTGTGTGTCATCCAACAACAGTGATGTCATCAAGTAGCTAAGTGAGCAATGACATGAAAGAATTTCTACTGACAGCAAGCTGGAATAACAGATACTGAGTATCCTTCACTTTTCTAAACACTACAGGCAGCGAAATAAAGACTGGTACACATGTATGATTTTGATTTGATTTGATTTATTATTGTCACGTGCTTGTCACATGAGGAGGTCAAAGATGAAATATCAATGAAAAACTAAAATTAAATTAAAAACTTTAATGGTTTTCACTATAAGTGCTTCAAAAGATTAGTTATGCCACAAATCAATTCCAGCCTCCCATACTACCTGGGTCCACTACAGTTTACCTACTACTGCAACAGGTCCACAGCAGACGCCATATCCCTGGCTCTGTACTCAATCTTGGAACACTTAGATAACAAGGTACACCTATGTCAAATTCCTATTTATTGACTACAGCTCAACCTTTAACACTATTATTTCCACAAAACTCATCTCCAAACTCCCTGGCCTGGGCCTTGGCACCTCCTTCTGTGACTAGATCCTGAAATTCCTAACTCACAGACCACAATCAGTAAGGATAGGCATCAATACCTCCTCTACGATCACCTCAACACCGGTGTCCCACGAGGCTATGTTTTCAGCCTCCTACTGTACTCCTTACACACTGAGGACTGATGGCTTAATTCCCCTTCAATTCAATTTCCAAGTTTGCTGATGACACCACTGAAGTGGGTTGGATCTCAAACAATGGTGAAACAGAGTGCAGCAATGAAACAGAGAATCTGGTGAACTGGCGTGGCAACAGTGATCTCTTCCTCAAAGTCAACAAAATGAAGATTGTTATTGACTTCAGGAAGTGCAAAGGAGAACATGTACTTGTCTACACCAATGGGGACAAAGTAGAAAGTGTCAAGTTTCAAGTTTTTAGATGTCCAGATCACTGACAACTTGTCCGGGTCCCCCAATGTTGACACTATAGTTTAGAAAGCCCACCAACACCTCTACTTTCTCAGAAGACTAAGGAAATTTGGCATGTCAGCTGTGACTCTCATTTTTACAGATGCACCATAGAAAATGTTCTTTCTGGTTGTATCACAGCTTGGTATAGGTCCTGCTCTGCCCAAGACCACAAGGCTGTGAATGTAGCCCAATTCGTCATGCAACCAGCCTCCCATCCATTGACTCTGCCTACATTGGCATTCTTGCATTTGTCTTCATTAGTGAAAAACTTCAACATTTTGTTCTCAGCAATCTTGAGGTATATCTATGAAGAGTCAATAAAAGAGGACATTTTATTCTACAGATAGCTACCTAATTGAACAGTTGAGAAGATTTTCCAGTTGCGATAATGGTTTCCTCACTGAACATGGAGTTTCTGTGTCAGTATGTTGGAATCTGCACAGAGTCAATGCCAGGGGAACACAGTGATGTGGTGAAACTTGTGTAAGCAGTGACCCCCAAATATAGAGTGGGTGCAATACGGCATACGCAGAGAGGTATTTGCTACTAAAAATTTAAGAGATGTGCTTACCAATCCTCTTACTATAGAGGGAGTACAACAAAGTTTTACCAGGCTGAATCTTGGGATGGCAGGTCTGTCATATAAAGACAGACTAAGTCAGTTAGAACATAGAACAATACAGCACAATACAGTAAGGATTATATTCACTCGAGTTTAAAAGAGTGAGAGGGGATTTCACAGAAACTAATAAAATTCTAATAGGATTAGACAGGATAGATTCAGAAAGAATGTTCCCAATGGTGGGGGGGTCCAGAATTAGGGTTTATATTTTGAGCATAAGGAGTAAGTCTTTTAGGACTGAGGTGAAGAGAAATTTCTTCACCCAGAGGGGTGAATGTGTGGAATTCACTCCCACAGGAAGTAGTTGAGGTCAAAACATTATCTGATTTCAAGAAAAAATTAGGTATCGCTCTTGGAGCTAAAGGGATCAAAGGATATAGGGGCAAGGGTTGGGGGGGTGTCAAGATACTAAATTCAACGATCAGCCATGATTAAAATGAATGGCAGAACAGGCGTGAAGGGCCGAATGGCCTACTATGTCCTGCTTCTAGAATTTATGTTCCTGTGTTCTATGTAACACTGTGAGAATGGTTAGCTTTATAAAAATCTGTCCCCTGGATTCACACATCTTTTTTGTTCTAAATAATGGAGTTGTAGTGAAGACGTTAATCTATTGTTCCACAAGGCAATTTCCTGGCTTTCTCAGAACTAAGTACTGAATGGTTCTCTGAATTGCATTTCAAGGTGAAAATATTCTTCACGGGTCACCCTTCTCTCCTTATTGCATGTTACGGCTCAGCTCTCATATCTGGGCAACTTGTCAAGTATTTTCTCTCATCTAAATAAGCTAAATATAGGACTCCAGGGGTTGAATGTGCCAACATTCAACATCCAATACAAACTTCTTTTAAGTTTAGTTTTAAGGTTCACAAATAGGCTTACATTTACACTGCAATTAAGTTACTGCGAAGATCCCCTAGATGCTACATGCTGGCACCTGTTCAGGTACACTGAGGGAAAGTTTAGCATGGCCAAGGCACCTAAATCAGCACATTTTTCAAACTGTGGGAAGAAACCGGAGCACTAGAAAGAAACTCATGCAAACATGAGGAGAATATGTAGACCCCACATATACAGTGATCCAAACTGGGACTTCTGACCTTATATCATTGATGAAGCAGCTGAAGATTGTTGGGCCAAGGACACAATCCTGAGGAACTCATGCAGGGATGTCCTGAAGCTGAAATGACTGACATCCAACAAACACAAACATCTTCCTTTATGCCAGGTATGACTCCAACCAGAGGAGAGATTTCCCCAATTCCCCAGTTTTGCTAGGGCTCATTGATGCCACACTCAGTCAAGTGCGGCTTTGTTATCAAGAGCAATCACATATCAACACATGTTTATCTGTAACGTGTACTGATAATGAGTTACAAAATATGTGATCATTAGAGAGATCTAGATAAAAAAAGAAACTGCCAGTAGGGATATGCAAAAAGTTGCTAAATCTAAATAGGGATGCACAACGATAACAGTTTGTGAACCACTGCACATCGCCAAACAAAACTAACGCCTCAATGTATACTCGGCAAGACTATGATGAGAGAGTTACATTTTCAGGCCAATGACCAGCCACATGTGCGTCAAGACTGCAAATTTCCATCAGAGCTCTACGGACCTTTTAAATGGTCCAGTGAAGTTCCTGTCTTTCCCACTACGATTCCCACTGTGGGCAAGATGTTGACTGTTTCCAGCATTTTACAATACAAATATAGGAAGGTACGTTTCTCATATGATACAACTGAAGAGGCCATTCAGCCCATCATTCAAATGCCAATTATTTGAAGGCACCATTGCATGCTCCCTAATTGTTTGAAAAACAACTGTTCACCGATATCTTCCACCTTCTAGCCCTCAGCCAATGTTATATCCTTGTAGCCCTTTTATCCTGTGGGCTTTCATTTTACTGGCAGGTCTATTATATGGTATTTTATCAAACACTGATTGAAAATCCACATGCCTCATTCCATGCCTCAAATCCACTACCCTCATTAGCCCTTCTGTAACTTTATCAAACACAATGTGCCTTTCACACATTCTCTTAATTATTAAACCCTTGCTTTCCCAATGCTGACCAATTTTCTTCCGGACTATCAGCTCAAAAGGTTTCCCCACCAATGCCAGGTTGCCTGACTTGTAATTAATGAGTTTATCCCTTTCCTGTTTCTTTTTAACTAGTGAAGGACCTTTGCCACTGATTCACTCCATGTTTAGTGGGGAAATGATCCAATGCCCTGAATGTAGCAAGTTTCCCAGTTAATGTGCAGGAAGCCCATATATCAGAGCTTGCTGCTCCCTGAACTAAGCTGCTCCATTGCAACCATAACAATGGCAATGTAGATATTTGTTTTAAAAAGCAAAAGAACTCTAAAAAGGCCACGTACAGCCTGCCCCAAAACATCCTTCCAATCAACAACTGAGTGAAAGAATATAAAATGATTTTTTTGATTTATTATTGTCCTATGTATTAGGATACAGTTTCTTACGTGCTATAAAGACCAAAATTACCATACACAGAGAAGGAAACAAGAGAGTGCAGAATGTAGTGTTACAGTCATAGCTAGGATGTAGAGAAAAATCAACTTAATATAAGGTACGTCCATTCAGAAGTCTGATGATAGTAGGAAAGAAAGTTGTTCTTGAGTCAGTTGGTATACGACCTCACACTTCTGTATATTTTTCCTGATGGAAGAGGGTGGAAGATTATACGTCTGGGATGCATGGGGTCCTTGATTATGCTGGCTACTTTTCCAAGGCAGTGGGAAGTGTAGACAGAGTCACTGGATGGGAGCCTGTTTAAATGATAGACTGGGTAACATTCACAATCTTTTGTTTACAGAATAATATAGTGCAGAAAAGGCTCTTCAGCCTATTAAGTTTACACTGATGCATGAAAAGCCCTAACCTGCCCATCTAATCCCACTTGCCAGCACTTGGCCCATAGCCTTTAATGTCATGGCGTGCCATGTACTTATCCAGTTATTTTTTAAAATATATAGTTTGTGGTTTCTTACATTCTTGGGCAGAGCAGGAGCCACGCCAAGCTGTGATATGATCAGAAAGGATGCTTTCTATGGTACATCTGTAAAAGTTGATGAGAGTCTTGGTAGACATGCCAAATATCCTTAGCCTCCTGAGAAAGTAGAAGCATAGGTGAGCTTTCTTAACTATAGCATCTAATATATTGTTCAGAATGCTCAATGGGTGGAGAGAGAAGCAGAGTTAATGGCCAAGATTTTCTGGCCTCCCCACAGCAAGTTTCTCGCGGCCGGAGGTGGTGCACCATTTGCTGGTGCCTGGATCTTCTGGCCCCTCTACTGTCAATGAGATTTCCCATTCAATCCACCCCATCCACCAGGAACCCCGCAGCAGGGATGCACCAGAAAATCCCGCTGATGTGAATGGATGGGAAGTTCTGGCAAATGTTTCCACTCCATTACCTTTCTTCAGCACGCGTAGCACTATTTTGTGCTCTTTTCTGCAATGTTACTTGCTTTGTTACATGTTTCTCTGCTTTCTATCCACTTTCCAGTATCTGCAGGACTATAGAGTAATAGCAGTAAACAGCAATAGCGCCGTCAGGGAATGCTTGCTACTGTTAAGCACCAATATTAAGGTCTAACCAATCACTAAAAATCTAGCATGGTTGCTTTTCTTTAATCTTTATTTATAAACCTCAGTTCATGTGGCTTTTTAATTAACTTTCAACTTGCCTCACCGCCGCTTGTGTATATGGACACCGAGGTCAGTCCAATTATTTATGGTTTTCAGATTGTGCTGCGTATAGTATATGATTTTTCTACATTAGTCCTCCCAAAATGTGTCACTTCACACTTCATATGCCAACCTTCTACCCTGTCTATGTCAGTCTGAAGCTGATTACCGTTGTCCTGTCTATGGGCTGATGAGTGCGGGTTGGCGGGACTAGGCAAAAAATGGTTCACACAGACAAGAAGGGCCAAAAGGCCTGTTTCTGAGCTGTAATTTTCTATGGTTCTATTGTTCTATGGCTGGGATTCTCCAATCTTGTCTCTCTGCCAGCGAGAATGGAGAGTTTGGCACTCAATGAAAACTCCATTCTCTGCAGTGGCACCGGAGAATCCCAGCTGCGAACGAGGTCGGAGGTTTCTGGCAATAAGTCTTTTTCACTGCTTACTTTTGTTGTCTTTCACAATCATATTTCTTAAGTTGTTTGTGTTTTCCAGTCTAATTCATTCCCAGCTGTTGACTGCACCCCCCCCCCCCCTCCCCCAACTCTCTCTGGATCCAATATTTTCTTCCGCTGTTGCTGTCTCACTCCCTTCTTCTGGTGCAGCTTCTTCTGTTTATCCGTGACACGGTCATGTTCTCATTCTTTCTCTCTCTTATTTGACTAGACACTTGACACACTTGAACTCTTTTACAAAGTACTCTATTGACACAAACAAGCTTCAAACACATCATTCACAGTTTGCTAGTCTGTCGTCATGGTTTCTGGACTCGACGAGACCAAATGCACACAGAGACAAGGTTCATCCTCTTTGTAGTTTGCAAGAGGCAATTATACGAGTGCAAATAAAATACGAAGCTTCAAAAAAGAACTGCTCGTTTTATTTTGCGATAAGCATGATTTATTCAAGATGGGGGGATTTTATGTGGAATATTTATGGCCAATTCAATTGAACCTAACAGAAATCACATGACTGTTCCCACAAGAATGATTAAAAATTTGAAAGCTATAGCCTTCATATTTCAACTACAAAACAATTAAGACTTGTAGCCAGGACAAGAGGAATTAAAAAAATCATTATCCAAAAGCATAACTCTTCATATTTCAAATATGGCCAAATGTTTTTTTGTACTTTTTTTTAACATGTGCGCAGTGGAGACGAATGATTTTGATTACACTCCAGCCAGACCAGGCCACTGCGCTGCAGATGTGAAGCTCAGCAGTGGTGAGCAGGGATGTGTGCTGAATAACTTCCTTTTAAACTGAAAAGGAGCCACTTTGGCCGATAAATGCTTTCAGTGTGCCTGTTTGGGAAGCAGCTCTGACAGTCTCTGTGCTGTGCCAGAACTACGTGCTATACGTGAGACGACACACAACAGGGCCAATTTTCTTCCCCTACTGTCAGGCAGTTTTGATAGTATTATCAAAAATCAGAGGGCAGGAATTACATGAAATGCAGGATTCCCACTGTTCTCAATATTCACTAGTGGCCACAGCAGATGCCTGAAACAAATGGAAGTCCCATTAAAGCCAATCAGGGTGCTACATTGGTATGAACTGGCTACTACATTGGTACCTTTTAGGATGGTTCACATCTGGGCCAACTCAGTCCCTTTCTGCGCAGTGCAGGTCAGAGTTCAACATTTCCAGTAATATTTATGGGAACACTCGCCTGCAAGCCATCAGATCACCAGTATCTGAATAGAGAGACAAACAACTTTATTGACAATACATTTTGGCTAAATTTTTATTCACTCATGGGACATGGGCATCACTGACAGGCCATCATTTAATGCCCATATTATGAGCATTATAATACTCTCAGAGGGCAGTTGAGAGTCAATCACATTGTTGTAGCCCTGGAGTTACATGTAGGCCAGACTGGATTTCCTTCCCTAAAGAACATTAATGAATTGGATTTTTAGCCATCTCGATCAACCCCTTGATATAATGAGAGGTTCCTTGTACTGAAAAACGAGAGTGATATTGGCCAAGTCCGCAGTGGTCAGCACTGCTGCCTTATAGTGCCAGGGACACAGGTTCAATTCCCTGCTTGGGTCACTGTCTGTGTGGAGTTTGCATATTCTTCCTGTGTCTGCGTGGATTTCCTCCGGGTGCTCTGGTTTCCTCCCACGTTCTGAAAGACATGCTGGTAAGGTGCTTTGACCCAAACAGGCACCAGACTGTGGCGACTAGGGGATATTCACAGGAACTTTTATTGCTGTGTTAATAAAGAACAAAGAAAATTACAGCACAGGAACAGGGTCTTGGGCCTCCAAGCTCGCACCAACCTTGCTGCCCAACTTAACTAAAACCCCCTGTGCTTCCAGGAACCATATCCCTCTATTCCCATCTCATTAATGTATTTGTCAAGACGCACATTAAAATTCACTACCATATCTGCTCCCACTATCTCCCCCGGCAATGAGTTCCACGCACCCACCACTCTCTGTGTAAAAAATCTGTCTTGTACATCTCTTTTCAAACTTGCCCCTCATCTATGCCCCCTAGTAATTGACTCTTCAACCTGGGAAAAAGCTTCTGACTATCCACTTTGTCCATGCCTCTCATAATCTTGCAGACTTTTATCAGGTTTCCCCTCAACCTCTGTCACTCCAGTGAGAACAAACCATGTTTTTCCAACCTCTCCTCATAGCTAATGCCCTCCATACCAGGCAACATCCTGGTAAATCTTTTCTGCACCCTCTCCAAAACCTTCACATCCTTCTGGTAGTGTGATGACCAGAATCAAACACTATATTCCAAGTGTGTCCTCACTAAGATTCTATAAAGCAAAAACATGACTTGCCAATTTTTAAACTCAATACTCTGGCCAATGAAGACAAGCGTGCCATATGCCTTCTTGACTACCTTCTCCACCTGCTTTGTCACTTTTGGTGACCTGTGCACCTGCGCATGCAAATCCCTATGCCTATCAAAACTCCTAAGGGTTCTGCCATTTACTGTATATCTTCTATCTATATTAGACCTTCCAAAATGCATTACCTTACATTTATCTGGATTACCTCCATCTGCCATCTCCCCACCAAGCCTTTAGCCGATATATATCCTGCTGTATCTTCTGATTGTCCTCATCGCTATCCGCAAATCCATTAATGCTTTGTGTCGTCAGCAAACTTACTAATCAAATGAGTTATATTTTCCTCCAAATCATGTATATATATTACAAACGAAGAAGGTCCCAGCACTGACCCTGAGGAATGCCACTTGTCACAGTACTTTTCAGAAACGTACTGTCCACTGCTACTCTCTGTCTTCTTTGATTGAGCCAGTTTTGTATCCATCTTGCCAGCTCACCTCTGATCTCATGCGACTTCACCTTCTGCACCAGTCTTCCAATGAGGGACCTTGTCAAAGGAATACAGAGGATTGTAGTTTCCAAAAGAGGCAACTGCAGAGATCTGCACAATGTGATGGCAAGAGATACTATCACCACTGGCACTGCATTAGATAAGGTGGCTACAGTCCTGAATTTCTGGGTATTAGAATTAGACAGCAGATGGAAACTTATGCAACAACAATTGTGCTGCAGTTCATTTCTGCATAAAGCAGGTCACTGACACACTGTTTACCAGACCTAATCATTTCCCATGACCTCCAGACACCATCAGGGAAAGGCATATAGAGTTTTCATTCACTGCAAGAATCCTACATGTTTGAATTGCCATGGATTCCGCATGCATCGTCATTAAGTCTCCTGCTGATGGGCTTGGCACCTTTCAAAAGGGGGTTCACTCCCTTAACACCTGGCTGATATTTAAACACATTACCGTATTGTAGCGTAGGGGTAGCTACTTCGAGTTCAGAAGTCCTGGGTTCAAGTCCCACTTTAGGACTGGATGGCCTTGGAAGGTATGTTTGTAACTTGACTAAACAGGTTGATTATCAGCCCATAAATTCTTTCAATACATCTGATGATAGGCAGAAAGTAACAACAAATAACTGTCCATAAAGACCAATTCAATAAAAATCCATTGTTATCAACATTCTCTCACAGCATGATACCTGGAGGTGCAAGAGGAAGAGGATCTGACCCCCAGCTGCCATCATGGGATCTGAGTCCACGTCCTCATAGCATAAACAATAAAACATAGAACATAGAACACTACAGTACAAACAGGCCCTTCAGCCCACAAGTTGCACCGATCATATCTATACCTACCAGGCCTATCTATAACACTAAATCCCATTAAATCCCATGTACTCATCCAGAAGTCTCTTAAAAGACCCCAGCGAGTTCACCTCCACCACCATCGATGGCAGTCGATTCCACTAACTCACCATCCACTGAGTGGGAAACTTACCTCTAACATCTCTGTACCGACTCCCCAGCACCTTAAACCTGTGTCCTCTTGTAGCGACCATTTCAGCCCTCCGAGAATCCACCCTGTCTATTCCTCTCAATATTTTATAAACCTCTATTAGGTCACCTCTCATCCTTCGTCTCTCCAGGGAGAAAAGACCTAGCTCTCTCAACCTATCAAGGCCTATAAAGGTCCGCTTTCTGTGAACCTTTGTGACAGCTTCGTGTACTTGCCCAATAAGTTTCAGTAATTTAAACTAAACTGTTGAAATCCTTCAACAATATGTAATTTCTCACAATTTTAAAAATTTATTTGTTGATTGAGGGACATAGGTTGGCCTGGAGAGTATGAGGGGTAGGGAGGGTGGGTGGAGGGGCATGAGGTGGCATGGGCTTTGTGGGGGCAGGGGATGATATACTGGTAACAGCCATTTGCTGATTAATTCTTCAAGATAATGCCTTGACCAGAGTTAATCACTTTGGTTTAAATTTCAAACAATGCTTGGCAGTTTATTGTCAATCATTATCAACTGCTGCATTCTCTCTGGCAACATCCCAAACAATCAGAATTCACTTGTCAACAATCAGCATTCTCTTCATATGAAGTATAAATCTGATGTTTCCCCTTATATTGCTTTTCTTACAAATTGTCCTAATGTGGAAAAGCGTGAGGTAATGCACTTTGGCAGGAATAATAAATGTGTAGAGTATAGGGCTAATGGTAGGATTCTTAATAGTGTTGATGAACAGAGGGATCTTGGTGTATATGTGCATAGATCCCTGAAAGTAGGCAGTCAAGTCGATAAGGTTGTTAAGAAGGCATATGGAGTCTTAGCTTTTATTGGTAGGGGGATTGAATTTCGGAGCCGCAACGTCATGTTGCAACTGTACAAAACTCTAGTGCGGCCGCACTTGGAGTATTGTGTGCAGTTCTGGTCCCCACATTATAAGAAAGATGTGGAGGCATTGGAGAGGGTACAGAGGAGGTTTACCAGGATGTTGCCTGGTATGGAGGGCAGGTCTTATGAGGAGAGGCTGAGGGATTTGAGGTTGTTTTCGTTAGAAAGGAGGCGGCTAAGAGGAGACCTTATCGAAACATATAAGATGATTAGAGGTTTAGATAGGGTGGACAGTGATAGCCTTTTTCCTAGGATGGAGAAAGCTAGCACGAGGGGACACAGCTTTAAATTAAGGGGTGATAGTTATAGGACGGATATCAGAGGTAGGTTCTTTACCCAGAGGGTGGTTCGGGAGTGGAATGCCTTGCCTGCGGCAGTTGTAGATGCGCCAAGTTTGGTGGCATTTAAGAGGTTAGTTGATAAGTTTATGGAAGAGAAGGGAATGGTTTAGTTTGGAGGTCATTGCTTTTTTCATAAAAAAGCAACATCGAAGGCCGAAGGGCCTGTTCTGCGCTGTAATGTTCTGTGTTCTATGAGTGTAAGACAAAAAAGCATTGATAAAATATTTTTGCTTTCGGAAATTGTAGTGGGAAAGGTAGAATCCCATTGGCATGGTCCACGTAGGTACCAATGACAGAGGTAGACTGAGGAAAGATGTACTGCATAGAGAGTTTGAAGGGTTAAGGGCTAAATTAAACAACAGAACCTCCAAGGCTAAAATCTTTGGATTATTGTCAGAGCCATGTGCAAATTGACATAGGGAATATAAAATTAGAGAGATGAATACGTGGCTCAAAGACTGATGTGGAAGAAGTGGGTTTCAGTTTGAGAGGCATTAATATCATTAGTGGAGAAAGTGGGGGCTGTACAGTTGGGATAGCCTGCATCTGTACTCTGCTGGGACCAGTGTTCTCACAAACCATATTACTAGGGAAATAGAAAGGTCTTGATGGGTGGCTTGACGGCACAGTGGTTAGCATTGTTGCCTCACAGTGCCAGTGATCCAAGTTTAATTCCGGCCTTGGGTGCCAATCTGTGTGGACTCTGCATGTTCTGTCTGTTTCTGTGTGGGTTTCCTCTGGGTGTGCCTATTTCCTCCCACACTCCAAAGATATTCAGGTCTGGTGGATTGGTCATGCTAAATTGCCCCTTGGTGTCAGGGAAATAGCAGGGTAATACATGAGGCCACAGGAATAGGGCCTGGATGGGATCGTTTTCAATGCAGGCTCGATGGGCCAAATGGCCTTCTTCTGCAATATAGGAATTCTATGATTAAACTAAATGGGGGTTGAGGTGATTTTTCAGAAAGGATGCATAGGCTTACAAAGCAAAAGGAAATGCCAGCATTGTAAAGCGGCTACTCAGGTAATGATACCCAGAGAGTGACAGGGAAGGACAGAGTGGACAAACATAAAAAATCAGCAACTAATAGTGTAAAAAGGGGGAAAATGGTAAATGCACACAAAACAAATGAATTAATGGCATAAATTGAGGTTAATGAGTATGATGTTATAGCCATTACAGAGACATGGTTACAAAGAGATCAAAACTGGAAACTAATTATTCAGGATATGTGACTTTTTGTAAGCAGAAGCGGGAATGAAAGGGTGATGGAGTAGCTTTGTTAGTATGAGACGGAATATGCACATTGGGAAGAAATGGTCTTAGATCATCAAATTAAAATCCAAATGGCTGGAGTTAAGAAATAACAAGGGGAAGAAGACGCTGGAGGGAGTACTCTGTAGCTATCAATAACTATGCTGTAGGGTGGAGAATAAATCTAGAGATAAGGAAGCCATGTGAAAAAGGCAGTACATTAATCATGGATGATTTTAACCTTCATGTAGATTGGGAAAACCAAATTGGCAGAGCTAGCCACAAGGAAGAATTCATAGAATGTACTCGGGGCAGTTTCCTCGCACAATATGTTATGGATGCAATCGGGGTGATGATGTAGAGATGCCAGCATTGGACTGGGGTAAACACAGTAAAAAATTTGACAACACCAGGTTTAAGTCCAACTGATTTATTTGATAGTAAACTCACAAGCTTTCGAGGTTCCCCTCTTCGTCAGGTGAATGAGGTGTTCTGGTCTCAGACAGCACATATAACAGCACAGACAGTTTACAGATTACTGATTAGAATGCGAATCTTTACATCTAACCTGCTATTCAAGTCTTAAAGTGGCAAACAATGTGAGTGGAAGGAGCATTAAGCCCAGGTTAAAGAGATGTGCACTGTCTCCAGACAGCACAGTAAGTGAGATTTTGCAAACCCATGCAAGTCATGGGGTTTACAGATAGTGTGACATGAACCTTCGGGAAACATTCTGCAAGGTGGCCTTCATGACACACAACAGTGCAGAGTTGTTAAGCAGAGACTGATAGCCAAGTTCCGCATACATGAGGACAGTCTCAATAGGGATCTTGGGTTCATGTCACACTACCTGTAATCCCCACGACGTGCCTGGGTTTGCAAACCTCACTTACTGTACTGTCTGGAGACAGTACACATCTCTTTAACCTGTGCTCAATGCTCCTTCCACTCACATTGTTAGCCACTTTAAGACTTGAATAGCAGGTTAGATGTAAAGATCCGCATTCTCATCAGTAAATTGTAAACTGTCTGTGCTGTTATATGTGCTGTCTGAGACCAGAACATCTCATTCATCTAACAAAGAGGACAGCCTCGAAAGCTTGTGAACTTACTATCAAATAAATCAGTTGGACTTAAACCTGATGTTGTCAGACTTCTTACTGTGTCCAATCAGAGCGTCAGGCTATTTTGGATCTGGTAATGTGTAATGAGATAATTTAATAAACAATACTCTAGGAAACAGTGACAATAACATGGTAGAATTTAGTATTCAGTTTGAGAGTGAAAAACTTGGGTCAGAAAAAGCTGTGTTCAACTTAAACAAGGGTAATTACAAAGAAATGAGGGTGAAGAATTGGCCAGAATGGACTGGGAAAGGAATTTAGCAGAAAAGACAGCAATGGCAGATACTTATGAAAATGGGGGCAGCATGGTGGCACAGTGGTTAGCGCTGTTACCTCACAGTGCCAGGGACCCAGGCTCGATTCCTGGCTCGGGGTTTGTACGTTCTCCTCTTGTCTGCATGGACTTCGTCCAGGTGCTTTGGTTTTCTCCCACAGTCCAAAGATGTGCAAGTTAGATGGATTGGCCATGATAAATTGTCCATTAGTGTTAGGGGGATTAGCTAGGATAAATATATGGGGTTATAGGGACAGGGGCCTGGGTGGGATCATTGCTGGTACAGGCTTGATGGACCGAATGGCCTCCTTCTGCACTGTGGGGATTCAGTGAGTCTATGAAAATTCTTCATGACTCACAACTAAGATATATCCCAGTGATGAAGAAGGATTCTAGGAAGAGGATAAATCCAGCACGGTTAACTAAGGAAGTTAAGGACAGTAGTAAACTGAAGTAAAAAACATTAAATATGGCGAAGATTAGTGGGTGATAGGCCAGACAATTGGGAAACCAACCAATAAAAGGTGACCGAAAAAAAAAGAAGATAAAGTATGAGGATAAACTAGCAATATAACAATGGACATCAAGAGCTTCTTTAAATATATAAAAAGGAACAGAGAAGCCAAAGTGAATAGAAGCCCCTGAGGGAATGAGACTGGGGAAATAGTATTAGGGAACCAGGAAATGACAGAGGAGTTAAATAAATTTTGCTTCAGTCTTCATAGTAGAAAACATGAATAGCATTCTAAAAATACTAAATAATCAAGGGGTAAAAAGAGAGGAGGAAACAAATAATATCACTAGAAAGAAAATACTAGGAAAACTAATGGGGTGAAAGTCCCCTAGACCTGATGGGTTATATCCTCGGACATTAAAAGATGTAATTACAGAGATGCGCTGGTAAAGGATGTGATAACAGAACATTTAGAAATACATAATATAATCTATTATATTATGTATAATAATATAATTATTATTATACATAATAATATAATATGTATTATTATACATGATGACTCATGATGACTTTTTGAAGAGGAAATTATGCCTGACAAATTTATTAGAATTCTTTGAGGATAGATAAAGAGAAACCAGTAGATGTAATATAGTTGGATTTCCAATAAGCATTTGATAAGGTACCACACAAAAAGCTACTTAATAAGCTAAGAACCCATGGTATTGGGGGTAATATATTAACATGGATAGATGATTGGCTAACTGATAGAAGACAGAGAGTTGGAATAAGAGGGTCAGTTTCAGGATGACAAACTGATTGGAGTGCCATAGTGGACACAATTATTTACAATATATATTAATGACTTAGATAAGGGAAGTAAATGTACTGTTGCAAAATTTGCAAATGACACAGAAACACTTGGGAAGACAAGTGGCAATATAGAGTCTAGAGGGTAATAGAAAGCTTAAATGAGTGGGCAAAAACTTGGCAGATGGAATATGATATGGGAAAACGTGAAACTATGCACTTTGGTAGAAAGAATAAAAGGGCTGAAAATTACTTAAATGGAGAAATACTGCAGGAAGCTTCAGCACAGAGGGATCTTCATGTATAAATCGCAAGAAACTAGCATGCAAGTTCAGCAGGCAATAGGGAAGGCAAGTGGAATGTCGGCCTTTATTTCAAAGGAGATTGAGTATAAAATTAGGGAAGTCTTGTTAAAACTGGATACTGCAAATAGTTTTGGTCCCCTTGTCTAAGGAAATGTATATTGGCTTTGGAGGCAGTCCAGAGAAAGGTTCACTCACAGATGACATCCATCAACTTCCTTTATCCTCTATATCTGTGATCTCCTCAAAAATACATTTGGCAGAATGACTTATCCTTCACAAATTCATGGATCAAATTCATGGATTTGTAATTCTTTATTGAATGTTGGCCCAGTTTATCTTTAAAGGTTAGGGTATGTTTTAAGGCTTATTTTCATATCTCAGTTAGAGATGACCAGTGAATGACATTCTGGGGTGTAACGTGAGGAGTTACTCATGGTTCACTTCCCAGGGAGGCACCTGAAATCAATTTCCATAAATTTGGGAAGTAAATTGGTAAGTTATTTAGTCAACTCAAGGTATGTAAATCGCTAATTGGGTATTTGCCAGTGCTCATATCATCAGTATAAGCTTAGCTTTTCAGGTGGGAGGTAGAATAGTCGGGCAGAAAACATTTAAGGGCTAAGAGTTTAAAATTCTCTGTGGCTTCAACACCTCAGGAAAAACAAACAGATCTGTTTTATGTCATGGCCAGTCCACTTTTCATCTCCTCAGCAAGACTCTATTTATTTTTGAACAAGATATTTGAATGCAGTGAAATCACTAAACAAGCCTTATGAATTCACTAGGCTATGCCAAATGTTAAACACAGGCACAACCATACACTTGCAATGTGAACAGATGTTCCGTGCCATTTAACAAATAAATACAGTAGCACACTGAGCTATTCAGGATCATGTAGGAAATAGATGAATTCATTATTCTGAAGTGCAATCTAAGGCAAAGTTAGCAACTTGAAATGTAAAGCAATTTTGAACGCGCTGCTGTAACAGAGCAGTACAGAGAAAGTGATGAAAGACACAGTGCTACCTGGGGACTGGTGATGTAAAAGATTACATCATGTTTAAAGAGCTGTTTATTTTCTCTTTTCTTTCTAAACTGTTGATTATTGTGACAAGTCTAAAAGCATTTCTGTGCTTTGGCTTATGCCCAGTGACTCAAGACAGCAATAATCCCAGCTCTAGCCAACTTGCTTAAAGTCAGCTTCGCTCAGCTGCTAGTACTCTGGGTGGCACAATGGCACAGTGGTTAACACTGCTGCCTCAGAGTGCCAGGGACCTAGGTTCAATTCCCTGGTTTGGATCACTGTCTATGCAGAGACTTGGTTGTCTCAGGGACAGGATACTTCAGGTGCCGGGATTCAGATGCTTCAGGAGGGACAGGGTTGGGGGCAAAAGAGGTGGTGGTGTGGCACTGTTTGATCAAGGACAGTGTCATGGCTGCAGAGAAGGTGGATGACGTGGAGGGAATGTCTACGGAGTCCCTGTGGGTGGTAATTAGGAACAGCAAAGGGTCAATAACTTTGCTGGGTGTATTCTATAGGCCGCCCAATATCAACAGGGAAGTTGAGGTGCAGATAGGGAAACAGATCCTAGAAAGATATAGAAATAACAGGGTTGTCGTGATGGGAGATTTCAATTTCCCAAACGTTGACTGGAATATCCCAAGGGTAAGCGGTTTGGATGGGGAGGAGTTTGTTAGGTGTGTTCAGGAAGGTTTTCTGACACAGTATGTGGAAAAGCCTACGAGAGGAGAGACTATACTTGACCTGGTGCTAGCTAATGAGCCAGGACAGATGTCAGATCTCACGGTAGGTGAGCATCTTGGGAATGGAGATCATAATTCTATCTCTTTCACGATAGCAATGGAAAGAGATAGGATCAGGCAGGCTAGGAAGGTGTTTGTCTGGAGTAAGGGGAAATATGAAAACATTAGGCAGGTAATTGGATGAATAAACTGGAAGGAGGCGTTCTTGGGGAAGAGTACAGAAGGAAAGTGGCGGATATTCAAGGAATGTTTGTCTGGGGTTCTGCAAGACATCTTTCCAAGGAGACAAGGAGGTTTTGGTAGGACGCGGGAATCTTGGTGCACGAAGGTTGTGGTGAACCTAGTCAGGAAGAAAAGAAAGGTGTATAAAAGGCTCAGAGAGCTAGGAGATGTTAGGGATCTTGAGGAGTATAATGTGTGTAGAAGGGAGCTTAAAAAGGAAATTAGGAGAGCCAGAAGGGGTCATGAGAAGGCCTCGGCGGGTAAGATTAAGGAGAATCCCATGGCCTTCTACAAATATGTGAAAAGTAAAAGGATGAGAAGAGAAGGGCCTACAAAAGATGAAGGGGGAAAAGTCTGTGTGAATCCGGAAGAAATGGCAGATGTGCTTAATGAGTACTTTGCCTCGGTATTCACGGTGGAAAGTGAACTGGAAGGTTGTACTGCAGGTTTGCGGCATACGGAAAAGATTGAATATGTGGATGTTAGGAAAGAGGATGTGTTAGACCTGTTAAATTCTATCAAGATAGACAAGTCGCCGGGACCGGATGGGATGTACCCCAGGTTATTGTGGGAGGTGAGGGGAATGGTTGCAGAGCCCCGGTGATGATATTTGCATTGTCCATGGAAACGGGAGAGGTTCCGGAGGATTGGAGGATTGCAGATGTGGTTCCTATTTTTAAGAAAGGGAACAAAGATAGTCCAGGAAATTACCGACCGGTGAGTCTGACTTCAGTGGTTGGTAAGCTGATGGAGAGGCTTCTGAAGGATAAGATTTATGAACATTTGGAGAAGTTTAGACTGATTAGAAATAGTCAGCATGGTTTTGTAAGGGCAGGTCGTGCCTTACGAGCCTAGTTGAGTTCTTCGAAACTGAACACATTGACGAAGGAAGAGCGGTGGACATGGTGTACATGGACTTTAGCAAGGCACTTAATAAAGTCCCCCATGCAAGGCTTCTTGAGAAGGTGAGAGGGCATGGGATCCAAGGGGTTTTGGCTTGTGGATCCAGAACTGGCTTGCCGGCAGAAGGCAGAGAGTGGTTGTGGATGGGTCTTTTTCTGCATGGAGGTCGGTCACCAATGGAGTGCCCCAGGGATCTGTTCTGGGACTCCTGCTGTTTATCATTTTCATAAGTGACTTGGATGAGGAAGTGGAGGGATGGGTTAGTAAGTTCGCCGACGATACAAAGGTCGGTGGTGTTGTGGATGGCCTGGAAGGATGTCAAAAGTTGCAGCGGGACATAGACAGGATGCAAGACTGGGCAGAGAAGTGGCAGATGGACTTCAACGCGAATAAATGTGTAGTGGTCCATTTTGGCAGGAATAATGGGATGAAAGAG
Organism: Sphyrna mokarran; assembly: GCA_024679065.1. Classification (NCBI taxonomy): domain Eukaryota; kingdom Metazoa; phylum Chordata; class Chondrichthyes; order Carcharhiniformes; family Carcharhinidae; genus Sphyrna; species Sphyrna mokarran. The sequence goes on along the minus strand of JAGIQG010000007.1, from coordinate 17,081,516 downwards.
TACAATATCAAGGGTAGGAGTCTTAGCTGTGTTGTAGAGCAGAAGGATCTCAGGGTCCGGGTCCATAGGACTCTTAAATCAGCCTCGCAGGTGGAGGAAGTGGTCAAGAAGGTGTATTAATCGAGGAATTGAGTTTAGGAATCAGGAGGTAATGATGCAGCTCTATAAGACTCTTGTCAGACCCCACTTGGAATATTGTGCGCAGTTTTGGTCGCCTCACTATAGGAAGGATGTAGAGGCTATTGAAAGAGTGCAGAGGAGATTTACAAGGGTGCTACCCGGATTGGGAGGCAGGCCTTATGAAGATAGGTTGAGGGAGCTGGGAGTCTTCTCACTGGAGAGATGTAGGTTGAGAGGCAACCTGATAGAGGTTTATAAAATGTTGAGAGGGATAGATAGGGTGGATTCTCAGAGGCTATTTCCCCGAGCTGAAATGGTCACTACGGGAGGACAGAGATTTAAGGTGCAGGGAAGCAAATACAGAGGGGATGTTAGGGGTAAGCTTTTCACTCAGAGGGTGGTGAGTGAATGGAATCGGCGGCCGTCGGAGGTGGTAGAGGCAAACTCGCTGGGGTCTTTTAAAAGACTTCTGGATGAGTATATGGGAGCGAATGGGATAGGGGATTATAGATAGGTCTGTGGATTGGTAGATATAGATGTGATTGGTGCAACTCGTGGGCCGAAGGGCCTGTTTGTGCTTTAGTGTTCTATGTTCTATGCGAAGTCTGCATGTTGTCCCTGTGTCTGCGTGCATTTCCTCCAGGTGCTCTGGTTTTCTTCCAAAGTCAAAAGATGTGCTTGTTAGGTGAATTGGCCATGCTAAATTCCCTCTCAGTGTACCTGAACTGATACCAGTGTGTTGCAACTTGGGGATTTTCTTAGTAATGTCATTGCAGTGTTAATGTAAGCCTATCTGTGACAGTATTAAATGAAAGAAAAACTTATCTTTCAGTTAAATGTTTGTGGGTTCAAGCTCCACTTTAGATGTAACATCTAACACAGTTGTGTAATACTGCATTGTTTGGCTCCGCCAAATTTTGCATTAACCATTGAACTAAAGCATTATCTATACAGTAATATGGACGTAAACATTCCTATTTGAAGATTAACATGGAGCAGTATTATGATAACACTCTGAGCTTCAGAGTTACAATTATCCAGGTTTAAATCCCACTCCAGAGCTTGAGCATAAAAATCAAGACAGACACTTCAGTGCAGGAGTGCTACATTGTTAGAGGTGCCTCCTGCCTGCTGGGGTGGATGTAAAGGAATCCCATGACACTGTTTTATAAGACCCTTGTCAGACTTTTAAATGGATCCACCTCACATTAAGTTGATTTTTCCCTACACCTTAGCTATGATTGTAATATTACATTCTGCCCTCTCCTTTCTTTTTCCATGAACGGTATACTTTATGCATATAGCGCGCAAGAAACAATACATTTTAGAACATAGAACATAGAACACTACAGCACAAACAGGCCCTTCAGCCCACAAGTTGTGCAAATCATTTCTATACCTACCAGGTCGTAGAACTATCTGTAACTCCCAATCCCATTAAATCCCATGTACTCATCCAGAAGTCTCTTAAAAGACCCCAGCGAGTTCGCCTCTACCACCACTGACGGCAGTCGATTCCATTCATTCACCACCCTCTGAGTGAAAAACTTACCTCAAACATCTCCTCTGTACTTGCCCCCCAGCACCTTAAACCTGTTCCCTCTCATAGCGACCATTTCAGCCCTGGGAAATAGCCTCTGAGAATTCACTCTATCTATTCCTCTCAACATCTTATAAACCTCTATCAGGTCATCTCTCAACCATCATCTCTCTAGGGAGAAGAGATCTATCTCCCTCAAACTATCTTCATAAGGCATGCCCCCCAATCCAGGCAACATCCTTGTAAATCTCCTCTGCACCCTCTCAATGGCTTCCACATCCTTCCAATAGTGAGGTGACCAGAACTGCACACAGTACTCCAAGTGGGGTCTGACAAGGGTCTTATAAAGTTGCAGCATTACCTCCCGACTCCTAAACTCAATCTCTCCATTAATGAAAGCCAGTAGACCATATGCCTTCTTGACCACATCCTCCACTTGCGGGGCAGATTTAACAGTCCTATGGACCCAGACCCCAAGATCCTTCTGCTCCTCAACACTGCCAAGACTCCTACCCTTGATATTATACTGCTTCATCCCATTGGTCCTGCCAAAATGGACCACCACATATTTATCTGTGTTGAAGTCCATCTGCCATTTCTCCGCCCAGTCTTGCATCCTCGCTGCAACTTCAGACCTCCCTCCAGACTATCTACAACACCACCAACCTTCATAGAACATAGAACATAGAACAATACAGCACAGAACAGGCCCTTCGGCCTTTGATGTTGTGCCGACCAAAATAAAAAGCAATGCCCCTCCAAACTAAACCATCCCCTTCTCTTCCATATACTTATCAATTAACCTCTTAAACGCCACCAAACTTGGCGCATCTACAACAGCTGCAGGCAGGGCATTCCACTCCCTAATCACTCTTTGAGTAAAGAACCTACCTCTGATATCCGTCCTGTAACTCATACCCCTTAATTTAAAGCTGTGTCCCCTCGTGCTAGCCTTCTCCATCCTAGGAAAAAGGCTATCACTGTCCACCCTATCTAAACCTCTAATCATCTTATATGCTTCAATAAGATCCCCTCTTAGCCGCCTCCTTTCTAACGAAAAACACCTCAAATCCTTCAACCTCTCTTCATAGGACCTGCCCTCCATACCAGGCAACATCCTGGTAAACCTCCTCTGTACCCTCTCCAATGCCTCCACATCTTTCTTATAATGTGGGACCAGAACTGCACACAATACTCCAAGTGCGGCCGCACTAGAGTTTTGTACAGTTGCAACATGATGCTGCGCTCCTAAATTCAATCCCCCTACCAATAAAAGCTAAGACTCCATATGCCTTCTTAACAACTTTATCCACTTGACTGCCTACTTTCAGGGATCTATTGACACATACACCAAGATCCTTCTGTTCCTCAACACTATTAAGAGCCCTACCATTAGCCCTATACTCTACACATTTATTGTTCCTGCCAAAGTGCATTACCTCACACTTTTCCACATTAAACTCCATTTGCCACCTCTCGGCCCAGCTCTGCAACTTGTCCAAGTCACTCTGTAAACTAAAACACCCCTCTTCACTATCTACCACACCACCAACTTTAGTATCATCTGCAAATTTACTGATCCATCCCTCAATACCCTCATCCAGATCATTTATAAAAATTACAAACAGCAGGGGCCCAAACAGACCCCTGAGGCACACCACTCGTCACCGAACTCCACGATGAATATCTCCCATCAACCACCACCCTCTGTCTTCTATCTGCCAGCCAATTCCTAATCCAATTAGCTAAATCACCCTCTATTCCACACATCTGCATTTTTCTGTAGAAGTCTTCCATGGGCCACCTTATCAAACGCCTTACTAAAGTCCATATATACTACATCAACCGCCTTACCCCCATCCACCTCTCTGGTCACTTTCTCAAAAAACTCAATGAGGTTAGTAAGGCATGACCTACCCTTCACGAAACCATGCTGACTATCCCCAATCAATTCATTTCTCTCTAAATAACTATAAATCCTATCCCTAATGATTCTCTCCAATACCTTGCCCACAACAGAAGTAAGACTCACTGGCCTATAATTCCCTGGAAGGTCTCTCTTCCCCTTCTTAAACAATGGGACCACATTCGCTATCCTCCAGTCCTCCGGAACCACACCCGTAACCAACGAGGACCTGAAGATCAGAGCCAGAGGCTCTGCAATCTCCTCTCTTGCCTCCCAGAGAATCCTAGGGTAAATCCCGTCCGGCCCAGGGGACTTATCCAACTTCAAACCCTCGAGAATTTCTAACACATCCTCCCTATCTACTACAATACTTCCCAATTTGCAACCCTGTACCTCAGTGTTCTCCATAGCTACATTTCCAGCACTCTGCGTGAATACCGAAGAGAAATATTTATTCAGTGCCTCACCAATCTCTTCAGGCTCCACGCACAACTTCCCACTGCTGTCTATGACTGGCTTCATATCGTCGGCGAACTTACTAACCCATCTCTCCACTTCCTCATCCAGGTCATTTATGAAAATGACAAACAGCAAGGGCCCTAGAACAGATCTCTGGGGCACTCCACTGGTGACTGACCTCCATGCAGAAGAAGACCCATCCACAACTACTCTCTGTCTTCTGCTGGCAAGCTAGTTCTGGAACCACAAGGCCAAAGCCCCTTGGATCCCATGCCCTCTCATCTTCTCAAGAAGTCTTGCATGGGGGACCTTATCAAACGCCTTGCTGAAATCCATGTAAACCACATCCACTGCTCTTCCTTCGTCAATATGTTCAGTTACATTTTCGAAGAACTCAACTAGGCTCGTAAGGCTCCATCTGCCCTTAACAAAGCTGTGTTGACTCTTTCTGATCATATTGAACTTCTCTAAATGCTCATAAATCCTATCTCTCAGAATCCTCTCCACTGAGGTCAGACTCACTGGTCAGTAATTGCCCGGGCTTTCCCTGTTCCCCTTCTTGAAAATAGGCACCACATCTGCAATCCTCCAATCTTCTGGAACCTCTCCTGTCTCCATCAATGATGCAAAAATCATCGCCAGGGGCTCTGCAATCGCTTCCCTCACCTCTCACAATAACTTGGGGTACATCCCTTCCGGACCCGGCGACTTATCTACCTTGATGGAATTTAACAGTTCCAACATCTCTTCTTTCTTAATGTCAACATACTCATATTTTATTTTTACTGTCTATTAATTATATCTTATATTTTACTGCATATTAATCCATATGACAATAATAAATCAAATCAAATCAAAGAACAGGGATGTTATCCTCACATTCTTGCTAATACTTATCTTTAAATCAACATCATGGATAATGATTATCTGGTCATTGTCACATTGCTGTTTGTGGGAACTTGCTGTTCACATATTGGTTATAGGGTTTCCTACATTGCACAGTGTCCACACTTTAAAAGTACTTCATTGGATATAAAGCACTTTGAGACGTCTTATGGTCATGAAAAGTGCTATGGAAATGCACTTTGTGCGCCTAGTTTCCTTTTAACCAACATCATCAAAAACAGATTGTGTGATCATTCATCATTCACTCTTCCCTCTACCCAGTGACTGGAATTGAAGAGTGATTATTTAGCCACAAAAGCTCATTAGGACAGCATCAGATGCTATGTTATTATTTTCTCGTGCCTCATCAGAAAATAGAGATGACCCGTTAGTCAACCTCTAACAGAATTAGCACTAAGTGTCAGCTTGACCAGGCTTGGAAAACCTAGTTTAAAATTAACCAGGCAGATCACTGAGGTACAATTATGCAAGACAAAATTGGCAGAGAATACTCTGATAACAACTATATTTCTTTGATGTGACTCAAACTGCGGAGAGGAGTTTTGACTTGAGTAAAAGATTGCCATCAGTCAGCTCAGCCAGCCATTAAACAACTCTCCTTGATTTCATTTCCATTGATCTCACTGTGATTGAAAGTCAAGGGACATGGTGACAGTGGAGATGACCAATATTTTAAATCAGCAGCCAACGCCAACATTTTTTTCCTTTGTTCTTCAGCTTGGCAACCCCAAGATAGAACATAGAACATAGAACATTACAGCACAGAACAGGCCCTTCGGCCTTCGATGTTGCGCCGACCAATATAAAAAGCAATGCCCCTCCAAACTAAACCATTCCCTTCTCTTCCATATACTTATCAACTAAGCTCTTAAACGCCACCAAACTTGGCGCATCTACAACTGCTGCAGGCAGGGCATTCCACTCCCGAACCACCCTTTGGGTAAAGAACCTGCCTCTGATATCCGTCCTATGATCAGATTGATGATACAATTAGATAAGAATATTCTACAACATATCACTGAATATTGTTAGACATTTTTGGTAATATTGGTGTCCTGTCAAGCAGTTAGCACGTTGCTGAAACATTTCAGTTTTGGATTCCAACTGAGTTGCAGTCAAACTTTATTACATTTCTATTTTTTCTTCATCTTCCTGGCTTGTGTCAATCCAGGATTGGATTGAACCCACCTTCCTTTCATGCTGGATCTCTTACAGAGACTGTGAGTGTGATCATTGCAAGGGTTCTTGCAACAACCATCCAACTTAAGTAGACAGACCTGTTTAGAGCCGGCATGGAATTTAAGAATTAACAAAAGGCATGAATCCAGGCCTTGGGGAGTTAAAGCTAAATGGGCTGGGGAACACTATGGTACTGAGGAATTGATATTGCAGGAGTTAAACATTGTCATCAAAATTGAAATACTTTCATTCCTCAGCAACCTTTAGATAAAATCTTTTTGAAAAAGGAAAATCTATCTTCTTGACTTGAGATAATCTCTGCAGCATTGCCAGGATATGGGAGGAGGATGAAATTCCTCCTCTCGTGCAAAAGGGAGAATATCTGTTTTTCTTCAATATTAATGGAATCGGCTTCTTAGAAATTACATATTTCAAATCTGCTTGTTTTCACAACCTCCTTAGTAGGGACTTTAGCTATTCAGACAGAAAGGCATTCTCTTGTGATTCATAGGGAGAAGAATTCCATCTCTTTGGCACTCCTCCAGAAGAGAATCTGCCCACCAACTTTTCATTCTTCTTTAACTTTACGACTTGCTAATAAAATAGATCCTGCCACTGAACAATGTTATGGGGATGCGTTTTATTTAGGGATAAGGATATAGTGAGAAGGCCAAAAGCCAGTTTGTTTTGTGTTTCCTATATCTTCAAATCTCTTTGTAAATCAAAAGAGCATGACCGGCAGAATGATCTGCTGAAACTGCCATCGGGGTGGTAAATGTGACTGAAATTAGATCCAATAACAAACTGTCCAAGCGATTTCCTACATCAAAGCAGTGACTACACTTCAAAAGTACTTTGCTGAATGCAAAACACCTGGGGGTATCTATTTAAATTCAAATTCTTCCATTCGTTGCTCATTTTGCAATAACAACTTGCAATCATATGGCATTTTTCACACAGTCGGTATCCCAAAATAATTCAAATGACAGCAGTAGACACTTATCAAAATATAGAAGACAATGCGGAGATAACTATAGCGTTCAAAGAGACAGGTTTTGAAGATGTTTTTTAATATGCCACAGATCATGGAAGAGAGTAGTTACCAAGGTGATGAGACTTAAGTAAAGGGATTGCATTTGTTTCCTGGTTTAGCCAGCAATGGTAGAATGCTGTCAGGGGCAATACCTAGAAATCAAAACTAGAAAGACTGATGGATGTGGTCTGAGACGTTGGGCAACATTCTTCTGAGCCCCCTATTGTCAGACAGATGGTAAGTGGGGCCGGAGGGTTGGGGGGATTGGGGGGGGGGGCAGCTCAGTTGTGCAGGAGGGCCAACAGTCTGTTTTATATTGGTGTGAATTTCCAGTGGGATCTTATGTTGATGCCACCATGGCGGGTCAGGAAACCTGTGTGAAATTCATTTGTGTTCCACGCTAATGGGATGCAAGTGAAGGCCTGACCATTCACTTTGGATTCTCCGTGGTGTCAGTGGGAAAGCACACAAGGACAAAACACGTCGGGAACAATGTGATGTTCAGGTGTCAGGACACACCCGAACAATGCCTGCCTCTGGAATTTGGGTTGGAGGCCAATTGGCTGGTCCCCAGAACACCATAGCAATAGATCGAGAAGAACCTTCTGCAGACGTTCCAGATTCAGTGCCCTGGGGGAAGTCCACCCTCCTGCCTCAGAATGGAGATCCATCTGCTTTCTCAGGAGATCCACCTTATTTCTTCAATACTGGGTCAGTGACGTTGGGTGCTCTTTCAATACAGCATGATAAATAGGAAGGACTGCAAATTACATGCCACCAGGCCTGCCCACTGTGGAATATGGTGCAAAACACCCAATTGCATAATTAATGAGGTTGAGGCCAGAAAATTTAGTGTATTCTTCCACCAGCCTCTACAGCAGGAAATACTCCATGTTTCTGCTCCGCATCAGGACTTAGTCCCCAGATGGGAGAATTCCTTCCATAGGAAGTTAGGTTCTGCAGGTAGGGTAGGGTGAAGCACAGAATGATTTACAAAGCAAGGTAGGAATTTAACATATTTGTAAAGGTAAATGTGCCATTAAGTAGTAAGCCAATCCCATAAAATATCCACTAGATTATCTCGTGCATTAATCCAAATGAAATAACTATCAAAAAGGTATCATTTGATTGTTGTTGACATAACTAACTTCTTTCGCATGGGCAGAAGAGAAACAAATTGGCTAAGCTCACTTGGGGCAACACATTTGCTCAGTGGTTAGCACTGCTGCTTCACAGCGCCAGGGACATGGGTTTGATTCCGGGTGTAGGTCACTGTCTGTGTGGAGTTTACACATTCTCCCCATGTCTGCGTGGGTTTCCTCTAGATGCTCCGGTTTCCTCCACATGCCAAAGATGTGGGGGTTAGGCGGATTGGTTGTGCTAAATTGCCCCTTGGGCTAAATGCATGGGTTATGGGAATAGGGTTTGGGTAGGAATTGTGGTTGGTGCAGACTCGACGGGCTGAATGGCCTCCTTCTGCATTGTAGAATTCTATGCTAAAGTTTCTTTGAAGGTGGGATGCATATTTTTTTGTGACAGGATTAATTAAAACTTACTCAGATCATTTCAAAGACTCAAACAAAGCATGTTGGCCGTAGAAAGTAGGCATCAAAATGCTTGAGCTACAATAATGCAGGTGTCAAAGGCAACAGTTTAGGATACAAGATGGTGCTGGAGCTTGGCGAGTTCTTGCAAGCCGTTCTCATCATACCCTCTAATTCTATCTTTTACTCTCGTTGTATGCTTCTCAAACTCTTTTCGAGTTCTTTTAAACTCTGTAACAATGATTTAATTCAATTTCTTAACGACCTTCTATTATGATGGTCTTTCTCTACAACGTAGCTATGACTATAACACTATATTCTGCACTCTCTCCTTTCCTTCTCCCCATGTATTCTATGAATGGTATGCTTTGTTTGTATAGTGCACAAGAAACAATATATTTTACTACATACTAATACAAGTGACAATAATAAATCTCATCAAGTCAAATCAAATTGCAAGGCAAGGGCGCAAGTAATCAGAATATATGAATTTAAGGCACTGGATGGAACTGCGAAACAAAAATGTCCTTACATCAGCAAGAAGAAAAGAAAACATTCATATTGTCTATGATTTTATAAAATATGAGGAAACTCAGGGATTAGAGGTGGTGCAAAATGAAGGACCAGAATTGATTAACCAAGTAGACTTCATTTTATTGTGAGTTTGTTTGCTCTCTCCATGGCTAAGGTTCACTAACTGTGTGCTTTATTTCATTGGTTAATTTTAGCATGATACAATTTCTTATATCAGACCATTTAATGCTCAAACCTGTCACTCACAGACATTGTAAGCTAGACAGGGCAACCTAACATTAAAAGGCCAAGGAACTGTCAACTTTGGGGAAAAAAAAACTGCTGGAATTAAATAGAACAAAGAACAAAACAGCACGGGAAACAGGCCCTTCGGCCCAATGAGCCCGCACCGCTACCCTGATGTTCCCTCCTCTACCCGTGATCCCTGATGATATGTGAATGGGCAGATGCACTGGAGTTTCACTTAGTTTCCTTTCATGGATTGGGAAGAACGGTGCGGTGCATCATGCAGACTCGTGAGAGGAGTTGACTCAATGGGCCAAGTATCCTTTCTTTGACTCTACACCCTAATGTTATACTGGGTTTCAATGTTACATTTACTGCCAGACCCAGTTTTGAACAAAAATGTTGAACAACTAACGTGATAGGCAATCACAGAATGCAAACAAACAACAATTAAACCAAGTATTGGGAGCAGTGCATTATTGTTGTCATGGGGTGTTATTCATAAGCATTGAAAGATACTTTTAAAGTAACTTAAATGTATGTTACAGCACACTAAAAATGGCAAAATTGAAGATTACCCTCTTGTAGTCAAGTGTATGCCACAGTAGAACAAAACAAAGAAAAAGGAAATTATAGCATGCCCTTCGCCCCTACAGCCCCCCGCCCCTCCCCCAAAGCCTGCACCAATTCTGCTGTTCAACTGAACTAAACCCCCTATCCTTCCAGAGACTACTCTATTGTCATTCTAGTCATGTATTTGTCAAGATGCTCCTTTAAAGCCATTATCTATTTCTGCTTCCACAGCGAGTTTCAGGCACCCACCACCCTGTGTAAGAAAACTTGCCTTGTATATTCCTTTAAACCTTGCCCCTCACACTTTAAATCTATGCCTCCTCGTTCTTGACTTTTCCACTCTGGGAAAAAGCTTCAGATTATTATTTTTGCTCTTGTGCAGAATATTGTCAGTAAGTAACTAAGAAAAATATTTGCTTATTGTAATTAGGATAAAAGCAGTGTTCTAATTCTATTGTATGACCAAACAGGATGATTACCCTCTAAGTCTCTATTAAACAGTGGAAACCTCTTATTCAAAATGATTTTAATAATGTTTAGAGAACCTACAAAAAATGGTTAAAGAAAGTTAAGCAGCTGATTACAGCTCATTTAAAAATATTATAGCAATCTGAAGTGAGTTTCATTATGAAAGGAGTAAATGGATTGTTGAACCTTATTGACCTCGGATCTTTTTCAGGACATGCACCATTATACATTCTCAGATTGGCGTATTGCCAACAATACAATTTATGAGGGAAAACAGAGGCAGACTGCAACGGCCGCTGGAGAGAACAGAGTTGGGCAAATGCTTTTCTTTTGTTAGAATGGACTTTCTTTACTGCGGCTCTCTGGAACCTGGTGACTCATGCTGTGTTTATAGTGTGTCAGCAATTGTAACCTGTCCCATGTGCCTATACTTTATGTATGAGCTTGAACAGCGAGTGTCTGTTGGTTATTTTCTCCAAGGCAGCAATTTGGGTTGAGTTCCTTGCCTGAATTCCAAATCAGTCCACTTCTAGTAGGAATTACTAAATTGACTGCAAGAATTTTGGTTGATTCCTGTTTTGCCCACTGCCTTGTGCTAGGGACTAGATCAAAAATCCCAAGGTATTTTCTAAAATGAACCTAGAACCAACTTTCACTTCTAATTTTGGCATTAGGGTGAACATAAGGTATGTTTCAATTGATTCATGTGGAAATTTTTATCAAAACAAATGTTATTTAAGAACACTGTTTGAATATAACCAGAGGTCTTAGCGTAACTTTTACCACTTAAAATACCTAAACATGACAAAGTCTAATTCTTAATAGCTACCCATCTCTATTGTTCCAATTTAGCAGTATCCTCATGGACATAAGTCCCTTCTTCAGAACCAATTAGCACCAAAAGGCAATATGCTCATTTAGATGCAGGATTTCCAGCCTTTTAACACCTCTGGGACAGAGACACACATTGCCAGCTGTCTCCTAATTCTCAACAGAAAGATTCTGAGAGAAAGAGACTTCTTTCCTGGCAGATTCCAATCTCCTACTTCAGAGAGCAAAAGAGAGGGACTCCTTTCTAACAACTCCAAACATGTTCTAAGCTTGAGTTCTCTGCATAAGCCTAGCTCCAACCAGTCACTTGATATTATTGTCAATCAATTCAATCAAGTTCTTCTGGCAATTATAGCAATAACGAGCAATTATACTGCTGCAGTAACAATACAGAGCTCTCGTTTATAGGCAAAATCACACCATTACATTTCTTAAAGGCACACTGTCATCACACTCAGAGCAGTGAAGTCAAACACATATCTCTGCAGCTGCCTTACCTGAGATGGATTAACTCAAATCTATTGCACCACATAGACTCACTATTTTAACCTGAATTTTATGTTCCCCCACTGATTGCTTTTCAGGTGGAAAGAGAGAATGAAATTGAAGGGACAGTATTCCCCCCAGTTCCTATCCAACCACACAATGATATTATGCTGGGGCCAGCAAAGTTTCAATTGGAAAGAGTGGTCTTACACCAGTTGAGGTCCTTAAGTGGCGAATTATTGGGCACTTAACAGCCACTTCCCATCCAGCTTCATTTTTTAGACTGTTGGGAGGATCGAACTTGTGTGGGGAAGGCTGAAAATTGTCTGGTGGCCTCTGAGCCTTATTTCTCCCATCTAGTTTCTCCTCCAAGACATCGCTCTCCCCCTTCATGCAACCCCAAGTCTTCCCTACCCTCCAGCCATAGGAGTCTTGAACTTACCTGGGCCTCAAGTGCTCAGGCCTAGGAATGTTGCCAAAAAATACTCTGTTGTTTCCAGTAAGAAAAGTGGAAGGTGGAATTTTTCATCAGTGAGATTTTCTGCTCCCGTCAAAACCCATAGACTTTTGAATGGCCCACCACATTTTCCAGCCCCACTCTCTCTGTGATGGGGACATAAAATTCAATCCGGCCTGTTTCTCTCAGGTCGGTTTTCTTCCTAGATCTGAGCATTCTGTCAAAAAAAAAAATCAAGCAGGTGTCTTTCACACCATCATGCGGGGGGAGGGGGGAAGGGGTGGAGCCTCAACACGCCACCAAAAATCAGAAATGAAAGCAGAAAATACTTTGATTTAATTTGATTTATCATTATCACATGTATTGATATGCAATGAAAAGTATTGTTTCTTGTGCACTATACAAACATACCATTCATAGAGAAGTAAAGGAGAGGATGCAGAATGTAGTGTTACAGTCAAAACTAGGGTGTGGAGAAACATCAATTTAATGGGAGGTAAGTCCATTCAAAAGTTTACCTCGAAAGCAGTGCCATGGGAATCTTTTACATCCTTTATAAAGCATACCATTCATAGAGAAGAAAAGGGGACAGTGAAGAATGTAATGTTAGAAACAGTGTTGCTGTTAAATACTAGAAACACACATGCGGGTTTGTCAGCAGTATACCTGTACAGACACTGCACTGTCTCGATATACAATGGATGCGGTGATGTCTCATGGGATGCGTTCTCTTTAATTGCTTAAATGGCTCACTTTTGCAGATTCCTATATTGCTCCATTTTGTCATCCAGGCATGGAAGGGAATACTGAGTGGGAATACAAATAACTGCTCCTGAGGATCCATCACTGAAGGTGGGATGTCGTCTGACTCTTTCAGAAGCAATAAGAGAATGGCTAGCAAAGAATGCAAAAGTAAATCATTGAAAAAAGGTCTTGCAAAATTCAAAGGTAGCTCAAATAGAAATAGCTGATTCTCTCTGCCTCCCCTCAGCATTTTTCTCAGTGATAGGAGGAGATGCTGTGCTGTTTGCTGATGGCCAGATCCTCTAAACTCTTCATTGCAAATAGGAATTCCCAGTGAAGCCATCCCACATTAGTAGGAAAACCATGGTAGAGGTATGCTGCTGGTGATACCACAGAATCCCGCTGGAATTAGCGACTGGAGAATTCCAGCTATAAAGGATAGCTGGGGAATGTCAGAAGATGCAACAGGATATAGGATAGATTGAAGACTTGGGCACAGAAATGGCAGTTGGAGTTTAATCCAAACAAATGCTAGGTGCTGCATTTTGGAGGATCAATTTAGATGTGAATTATATTGTAAATTACAAATCCCTTAGGAACATTAACATTCAGAAGGATCTGGGCATGCAGATCCATAATTCCCTAAAAGTAGCAACAGAGGTGGCCAAGGTGATTAAGAAAGCACATGGCATACTTGCCTTCATCAGCTAGAGCATTGAGTACAAGAGTTGGGAAATCATATTGCAGCTATATAAAACCTTGGTTAGGCCACATTTGGAGTATTGAGTGCAGCTCTAGCCATGACATTACCAGAAGGATGTGGAAGCTTTGGAAAGAGTACAAAGAATCACTAGGATGCTGCCTGGTCTCGAAGGTGTTGACTATAAGAAGAAGTTGAATAAACTAGGATTGTTTTTATTGGAAAGGTGGAGGTTGAAGGGAAACCTGATAGATGTCTATAATAATATGAAAGGTATAGACAGGGTGGATAGCCAGGGGCTTTTTCCAAAGGTGGCTATATCAATTACAAGGGAGAACAGGTTCCAGGTATGAGGGGGAAAGTTTAAGGGAAATATGCAGGGAATGTTTTTCATGCAGAGAGTGACGGATGCTTGGATTGCACTGCCAGAGGAGGTGGTGGAAGCAGGCACTTTAGTAACATTTAAGAGACATCTGGATGGGTACATGAATAGGGAGAGAATAGAGGGATATGAACCGAGTAAGGGGAGAAGGTTTTTTTTTTAGTTTAGTTCGGGCATTATGATTGGCACAGGCTTGGAAGGTTGAAGGAACTGTTCCTGAGCTGTACTTCGCTCTTTGTCCTAATGAGTCATGGTTTATCAGAAATCATTAGACTAACCTGTGTGTGAAGACAAAAAACTTTAGTATGATTCTTTATGAATATTTTATTCTACTTCTGTTCTCACAGAAAAGAGATAAAGACAATGCAAACTAAGAAGAGAAATATGAAATATTAAATTAACAAAGTGAGAGGAGATGTATCATCTTTGAAAGGGGCTAAATTACCAGGCACAGATGAAATGTATGCTATGTTGTTAAAGGAAGTCAGAAAATAAATATTGGAGGCTCTGATATCATTTTCCAATCCTTCCTGGCTGTCAGTGTGATGACAACTAATGTTGCCTCATTGTTTTAAAGGTGTTGATGGTAGCCATGATGTAAAGTTGCCAGCATTGGAATGGAGTAGGCACGGTAAGTAGTGTCACAATACCAGGTTAAAATCCAACAGCGTGGACTTTAACCTGGTGTTGCGAGACCACTTATTGTTTTAAAAAGAGGGAGGGGGTAGATGGAATAAATACAGCTTAACTATAATGATGAGGAAATTATTGGAAAAAACTTTGTGGGACTGAATAAATCTTCATTCGGAAAGAACCAGATTAAGCACAGTCAGCACAGATTTGTGAATGAAAGGCAGTGTCTGACTAACATGACTGAATTTTTGAGGTGATAACAAGAAGATTTGAAATAGTCCATACGGATTTTTGAAAGGCTGATGATGAAAGTAGGCTGGTCATAAAAGTAAACACATGGGATTCACGTCAAAGCACAAGGATTCAAAACCAGCTCTGAGGCAGGAAGCAAAAGGTTAATGGGTGTTTATGTGACTGGGAGATTATCTTCTGCATAGTTCCATAGAACTCAGTGCTAGGGTCCTTTGCTTTTTGTAGTATACAGTATATCACTGATTTGGATTTGAATTTAGCGAATACAATTAAGAAGTTCGTAACCTATACAAAAATGGCCATGTAATTGATAATGGAGAAGTACATTGCCGACTATTGGAAGATATCAATAGATTACTCAGTGGGCAGAGCAGTAGCAATTTGGATTCAGTGAGGATAAGTGTAAGGCCATGTATTTAGGGGAAGTTAACAAGGCAAGGAATACACATTAAATGGTAATACTGAGATGTTGAGAAAAACAGAGAGACCTTGGCATGTGTGTTCACAAATCCCTGAGAGTGGATGGGCAGGTAGGTGCATGGTGATGAAAGATCCTGCATACTTGCTTTTATTAGCTGAGAATTAGAATATAAGTGTTGGTAGGTTATGCTGGAAATGTATAAGTCATTGTTAGACTGCAATTGGAGCATTATGTGTATTGAGGGTACAGAGAAGATTTACAAAAATGATGCGTGGATTGGAGAATTTTAATTGTGATGAAACATTAAATGGGCTTGGGAACAAAGGAAGCTGAGGAGAAACCTAACTCAAAACATTTACCAATGTACTTGGATAGGCACTGACCTACAAGGCCACAGATCAAAAGGTGGGAAAATGGCTTGGTTGGAGGAATACTTGTCGGCCAGAACTGGAATGATGGGCCGAATGTCCCTCTTTAATGATGGAAATTTGATTGTATGATTCGATCATTCTGTAGTCAATTTTTTAGATTTTGGCGTTGAGACACTCCTCACTTTTGCCTGTCTCCTGAAGACAGACATACCAATCTTAGTCCAAGTTAGCCAGTATAAAAAGCAGGAAGCTGGGAGTTGGAATGCAATTAGCCACAAGTATGGAAACGAGGTCTTTCAGTTGGCAGGTGGATTGCCGGAGAAGCCAAAAAATGTGGCAGAAATCAAAGAACTGATTTAATGAAGAAAAGGGCACTAAAACAGATTCTGCCCAACTTTGCTGAGGTTTCCAATACCTTCTGCACATTACCAGTACACCAAAACTGACATACAGATTTATCCACTCCACCCACCTTCCCTCTTAACTGCTAAAATATTTTAGTTTCTCACTAATATTTAAATTTTCATTTATTTTATTAGGTGCTTAAAATGGTGACTTACAATTTACTTTGAAGGGGTCAGATTTTAATGCTGGATTTTCTAAAACCTCTCACTATTGTCTGCTGATATCAAAGATCATTTATCTGTAAATCCAGATTGAAAAATTGTTATAGATTGCTTATGTGAAACATGGAAATTGTTTATAAAAATTATTGAACAGTTTTCAAAAATTACTTCTTATTAAATAAATGCAGAGTTAATTAAAGCAGGGATACCTTGTATAATTTATTATTACTGATTCTGCAGTTCATCTCTTTTGGGCTGATTGTATCTTTAGTTATGGCCACTCATGCCTTTTAGTGGTGGGTATAAAGTTTCTTGTTTCACCGTTGTAATTCTTCGAACACACAAGAACAATGTTCAGATAAATCTTTTGCCATCTGCTGAGTTCCCTTATCATGAGGTGCCTCCCAGGACAATCCCTTTGATAATTCATATTTGAAAATACTATCTTCAGATTGTATCAGAGTGCCGGCTGGGGCACTGCAGTGCATCTGAAGCCCTTCAAATAAAGACATTAAACTCAAAGTATATCCACCCCAGTTATCTCAATAAGCCAAGTGCAACCTTATACTTACAATCAGCCTCACCTCAGCATCACAGGAAATAAATAAATTACTTTTTTTTTCACTTCTCAGTCAACTGTAGGCAGGAATCTAGCCAAAGGCTTGGATGACATTACACACTGTGAAAGAACATCTCAATCAATTATGTGCCCTTTGCTTTACTGGCTGTCCACACATTTCTGCTCTAGAAACAAAATCAAACTTACGTCAAGGCTGAGGACATGTGTAGTTAAATCACAATTCCAGCACGGTGGCACAATGGTTAGCACTGCTTCCTCACAGCACCAGGGACCCAGGTTCGATTCCCAGCTTAGGTCACTGTCTGCATGTTCTTCTCATGTCTGCATGAGTTTCCTCCAGGGGTGGCACGGTAGCACAGTGGTTACCACTGCTGCTTCACAGCTCCAGGGACCTGGGCTTAATTCCCGGCTTGGGTCACTGTCTGTGTGGAGTTTGCACATTCTCCTCGTGTCGGTCTGGGTTTCCTCTGGGTGCTCTGGTTTCCTCCCACAGTCCAAAGATGTGTGAGTTAGGTTGATTGGCCATGCTAAAGTTGCCCCTTAGTATCCTGAGATGCTTTGGGGGTTAGAGGGATTAATGGGTAAATGTGTAGGGATATGGGGGTGTGGCCTTGGTGGGATTGTGGCCGGTGCAGATTTGATAGGCCAGATGGCCTCCTTCTGCACTGTATGGTTTCTATTATTTCTATTCATTCTTCCTTTTCAGAGAATAATCAGATTCCCTCTTTGAAAACTTTGATCGAACTTGCATTCTTAAGCAGCGTATTCCAGGACTCAACCACCAGCTGTGTGGAAACCTTTCCTTGTGTTGCTTTTGTTTCTTTTGCCAATTACCTTAAAGCTATGCCCTTTCCTTCTTGAACATTTGATAAGTGGGAACAGTTTTTTCCTAAGTACTCTGTCCAGTTAGTCTTTCATAATATTGAATTTTTTTCTCTCACTCTTATCTCCAGGGAAAAATAGTCTGAAAACCTCCACTTCACCTTCATAACTAAAGTTGCTCATCCCTGGAACCATTCCTGTGAATCTTTTCTGCACCCTCTCCAGCATTTTCATAGTTTCCTATAGTGTGGTGTCCAGGCCTGGACACAGTGCTCTAGCTGAGGTCTAACTCAGTATAACCTCCTTGCTATTCTATTCCAAACCCCTATTAATAATGTCCAGGACTCTGTATGCTTTATTAATTGCTCTCTCAAATTAATTGCCACCTTTAATGATTTGACGCACATACATCTAGGTCTCTCTGCTCCTGGATCATTGTCCACCCACTCCATCAACTTGTCTAAGTCCTTTTGCAGTTTGACACTATCCTCCTCACAGTTTACAATGCTTCCAAGTTTTGTATCAGCTGGAAATTTGGAATGGTATCCTGTTCACCAAGGTATTGGGTATTAATATGTATCAGGAAGCACAAAGGTTCCAATACCAACCCCTGGGGAGATTTACTACAAACCTTTTTCCAGCCCCAACAACATCCATTAACCACAAGTCACTTTTCCAGTTACCCAGTCAATTTTGTATTTATGTTATCACAGTCACTTTTATTTCATGAGGTATAATCTATTTTACCAGTCCATTGCATGGTACAGTATCAAATGTTTTTGTAAAGTCTATACATCACCAACTCTCTTTGTTAACTCTCCAAAAAACTCCAGAAAGTTAGTTAAACATACTTTCATTTAACTAATTTGTGCTGCCTTTCCATATTTGTCCATGTGACTATTAATTTTGTCCTGAATTATTATTTTTAGAAGTTCCCCCATCACTGAAGTTAAACTGACTGTCCTGGAGTTGCTGAGCTTATCATTACAGCCCTTTTGAATGAGGTGGTAACATTTGCAATTCATCAGTCCTCTGACACTGAGTCAAATGAAAATGGAAAAATTATGAAAAGTTTATTTATTAGTCACAAGTAAGGCTTACATTAACACTGCAATGAAGTTACTGTGAAATTCCTCCAGTCGCCACACTCTGCTGCCTATTTGGGTTAATGCACCTAATCAACATATTTTTCAGACTGTGGGAGGAAACTGAAGCACTCAGAGGAAACCCACGTAGACATGGAAAGCATGTGCAAACTCCACACAGACATTGACCCAAGCTGTGAATCGAATCTGGGTCCCTGGCATTGTGAGGCAGCAGTGCTAACCACTGTGCTACCATGCTGCCTATGGGAACAATGGCCAGCATGCCACTTTATGGGAATTATAGCCAGTGCTTCTGTAATTTTTCTCAATTCCTTCACTATCCTTGGGTGCATCTCATCTAATCTTGGTCCTGATCTTTTATCAACTTTAAATATAGAGACAGCCTGTTATCAATTTTAAATCCTTCTAATGTATCCATTGCTAAGTCTCAGCCAAACATTCTTCTTCACCACTGGGATACCCAGGGAGGTTGCTGTTGACAGCACTGGAAGGTTGTGTCTCCTCAAATACTGAAACAGTTCATACCCAAATGTATCAAGACCTGGACAATATCCAAGTGAGAACTGAGAAGTGGCAAGTAACATTCACACCATGTGTGTCAGGCAATGATCATCTCCAACAAGAGAGAATCTAACCATTACCTCTTGACATTCAATGGCATTATCATTGCTGAATCCCCACTATCAATATCCTGGGGATTACTATTGACCAGAAACTGAACCGGACCAGCTGTGTAAATACTGTGACTACAAGAGCAGCTTAGAAACTAGGAATGCTGCAGAGAGTAACTCATCTCCAGCCTACCCAAAGCCAGTCCACCATGTACAAAGCGCAAGTCAGACGTGTGATAGGATACTCTCCACTTGTCTGGAAGAGTGCAGCTCAACACACTTTAGAAACTTGATACCATCCAAGACAAAGCAACCCACATGATTGACACCAATTCCACAAAAATTCACTTCCTCCACCAGTGACAAACAGTGGCAAACAGTGTGTACCACGTACAAGATACACTGTAGAAACTCATCAAAGCTCCTTAGGTAGCATCTTCCAAATGCACAATCATTACTATCTAGAAGGACAAAGATGGCAGGCACGTGGGAATACCACTACCTCCCATCTAAGCCACTCACCCTGACTTGAAAATATATCACTGTTCCTTCAATGTCGCTGGGTCAAAATCCTGGAATTCCCTCCCTAACAGCACTGTGGATATACTTACAGTATATGGATTGCAGTAGTCTAAGAAGGCAGTTCGCCAAAAGGGTAATTATGAATGGGCAATAAATGCTGGCCTATTTAGCAACACTCATATCCCATAAATGGATAATTAAAAACAAATCCCCTTTAGATCTGTGGCTCTGGGAACTGTGCAGGAGCAAAGGGATTTTGGGGGTTCATGTACTCAAATCGCAAAGAGCCGATGCAAAGAAGAAAAATAACAAGAAAGGCTAACAGAATGTTGGCCTCCATCTCAAGGGAGCTGGAATGTAAAAATGAGGAAGCGTTCCTTAAGTTGCACAGAACCTTGTTTAGACTCCGTCCGGTGTACTCCATTCAGTTTAAAGCACTGCACCTCAGGAAAGATGTATTAGCTGTGGAGAGGATACAATGCAGATCCATTCGGGCTCAGAAATTGAAATTATGAGGCTATGTTGCAGACATTTGCCTTGTATTCCTTCAAGTTCAGAAGGCTGAGCTCTGATCAAATCCAGGTGCTTAAAGGAGCTCAATGGGTAGAAACAGAAAACTATTTCATCTGGTGGCTGCGTATTGCAGAATAAGAAGCATAATCTTAAAATAAGACCAAGGCCATTTAGGAATCAAACCAGGAAGCACTTTGTTGTGGAAATCTGGAACTCTTTCCTCTAAAAGACCACGGATGCTGAACACAATTGTACCAGCCATGTAAAATGATTTCCTTTAAGTGATCTATGGGCTAAGAATTTGTCTGTGTTTGTATGTAGCCACTTATTAATTTATGAGTGATCCAATTAAAAATAGAATTACACTAAAACACACATGCAAAGATTAAACGCAGATAAAGATCAAAATGTAAAGTTGAGAATTCAAATCAGCATCCTTTTGATTTGAATTTTTTGATTTGATTTTGATTTGACTTACTATTGTTAGAGGTTATAGTGAAAAGCATTGTTCCTAGTGCACTATACTGACAGAGCATACCAAAGGAAACGAGAGAGTGCAGAATGTAGCGTTACAGTCATAGCTAGGTTGTGGAGAAAGATCAACTTAATGCAAGGTAGGTCCATTCAAAAGTCTGACGGCAGCAGGGAAAAATCTGTTTTTGAATCAGTTAATACGTGATCTCAGAATTTTGTATCTTTTTCTCGAAGGAAGAAGATGGAAGAAAGAATATCCAGGGTTGTCTGGTCTTTAATTATCCTGGCTGTTGTGCCGAGGCAGCGGGAAGTGTAGACAGAGTCAATGGATGGGAGGCTGCTTTGCATGATGGGTGGGCTACATATACGAACCTTTGTAGTTCCTTGCTGTCTTGGGCAGAGCAGGAGCCATACCAAGCTGTGATACAGTCAGAAAGAATGCTTTCTATGATGCATCTGTAAATGTCGGTGGGGTCATAAATGATATGCCAAATTTCTTTAGTGTTCTGAAAAAGTAAAGGTGTTGCTAGGCTTTCTTAACTATAGTATTGGCATGGGGGGGGCAAAGACATTGAGGGAGAGATTATTATCGCCGCACCAGTTCGCTTGATTCTTTATCTCATTCCTGTACTCTGTCTCATCATTTTTTGTGATTCACCCTACTACGGTGGTGTCGTCAGCAAACTTGAAAATCAAATTGGAGGGGACTTTAGCCTTACAGTCATAGATGTGTAAGGAATTTGGTGGGGGACATTGCTGTTGAGGATGATCGTTGAGGAGGTGTTGTTGACTATCCTTATGTTCCTTTTGTTCCTTCCTATTGGAAATATATTTATTGAAACAGTTTTAACTTGTGTTGCAATGCTTACCTCAATCATGTAACTACATGTGCTTCCTAGTGAGGCTTGCATGAGTAATATGCACTCTGAGAAGAACTTCAAACACCATGAATCCATTAGAGCTGTTTAGATCAAAGATAATGTTGATTTCCACTGAGTATTCCATTCATGCTGGAGAAGATTGAATTCCCATCGCAAAAATGATTTCTCTAGTTTAGACAAGGCACAAGTGAAGAAAACCTTCTGTCGTCCTACCAGCAATGGCATCATCACAAAATGCATTTGTGACTTAAGTGAATGATCAGTCTTTGCTAAGATTAATAATCCACCTCTACAAAAGCATGAAAGAAACATTTCATACAGGGGGTTTTATTGGTGCCCCAGCTAAACTGTTTAGTGCAAATAGTCGATGATATTGATGTATTTGTTTTTATCCTACATGTACTTTGGTCTGCCTTGTTGTCTAAGAAGGGGCATACACGTGATGGGTCGTGAGAAGGCTGCTCTTGGATTTATTTGAGAGAATCCTAGTGCTTCACGTCATGAGTGTACGCTTGACCTGGACCATTTGAAGGGCAACATGACAGCTCAGTGACTCTTGCTGTGCTGTGCAGATACATGGATTTGGGCCTGTGTCTGTGGGAGTTTGCGCATTCTCCCCGTGCTTGCATGGGTTTTCTCCGGGTGCTCCGGTTTCCTCCCACATCCCAAAGATGTGCTCTTACGCTGATTGGCAGAACAAATTCTCCCTAAATTGTCTCAAATTTGGTTTCAATCCATAGATCTATAAACATAGACAGGGATCATGGGTAGAAGTGGGAACATCGAGGTGGTGGCGTGGGCTCGTTGGGCCAAAGGGTCTGTTTCCCATGCTGTTTTGCTCTTTGTTCTTTGTTCTAACTGTGGTCTGTGAATTAGGAAGTTCAGGATCCAGGTCACAGAGGGAGGAGCCGAGGCCCAGGCCATGGAGTTTGGAGATGAGTTTTATGGGAACAGTGGTATTGAGGGCTGAGCTGTGTCAATAAATAGGAGTCTGACATCGATGTCTATGTTATCTGAGTGTTCCAGGGTTGAATGCAGGGCCAAGGAATTGGCATCCGCTGTGAACTTGTTGTGGCAATAGGCAAACTGTAATGGATCCAGGTAGTCCGGGGGGCTGGAATTGATTCATGCCATGACAAACCTTTCAAAGCACTTCATAGTGATAGTCATTGAGGTGCACTGCTTAACTTTTCTTTGGTATTGGTATGATGGTTATCTTCTTAAAGCAGATAGGGACCTCAGATTGTTGTAAAGAGAGTTTGAAGATATCTGCAAATATCCCCACCAGCTGATCCACACAAGATCTGAGTTCTTGTCTGCGTACCCCATCCAGGCCAGTCACTTTTCATGGGGTTGATCTTCGAGAAAGCTGACATCTGCAATGGTGACCCCATATTCAGGACGTCCAGGGTGGAGAGCATGCTCTTGTTTATCTCTTGCTCAAAACGGGCATAGAATGCATTGAGATCATCAGGAAAGGGTGTGCTGGAGCCAGGGCTTTTACAGGCCTTCATCTTGTATCAAGACCTGGACAATATCCAAGTGAGAACTGAGAAGTGGCCTATTATGTCTTGCAGACCTTGCCATAGTCAGTGGGGTCTGTGTGGCTAGCCTGGCACTCTAGCTTGGTCTGGTACTGACTTTTGGCATCTTTGATGGATCTCCTCAGATTGTATCTGGCTTTCTTGAATAGGTCAGGGTCGCCTGCCTTGAATGTCTCAGACCTGAATTTCAGCAAGCAGTGGATATCCCTTTTCATTCACGGTTTCCGATTGGGGAACACGTGGATTTGCTTCTTTGGCGCATAGTCTTCTACACACTTACTAATGAAGTCAGTTACTGTAGTGATGTACTCATTCAGGCTGGCCACAGAGTTTTTACATACTGACTCGTCCACTGAGTCCAAGCAGTCATGCAGGAGGTTATTTGATTCCTCAGACATCTGATTCCTCAGGGCATTTAAGATGAGGATCTAAATTTCTTCTCTTAGAGTATCATTAATCTTTGGAGTTATTTAGCCCAGAGAGCAGTGGAGGCAGGGCCATTGAATATATTCAAGGCAGATCTAAGTTTAAGCTTATTTATTAGTATCATGCGTAGGTTTACATTAACACTGCAATGTGAAAATCACACTCAGGCACCTGTTCAGGTACACTGAGAGGGAGAATTTAACATGGCCAATGCACAAAACCAGCACGTTTTTCAGACTGTGGAAGGAAACCAGAGGAAACCCACACAGACACGGGGCAAAGAGACGGCCTCTGCATAGACAGTGACCCAAGCTGGGAATCGAACCCAGGTCTCTAGCACTGTGAAGCAGCAGTGCAAACAACTGTGTCACCGTACTATCCACACAAAAGAGTGAATCAAATCAGCCATTACTTTTCTGAATGGTGGAACAAGTTCAAAGCTCAACTAGCCGAGTTATGCTCCCATATTTTATTTTCTGATTAAATCCACCCTCTTCTGTTCCTGTAGGTTGTCTCCCTCCCAGTTGCTAATCAAAATGGCAAGCATGTAAACGCTGCTGTTAATCTGATAAGGAGAAGTTATCCCTTCCATACAATACTGGATGTTTCTGACTCCAGTTGCGGTTTGTGCCTGGTAAGCATGTGCCCCTGATAAAGGGAATGCAAATTGTTGTGCGGTTGGCATGAGGAATTCAACTGCAAAGCTTGAGTCATGTGTGGAAAACGTATTGAGTCGTGCATAGAAAGCATGTTGCAGCGAAGAATGACACATAGCAAATTTCTGCAAACATTAAGGCTGCCTTAACTCACACATCAAAAACTGTTCAGTCAGTTTGTGCAAGTCTTAATTCCAAGGCACTTAAGAGTTTTGATTCCATGCCAAACTAATGAACGACCTACATTACCATCAAACTGTTTTTTTTCACAGAGGAAAGTTCAGTACTTTGTAACATTGTGTAAACATAAGAGGTACAGACCCTCAAAAATATCTACTTCGTATCAGTGAAGCAAAGTACTTAACTTTATGTGTTTTCTATAACACGTCCAAAAATGATCTCATTGTGTGCTCATGTCACTCTTTGGTTGGAAAATATTCTCATCTCATTCTTCATATAAATTAGTCTTCTGTATCTTTGACAGATGTTTAACCAAGTAAAAATAAATGGATTTAATATACAAAGGAACAACGTAGAAGTTATTCCTCGGCATGTCTCTGCTCTGTTACTGATTATAGCTAAAAATCATGACTTCAAACATATGGTTAAGATTGACATAATGTCCATCTTATGCTGTGAATTTTTGTTTGCCCACATTCTAAACACACTTCCTGACTAGAAAATATGAAATAAATAAGAAGATAATTTTCCCTTGTTTACAGAGGAGATTTACTTCTGTCGAGCAAAGAATAAAATTATTGTGTGGTGTTGCTAATGCTACTTCTGCCCAAGTTTCTGTGATTGCAATGAGCTCATCAGTTAGTTGCAAGACCTTGCACGCTTGCCCTAAGGATGAGACAGTTTTTATGGCAGATACTGGAAGCAACTGCCACGGCTTGGGCCCAATGAACGTCTTAAAGCATTAGGGAAGCATATTGGTTTTCAGTCTGCTGAAAATATTGCCCATGGTACCGGTATAAAATTAGTGACAGAGTATTTACTTTCTTTGGGAATGATTCCCTAGTGGGGCCATAATTTGTCACAGGGCTTAGGCCTGTGATCCAGATAGCAACCCTGAACATCTTTTAAGTGCGATAGATCATTGTTGGTGCTAGTTGTTGGTTGGAAATTTACTTTGCTGGAAAATCTTTTTGCTTGAAGTTTTTGTAGATGGTCAATATTAACTGTTTAAAAATATACAGACATGCTTAAAGAGGTTATTAAAATAGTCCATTAAATAAAAGTACAAAAGAATGTGACACAAATGTTGATGCTTTGTAAGCTAATATTGCACAGTATAATTTTAACTCACTGGTAAATCTTATGTATGGCTTCCAATAATATTACAGTCTTCTGTCAGCCCCTAATTAGCTATATTGACACTCATCTGTTGAATAAACACTTTTTTTGTGGTATGAGTTACCATATAATTTATTTATGTTTCCACTGCTGTAGGTGTATTACAAATCTTCCAAGTTTTTTATTTTAGAACAGCTGCAAGCACGTGAAAACCTCAAAGCAAATGTGTTTCCGAATGAGTGAAAATGCACAAGAAATTTATCCACATGGATATGGATCAGGCAGGGTTAACTCTTCAGAGCTGCTGCTGCTCTTGTGTAAAAAGCACTTCCTTTGCAATCTCAGCTGAGTAATGCTGTGATCTGGAGAAAGCATGGAGTAATTACCAGGCCATTCATGATTTACATATTGCTGGAAAGAGAAATGGGTTGTTGAAGCTTTTTCACCTTGAACTCATCAGGACAAATGCAAGAATATCAAATTTCAAACAATCACAATAGTTTATATTACAGGCAGAAAAGGCAGCATGGGCAAGTTGGCTCTGATTGATTGATGTGGAGATGCAGGCATTGGGCTGGGGTGGGCACAGTAAGAAGTCTCACAACATCAGGTTAAAGTCCAACAAGTTTATTTGGAATCATGAGCTTGCACAGCGTTGCTCGTTGCTCAGGTGAGTGGTGTGTTCTACCTGAGTAAGGAGCAGTGTTCAAAAGCTCATGATTGCAAATAAACCTGTTGGGCTTTAACCTGGTGTTGTGAGACTTCTTATTGTACTGATTGATTGAGACGTTGCCATGGAGAACATAGTGGGGAACTAAATCTCGCCAAGCTCCCAGATAATTCAAAGAAGATACAAAGCTTGAACATATTCCTTTTGCTTACAGATGTTACTCTGGATATGAATATATGTCACTTCTAGAAAGTATAAATGAGCCACATTATGCATTCAGCTAATGATCTTAAAAGGGTTGTTAGTATAGCTGTGAGCAGAGTCAAGATTGTTCAGAAAATACTGCCAATCACAGAATCACATCTAACCAGTTCTGGCTGGTTGAATTTTGTCTTTTTTATTCATTTGTGGGACATGGGCATCGCTGGCTATCCAACATTTATTACCAGCCCTAGTTGCCCTCGCACTGAGTGGCCTCCGAAGCCATTTCAGAGATAAAAGTAAAATACTGTGGATGCTGGAATCTGAAACAAAAACAGAAAATGCTAGAAAATCTCAACAGGTCTGACAGCATCTGTGGAGTGAGAATAGCACCAACGTTTTGATCTAGGTGGTCCTTTGCCCGGGATTACGTTAGTTCTATTCTACCATTTTATCAAACAGTTGGGCAAAAAGTATCAGATCAGAGTGATATATCTTTCTCAGAAATTAACCTCAGTAAATTAAGGAAGATGTGAAACAGGCTGCTTTGATTTTACACTGTGGCCCAGTTTCAAAATTACCCGCAATATAATTCCATGCTTTCAAACATGTGGAGCCAGCCAATTTTAACTTGATGTGCCCACGTATGTTCTTGAATTTGTTTGCTTTAGTCCTAGGAATTAAGACTTGACAAATTCTGATGCAAGCGCTAATTATTGCCGTGAAATGGATTCCTGCTTTGTTTGGACAGGAGTTCAAATAATTGGTGTTATCTGTTATGTGTAAAGCTTACATTAGACTAAATTGTGTCCAATTCTCTCTGTCATTTTCTTTGCATATGTTTCAGTACTTAAAAGAGATTGTACGGAATTGCCAGTAGAAGCAGTGTAATGGGACCAAGTATCCAACCTGAAGATATGATAGCACTCCATTTGCCCCTTACTAGACCCTGGCAATCACCAATGTTGCCAATGTTGCTTTACAGTCCGCCATCTACCAATGTGTTAGTGGTGACCAGGTGAAATAGGACTGATGGGATATGGGTACAGAATTGATATTTGGCATAAACAATATAGGTTGGTTGGCCTATTCTATGTCACTTTCTTCCAATTCTCCAACAAAATTGATTAAACGAGATATAAATGCTGAGAGAGCTTTTTTTTAATTAAAAATTAAACCATTTTTAAAGGAAGTGGAGACCTGAAGAGTAAGATGCAGGATAGGAAATTCGGAGTGCTCTTCTCTGGGTGGGAATGGGTATTTAGCTATTCATTTTTAGTCTATATGTGAGTTACGGTCTATCAACTTCCAGTCTCCAACAACTCACAAGAGTTTTTCACTTCAGGATGAAAAGTGTCTGCCTTTTCTCAGGCTTAGTGCAAAGCATCAGTATTATCACATTGCACCAGTTGTTGAGTTCATATCTCCATTATCTTGGGGCTGAATTTTCACCTGGGAAACCCTGCACACCTTATGCATGTCTACCGTGTGATAAAATCAGTGGTTGCCAAGCTTGTGTTTTTTGAGTCACAGGAACATAGGAATATAGGAGCAAAGATAGGCCATCTCCCACCGAGACTGCTCTACCATTCACTAAGATCATGGCTGTCCTGTTTGTAGTCCCAACAACCCTTCTGCTCCCTCTGATCTCTGACTCCGTTATCTATCAAAAATCTGTCTAATTCTGTCTCGAATAAATTCAATGACCCAACCACCACCACTACTTTCTTCTGAGAGAAAAAAAATTCTCTTCATCAATGTCTTAAAGGTAGATCTCTTATTCTTAAATTGTGTTCTTCCCCTTTTTGAAAAGAGAAACCAAAAAGAAACTGAAAAAAGAAGCAGAGAAAGGAAATTGACCTATTTAATTTCCAAGGAAACCAAAACTTTTGGGCAGAATTTTTTATTCCTTCTTTATTCATTCGTGGAACATGGGTATCACTGGCTGGCCAGAGTTTATTGTCCATCCGTAGTTGCCCTTGAGAAGGTGGTGGTGAACCACTTTCTTGAATTACTTCAGTCCAAGTGCTGTGGGTTGACCCACAATGTCGTTAAGGAAGGAATTCCAGGACTTTCATATCTTCATTGAGACTTCGTAGCTATTGATACAACTGACTACATTTCAAAGGGTAGCTGAGGGTCAAGCCATTGCTGTGGCTCTGGAGTAAGGACAGCAGATTTCCTTCTCTAAAGGACATTAGTGAACCAGAAGGGTTTCTGCAATAATCAACAATGGTTTCATAGTCATAGTAAACTCTTAATTCCAGACATTTTTTATTGAATTCAAATTCCATCATCTGTGGCGGGATTCAAACCTGGGTCCCCCAGAACTTTAGCTGAGTTTCTGGATTAATAGTCAAGCACTATTACCACTAAACCACTTACCTTGAAACTAGTTGAGGCTATATAAAGTAATGCAGAACTATCTAAGCTCAGTGGCAGCAGTTGATAAGTTCAGTGGTGGTGCTGGTAGGCTGAAGAGAACAGAGACCAGATTCAGAAGCTGAGAATAATTTACTGAGACTGCTTCTGTTACTTGAAAATGCCTTCTGTGATAACTATTCTGTGGCCTGAATTTTACAAGAGTCACAGGGAACACATCTCCAGTGACTCCAACAGGCCCTCCACCATTTTACAGTCCAGTTTCATCCATTACAGGGAAGAAGTCCCCCCTGTGAGAGTTGCCACACAATAGGTTGGTTAGCAGCTCTCTAAGCTCGACGCTACAGTGGCCAGATGTGGTGACTGACAGAAAACAGAGGGTCGGGATAAATGAGTCCTTCGCTGGCTGGTGAAATTAACTGACTCAGACCTCAACTGTTTATAACCTATGTAAATGATCTGCAGATAGGGACAGAGCGAAACATAGAAAAATTTGTGGATGATACGAAAATAGATTGGAAAGCAGACAGTAAAGAGGATATAAAGATTCTACAGATGAATATATATGGGCAGGGTGAATGGGCCAAAATTTGGCAGACGGAGTTTAATGTGGATAAGTATGAGGTCATCCATTTTGGCAGAAAAAATAGAAAGGCAAAATTATGACCTCTCAGGATGTTAACTGCTTTCCTCTTCCCGTTATGCTCAGGAAAGTTGGGACTACGATATATGTTGCTTGAGTGTTTGCATGGACAAAATAGTCGAATCTCTCTCTAGATGAGTTCCATCACTCTGTATTCCCATAGGACAGTCCCAAGGCACCAAAAGCTCCCACCATTTTTATAACGGAAAGGGTCTGCATGAGTATGATGTGCCACAGATTTCCAGCATTACTGTGCTTCCTTTCTCCCAAGACCTGAGCTCAGCCTGTTTCTTTTCATGTTTTGCAACACCTCTAACTCTAAATTTGTTGTTTTGGGTTACGTGCTACCCACGGTGTTCCTGGTACTGTTTCAGATCTTTTCACACAGAGCACATGGTGAGCTTCTTTCCAAGGATGTTTTTGCCAGAATTTCCCTTTTTTTAGAGTTCCTTGTGTGGCTGTGACATGTTGTTTGGCATCCCTTCATAGCAGCTTTTGTGTAGTGATGATTTCAATCATTTATTCTTCTATCGAGTGTCTATCATGCTGTAGGATGTTTTCTACCCATTTTCTTTTGGAGTGGCTGCAAGTGTGGTCCAACCACCTTGTTGCCAGTTTTCTGTGTGGTGGTTTTAAAAGATAGATAAACAAATTAAGAGTTTTATTGAAAGGATGTTAATACTACAGGCTGCTAAGAGAGACTGCCCAGTTACTATGCAAATAGCCAGTGACAGCATCAGCAATGTCACATGACCAGTCTCTTAAAGTCCTCCTGTTCCACTGCAAGGTTGCTTGTAAGAAAACATTAGAAATAAGGTGAATACACAATAACAGGGTTCTTAGCAAAGGGAAAGGTGATGGACATGCTCTCACCATGCCCCCCACATTCCCACCTAAGATGTAGGTTTTAAATCTTTTCTATTCCTCCATTTGATCCATCATCCACCCATTAGCCTAAAAATTGAAGCTGAGTAGGAAATGGCCCTAAATTAGCAATTAAATGACCACTTATGGGCTTAAATTGGAACCAGAGTAGACTTTCCCCTCCTCTTAGACTCCCTGCCTTCCCCATCTATGTAATATGTATTATAACCCATGGATTCTGCTCGCCATTAAATCATGGCTGATATTTTTCTCATTCCCCATTCTCCTCTCTTTTCCCCATAACTTTGATCGCTTTATTATTCAAGAACCTGTCTATCTCTATCTTAGAGACACTCAATGACCTGATCTCCACAGCCTTCATAACACCATAAGAAAGAAGAACATAGGACTCTTGGGACGAGCTTTTCCTCAGCATTGCCTTCACAGATAAACATGTAAAATCATGGAGAATACGCAAAGTGCAACAGCATTCGCATTACTTTGTAAAGCCACATGCACCATGTCAGCATTATAAAGTAAATGATACGTGGAATTGTGCAGTGAATATTAAATTATTGTCTAATTTTCTGCATCTAATGAGTAACTTTTATAGAAGATATCATTTTGCTTTTAACTTTTGGGCAATGTGTGGCATGTCAATCAAACTAAGCTCTTAGCTCTCAAAAAAGATCAGGGTAGCTAAATAAAAGCATATTCCCACTCTGCATGCTTAGATTGCAAGGGTAGAGTTTCTGGTAATAGGGCTTCTGAATTGAATTATTCCTTTGATCCCATCAAGTATCTAAAATAATAAGCTGTGTTTGTTGTGTCAGTTCAAGTACTTATCGGGTCCACAGTGCATCCCAAGTGTTTGTGTAGAAGCCTCTCCATCAGTGCATTCCTGATACTGAGTAAGAGTGACAGAAAAGGCCAGTCAAGAGGGGCCAGGATACTGTCAATGTTGATTGAAGTGCACACATTCACTATTCACAAAGCTCAGTCCTCAGAAAGAAAGCATCATAATGCCAGGCTACATCCAGCAAAACTAAGCTGCCTTAAGTCTGACACAGCCTACAACACCTTCCTCAATACAGGCTGAAATATTATTGAGCATTAATTACTTTAGCTTCAATGTGTGCATTCAAAACCAGATCACCGCACTGCTATAAAGGTGCAGTACAACAATATCAAAAAACACAGTGAGCTTCTTAATACTAACGACCCTATCTCAGTTTTGCTTTAATACAGCTCAGAAAAGGTAACCCGTTTTTAGAGTTATTACTCTGGAATTTTCTCAAGATGATTGGCACAGTCACACTATCATTCACCTTCAAACATCCTTCCGGGATGTATCGCAGCTTGGTACGGTTCCTGCTCTGACCAAGACAGCAGTAAACAACAAATGATTGTGAATGTAACCCAGTCCATCATGCAAACCAGCCACCCATCTATTGACTCTATCTATACTTCCCGCTGTTTTAGAAAAGCAGTGAGCTTCACACACCCCGGCCTATCTCTCTTCCACCTTCTTCTGTCAAAAAAAGATGTAAAAGTCTTAGAACACACACCAAACAACTCAAGAACAACTTCTTTCTTCCCTGCTGCCATCAGCCTTTGGCAATACTTTGTCAGTGGTGGTTTGTCATTGCTTTCCACACTCAGTGAGAGGGTGATTGACGGTTTCTCAAAGGCAGTGCGTATTGAATTTGTGCTGTTGGTTTTATTCCGAATCCCATGCTAGCTACCTTGCCTCTAACTGGCCCTCCTTCTAAGTCGTTAATGTAAATAAAGGGGCATGTTTGCTTTCTGTCATCTTCTCACATCTTGCACTACAAGGGGAAAGGGAGTAAATTAGGACACTGAGATAGAGCTGAAATGGATCCCACCCTCAGCATTACAACAGAAAGTGTAGTTCCAAAGGAGGAGGGGTAATAGAACAGAGAAGAGGAAGCTAGCCACAGCACCCACTGATCCTACCCCACCCCACACCTCTAATTCCCAACCCTGTTTCATTCGTCCATCATGGAAGTTTCTTCCTTCCTCCTGGGCTGGGGAAATGTACAAGGTTGAACTTCAGGAAGTATCACTGGCAGCGATTGGTGGGGATGTGCTTTCTTCCCAGCAGAGCTGAGGAACACTTGCTGATTGTCTCAGTTCCCTGGGACTTGGATCTCATGAGCTTTCGATAGAAAACAAGGATGTTAAAGGAATATCTTTCACATCTCAATAGTCAGTGGATAAGCTTCCAAGATGTGCAGTTATTTGCGGGTGTGATAACCAAGTCTACATCCCCCTTTTACTCAACAGCTTGGAAGGTTTCGCTTCCTTGCAGACAGCAATTGCAGAAAGTGGCAGTGATATTAAAGTATGCAGGAAAGCCAAATACAAAGATAGCCTGAGGACTGGGCAGAGCTTCTAACTCCAGGGAGATACAGCTCTGAAGGCAGTTAGGACAAATCAGAAGGCCGTGTTCACCATGACTTTCAGATGGTGTCAATTGTCTTGGCAAATCAAATCTAAATTAAACAGACTGAAGAGCAAAGAGAAAGGGGCATCCCCTTAAAGGCTGGGGTGGGGGTTTGGGTGTGGCCAAAGCAAAATAGAAAGGAAACTTTAAAAAATCAAACCAAAATGTTATTAAAGAAGTCGATAATATACTCCAGTTCTTGCTTAGCACAACAGAAGGCCTCAACGGCATCCGTGGATTCTGCACGCTTCCTCTCCAGCATCAAAGGTAGTCGCAGCAGAGGGGCAGACAGTCAAGGTGGAAAACCACCTTCAGTGGCCCATTGCTTGGACCTGTCTCCGAGCTGGTTAGATCTGATTGCAGTCATGAGATCAGACCTTCCACTGACCAGGGAGATTGAATGGGGATTGGTGGCAGCTGAAATCCCCGAATTGATTTGATTAGGTTTATTATTGTCGCATGTATTAACATACAGTGAAAAGTATTGTTTCTTGCATGAGATACAAGGCATAAGAAGGAAAGGAGGGAGTGCAGAATGTAGTGTTACAATCATAGCTAGGGTGTAGAGAAAAATCAACATTAGTGCATCTAGAAAGAAGCTATTCTTGAATCAGTTGGTATGTGACCTCAGACTTCTGTATCTTTTTCCTGACGGAAGAGGATGGAAGAGAGAATGTTTGGGGTGCCTGGAGCCCTTAACTATGCTGGCTGCTTTGCCGAGGCAGCAGGAAGTGTAGACGGAGTCAATGGTATGGAGGCTAGTTTGCCTGATGGATTGGGCTACATTCACAACCTTTTGTAATTCCTTGCGGTTTTGGTTAGAGCAGGAATCATGCCAAGCTGTGATACAACCAAAAAGAATGTTTTCTATGATACATCTGTAAAAGTTGCTGACAGTCATAGCTGACATGCCGAATTTCCCCATCTTCTGAGAAAGTAGAGGCATTCGTGGACTTTCTTAACTATAGTATCAGCATGGGGCAGTAGTGGGGGGGTGGTGCAGGACAGGATCTTGGTGATCTGGACCTAAAAAATTGAAGCTCTTGACCCTTTGTACTTCACCTCTGTTGACGTAGAGAGGGGCATGTTCTCCTTTACATTTCCTGAGGTTAATAACAATCTCTGTTGTTTTGTTGATATTGTCCTGAAACACTTCTGTGTCTGGCAGAGGAATTTCTCAGAACTGCAACATTGGCCAAATGAGACAGACCCTCTCAGAACACAGAACACTGGGTGGTGGCAAGTGTTATCCAGGAGATCCTTCCAAAACTGCAGTCAGTAGCAGCTCACTGCCAAGACACAGCTGCCATGAAACTGCCCAATTCCATAACTCTTACACACACACATAGACCTCCCATTTCCTGCCAGAATCTCCCTGAGACAGCACTTAGACCCAATAAATGGTAATGCCTTGCATGTAAATATTGCAGAGTAGTGTGTTTGTTAGTTTGCTCTATGATTGTGATACAATCTGCACCAATCTCATTCATTGATATTAAAGTAATTATGACAGAAGGAACGTCTTGCTGGTAAGGACATTTATATCAGTGATGAATATTGGCGCAGAGCTTTGGGAGATCAAAGGGTTCTCAGAGTCATGTGACTCAAAGAGTGATTAGGGAGTGGAATGCCCTGCCTGCAGCTGTTGTAGATGCGCCAAGTTTGGTGGCGTTTAAGAGGTTAATTGATAAGTATATGGAAGAGAAGGGAATGGTTTAGTTTGGAGGGGCATTGCTTTTTATTTTGGTCGGCACAACATCGAAGGCCGAAGGGCCTGTTCTGTGCTGTAATGTTCTATGTTCTATGTTCTATGACTCTGAGTCTTAGTGGATTCACTTTGCAATTAGCACAGCCAGAGGTGACAGTATGGTATCCTGTTGGAACAGAGAGGTGGTTGCACACCTTCTGCACAATCTGACACCGATGATCATTATACTGTCCGTAAGTAATCCCTCTGAATGTTCATCTTCCTGAATTACTAAGATTGGCAACTTGATTTCTTCTGAAAAAGAGACTGTTCGGCCCATTGAGTCTGCATCAACTCTGCAAAAACACACCTTACCTAGACTTACTACCGTCCCCCCCCACTTTTCCCTGTAAGCCTGCGCATTTACCTTGGCCAATCCACCTAACTCACTCATCTTTGGACTGTGGGAAGAAACATAAGCACCCAGAGGAAACCAATGGAGACACAGAGAGAATGTACAAATTCCACACAGAGTGTGGAGCTAAGACAAATTTCTGAGGAACATCTTTCGATGTCGTTGTCCTCATCGGAGAGGTCAGCAAGTGTAAAACTTTTTCCAGTATGTCTGGTGTTCATCTATCATCTGGTGGGTATCCCTTACAAGTTCAACATTCAATTAATAGAAAACCTTCTTGTTCATGAAAGTAAATGAATCTTTTTTTGGCACTTTCTGTTTCAGGAAGTCATCTCTGGCACTCTGTACTCTGGCTGGTGAATCCAGCACAGCAGTGGAAGTTCCTGGCTTTGTGCGACGTCAAAATAGATGAACTCTGCAGCTCTGTTGAAGAACATGTGTGTGGCCTGTTGAATGGTTGTCATACCTCCTCTTGCTTGACATTGCACAGATCCCGTGTTCATGAACCTTGAAAGGGTTTGGTGCCAAAAAAAATCACTTCCAATGAAACAGACGGAGCTATTCCGACAGTGAAGAGAAATTGCAGATCCTTATGAAATGGGCTTAGAAAGATGTACAATGACGGATTTGGACAACTGTAACTTTCATACATATGGTTTCAGAGCCATTTGGCCTCTGGGGTTTGCCATTGGATAAAATAACAGCTAATCTGATTGTAGCCTCATGCCTGTTTATCCCCTATACCTTTCGACTCTTGTCAATCTAACTCAGCCTTAAAAGTATCCAAGTACCATGCCTCTAATGATCTTTGAGGAAAATAATTTAACACAGTGACTTCCTGAGAGAAAGCATTTCTCCTCATCTCCATATTAAATGGGAGATCTCTTTTTTTTATAAACTGTGTGTCCTAGTTCCAGTCTCTGCCATAAGAGGAAATATTAAAAATATTAAAAAGTACAAATTTCTTTCTCAAAAAATCTATGTTAACATAAAAACTGAGCAATGCTTTGGGCTGATGTTTTCTGCCACATTGCCCTATTCTCCTCAGAACTATTTTCTTTCTCCAGAATGATGGAGTGGAGATGCATGTCCAAGGAACATCACTTACACTTAGAACAAGTATGAGAGTTTGGGGGAATAGGGCTCAAAGCAAAAGGGCTATGGTTAGAGTGATGAGAAAGGGATGGATCCCACTGCAATTTCCCACCTTACTTCCCTCAGTACCATTGAGTGCATCTCATCTGATCCTGGTGACGTATCAGCTTCAAGTCAGCCAACCTATCTAATAACTTTTCTTTAAACATGTTTGTCTCAACTATATCCTGTTTCACTATTTATTGGTAAAGACAGATGCAAAGTACTTATATAAACATAGACAGGGATCACGGGTGGGAACATTGGGGTGGCGGCACGGGCTCGTTGGGCCAAAGGGCCTGTTTCCCGTGCTGTTTTGTTCTTTGATCTTTGTACTTCCATCATGCCCTCTGCCTCATTGTGTAAATCTCCTTCTGACACCTAATCAGCTCCATGCCTCCACCGAGCTGCCTGTTATCATTTACAAGTCCAAATCCTTGTTAGACTAGCTGCCAGTCTCTTCTCATACTCTCTTTCTCTTTGTCTCACTGGTGTTTTCCCACTTCCTTTCTTAACATCATGGTTGTACTGAGAGGGGATATATCCAAGAGTGATACGAAGATGAGTGGAAAAGCAAATTGCATGGAAGGCATAGAAAGTCTGCAGGGAGATCTGGATAGGCTGAGTGAGTGGGCGAGCACCTGGCAGATGGAGTATAATATTAACAAATGTGAGCTTATCCACTTTGGAAGAAATAGTAAGAGAGATTATTATTTTAAAGGGTGAAAAGTTGCAGCATACTACAATGCAGAGAGACCTGGGGGTCCTTGTGCATGAATCACAAAAACCCAGTCTGCAGGTGCAGCAGGTGATCAAGAAGGCGAATGGAATGTTGGCCTTTATAGTGAGGGGGATAGGATATAAAAGCAGGGAGGTCTCGCTGCAACTGTACAGGGCACTAGTGAGGCTGCAACTGGAGTACTGTGTGCAGTTTTTGTCCCTTTATTTGTGAAAGGATATATTGGCCTTGGAGAGAGTACAGAGAAGGTTCACCGGGCTGATACCGGAGATGAAGGGGTTAGCTTATGAGGAAAGATTGAATAGACTGGGTCTATACTTGATAGAGTTTAGAAAGCTGAGGGGGGATCTTACAGAGACTTTCAAAATATGAAGGGAATAGATAGGTAGAAGCAGAGAGATTCTTCCCGCTTAGAAAGGATAGCAGAACTAGAGGGCACAGCCTCAAAATAAGGGAGGGGGCGGCAGTTTAGAACGGAGATGAGGGGAAACTCCTTCACTCAAAGGGTGCTGAGTCTCTGGAATTCTCTGCCCATTGAAGTGGTGGAGACTACCTCACTGAATATATTTAAGTCACGGGTAGATAGATTTCTAATAGACAAGGGAATTAAGAGTTATGGGGAGAAAGTGGGAAAGTGTAACTGATTCACTTCACATCAGACAGCATCTTATTGAATGGCGGGACAGGCTCGAAGGACTAGATGGCCTACTCCTGCTCCTATTTCCTATGTTCTTACGTTCTTATGAGTTCAGCCACTGAGTCTATATGGGTAGAACTAAGAAATAAGAAGGAGGAAATCACTTTGAATGGATTTGTACTATAGGCCCCCAAATAGTCGGCAGGAAATTGAGGAGCAAATATAAAAGTAGATTACAATTAGGTCCAAGAAAAATAAGGTAGTAATAGTAGAGGATTTTAACTTTCCCAACATTGACTGGGACAGCCGTAGCATGGATGGACAAAAATTTGTTGAGTATATTCAGGAAGAATTTCTTATTCAGTATGTGGATGGCCCGACTAGAGAGGGGGCAAAATGTGGCACCCTCTTTGGAAATGAAGAAGGGCAGTTGACAGAAGTGTTAGTGAGGGATCACTTTTGGACCAGTGACAATAATTCTATTAGTTTTAAGATAGCCATGGAGAATGATAAGCCTAAAATTTAAAATTCTCAATTGGAAACAAGGCCAATTTTGATGGTATCAGGTAGAACTTTTAATAATTAATTGGGAGAGTGTGTGGGAAGGCAAATGGATATCTGGTAAATGGGAGGCTTTCAAAAGTGTGTTAACTAGAGTTCAGGGTAAGCACATTCCTCGTAGAGTGAAGGGCAAGGCTGGTAGAAGTAGAGAACCCTGGATGACTTGGGATATTGAAGCCCTGATCAAGAAGAAGAAGAAGGCAATGACATGCATTGGCAGCTGGGATCAAGTGAATCCCTTGAAGAGTATAGTGGGTATAGGAGTTGAGTTAAGAGAGAAATCAGGAGGTCAAAAAGGGGACACAAGATCGTTTTGGCAGATAAGCAAAGGAGAATCCAAAGAGCTTCTACAAATATATAAAAGGCAAAAGAGTAATAAGGGAGTGAGTAGGACCTCTTAAGGGTCAACAAGGTCATCTATGTGCAGATCCACAAAAGATGGATAAAATCCTAAAAATATTTCTCATCAGCATTTACTGTTGAAAAAAGCACGGATGTTAGGGAACTTGGGGAAATAAATAGTTATGCCTTGCAGAATGTACATATTACAGAGAAGGGGATACCGGAAGTCTTAAGGTGCATCAAGGTTAGATATATCCCTGGGACCTGATGAAGTGCATCCCAGGAAATTGTGGGAGGTTAGGGAGGAAATTGTGGGTCCCCTAGCAGAGATATTTGAATCATCAATAGTCACGAGTGAGGTGCCTGAAGATTGAGGGTGGCAAATGTTATGCCTTTGTTTAAAAATGACTGCAGGGAAAAGCCAGGACTACAAGCCTGTGAGCCTCACATTTGTGATGGCTAAGTTGTTGGAAATTATTTTGAGAGACAGAATCTACATGCATTTAGAAATGTAAGGACTGATTAAGGAAAATCAGCATAGCTTTGTGAATGGAAAATCATGTCTCACAAATTTGATTGAGTTTTTTGAGGGGGTAACCTAGAAGGTAGATGAGAGTAATGCAGTTGATGTTGTCTACATGGACTTTAGCAATGCCTTTGACAAGATTCCACAGATTGTTGCGTAAGGTTATATCTCGTGATCCAGTGTGAGGTATCTAAATGGATACAAAATTGGCTCCTTGATAGAAGCCAGAAGTGGTTATAGAGGGTTGTTTTTCAAATTGAGGCAGTGTGCCTCAGGGATCAGTGATAGGTTTACTGTTAATTGTCATTTATATTAATGATTTGGGTGAGAATATAGAAGGCATGGTTAGTAAGTTTGCAGATTGGTGGCATAGTAGACAGTGAAGAAAGTTAACTCAGATTGCAATGGGATCTTGATCAATTGGGCCAGTGGACTAACGAATGGCAGATGGAATTTAATTTAGATAAATGCGAGGTGATGCATTTTGGTAGATTGAACCGGGGCAGGACTTACTCAGTTAATGACAGGGCACTGGGGAGACTTACAGAATAAAGAGATCATGGCGTACATGTTCATAACTCCTTGAAAGTGGAGTCACAGGTGAACAGAGTGGTGAAGAAGCCATTCAGCATGCTTAGTTTCATTGGTCAGAACATTGAATAGAGGAGTTGTGACATCTTGTTGAAGTTGAAGACATTGGTAAGGCCACACTTGGAATGCTATGTACAGTTCTGATTCCCCATTATAGAAAAGATATTATTAAATTAGAAAGAGTCCAGTAAAGATTTACTAGGACACTACTGGGACTTGTTGGTTTGAGTTATAAGGTGAGGTTGGAAAGACTGGGTGCTTTTTCTCTGGAGTGTAGAAGGCTGAGGGGTGATCTTATAGAGGTCAATAAAATAATGAGGGGCATAGATCAGCTAGATAGTCAATATCTTTTCCCAAAGAGGACAAAGGTTTAAGGTGAGAAGAGAGAGATTCAAAAGTGTCCAGAGGGGCACTTCTTTCACACAGAGGATGGTGAGTGTCTGGAACAAGCTGTCAGAGGTAGTAGTAGAAGTGGGTACAATTTTGTCTTTTAAAAAGCATTTAGACAGTTACATGATTAAGATGGATATAGGAGAATATGGGCAAAGCAGGCCATTGGGATTAGCTTAGATGTTTTTAAAAAAAGGGCGGCTGGACAAGTTGAGCCAAAGGGCCTGTTTCCAAGCTGTAAAACTCTATGACTTTATGACTCTATAACTTCCTATAATCAGCCTGATTCTCTATTGTGTTCATCATCTGAAATCTGTCATCTACACCCTTAGCTAGCTTCATCTTAATCCCTATTTCTTTTGTTATCCTGAGATCTCTGGAATTGTTTGCCCTACCATTCCCCTTCCTAAGAATGTACCTGTACCTGAACTATCTCCAATTTAAAGGTAGCTCTTTGATCTATTACAGTTTCGCCTGCCAATCTTTACATCCAATTTGGCTGCATCAAATCTGGTCTTACCTCACTCAAGTTGGCCCTCCCTCAGCTCATTATTCTTACTCTCTGTTACTTCTTATCTTTTCAATAACTAACATAAACATTCTGGTACTATGATTGTTGTCCTTTAAATCTTCCTTTTCTGTACTTACCATAGAATCATAGTATCCCTGCAGTGCAGAAGGAAACTATTTGGCCCATTGAGTCTACATTGACTCTCCAAAAGAGCATTTTACCTAGCCCTATCCCCATAACCCCACATATTTATCCACTAATGCCCCTAACCTACGCGTCTTGGGACACTAAATGGCCATTTATCTTGGCTAATCCATCTAACCTGCGCATCTTTGGACTTTGGGGGGAAACTGGAGCACCCGGAGGAAACCCATGCAGACACGGGGAGAAAATGTAAATTCCGCACACAAAGTCTTCCCAGTCTCTGATGCTGAGAGGCACTAGTGTTAACCATTGTACCACCATTCCACTTGACCCAGCTCATTCCCCAGAATGAGATCATTCTTGCGCCTCTCTGAAATTTCCTTGAGATTTATTCCTTGACATATGTACAGAATTTTCAGTAGGGTCTGTGCCATTACTAGGACCAGAATATCCCGTTGGAGCAAACAGCCAGAAAATTCTGATTCATTCCTTGACATTCGGTTACAAGTGGTGTACCTCAGGGGTCTGTTTTGGGGCCCCTGCTGTTTGTAATTTTTATAAACGATCTGGATGAGGGTATTGAAGGATGGATTAGTAAATTTGCGGATGACACCAAAGTCGGAGGAGTGGTAGATAGTGAAGAGGGGTGTTATAGTTTGCAGAGAGACTTGGACAAGTTGCAGAGCTGGGCCGAGAGGTGGCAAATGGAGTTTAATGTGGAAAAGTGTGAGGTAATGCACTTTGGCAGGAATAACAAATGTGTAGAGTATAGGGCTAATGGTAGGATTCTTAATAGTGTTGATGAACAGAGGGATCTTGGTGTATTTGTGCATAGATCCCTGAAAGTAGGCAGTCAAGTCGATAAGGTTGTTAAGAAGGCATACGGAGTCTTAGCTTTTATTGGTAGGGGGATTGAATTTCGGAGCCGCAACGTCATGTTGCAACTGTACAAAACTCTAGTGCGGCCGCACTTGGAGTATTGTGTGCAGTCCTGGTCCCCACATTATAAGAAAGATGTGGAGGCATTGGAGAGGGTACAGAGGAGGTTTACCAGGATGTTGCCTGGTATGGAGGGCATGTGTTATGAGGAGAGGCTGAGGGATTTGAGGTTGTTTTCGTTAGAAAGGAGGCGGCTAAGAGGAGATCTTATCGAAACATATAAGATGATTAGAGGTTTAGATAGGGTGGACAGTGATAGCCTTTTTCCTAGGATGGAGAAAGCTAGCACGAGGGGACACAGCTTTAAATTAAGGGGTGATAGTTATAGGACGGATATCAGAGGTAGGTTCTTTATCCAGAGGGTGGTTAGGGAGCGGAATGCCCTGCCTGCGGCAGTTGTAGATGCGCCAAGTTTGGTGGCGTTTAAGAGGTTAGTTGATAAGTTTATGGAAGAGAAGGGAATGGTTTAGTTTGGAGGATCATTGCTTTTTCTTTCATAATTGGTCGGCGCAACATCGAAGGCCGAAGGGCCTGTTCTGCACTGTAATGTTCTATGTTCTATATCTATATTTCCCACTGAGTGGTGACTTATAAAAATACACACTGTGAGGTAATGAGACCTTTACTGTATCTTCACTTTAACTGAGTAGATTCTGTCCTTGACTCCTCTAGACTTTATCTCTACCACATTGCAATATTCTCCTTAATCAATACTACCAGCCCTCCTCCTTTCATTTATTTCTTAACTTTCCTGAACATCTTTTATCCAGGAATATTTAATATCCAGTCCCGTTCTTTTATGCGCCTGGCCTCATCAATGGGGTGAGGGGAAGGAGAGATGGTGGGGTGGGAGGATGTGGGGGTGGGATTTTCTGGTCTCCCTGCAGCATGTTTCTCACGGCAGGAGATGGCGCATTATTCAGATCTTCTGGTCCCAATGAGACTTCCCATCGCCAGCACCCACGCTGCCAAGAACCCTGCGGTAGGGTCTGTGCCATTAATAGGACCAGAATATCCTGTTGGAGCAAACAGCCAGAAAATTCTGATCCATATTTCCATTTGGTTTTCTATTCCTGCAGCTCACCAATCGTATTTACACCGTCCATAGATTCTCAAAACTGCGCACTACAACTAATTTAAATCTCATTTTACTCCCTCTTACTCTGACCCCAGCTTTCTTTTCCCGACTTCAGTTCTATTTGTCTCCCCGATTCACTGTGCACCTTGCTTTTCCTCTAATGTTTCCTCCGATACCCCATACCTCTACCATATTAGTTTGAACCGTCCCCAATAGCGTTAGAATTTATTCTCGTTCTATTCCGGTGCAATCTGCCCAGTCTGTTCAGGGCCCATCATCCTCAGAATGGTTCCAAAGTCCTCAGAATCTGAATCTCTTCCCTCCAGCCCTCTTGCACCATCTATTCAGCCGCACTCTGTCTGAGACTGACTTGCACATGGTACTGGGAATCATCTGGTGATTACTGCCTTTGGCGGTCCTTCTTCCCTCGCTCCCTAAGCCCTACTTATAGGATCTTATCCTCTTTCTTTCAATTGTACCAACATAACCGCCCAAAGTGGAATCAAATTGAGAAAAGTAAGGTTTCAACATTTTGTTAAACCTGAAATCAAAAAATGGAAGCTTATAAGATTAAAAGTAAACTGCTACAGGTGCTGGAATCTGAAACAGCAAGGGGCGTCCCGGTACCTCACAGTGCCGGGGATTCAGGTTTGATTCCTGGCTTGGGCAACCGTCTGTGTGGAGTTTGCATATTCTTCCCGCATGGGTTTCCTCCGGATGCTCTGGTTTCCCCCTGTAATCCAAGAATGTGTGGGTTAGGTTGATTGGCCATGCTAAATTGCTCCTTAGTGTCAGGGGATTAGTAAGGTAAATATGTGGGGTTAGAGGAATAGGGCCTGGGTAGGTTTGTTGCCAGTGCAGGCTCAATGGGCTAAATGGCCACCTTCTGCACTGCAGGGATTCTAAGACTTTAAGTTGTAGAAAGTGCTGGAAAATTTCAGCATCTGTGGAGAGAGAATAGAGCCAACATTTCGAGCCTGCATGATCTTTCGTCGCGAAGGGTTTTTCAAACTCAAAACATTGGCCTTGATTCTCCCATCGTGCCCCATAACTTTTCTTAGTGGGAGATGCACATCACCGGCCTTGTTCCCGGGTTTGTGCATGTGCCGGAAACACATGCGCATCTCCCAGAGCCGGCGAACAGTTGCCAGTCAGAAAATGCTAGAAACTGGAGGGAAGGCAGGTAAGTCATTTGAATCTTTTTAAAATATGTTTTAAACATTATTTACATCTAATTATCCAGAACTAACTGGTCCTGATCAAATCGTCCACCCTGCCAGGAATACTTCATTCCAACGGGGTTCAGACTAGCTCCCCACATTCAGGGAATTTGCGAGAGAGCCCACTGGGATGAAAGGGGGGCAAGCAGGACCCCCCCAAAGGGATCAGGCAGTGGGGCACTAGGCAGTGGGGCAGCTTGTGCCTCCTGGCACTACCCAAGGAAAACGTGTCCATGCGCGGGGGAGCTGGGTCTATTGTGAGTGGGCCCTAGGGGGGATCGGTGGAGATAAGGGGTCCTGCTGCCACTCTGGGATAGAGGGAAGCCAGTGATTGAGTGGGCTAGGCAGGGGTTGGTCTGCTGGGGAAGGGCCTACTTCCTGGGAGG
The DNA here is from genome assembly GCA_024679065.1 of Sphyrna mokarran. Taxonomy (NCBI): domain Eukaryota; kingdom Metazoa; phylum Chordata; class Chondrichthyes; order Carcharhiniformes; family Carcharhinidae; genus Sphyrna; species Sphyrna mokarran. The sequence continues at coordinate 17,037,225 of JAGIQG010000007.1, read as the reverse complement.
GGGGGGTGGTCTGACCCTGTGGAGGGGGGGGGGGGAGTTGGTGAGTGGGGAGGGAACTGCTGGGTGAGGTGGTATGGGGTATTGCCACTGCAATATGGGGTGAGGGGATATGGGGTGTGGGGAAGTTGGCTGTACATCAGGGTGATCTGGAATTGGAGGGATGGGGGGGGGTCAAGGCTAGCCTGGGAATTGTTGTGGGGTCGTGATTGGGCTGTGGGGGGAGGGGGTGCGGAGGGACAGCACTGAGGGGGTCCCAGGCTGGTCAGCAATTGAGCTGGCCAGCAAACGGAAAGTCTGACGGATTGGAGTCACTGTTCATGCACAGAGTTCTAGAACTGTTAAACTCCAGCGCGAATAGACCCTGCCTCCCTGGGTTTTTAATGATATTCACAACTGGAACCTCTGCAGTGCACAGAATGCAGAGATTTGGATGAAAAGCTGAACTGACAAAACAGTCGGGATCTAGAACAGTTTTCCTGCCACTTCAGCGCTTTTACAAAAATTGCAGCCATTAACTCTATTCTCTCTCCCCAGCTTTTAAAACCATTCAGTGCTCTCAGCCTCCTCACCATTGCTACTAGAATGTGACTGAGAGCAGTTTAGCGTGGTTTTCAATAGGATCTAATTTGTCTGAAGGGCAGGAATGCTGTTAATGTAGCAGGGATATTACATGCATGGTGCTATTTTATGCAAATAAGCCTCGGTTTGGTTGAGCAGAGTTTAAAAGGTGTAAGAAAGAACAAGGCAATTTGCATTATAATGACACAAGAACAAATTAATATGTTAAACTGTTGCTATACCAGTGTATCAAAGGCCTTGCTGTCAAAGATTACTGCAGTAATTTCACCCCATTGCGTTTAAAAGCCTTTATAATCAGACAATGTCAGCCTGCAGTGGATGTAACAGAAATGCAAAAGCATTCCATTGACCTTATGAGTAACATTAGTACTCTGTCTATTTCCTCTTTAGCAGTTCCTGACAAACTTAATGCACCATGACAAATGAGGTTTGCAGATCGGGCCGAATGTGGGTATTATGGCAACAGGCAACGAATATGCACCAAATGTGCTTTCCTGCAGTGCACAAGAGATAGAATTCCACTGCCATGTGACATTAGAAATGGTTCCCATACAACAGCCAGGTCTAATTGCATTGTTGATGTTGCCACAAGTCTGTGTTGTGCAACCAACCCTCCATATCTTGCGTCAGATGTTGATAAGTATTCCCTGTAAATTTATTTGAGAAGGATCTCTTTGGATGAGTAGTAAACTTTGAAATAACTTCATCTGAGTTATCCTGATGTTACTCCATCATTCAGTGTATGAAATAAAGGATTAAAGGACAAAAGGCTGAACTACCTTCAAAGTGTCAAACACAGCAATCTTGTCAAAGGTATATGGAAAGAAAATATTGTACTAATGGCACACGATCTGTACAGAGTTTCAAAAACAAAGATAACAATATCAGGCACAGCCAAAACCTCTTGACTGTAGTGATAAGGACCATACAAGGGAGTGATCACAACTGAGCTTTCTTCAAACTGGAAATTGAAAAAGTCTGCGGGCTTTGTGATATGGCATGTTTTAATGTGGAAAAGGAATACTAAAACTTCACTTCCTGTCATCTCCTATTATAAACCATTGCAGTTTTCAAACCCTATTCTTTCAGCAGTTTTATGATTTCATTTAGTGAGCTAAATCCAGCAGTCATCAATCTATCCTTTCACATTCATATTTTCAATCGAGTATTTACAAACTGATTGCGGTGCTGATGGATTTTTTTTTTACCTACAACACATTTAAGTGCCATCATTGTTATTATTATAAATATATATGTATATAATCTCTGCCTGGTGTCAGGAAAAATGTCCCTGCAGCATTGGCCTGTCTAATCTTGTGTTACACTCTGAAGGCTATGTGTCAGCCTGCACAGTTACAGGAAATATTCAAGGTCAAAAACATGACAAACCGATCTTCATTTGTGCTTGTTTACCAAAGTTGTATTTTCCCACACACTTACAGCTTTGGAACTACACTGGTTCAACAAGGCAGCTTTGCTACTTTTTCGTAGTATTAACCTAAAGGCGGCACAATAGCACAAAAATTGGAAGCTTGCAAGACTAAAAGCAAAATGTTGCGCATGCTGGAATCTGAAACAACTCAAGAGATTTGGGTTCGATTTTAGCCGTGGGTGACTGTCTATCTGGAGTTTATACGTTCTCCTCCTGTCCGTGTGGGTTTCCTTTGAGTGCTCTGGTTTTCCCCCACAGTCCAAAGATGATGGTGATGAAGCTTTCCTGCATAAAACTCCAATCCCACAACGTGTCAGGTTGATTGGCCATGCTAAATTGCAGTACAGTGTCAGGGTGATTGGCAGGCGAAGTGCGTGGGGTTAAAGGAATAAAGCCTTTACTCATTCAAATTGTCCAAGTCACACTGAAGCATCCTCCTCAGGAGCGCTAATTTGTGACCTGCAAAGTTGGAAATAATATATTTTGTTCCCTCATGTAAATCATTAATAGATATAGTGAATAGCTGGTGAATCACTGATCCCTGTGGTACCCCACTCCTCACTGCCTGCCATTTGGAAAAAGCTTACACTCAGGTTCTATTTTCCCTTCTTGAATTCTACACTGCTGCCAATCTTCAAGTCTGTTGCTTCTTCTGGTCAATTTTTATGCCTCTTCCTTGGATCTAACACCATCACTAACTTCCCTTGTAAACAGTGTCACCTTTCCCCTGTTAGTTTTGCACCTGATCGGAATGACAAGTTCTTTCATTTCACCTATATGGGGGGGAAATTCTCCCAGCTTGCAGCACTGCTCAAGTAACCAGGACATCTATTTTTTTGTTGTGTAAACTTGCTTGAGGGATAAATATCAGCCATTTACCGTTATTCACTATGGATAACTCCCTTATCCTTCTTCAAAATAGTGCTATGGGATTTTTTTTATGTGCACTTGAGCAGATCAATGCTCCACTGAACATCTTACCAAAAGGTGGCATTTCCAACAGTACAGTACTCCCTCAATGCTGCACTGAGACATCAATCTTGATATTCTGTTTTGTACCCAAGCCCTGGAGAAAGACCTGAACCATGCAATATACACAGATATTTTTAAGGCTTTTGTTACAGGCTAATAATCTGGGGACACGCGTTCAAGGTGCACCAGGCATATCATCTTGAAATTTCTATGTACCATCCATTTTTACATTGGGTCTTCCCAAACTGTGGATCGTCACTGCCAGAGGAATTGCAAGTCAGGATTTTGGGATCTCAAACTCAGAGGCAGCAATTATGCTGTGGAGTTCAGACTGAAAACTAACAGCTATAAGACTCCTTTAAATCCGAGTGGTTTATTCCCTATTAGTGGGTGTGACAAGGGAGCCATTTGCTGCTTTTTTAAAATGCTGCGTTTCCCACCATGCTGAACTCCTTCCCTCCCACCTCAGGAACTACATACATCCAGTCACTCCACTCTCCCCTCTCCGCTCTTGCTAGGGTCACATGAGGCCTGGTGTATTAAGGTGGGGTCACATCAGCAAAAGGTTTAGGAAGCATTAATTTAGATTCTAAATCCAAGCACATACTAATCACGATCATCATAGAAGCCCTACAGTGCAGAAAAAGGCCACTCGGTCCATTGAGTCTGTACTGATCCCACCCAGACCCTATTCCTGCAATCTCACATATTTACCCTAGCTGGTCCCCCTCACACTAAGGGTCAATTTAGCACATTTTTGGACTCTGAGAGGAAACTGAAGCACCTGGAGGAAACCCACACAGACACAGGGAGAATGTGCAAACTCCACACAGACAGTGAACTGAGGTTGGAATTGAACCCAGGTCCCTGGCGCTGTGAGGCAGCAGTGCTAACCACTGTACCACCATGCCGTCTCAATGATGTACACTTAAACAAAGTCACTGTTGTGTCGATGAAGCAAGCTTTCAGACTGGGTGAGAGTATTGGTTGAGATGTTGTTCTTCATTCTTTACTCAATGGTGGCCTGACACACTTCCTGTGTGGACTGAAAGTATAACAGATTCATCTAATTGCAGAGAAGAATCCTGTATAAGATGAGCTTGGGCAACCTCAATCTTCTACTGACTGAACACTAATTGGAGCTAGATTAGCGTTATCAATGAGAAAAGGCACCAGAGTGTGTGTGAGAGTGGGAAATGGCATAAAGTTGCACTGACATTAATGAGTTGGAATAAAGGTCACTTTACCAGGTCAGATCTGAAAGAATCTAACACTGACACAAAGCGTGGGAGTGGGGGCACTTTTTACTCTCCTCCCCAATAAAAGTCCCATGAGTCATGGGCAGTTAAACTCAATGAGTGAATTAATTACTCTGTCTCTGGTCTGTTGTGTTGTAAAAGTGCCTGAGTCAGTCAGGAATCTCATATTGTTTTGATGGGGTGGAATTCTTGGTTTCGTGGAAGACTGAAGCAGAGAATCTAGCCCGGACCAAACTATCCAAGCCTGTAAAATCACATTGCAATTCTCCTATTGACAGGCTCATAGAAATATAGAAGACAAGAGCAGGAGGAGGCCACTCAGCCCTTCTAGTCTGCTCTGCCATTCATTATGATTGTCCAACTCAACAGGCTAATTCTGCTTTCTCCCCGTGATCTTTGATCCCATTTGCCCGAAGTGCTACATCTAACCGCCTCTTCAATACATTCAATGTTTTGGCATCAACTACTTCCTGTAGTAATGAATTCCATTACTCACCACCCTTTGCGTGAAGAAATGTTTCCTCATCTCCGTCCTAAATGGTTTACCCTGAATCCTCAGGCTGTGACCTCTGGTTCTGGACTCCTCCACCATCAGGAAAATCCTCTCTGCATCTATCCTGTCTAGTCCCATTAGAATTTTAGCAGTCTCTATGAGATCCCCCCTCATTCGTCTGAACTCCAGCAAAAACAATCATAACCTAGTCAATCTCTCCTCACACATCAGTCCTGCTATCCCCAGAACTAGCCTGATAAACATTCACTACATTCCCTCAAGAGCAAGAACATCCTTCCTCAGAAAAGGAGATCAAAACTTCACACAATATTCTAGGTGTGACCTCACCAAGGCCTTGTACAATTGCAATGACTCATCCCTGCTCCTGCATTCTCACAATGAAGGCCAACATACAATTTGCCTTCTTTACCATATGCATGATTACCTCCAGTGGCTGGTACACAAGGGCACTCAAGCCCTGCTGCACACTCCCCACTCCCAATTTACAGCCATATTTCCTTCCCTAGTATACCAGATGGTCTTTTATGACAATTGTCATGGTCATCATCGCTCAGACTAGTTTTATATTCCTGATTTATTAATTGAATTTAAGTTCCACCCACTGCCATGGTGGGATTTGAATCCATGCCCCCAGAGCATTTTGTAGGTCTCTGGATTAGAAATCCAGTAAGAGTCTGGCAACACCAATTTTAAATCCAACCGATTTATTTGATAGTAAATCTGCTAGCTTTCGGCGTTTGTGCCTTTGGATGAAGGTTGGATTTAAAATTGGTGCTGCCAGACTCTTACTGAGTTTACCCCAGCCCAACGCCGGCATCTCTACATTAGAAATCCAGTGACATTACTACTGTGCCACCATCTTCCCCCATGATAGTGAGAGCCATCTTCATCGGATGGAGATGGATAACACAAGGGGACATTGCTTTAAATTAAGGGGTGGTAGTTATAGGACAGATGCTAGAGGTGGGTTCTGTACTCAGAGGGTAGTAAGGGCGTGGAATGCCCTGCCTGCAGCAGTTGTGGACTCGTCAAGTTTAAGGGCATTCAAATGGTCAGTGGGTAGGCATATGGATAGCATTGGAATAGTTTAGGTTAGAGGCTCATAAAATTGGTTCCATTGGTTGACGCAACATTAAGGGCCAAAGGGTCTGCGCTGTGATATTCTATGTTCTATGTTCTAGGATGTACAAACTAATCAGAGACACTCATATTTAAAGCATATCAATATACTATTATTCTATATTGAGTTATTTCAGATTTAATGATGTCCCATAAGTATGGAAGTCAAGGCACTTAAACTCCCATTTCCTTATTTTTCTAAATTAACAGCTAATAAATCTATCCAGCAGGCAAATTTGTTACTACATAGGTAAGCAAATATAATTTCTCTGAATGGGAAAAAGACTTGGCTACAGAAAATCTTTTTAAAATGATCCACATCCGTTATTTGCTCCCTGCATACATCACATGAAGCTCATAGGCTTTGTGGGCTTTAGAAATAATCCAAGGTATTTCCCCCCGTGTCTGGAAACCTAAGTTCAACGCAACTTCAGAATAAGTAATAATAGTCAAGGATCTGCAGACATTGTTTCGGTAAAAAAATGTCAGTAATGTTTCAGTCTTTGTTAACTCTGATCATATCTTTTAAATGCATCCAAGGATCCAAAATAATAAGCCACCTAAGTTTAAGTTTATTTGTTAGTGTCACAAGTAGGCTTACATTAACCTTGCAATGAAGTTACTCTGAAAATCCTCCGGTCGCCGTACTCCGGCACCTGTTTGGGTACACGGAGGGAGAATTATAGCGTGGCCAATGTGCCTAACCAGCATGTCCTTCAGACTGTGGGAAAAAACCGGAGCATCTGGAGGAAACCAATGCAGACATGGAGAGAATGTGCAAACGCCACACAGACAAGCAATTGAACCCAGATCGCTGGTGCTATGAGGCAGCAGTGCTAGCCATTGTGCCACCATGCCATCTCATTTCAGAGTTAAATAAAGATCCCAAATTTGATTGACTGTATTGTAGGAAGTGATCATTTCAAAGGGGAAGGTATTTGCATTCTACAAACTTTTAAGATGAGAAAACACAAGAACAAGGTAAAAGATGGGTGTTTGAGAAAACAGAGAATTCCTCAGAGGTGAGAGGTACGCCACTCTGTCTGTCGTGGGGAGGGAATTCAGCAAATGCCCAGACCATCCCAACAGCTGCAATACTTAACTATGAGTGAAATCAAATCAATTCCTTTATCCGGAGATTAGAGGGTTTAGCTGATGAGGAGAGATTGAGTAGACTAGCTTTGTACTCATTGGAGTTTAGAAGGCTCAGGGGAGATCTTATAGAGACATATAAGATAATGAAGGGGATGGATAGGGTAGAGGTAGAGAGATTCTTCCCGCTTGGAAAGGATAGCAGGACTAGAGGGCACAGCCTCAAAATAAAGGTGGGGCGGTTTAGATCAGAGTTGAGGAGGAACTTCTTCCCTCAAAGGGTGCTGAATCTCTGGAATTTTCTGCCCATTGAAGTGGTGGAGGCTCCCTCACTGAATACGTTTAAGTCATGGGTAGATAGGTTTCTGATAGACAAGGGAATTAAAGGTTATAGGGAGAAAGCGGGAAAGTGGAACTGATCCATTTCAGATCAGCCATGATCTTATTGAATGGCGGGGCAGGCTCGATGGGCAGGATGGCCTACTCCTGCTCCTATTTTTGATATTCTTATGTTCAATTTCTGTGATAAGTTCATCTGGTCTGTAGCGGCTCTAAGTACAAAAACCACAATCATAAACATAGAATAGCAGAACAGAATTGGCAGCAAAGTTATAGCAAGGAAGAGCTGATAGGGCCCGAGCTAAAGCACTTACATATTGAAAAGTGGGCTTAATAAAACCTGTTCTTCATTTCAGCCAGAGGGAGGAATGAACTGTTGCATGTGAGTAACAGGAAAGTGAGAAATAATAAAAACAATGAGATGGAGGGAAAGAGATTTCACAATCTTTCTTTGGATGCTGTCTATCGCACAGCAAGTGGCATTTTGTTACTTCAGGTTACAAGCAGAAAGCTAGCCCAAGGTTGAGTTGATTTAAATGTAAAGCGAGGTCTGATATTTTAATTTCCTCTTCTAATAGCATACAGATTCTGTTCCGAGGGGATAAGGGACTTAAATTATGAAGATGGTTTGCATAAACTTCATAAAAAAATTGGAGGGATGATCTGGTCAAAGTGTTCACAATATGAAAAGAATTTGATAGGATGTTTTGAAAGGCTCAAGCACTGCACTTCAAGGCCCAGATTTTTATCTTTGCAATTCGTACCATTTCCTAATGTTGTGATCCCAACTCCTGAGTGGCCATAACTATCTTTGTTCTTTGTTCTTTCCATCTCTCACGGATTTCAGGCTCAGATAAGTGCCATTAGACTAATCTGCCCAATAAGCAGTTGAGACTCAGCTGTAAGACTCTGTGAATTAGTGATGGCTCGACATGAACTGTGTTTACTGCCAAGGAAAGACAACATGGAAGATATCATTGAGCCTGCATTTGCAGGGACTGTTTCCAGTGGCATGATCTTTCAAATTTACAGAGAAATGAAAATGGAGGGAAGATAATGGTGACAGTTGTTTTTCAGCCTTGCTACTGTCCCATTGCTGCCAAAGAAATGGAGTATTATAGGGAGAAAAATTAGTCCTGGTATCTATTAATGATATGATGATATATGTTCTTGATTGGCAATCCTTTTGTTTTACTCATGCTGCTTAGCCTCCAAAGCAGCTATAGATATATTCCTAGGAATCTCCACCTTATGGCTTTTTAAGAGACATTTTTGCAGGGCACAGCAGATTACAACTATGTTGACTATATAATCCAGAGCATGTTGCATAGCTTTTTCAAAAGGACGGAAGTGTTCTTGAAATATCTGATGATTCTCTCAGTGTCCTTATTGAAAGAGGCGGGTGCATCTCAACTATTGGTCTTGTAACTCATAGAAACATTGGGGACGATTCTCCCAAAAGTCCTGAATTGGAGGGAAAATTGTTCCAGGTCACGACTGTTTTCTCAGTTTAACTTCTCACTTGAATCTCCCTACTCTGTGCACTAAGAGGTCCCAATCATGAATCTCATCACTGTGTATTAGCCCTGCAAAGTGAAGACAGATTGGAGTCAGGGACACAGTCTCGCAAAGCAGAACAGAGGCAGAAAAGGCCAGGTTAGAAAATCCGTCACTGTTCGCTGGGATGTTGGTTCAACTCTGAGGAAGATTGTGAGGCCCCTAAACCCCCTCACCCCTTATAACCCCTCACAATACTCCAATCACCACATACTCACATGCACCCCCTCATCCACTCCCATATCCTTCACTCTCCAAGCTCATTCACCCATCCTCACAATCATTGATTTCTATACCCATCCACCTACATACAGAACTTTTGTGCTGTATAATAACATTGAGGGATATTTTAATTCTCATAAAACTGTCAAGATAAACAACTTCACTGCCTCTTTGTTAGCTGTGTCACAACACAAATGTCCATTCGTGACATTTGGAGCTCAGCCAACCATTTAAATTTTAAACTCAAGCTTAAAGTACCAAACGTCTGAACTGTCATTCAATGAAAAGATTAGATCACAGGAAATAACTGAATATCACTTTATTTCAATGCAGAAGAAAACTTTATCCATTGGACAATACACTATAATGGATTTGAACACTTTCCACTTTCACACTGTGATGATTAATTCAATGGTCACTTACCTTTTAAGAATATAAGCCTGTGACCAATCACTGCATTAAAAGCTGATCATACAGCATTACTGTTACGACACATGAAGTTGACAACAGCTTTTGAAATGATCTGTCTGAAATGTTCAATCTGAAATGGAATCTGTTCTGAAATTGTTTCTAATTGGTCGGCGCAACATCGAAGGCCGAAGGGCCTGTTCTGCACTGTAATGTTCTATGTTCTATGTTCAGCCCCTCAATGGAGCTGGTAAGTTTGGGAGAGTAGAACTCAAGCAACTTAAAATTGTGGGCAATTAGCATGTGGTTGAGAATCCCAGAACTGGATCCAAATGATCATTTTTAGAGCCCCACCCCCACTCAAATCTTTATTCTGACGTGAACGGAGTCTGGAAAATTCAGCTTCTATATCTCATTCACAGCTGCATTTTTCGAGCCTGAGAGTACGTACTGAAAGCTCAATATGTCCCCGTGTTCTGCATAATAGATCATAGTATCCATAAATCCATAAAAAAATCCATAGAATGTATGTGGTTAGGATGGGAAATCCTCACCAATTGTCCAGCTGAGGTGATAGCAATGAATATATCTGCCAAGTACAGATGGGGATGATAGAATAATGTATACGCTAATGGACTGGTAACCAACATGTTAAGAGTTCAATTGTCAATTTGAATAAAATTTAATTGCTATTTTGGAGTCCAGCACCAAAAAAAGTGAAAAATTGATTGACAAAATCATCAAAATAAATTAATTAGTTGGGTTGACGCAGTGATTAGCACTGCTGCCTCACAGTGCCAAGGACCCTCATTCAATTCCGGCCTCAGGAAAATGTCTGTGCAGAGTTTGCATATTCTCCCCAGATCTGCATTGCTTCCTTCCAGGTGCTCCCATTTCCTCCCGCAATCCAAAATTGTGTGAGTTGGCCATGCTAAATTGCCCGTTAGTGTCAGGGCGATTAGCAAGATGAGTATGGGGATAGGACCTGGGTGGGATTGTTGTCGGGGCAGGCTTGATGGGTCAAGTATCCTCCTTCTGCACAGTAGGGATTCTATGATTCTATGAAAAAGCCCAATGTGCTTATAGTGATAGAGCTTTCCTGCATAAGACTCCAGTCCCATAATATGTAACTGACTCTCACTATCCTAGGGAAGTAAGGATGATCAACAGATGGGATGCTGCTTAAACTCAAAGAATAAACATAATTTATAAGGGAATCAGCAAACTCAAAGCAGGCGATAATGATTGAGCAACATTGTACCACTGAGTTTCTGTCATCACTGAGACAGCAAAGCTTGGACACAAGGCCCACCACCATGTTCTCAGCATCCAGGGTTGCTCGGAGTTACAGGAAATTAAGAGCTTAAAGGCCCCATAAACAAGTGCAGTTATAATGGGGGTGGTACCTTGCCTGGCAAATAGCAATTCTTTTAGTTAACATAAGGGGCAAATCCATTCGGAACCCCACTAACTTCGAGCCAATTATTCTGACTCTACAAAACCCAATTCTGACAGAGGAAAAATCAGACACATAGCTTGTCATGATGAGCTTCCATTAGATTGTGTGACCAGGGTTCAATTCCCAGCTTGGGTGACTGTCAGTGTGGAGATTGTACGTTCTCCCTGTGCCTGTGTGGGTTTCCTCCCACAGTCCAAAGATGTATGGGTCAGGTGGATTGGCCTTGACAAATTCCCCCTTAGTGGGGGAAAGATATGCAGGTTAGGCAGATTAACCATGGCAAGTGCATGTGTTGTGGTGATAGGGTGGGGAGGGTGGGCCTGGGGACCATGCTAAATTGCCCCTTAGTGTCAGAGCTGACTAGCTAGATCAAATGCATGGGGTTGTGGGAATGGGGCTTGTGTGGGATTGTGGTCAGTGCAGACTCAATGCGATCCTTCTGCACTGTAGGATTTTATGATTCTATGATTCTAGCTTTGAGTGTCAGCAAGTCATTTGACAATGGAAATCATGACTACTGAACTCACTCCAGAATTATATGCTTTCAGCAGTCGGAGTACAGGCGCCACATGGTTGGGGAGGGGAGGTGGGGGGCTGGGGTTAATGAAGAAAAGTAACTGAACTCACAAATTCTGGAGAGCTACTGAAGGACAATAAGTAGCAGCCCTTAGTATAGACCTTTTATCCATGGAATCCATTGGCGGCACAGTGGTTAACACTGCTGCCTCACGGCACCAGGAACCTGGGTTTGATTCCCAGCTTGGGTCACTGTTTGTGCAGAGTCTACATGTTCTCCCGTGTCTGCGTGGGTTTCCTCCAGGTGCTGTCCTCTGACAGTATGAAAGGCATGCTGGTTAGGAACAATGATCATACTAAATTCTCCCAGGGTACCCAAGCAGGCGCCAGAATGTGGTGGGCTAGGGAATTTTCACAGTAACTTCATTGCAGTATTAATGCAAGCTTACTTGTGACAATAATAAATAAATTTTACTTTTTACTCTTCTGATTTCAGTTCTCCATTAGCTCTTCCGCAATCCCATGCTCCGTGATACCATTAACGTGTATCTGGCACTATTTTACCTCACTCTCGATTGCCATTCTCATCCAAGGCCACACGTAACATTTCCATTCTCTCTGATCGCTCCCTTATTCCAAGCTTCCCTTTCTTTCTAAAACCCTGGAATGTACAGTAATCCGCAGCTGCATTCTCATCTTTCCCACCACTTTGTGTTTGAGATCCTCTAATCCAGGATTCGATCTGAAGTTTACTGCTCCAGCGAAGACCATTTTGTATTATCTCTGAACTAATCACACATCTTTTGCCCACCAACCCTCCCATCAAGCCAGTTCATGCTTTTATTGCTTCAATCCTTGACTTCTGTGTTTTTCAACCCAACCTCCACCTTCCATTAATTGCAATTTATTCAGAATATCAGATCCTTATTTCAGCAAATCACTTGCCTGAATGTTGATACGAATGTTAATTATTTGGGAATGTAATGTTTGATGTCAGTAAATACTTTCTACTTTTTGATGTAAGTGGATTATATTCCTAGGCCCTAAAGCCTACTACTTAATCTTAATGAATTACCCGTTTGTTTCAAAAACAGTTATTATAACAACTGTCTATTGCTACAACACAGATGTTAAACAAGGTAGTTATAATGGGTTCACTTGAAACATTAGAAGCCCTTTCTTAATGGAAAGGCAATAATAGCTCGACTAGCTAGGCATGTACAATGGCTGTGATAGCACGGCTGATGGTGTAGCAGCTGTAAACAGAAAACAAAGTGGTCTGGATCACATCAAAGCTTTAGCGACTTCCTGCATAGACAAAAGGGAATATTCGTGCCACTGCAGACAATCCAACACTGCCCTGTCACATGAATAAAGGCAATAGATGTTAATTTAGAGACTGGCAAATAAAAAAGAACACTGCTAAATAACAGATGCTCAAATCTTACTTTGTTTTTGGAATGCAGATCTGTTCTGTACTTTGCCCCAGATGGGAACAAAGGGAAAATCTTTACAGAACTGAGGGGAAGTGTAATGACCTCAAACAGGCCCATGAGGTGGGCCTCTTGGAGTATGAGCTCCCTGATTGAGGTATTGATTGCCTGTCCAATCAGGGAGTCTCACCTGTGTATATATTGAGGAGGCGACTGACACTCTGGATTCTGACTTTGAACCTGAAACACTCTTAGGAGTGGAGACAAGTTTATAAATAAAGAGAAGCTGGTGAAGGGACACCAGCCTCTGAGGAATTGTTTCAGGAAAGTGAAAGGGAATGGGATTAATTGGATAGTTCGACCAAAGAACCGGCACAAGCACAAAGGGCCAAACGATCTTCTGCTGTCCTCTATCATTCTATGATTCAGTGATTATATGGAAAGATTAAACCTAATGAGTTAGGGAATATTTATGATGCATTTGTGATATATTACTGTCCTAACTTTCTCAGCAATCCACAGGTAAATGATTTGGAAATGCCAACATCAATTTAGATTTCCAATCAACATTCCAATATATTCCAGTAACTCAAAGGTTAGAGAAAGCTAAACCCAGATTACCAGTGACATGAATGAATGCTGTGGAAACTCTCCCATTCATCCTGGACCCACAGAAACATTTTTTAAAAAATGTACTTTTTGATAACTGAAGCCCCTTCTCAAGAACCATTGAATCCCTACAGAGTAGAAGGAGGCCATTTGGCGCAATGAGTCTGCACCGAGTCTCTGAAAAAATATCTTACCCAGGCCCGCCACCTCTGCAGCTTTATCCCTGTAGGCCCGTGCATTTGCCATGGCTAATCCACTTAACCTACACATCTTTGAACACTAAGGGACAATTTAGCATGGCTAATTCACTTAACCTACATATCTTGGGACATGTGGGACACAGGACAACGTTATGGTTAGCACAGCTGCCTCACAGCTTCAGGGACCCAGATTCAATTCCCAGTTTGGTTCACTGTGTGGAGTTGGCACGTTCTCCTCGTGTCTGTGTTGGTTTCCTCTGGGTGCTCTGGTTTCCTCTCTCTGCCTGAAAGACATGCTGTTTAGGCGCAATTGGCCACGCTAAATTCTCCCTCAGTATACCCAAACAGGTGCGGGGTGTGGAAGCTAGGAAACTTTAACAGTGACTTCATTGCAGTGTTAATGCAAGCCTACATGTGACATTAATAAATAAAATTTAAACTAAGGGGCAATTTAGCTTGGAAAATCCACCTAACCCACACATCTTTAGACTGTGGGATGAAAACGGAGCACTTGGACGAAACCCACGCAGACATGCGGAGAACGTGCAAACTCCACACAGACAGTGACCCAAGGCCAGAATCAAACCCAGTGCTGTGAGGCAGTGGTGCTAAACACTATACACTATGTTGCTCCCTGTGCCACCATGCTGCCCTAGTAATCCTGAACAGTTACATCGTTCACCCAATTCAATGCAGTAGTCCTGAAACAGGTGTCAATCACTTTATTTATATAAAGCAAAGGCTGAATGCCTATTTCAGGTGACTGACATTGAAGTGCAGGGATTCACTTCACTCCTGCATCCATAGTGCTGTTCAGGTGTGGGACTCCTCTGTTTAAAAATAGTTATGGGTGTACCCATTTTCCAGCTCTAAATCCTAACTGCATCATAAAAGCTGAATGTTCCTTGCTTCTAAAATGTTCTGATGCTACCAGTCTCTGAAGGCATCCATGTGCAAGGCCTCATCAGTCTCTGCTTTAGTGAGGGATTAGCAGAATCTTCAGCTGAAGTGTGTGTTTGTCAGTGACGTACTGAAGTGGCTACATTTGAGTAAATAATCATAAATTAACTCTTAACTTTAGAATCAGTGGTGCAATATTAAGGAACATACAACAGAATATCCATGGTTTAATTCCCAGTCTGTGTTGATTGCAGCACCCTAATGGGTCGTTCCCACTTCTGACTAATTAACAGTGAGTCTTGCAGGTCACTGTATGAATATGGACAGGTTTATAGAACCCTATAATGCAGAAAGAGGTCTTTTGGCCCATTAAGTCTGCACCAAACATAACGCCACCCAAGCATTACCCCCATATCCTTACATATTTTACCCATTAATCCCTCTAACCTGCACATCTCAGGACACTAAGGAGTAATTTTTTAGCTCGGCCAATTAACCTAACCTGCACGTCTTTGGACTGTGTGACAAAACTGAAGTATCCAGAGAAAACCCATGCAAACATGAGGAGAATGTGCAAACTCCACACTGACAGGAACCCGAGCCAGAATTGAACCCAGGTCCCTGGAGCTGTGAAGTAATAGTGCTAACCATTGTGCTACTGTGCCGTTCGGTGAGGGTGGGTGAGAACTGGTGACTATGATGTATTTTATGGGCATGTGGTCTGTTGGCACTCACTGGCAAGTTTCACCCTAGGGTGATGTACCATCTTGTTCTAGCAAGAGTCAACATCGAACAAGGAGGGGAGAAACAGGAGAAAAGTTTGAAAAGGACATTAAAGGAAAGATGCCTCAGTGACTTAGAGAGATAGATTTGGAACTTAGCTAGCGGAATCTGGTAGTGAATTGCCCACCAAAAGTAGAAATAAAGGCAGATTCCTGGGTTAGATGTTGAAGGCAAATATTTTTAGCCTAAGATCTTTTCAAACTACTTTCATCACTTAATTAAGAAAATTAATTTGGCACAACACAATTACATTCTTAAATAGCAGCCTTGAAGACCAAACAACTCTGTGATCACTTTTACAGTTAATCATTTCCCATACATTTCTCTACTCATTAAAAAAGCAGTTTGGAACATATTTTCCAACATTACATCAGTGACTATGGGACTGATTCTCCCATCGCGGCGCATAACTTTCCTGGCAGGTCCGGTCAGGAGAATAGCGTCATTGGTCTTTTTCTCGGATTTGTACATAAGCCGGAAATACGTGCGTCTCCCAGAGCCAGAGAACAACCACAGTCCACACCCCACTGGAGACCAGTGGAAAGACAGGTAAGTCACTTGTCTTTTTTTTAATATAGTTTAACTACATTTTGCATGTGATTACCGGGAATTTACCGGGCCCAATAGAATCTCCCACCCCTCCAGCAGTACTTCATTCCAGCGGGATTTAGAGTAGCTCCTCATGTTCTGGGAACTAGCGAGAGATCCTGCTGGAATGAAGGGGGGGCTATTGGGGGCCCCCCCAGGGGATCAGATGGCGGGGGAGTTGGCTCCCAGGTATGCACATTTTGGTAGTGCCAGACTGTGCCCCCTAGCACTGCCCAAGGAACAAAGTGCCCATGCCCAGGGAGCACCTTGGCAGTGCCCATTGGGCATTGGGCAGTGCCAGGGAGGTGGGGCCTAGGGCAATTGGTGGGGATAGGAGGAATCTTGCTGCCATTCTGCATTGCGCTCATGGGAGCGACCCGGCCAGCCTGCGCTGTCCGACCGGCTGATCGGTCTGGGCTGGAGGACGGCCAGCCACCAGGGCAGGTGGGGGGAGGAGTGATGGCATGCCGGGGGTGGGGGGGAGGGGGAATCTGCCTCCTAGGAGGGGTCTGACCCTGAGAGGGGTCACCAGGGGTGAGTCTGCTGAGGTAAGGGGATGGGGAAATTGCCATTGCTAGGAGGGTGGGATGGACATTGGGGAACTCCAGGACGGTAGGGGTCAGAGCTGGCCTGGGAATTGTTGTGCAGGCTGCAATCAGGCCATGGGGGGAGCTGGAGGAGTAGCACTGCAGTGGTCCTGGGCTGTCCAGCTATTGAGATGACCAGCAACTGGGGAGATTGACAAATTGCGCATGTGCAGAGTTCCAGCACTGTTAGACTCCAGCGCGAATATGCCCCCTTCCAGGTTTTTAATGAGATTTCCAATTGTGAACTTTACATTGCACAGAGTGGGGAGATTCATGTCTGAAACTGCACTGAAAAACAGTTGGGATTTAGACCAGTTTTCCCACCAATTCAGCACTTTTGGGAGAATTGCCCCTTACATTTCAAATGTATATTTGCAGCTGTAAAATGCTTTGAGACATCCTCAATAGCCCTTCAACCTGTTGTGTGCAGACTCGATGGGCTGAAGGGGCTCTTCTGTGCTGTATGATTTTATAATGCTGATGATTAACCTCCCTTTTAGTGTTTTTACTTTTGTTCTTCACTTTGTGAAACGGGAACCCTCAGGCACTTCTGAGCTCCACTGCAGGAAGGATGTGATTGTGACAGAGAGGCTGCAGAGGAGATTCACCAGGATGCTGCCTGGGTTGAAACATTTCTGCTGTGAAGACAGCTGACTGGGCTGGAGGTGTTTCCCTTACAGAAGAGAAGGCTGAGGGGGTCCCAGTTGAGGTGTACAAAATTCTGAGGGGCGCAGATAGGGGACATAGGAAGGAAATTAGTAGAGGGATCAATAACAAAGAGGCACAGATTTAAGGAGATTTTGAATGAATCTAAGGAGAGGGGAGAGATACAGAAGTGTCCAGAGGGGCAAAGTTTTTCACACAGAGGGTGGTGAGTGTCTGGAACAAGTTGCCAGAGGTAGTAGTAGAGCGGGTACAATTTTATCTTTTAAAAAGCATATAGATAGCTACATGGGTACGATAGGTATAGAGGGATATGGGCCAAATGTGAGCAATTGGGATTAGTTTAAGGGTTTAAAAAAAGGATGGTACAGACAAGTTGGGCCAAGGGCCTATTTTCATGCTGTAAACTTCTATGACTCTATAACTCTATGAGATTCACTAGGTTGATTCTGGAGTTGAGAGGGTTGGATTATGAGGAGAGAGGGTTAGACTTGGGCTATACTCATAGGAATTTAGAAGAATAAGGGGGAATCTTATAGAAACATATAAGATTATGAAGGGAATAGATAAGATAGAAGCAGGGAAATTGTTTCCACTCATGGGTGAAACTAGAACTATGGGCCTCAACATAAGGGGGAGCAGATTTAGGACTGAGTTGAAGAGGAACGTCTTTACCCAAAAGATTGTGAAGCTGTGGAATTCCCTGCCCAGTGAAGCAGTTGAGGCTATTTCATTGAATGTTTTTAAGGCAGAGATAAATGGATTTTTGAACAGTAAAAGAATTAAGGGTTATGGTGAATGAGCAGGTAAATGGAGCTGAACCCACATAAGGATCAGCCATATTAAATATGGAGCAGGCTCATGGAGCCAAATGGCTACTTCTGCTCCTGGTTCTGATATTCTAATGAGACGGTCAATAGAGTTCAGACATTATTTTGCACATGGTGCAGAGTTTGAGGAAATACATTTAATCAAATTTTACTTCAAATAGTGGTCTGAGAAGTATTTTAGTTTGTGTTTAGCTTTTTCCATTTTAAAATTTATTGTTTCCAATTCTGCCAGTTGTTATGTATATCGTAGAAACTTTTTGGAAGTTCAGAAGTGTTTCTGTACCATTTAACACATGGAGAAGGATAGAAAATTTGGGTGAGGTGTTTAATGGGTGGCCCATCTGTTGATGCCAATTTCTGCTGGGCAGTGTAGCATTGTGACATTCTTACTTGTTAAGTGTAGGGAGCCAGGGTTGTAGTCATAAGTCCCCTCACATATAGAGCTCTCTATCTCCATCATCAGATGTTAGTAGATGGAGAGTAGAAGTGGGAAGGAGAGATTGCAGGTCTTATGAGGAGAGGCTGAGGGATTTGAGGTTGTTTTCGTTAGAAAGAAAGCAGCTAAGAGGACCTTATTGAAACATATAAGATGATTAGAGGTTTAGATAGGGTGGATAGTGATAGCCTTTTTCCTAGAATGGAGAAAGCTAGCACGAGGGGACATAGCTTTAAATTAAAGGGTGGTAGTTATAGGACAGATGTCAGAGGTAGGTTCTTTACCCAGAGGGTGGTAAGGGTATGGAATGCCCTGCCTGCTGCAGTTGTAGATGCGCCAAGTTTGGGGGCGTTTAAGAGGTCCGTGGATAGGTTTATGGATGAAAAGTGAATGGTTTAGGTTAGAAGGTCATTGCTTTTTTTAATTGGTCGGCGCAACATCGAGGGCCGAAGGGCCTGTTCTGCGCTGTAATGTTATATGTTCTATCTTCTATAGAACATAGAACATAGAACACTACAGCACAAACAGGCCCTTCGGCCCACAAGTTGCGTCGATCACATCTATATCTACCAACCCACAGACCTATCTATAACCCCCTACCCCATTCTTTCCCACATACTTATCAGAAGTCTTTTAAAAGACCCCAGCGAGTTCACCTCTACCACCTCCGACGGCAGCCGATTCCATTCACTCACCACCCTCTGAGTGAAAAACTTACCCCTAACATCCCCTCTGTATTTGCTTCCCTGCACCTTAAATCTGTGTCCTCTCGTAGTGACCATTTCAGCTCGGGGAAATAGTCTCTGAGAATCCACCCTATCTATTCCTCTCAACATTTTATAAACCTCTATCAGGTCGCCTCTCAACCTACGTCTCTCCAGTGAGAAGAGTCCCAGCTCCCTCAACCTATCTTCATAAGGCCTGCCTCCCAATCCAGGCAGCATCCTTGTAAATCTCCTCTGCACTCTCTCAACAGCCTCTACATCCTTCCTATAGTGAGGCGACCAGAACTGCACACAATTCTCCAAGTGGGGTCTGACAAGGGTCTTATAGAGCTGCATCATTACCTCCTGACTCTTAAACTCAATTCCCCAATTCCTCGATTAATGAAGATAAAGATAGATAAAGAGAAAAATCAATTCCTTCACTCTTTCATGAAATGTGGGATCACTGGCAAGGCCAGTCTTTGTCACTCATTCCTAATTGCCCTTGAACTGCATGAATTGTTTGGCATTTTCAGAGGAAAATTTCAGAGGGTGGCTCAGTGGTACTGTAGTTAGCACCGCTGCTGCCTCACAGTGCCAGTGACCTGGGTTCAATTCCCAGATTGGGTTACTGTCTGTTTGCATGTTCTTCCCATGTCTGCATGGGTTTCTTCCAGGTGCTCCAGTTTGCTTCTACAGTCCAAAGATATTAAGGTTAGGTGGATTGGCCATGCTAAATTGCCGTTAATGTCAGTGGGACTAGCTAGGGTAAATGCATGGGTTACAAGGATACGACCTGGGTGGTATTGTGGTCGTTGGGTCAAATGGCCTTCTTCTATACTGTAGGATTCTATGACATGTGATTTAAACCAGATAAGGACAGCAGATTTCCTTCCCTAAATGACATTAGTGAACCAGATGGGGTTTACAATAATCGTTGATAGTTATCATTGCATATTCTCCTCATGTCCGCGTGGGTTTCCTCCGAGCACTCCGGTTTCCTCCCACAGTTCAAACTTGTGCGGGTTAGGTTAATTGGCCATGCTAAGAAATTGGTACTTAGTGTCCAGGATACGTAGGTTCGAAGGATTAGTGGGTATAATATGTAGGGATATGGGGGTAGGGCCTGGATTGTGTTCGGTGCAGACTCGATGCGCTGAAGGGCCTCTTTCTGCACTGTAGGGTTCTATAACTCTATCATGGTCACCATTACTGTGATTAGCTTTCAACTCTAGATTTATTAATTGGATTTAAACTCCAACATTGCTGTGATGGGATTTGAACCAGCATGGGGGCTGGGGTGGGTGGGATTGTGGTCAGTGTAGACTTGATGGGCTGAATGGTCTCCTCCTGCACTGTAGGATTCTTTGATTCTATCCCCAGATCATTAGCCTTTGGATTTCTAGCCCAGTGACATTATTACTGTGTCACCATCTTCCCCCAAAATAGCTGATGGATTAACAGAACAGAGAATAAAAAAAAGTACAGCACAGGGACAGTGATGTAGGGAGACCTGAGAGACGCTGTTTTTTATTCTTAAATAATCCAAACGGAAAGTTAAATCGTTTTTGGTCTTGGCTAGAATCTTCAAGAGACAGATGAAAATTGTGGAATGTTAGATATTAAAGCAAGCTGATGTTTTGATGCACAGTAAATATGTAAGCCAAACATTTTCAGACAGTTTTGAACCACAGATGCTGTGTCATACCCGGTATAAATTCTCCATATTACCACAAGACTTATTTCTTAAAGGAGGAGACAGACATATTCAACAATGGAAAAAATACCTTTGTGAACAGGAAGTTTAACCTTACCCCAGTGCTAAAAAGAAAATTTAGCAGGAAATTGCAAATAAGGCAAATGTAATTCACAGTATAGAGGGAGGTAATGACCTCAAATAAAAAAATGAAAACGCAGAAGTAAATGTCAACAATTAGATAATCAATTTTCACATTTACCTGGAAACTTGAGTAGACAAAAAGATGGAGGATCACTGAGCTGAGGGGGAGAGGGCATTTTTAGTTTAATTATTTATTTGTCATAAGTAGGCTTACATTAACACTGCAATGAAGTTCCTGTAAAATTTCCCTAGTCACTACAATCCGGCATCTGTTCAGGTACACTGAGGGAGAATTTAGCATGGCCAATCATCTAACTAGCACGTCTTTCGGACTGTGGGAGGAAACCCATGCAGACATGGGGAGAACATGCAGACTCCACGCAGGCTGGGAATTGAACCCAGGTCCCTAGAAGTGTGAGGCAGCAGTACTAACCACTGTACCACCAGGCCATCCTTTTGGAAGGGGGTCACTGATCTTCAGGTGAACCAACAATGGATCAAATCATCGCTCTGCAATGCAACAGAATTAGTTCCAGCAGAATCAGGACTAACACCCGAACATAATGATGGTGATTGTATCCTTCTCCCTTTGCAGAGCTGTTATAAGGGATAAGGTGATCATAGTATTGTTACTGGACTAGTAACCCAGAGATCAGGGCGATATTCTGGGGAATGGGGTTCAAATCCCACTGTGGCAAATATTGAAATTTGAATTCAATGCAAAAAAAACTTGGAAGTAAAAGTGTGATGATGACTATGTATGGTTAAAAACCCATCTGGTCCTTTAGGAAAGGAATCTGCTGTCCTTACCTGCTCTGGCCTACATGTGAGTCCAGACCTACAGCAATGTGGTTGGCTCTTAACTACCCTTCAGCAGTTATCACGTTGTTAAAACAATTCAGTTTTGGATTCTAATTGAGTTGCAGTCAAACCTTATTACATTCTTAATTTCTTTTCACCCTTCCAGGCTTGTGTCAGTCCAGAATTGGATTGAACCCACCTTTCTTTCATGCAGGATTTATTACAGCAATTGGGAGCGAGACTATTGCAAGGGTTCTTGCAACAATTAAGCAACTTTAGTAGGCAGACCTGCTTAGAGCTAGACTGAAATTAAAGATTTAACAAAAAACGTGAAACCAAACCTTGGGGAATTAAAGCTAAATGGGCTGGAGCAGTATGGTACTGAGGAATTGAAATGGGCAAAAGGGATGGGCAATAATGCTGGTCCAGACAACAATACTTACATGCTATCAATAAATTAAAAAAAACAGGAATGAGACTTTTCACTATGAGTCAACATGATTTCTTTCAAATATTTTAATAGGAACCTGAGGAGCAACTTTCTTTACACAGAACGTGATATCTATATGAAATGAGCTCTGGAGGAAGTGATTGAAGCAGAGACATTGACAACATTTAAAAGACAGTTACATGGTTAGGAAAGAGTTAAGGGGACATGGGCCAAATGCAAACAAATAGGGTTAGCTTGGATAGGCATGGGCCTCTTTGGGCCAAAGGGCCTGTCTCAATGACATAGATTCTATAAAGACAAGGAGATAAAAATTTAACAACGTCCATTTGAGCATATGAGGTTTGAAATATGTGATTTGTCACATCAATTCTTGGAGAAGCAGGCAGCAAGCAAACTTCATTCTGCTTTCTCTTTTCAATGATGGCAATGTGCAGCCTTGCGCTGCATGAGCTGGCTTGCAGCTTGGTCAAACGCGTGAGTGGTGAGCATAGTTAAAGCTATTCCACATTTCCTAAAGTCAGGCTGAACTTTTAAAGAGACGGTGCATTCAAGACATAGCAGCTGAGAGAACTATATCAAAAAGTGTTTTAGAGAAGAAGTAAGTCTGCCAGAGGAGTGACCCCTTTTGAACATGAGCTGCTTTAGTATCTGAGGAGTTGTGAATGGTGCTGTACATTGTGAAATCATTGACAAACATCCCCACTTTTGACTTTATGATGGAGGGAAGATCATTGATGAAAAAGCTGAAGATTATTAAGCTTAGGACATTACCCTGAGGGACTCCTGCAGAGATGTCCTGCAGCTGAGATAACTGACCCTTCCCAACTACATCCATCATCTGATGTACCAGGTATGACTCCAATCAGCGGAGAGTTTGCCCATGAAATCCATTGATTCCAATTTGCTAGGGCTCCTTGATGCCACACTTGGTCGAATGCTGCCATGATGTCAATGGCTGTAACTCTCACCTCCCCTCTGGAATTGAGCTTTTTGTCCATGGTTGAATCAAGGCTGTAATGAGGTCAGGAACTGAGTGACTCTAGTGAAACCCAAACTGGACATCACTGAGCTGATTATTGCTGAGCAGGGATTGCTTGATAGCACTGCTGATGACAATCAGGGCTCACATCTAACATTCTGATCTTACAAATAATCCTCACCCACTTCCCAATGCTACCTGTCTCACAACCCAGTCTCACATTCTATGAGGTAACCAGCTCTGATAGATGCATCACTCCTTACAACACACTTGCTCCCTATCTTTTGCAAGTTGCCACATGACAGGAGAGAACCTGCAGGCAATACCTGAATGTGCTGAGCCCCTTGGAGGAGATGGTGCTACAAATTATTAGGCTGGCATTGACTGAAGAGAATGGCATGTTCCTGTTTTACGCACTTTATCAAATCTGAATCCATCCTCAATTATCTTCATATCACTTCCTGTTTATCCATGCCTCCACTAAAGATCCTCCCAGTGTCCTTTTGGCCAAAATTGTAATCAATATGGAGTATTAGGACAGATGCACAAGGATAGATAGATCAGTTTTTTTACACAGAGGGTGGTGAGTGCCTAGAACTTGCTGCCGGGGGAGGTAGTGGAAGTGGATACGATAGAGACTTTTAAGGAGCATCTGGACAAATACATAAATAGGATGGGAATAGAGGGATATGGTTCCTGGAAGGGTAGAGAGTTTTAGTTCAGATAGGCAGCATGTTCGGTGCAGGCTTGGAGGGCCGAAGGGCCTGTTCCTGTGCTGTAATTATCTTTAGTCTTTGCTCTTTGTTCAGTTTTGTCTATGTTATTGGAAGAGTTGCTAGATAAAATTGTTCGAATGGTTTCTTTTTGGGTTGTCTTTTATTTCAGGATTTTGGCAAAAAATAATCTATAACAGAGAAATGGATAGAATTGTGGAACAGTGGTCGTGTGAAGATAATTTCAGTGAACCTGAGTTTGATTAACTAGTCATATCAGCCCATCTAGAATGATAGATTCATGGATGCCTCTTTACTTCCTCCACCTCTTCTTCCTCTTCCATATTCTCCTTCCCCCTCTGCGCATAGCTTCCCCTCTCACTGCCTTGCTCCACCTCCCTGTAAAGTGCAGTCCCAGAGAGACTGTAACTATACACGGAGGGAGTGATAGCAGGTTTCTGCTGACTGGCTTTCAAAATCGACACAGCTCCATGTGAAATAGTCCAGTACCTACCTCCTTCTGACACTAATACAGAGTAAGTCCAACACCAATCCTGGAAATATTATCAGATGAATTGCAAAGATTTATATTGAAAGGTTAAATGATTCTGCAGTTGAGAGGGTTGGCTTCTGAGGAGAGACTGAGTAAACTGGGGCTATATTCATTGGAATTTAGAAGAATGGGGGGACAGACATATAAGGTTATACAGGGAATAGATAAGAAAGAAGCACGCAAGTTGTTTCTACTGGCAGGTGAAACTAGAATGAGGAAGTATGGCCTCAAAATAAGGAGGAGCAGATTTAAGACTGAGTTGAAGGGGAACTCATTCAAACAAAGGGTTGTGAATCTGTGGAATTCCCTGACCAGGGAAGCAATTGAGGCTACCTCATTGATGTTTTTAAGGCAACGATAGATAAAATTTTGAATAGTAAAGGGCTACGATGAGCAGGCAGGTTAAGTGGAGCTGAGTCCATGAAAAGATCAACCATGATTTTATTGAATGGCGGAACAGGCTCAAGGGGCCAATGGCCTACTTCTGCTCTTAGTTCTTATGTCAATCCCTTCTGTCTCTAACACAGAATAAGTCCATTGCAACTCCTTTTGAAACCTAACACAGAGTAAATCCAGCACACTGATGTGTGGAGATGCTGATGTTGGAGTGAGGAGGGCACAGTGAGAAGTCTTACAACACCAGGTTAAAGTCCAATAGGTTTATTTGGAATCATGAACTTTCAGAGCATTGCCCCTTCATCAGATGAGTGGAGTTTTCTTCTGATCCTAAGTTCAAGGCTGTTGCTATTATCCCATTATCTATAATGGAGAAAAATCCCTCTGATTTTAATCAAATTCATTCAGTCCTATTACAGAGGTTGAAGCAATCCATGACTTCACAACATTCCCTCATTAACTCTCAGCATGGAAGACAGATGTTGTGAGATTTAGCACACTAATTTATGGTCATAATCCTCAGCCAGGAGATAACAATCTTGCCAGATGCAAGAGAATTATTGGGCTTGATTCTCTTGGCCTACATC
This sequence comes from Sphyrna mokarran, assembly GCA_024679065.1. NCBI lineage: Eukaryota > Metazoa > Chordata > Chondrichthyes > Carcharhiniformes > Carcharhinidae > Sphyrna > Sphyrna mokarran. The sequence goes on along the minus strand of JAGIQG010000007.1, from coordinate 17,011,704 downwards.
AGTGAAGCATTCTTGCAGTTATAAATATTTATATTAAAACACACTGTTGTTTGTTTCATTCAACCTTCATGTACTCTTTCTGTCCAAATTCATTATTTCATACTGTTCTTCAAGACGTATTTTTTATATCCACTTCATGTCCTGACATGGGGTTTGACTCATAGCAGATTCCAAACCTCCTCATACCATCTGAACATTTACATTATTAAAAAGCCTTTTCTATTGAATACACATGTTCACTTTTCCCAATTTGATGGTATATTTATATTCTGTTGCAATTTTTATTGAAGGGGCATTCTAAAAAAATATAATTTTATGTTTAATCCATTGTTGTCATCCCTCGGTTATAAGAATGAAAGTACCAATATACACTTAGCACCCAGGTGACACACTTCAACAGAAAAGGTGCAGAGAGCCTTTCAGGTGAATTGAAAAGGTACATAAAAACATAAGAACATAAGGTATCAATGTTGCAGCACATGGATGTAGCAACTAAAGTTTTTAAAGTTTATTTAATAGTGCCACAAGTAAGCTTACATTAACATTTCAATGGATGAAAATCCCCCTCATTGCCACATTCTGGCACCAATTCAGGTACACTGAGGAATAATTTAGCATGGCCAATGCACCTAACCAGCATGTCTTTTGGACTGTAGGAAGAAACTGGAACACCTGATGGAAACCCACACAGATATGAGAGAACATGCAGACTTTGCACAGACAGTGTGCAGGTCTGTAGCGTTGTGAGGCATCTGTACTAACCACTCTGCCACTGTGCCACATGGTGGGCCATGCCTTTCTCTCCAGAATCTTTCAGTAACCCGGTTATAGCCTGTCTCATTCACGTTCATGATCCGAGGGTGACAAACACATCATACCGTTCTTCTTTCCATGCCACATAAAATACAAATGGAATGTCTCATAGGAAAGTCTGTGTCTTCTCATTTGCCAGACTTCTTAAAGCCTCTTTGCAGATTATTTTTAAGTAAGTCAAAACAGATGGAGTCCATTCTCCATCATATTTGCAACCAATTTGCTGCTGAAAATTGCACATGCGTGAAGGGAGATATTTACAAAGAAACAGTTCATAGCTCACAAAAATATGTCACGACTTCTTTTTGACCATACTTCTTGGCTGAAAATCATAGGCAGATGGGAAAGCTGTGGAAAATACTCAGAAGAATTGCAATCAATTGGCTTAAAAAGTACATTAACCTTGATGTCCATTATCGAACTTTGCTCTCTCCAATTAACCAAGCAATAGGTAACTTCAATTTGAGTTATGCATATCCCAGCAAATAAATATTTAAAAATGTTAGTGAGCAATAAGGACTAAACCAACCAAACTTGGCAAGATTAGATGGCCACGGAGAGCCAGTAATAATAAACTGGGATTTGCTAAGTTAAATGTCTGTGTTATATTAAAGAGAGAATCAGTGCACATCTCACTGTTCGGAACCTTCCTGCATAAAAACAAATCTATAAACTTATGGGAATAGCCACCAGTAGTCACGATCATTTAGTCAGAGGTTTCCAAGATATTAACATGCCAAGCAGACGGACTTGAAATGACCCCTGTAATTCGCTGGATAATAGGTTTCAGCTACTCTAGTGGGTTAAGAGTTGCCAGATCTGCATACAAATAGTACACAAACAGCTTGTCAAAGTAGTTCCACATTTTTCAATTTTATATTATAAGTAATCCTAGTAATGTTCAAAGGACTGCTTTATGGATAATTATACCCCTTCCATTCTTGCAATTTTACGTTGATATAAAAGCAGCATTGAAGACGTGCCTATGTGAAACTTCCAGCTCAGACCACCCAAATTATACAAACCAGTACGATCACAGTATGAAGTGAAATGTTGGCAGACATATCCATGAAGCATCTTCACACAGGTTTTGCATGAGTGTGCAGTCGCATTCCAGACACTATTACAGTACTCTTCAGCTTGCACAGTGTTTATCTGTTTCATTCTTAGTGAATGAACGTGGGGACAAAGTGATTTCAAAATATGTGGAGCATTTTGTTCAAAGTTGCTGCGTACGCACTAAATTGAGACTTGCAAAAAAAAAGTGTCTGCCAATGCAAGCCTGCAGTATAAATTCACGGAATTTCAGACTGTAAATAGACAAGAGTGAAGTGCAGATTGAATAGCTGCGCTTACACAGTATCCTGGGTAGACCACACCTTGAGTATTCAGTCTTCTTCTGCTGTTTTTTTTCGGTACATTGAGGACTGTAACAGTGTTCTCACCTCAAAATAGAAAATATCATTAACTTGTCTTTGAATTTCCAACTGCTCTCTCCCCTCCAGCCCCCTGTCTGCCCTCTCACCCCCTCTCTCCCCACCATCCCCTTCTCCCCTCCATCCGTCTTTCTCTCCTCCATCGTCCTCTCTCCCCATCTCTCCCCCCACCTCCTCTCCTCCATCCATCCTCTGCCCTCCATCCCCCTGTCTCCCCCAGCCCCCTTTCTCCCTCCATTCCCATCTCTCCACTCACCCCCTCTCCTTACACCCACCCTCTCTCCCCCATCCCTCCTCACTCCCCCATCCCCCTCACTTCCCATCCCCCTCTCTTCCTCACTCCCTCTGTCTCCATCACCCTCATTCCCCATTACCCTCTCTCCCCATCCCTCTCTTTCCCCAATTCCCCTCACCCCCATTCGCCTCTACCTCCATCCCCTTTCTTCGCTATCCTTCTTTCTCCCCCACTCCCCTCCCCATCCCCTCTCTCCCCCAGCCTCCCAACCCCCACTCTCCTCTCCATCTCCTTTTCTCCATCACACCCTCTCTCCCCTCCATTCTCCTTTTCTCCCCCTCATCCCTCTCTCTTCCCTCCATCCCCATCTCTCCCCTCCAGTCTCACCTTCACCTGTGTGCTAATCCCCAGGACTTGCATGGGGAAATCACTGATTGACCGCCGTGTAGAACATGTTGGTATGAACTCTCTGAGGATTGGTAATTAACTCACCAGATGAAGTTTGCATACCGAACCCTGTATAAAGCAAGCCCGTGAGTGGGTCCATTCATGCATTGCCCCAGTTGGGACGTGTTTGTATTCATCACAGGCTTGTGGTTTTTGCTTTCCTTTATTTTGTGCAATAAAGCACTGCTCCTTTACACTGACTCCTGGAGTTATTAGAACACACTACACTTCCTTTCCCTTCTTAAACTTTTCTATCTTCAATTTTGGGAATAGGGTGTCAACCCACATTTAAAATTAGCCTGCCGACTCGCACAGCTATCTCATTAAACTTCCTCACACTCCACTTCCTGTAAGTGCTCTCTTCCAATCTCACCAATTTCTCCGTCTCCAGCGCATCTGTTCTGACAAGACCACTTACTGATATAGCTTCCCTTACCCACAACCAAGGATAGTTGACACGTTTCCCACAATTTTGGATGAAAAATTAAACAGAGGTTTCGCCAACGCTCTCAGGAAGATGTAAGAGATCCCACGATGCAATTTGAAAGAAGAGTATTGTTGTATCTGGGATCTTGCTGTGCACCATGTTTGCAGCTTCATTCACTACAACACAAAAGTGACAAATCCTCAAAAGTACTTCATGGGTTATAAACAGAAATGATACTCATTCTTTTCTCTCAGCAGTTTTAACAACTGCTACGGGTTGTTATACCTATTTCTTTTCCCCCTAGCTATTTTCCGTCTTGAACAATCTTGACAGCATTGTTTTGCTCAGAAGCTGAAAGCATTCACTGTCAGCCTAAATGATGGTTTCAATGTCAAAGTTTTTTTTATTTTGGTGGATTTTTTTGTTTTTGAAGCTTTTTTTTTTAGGCAGTCAGTGTATTGGGTAGCATGGTAGCACAGTGGTTAGCGCTGCTGCCTCACAGCATCAGGGAACCAGGTTCAATTCCCAGCCTGTGTGGAGTCTACACATTCTTCCCATGTCTGCGTGGGTTTTCTCTGGGTGCTCCAGTTTCCTCCCACACACCAAAGATGTGCAGGTTAAGTGGATGGGCCATGATGGATAATGAGGACTGGCTAGGGTAAATGCATGGGTTTTGGGAATACGGTTTGGGTGGGATTGTGGTCAGTACCAAATGGTATTCTTCTGCACTGTAGGGTTCAATGATCCTCTTTCTGATGTTTTATTTAGTTTCTAGAGTTCCTCTCATAGTTGTGCTAATATTTAGGAAAAAGATGTATTGATGCAACGACAAAGCCATCATATCCTTTTTGCCTTTTTGCACAATTCAGACTCTTGAACCCACGGGTTCAATCGCTCTGCCTCCTGATCTGTCTGTTAATAATCTCATTCTCTCTCTCTCAGTGCAAAAGTGAATGCTGTTAACGGGAAGACCGCTCATCTTCCTACTTTTTTACCTCTTCCGGTTTTATCCCCTCTTGGATTAACTCTAGTTTCTGCTCAATGAACTGTTCAACATTTTCCAATGGAATTACTTTCTCTATTCAAATGTAAATGCTTTTGATCACTAGTGGTTCTGAACAGGTTCTCACACTCCTTTAAGAGTTTCCCTCTTGAGACATGTGATGGCCATAGGACCATAAGACATGGGAGCAGAATTAGGCCACTGCGTCCATTGAGTTTACTCTGCCATTCAATCATGGCTGATTTTTTTTCTCATCCCCATTCTCCTGCCTTTTCCCCATGACCCCTGATCCCCTTATCAATCAAGAATCTATCTATCTCTGTCTTAAAGACACTCAATGACTTGGGCTTCACAGCCTTCTGCGGCAAAGAGTTCCACAGATTCACCACTCTCTGGCTGAAGAAATTCCTCCACATCTCTGTTTTAAAGGATCGTCCCCTTAGCCTGAGGTTATGCCATCTGGTTCTAAATTTTTCTAATTAGTGGAAACATCCTCACCATACCCACTGTACCCAGGCCTCGCAGTATTCTGTAGGTTTCAACAAGATTCCCCCTCATCCTTCTAAACTCCAAGTGCAGACCCAGAGTCCTCAAACAACAAACTCTTCATTCCAGGAATCATTCTTGCGAACCTCCTCTGGACCTTTTCCAAGGCCAGCAGATCCCTCCTTAGGTATGGGGTCCAAAACTGCTCACAATACTCCAAATGGGGTGTAATCAGAAATTTATACTGCCGCAGAAGTATATCCCTGCTTTTGTATTCTCTCAATATGAGTGCAAACGTTGCACTTGCCTTCCTAACTGCTGACTGAACATGCATGTTAACTTTAAGCGAATCTTGAACAATGATTCCCAAGTCCCTTTGTGTTTCTGATTTCCTAAGCATTTTCCCATTCAGAAAATAGTCCATGCTTCTATTCCTACTTCCAAAGTGCATAACCTCACACTTTTCCACATTGTATTCCATCTGCCACTTCTTTGCCAACTCTCCTAACCTGTCCATGTCCTTTTGCAGCCCTTTTGTTTTTTTCAATACTATCTGTCCCTTTACATATCTTTGTATTATCTGCAAACTTAGCTCAGTTCCTTCCTCCAAATCACTAATCACTGGCTGCCATTCTGAGAAAGTTTCCTTTATCCTCATTCTCTACCTACCTGCCAGTCAATTAATCCTCCACCCATGCCAGGATCTTACCCTTAATACCACGGGGACTTAATTAACAGTGTCTTATGCAGCACCTTATCAAAGGCCCTCTGGAAATCTAAATAAATCACATCCACTCGTTCTCCTTTATCTAACTTTCTCATTATCTCCTCAAAGAATTCTAACAGATTTGTCAGACATGATCTGCCCTTGACAAAGCCATGCTGACTCAGTGCTACATTATCATGCACTTCCAAATATCTTTAATAATGGACGCTAAAATTTTACCAATGACAGAAGTTAGGCTAATTGTCCAATTGGCTTGTCTGTTGCCTCCCTCCCTTCTTAAACATTAGCTACATTAGTTCTCTGGTACTCTCCCTGCCTCCAATGAAAAATCACCCCTAATGCCTCCACAATTTTCTCAGCTATCTCTTTTAGAGCCCTGGGGTGGAGTCTGTCTGGTCCAAGTGATTTATCCACCTTCAGATCTTTCAGCTTCTCCAGAACCTTTTCCTTCGTGACGGCCACTACATTTACCTGTGCCCTCTGAATCTCCTGGAGCACTGGCATCCCACTGATGTCTTCCACTATGAAGACTGATGCAATATAACTATTCAGTTCCTTTGCCATTGCTTTGTTTCCTATTATTAATTCTCCAGCCTCACTTTCCAGTGGTCCAATGGCTATTTTTGTCTCTGTCTTACCTTTCACATATTGAGAAAAACTCATCTTATCTTCTTTCATATTACTAGTTAGCTTACGCTTATTCTTCATCTTCTTCCCCCTTTATTACTTTTTTAGTCGCCCTCTGCTCACTTTTAAAGGCTTCCCAAACCTCTGGCTTCCCATTAATCCTTGCCACTGTGAATGCTTTCTCTTTTGCTTTTATGCTGTCCTTGACTTCCCTCATCAGCCATGGATGCCTTGTCCTCCACTTAGCACGTAGATGGCCGAACTCATGACCTCAAGGCTCGAGTTTTGCTGAAAAAGGAGACATGCTGTCGAAGCTTTCCACCCTGTACTCATCAGGTCAGATTCATAAGAAGACTAATTGTGAAATGGACAACACTGATCTAATCATTGAATGCTTCAGATCACACAAAATCCTGAATTGGCCGAAGGTCACCACTTCAGCTCTGACCCCAGCTCCTTTAATTTTTCTAAAGTAACTCAACAGAGGTTCAGGGAACAACAACCTTATCTTTTAATTAGGTATTTTACAAAGTTCTGGACACAACTCTGGGGTGATCCTCTAGCCCCTCACATTGCATTATGGTTGGAGACTCTTGTGAGAAGGACCAAACTTTTGAATGGATGGTACACGGAACAGTTTGTGCTGCAGGGTTAACTATCTGGTTTCAATTTAAGTTGAACCTGGATTCCATTTTTCCAAGGGTATCTTCAAAAACACTGGGATACTTGTTTAGGATGTCTTGTAGACTAGTTTTACGGTTGACCAATTTGTTCACAGCCCCCCAAGTTCAGTTTAAGTTTCTATAGCCAAGGAAGTCCAAATAAATCTGGGTAATTTCCTTTGACAATGTAGAGAGGCAGTTCTGTGGCCTGGTTCCGCAGTTGCACTTTACTTTTATATACTCTTTTATGGCACTACCATCTCTCCGTAGTCCTGGGAGTGATGTTGGAGTGCTTGAGTGGCAGATGCCTCAGCCTGCGGTCGTAAACTGTTTCAGAATAAGCGAAACTGCCGCCCCAGTGTCTACCTACATTTTAATGGGCTGTTCATCCAATTTAGGCACGTTCTGAAATCTGTGCTCTTCACCCTGGACTGCCAGAATGTTCAGTTTAAATTTCACATCAAGGGTGTTTGATTCATTGGCTGCTTTTACATTTTCTTTGTGGCTCACAGTATGGATTTTCTCCTTGGGTTCCATTGATTTTGTTTATTTGGCCAAGATTTTTCCAGACTGCACCGTTCCCTCCAGCAGGTTCTAAAAATATATTCCCTACAAAGCAGAAGGAGGCCATTTGTCCCATCAAGTCTGAACTGACTCTCTGAAAGAGCATCTTACCGGCTGCATCTCACGACCATCCTATCGCTATAAGCCCAGACATTTAACATGACCAATCCACCTAAGCTGCACATCTTTGGGCCTACTTGCTTCAGTTTCAGAGTGCCCAGATCTGCCACACATGTGGCACTCCTGCCGCTGCACAGGTTTCCTTGGTGTGGCACCATTTTATGTACTCGGGCGCTGCTTACTAACTGAACAGCTTCTCTGGCTGCTAATTCCATAAACATAGCAATATCCAATGTGGTTTCAAAATTTAGATTCTTTCAGTCAATAGTCTTTGTTGAATGGCCTAATTTCATAAACCGCATACAAGCCTGTCTCTTAAGGCATCATCTGAAATATTTTCAAATTCAGTGTAGTTAAGAGTTATGATGAATTGAGTCATAGATTCACCTTCCGATTGATTCATCTTATGGAACCTGAACTTCTCTGGGATGACTAAGAGTTTTGGGGCATAATGGTTACTCTGTATTGGACAATTTACAAAGCTGCAGTCAGAACCAAGGAACATATAAACTTGTGGATTGTTGTAATTCAACATGGAGATTTTAGTTTGTAGTTGGGCAGTCTGTAAGATTCAGTACAAGATTGGGCCTAAAGCATGTGATTCTGATTGATGAAATCACTCTGCTCATGTGACTCGTCTCTTAAAGGAACACTGTATCAACATAACATACACCAACTATAATACATAACACCGATCCCTGAGCCAGTGTCTTTTGGTCCCACACATCTCTTTCCCAATGGGAATCACCCCATGTTCCAAAGAAGGGTGGGTGGATTGTGACCTAGATCTCACCAACACACCTGAGATGAATCGTATGGCTTTGCTTGCCAGGGACTTAGAAATGTTTTGGGTGAATTTCGCGCTCTAGGTTTGATCATTTCAGATCATAATCGATGTTTGTTTCCATTTTTAAGACTGGTAATGATGCTGCTGTTGCCATTCAGACATACTCTAGACATATCTTTTGTCTTTTCACTTGTCCTTTATCGTCCCATTTTGCTTTGCACAATCATCCATTTGGTCACTCCTGCTTATTTCTCCATCACATGTTCCTTCCTCGATTCCCTGACCTTAAACTTATCTCTAGGCCAACTTAAAAACGTGCGCTGACCTGGAACATTAACTCTGTTTTGCTTCCCATAGATGCTGCCAGACAAGCTGACTATTTCCAAAATTTTCTGTTTATCTTTCAGATTTCCTGAATGTTTTGCTGTTGTCCTTGAATGTTATGTCCCATTCTGTTCAATATCTGTAAAGTAAGTGCTTGGGAGCGTTCTATGGTTGTAAAAGACACTGTATAAATGCAAATGATATGTTTAATTCTTTATAGAATCCTACAGTGCAGAAGTAGGCCATTCAGCCCATCCAGTTTGCACCAATCACAATCCTACCCAGGCCCTATCCCCATGCATTTACACTATCTAGTCCCCTAGATGTTAAGGGGCAATTTAGCATAGTCAATCCACCTAAACTGCACATCTTTGAACTGTGGAGGGAAACCAGAGTATCCATGCAGACATGAGGAGAGTGTGCAAAGTCCACACAGGCAGTGACCCGAGCCGGGAATCAAACACAGGTCCCAGGTGCTGTGAGGAAGTAGTGCTAACCACTGTGCCAATATGCTGCCCCAGATCTTCCAACATATATCACCACTGACAACTCTTCAACAGTAAATGATTGGCTATGAGGCGGGGGATGTGAGCAGGCATTGTCAAAAGGCACTTTGCTACTTTCTTTCTTCTCTTCTTTACCTGACAGAGAAACTTATCGAAAAATACAGGATAATAAACAGTATGTGAAAAACTGATCTGGGGATTCACCTCATCCAGCATAAAGTTAGGATGGCGAAGGCCTAGTGATATTATTGCTAGACTATTATTTCAGAAATCCAGGTAATGGACTGGGGACCCAGGTTTGAATCCTGCCATGGCCGATGATAGAATTTGAATTCAATAATTTTTTAAAAATCTGGAATTAAGAATCTACTGATGAGCAAGAAATTATTGTCAATTGTCAGAAAAACCCATCTGGTTCACTAATGTGCTTTAGAGAAGGAAATCTGCCATTCTTACCTGGTATGGCCAAATGTGACTCCAGAGCCACAGCAATGTGGTGGACTCTCAATTGTCTTTCAGCAACTAGGAATGGGCAACAAATGTTGGTCAGCCCATATCCCAAAACTGAATAACAATAAAGGAGATAGGTTCAAATTAATGAAAGGTAATCTTAAAGAGAACATACACTTATTTACTTCATTTTGCATCCTGAAGTGCTTCGTAGCTAATGAATTATTTCTATAATACAATTCTTGTTTTATATTCAAATGTGGTGGACAATGACATGACATCTGGTCACAATTTTGCCAGAATATCCAGATGATATCCAGGACATCTGGAGTCTATAGAAAGTCTGTGGCAAAGCAGAATATTGAAACCATAATGGAGGAACTTAGCAAAGCTAATGTTATACTGTCTGAATGCATAAAGCGCGAGAGACTGATGCTGCAGAATCTGCATGAACCTTCCTGCCTGGTAATAAATTTCATACATTCACCACCCTCTGGGTGAAGAAATTTCTCCTCACCTCAGTTCTAAAAGGTTTACCCCTTATCCTCAAACTATGACCCCTAATTCTGGACTCCCCATCCACCAGGAACATTCTTCCTGAATCTACATGGTAGATTCTAACCATGTTAGAATTTTATAAGTTTCTATGAGATTCCCTCTCTTTCTTCTAAATTCCAGTTAATATAATCTAACCACTTGGTCTGGCCTCATATGACAGACTTAGCTTCCCAGGAATCAGTCTGGTATAGTTTCGCTATATCCTTCTAAATCAAGGGCATCCTTCTCAGATAAAGACACCAAAACCGCACACAATACCCCAGATGTGGCCTCACTAATGCCCTGTACAATTGCAGAAAAACATCCCTATCCCGATACCAAATCCTCTCGCAATAAAGGCCAACGTATCATTTGCCTTCTTTACTCCCTGATTTTCTACCTCAACTCAAATTGCCTCCTACATCTCTCAATTCTCTTAGCACTCAATAATTGATCACTTCCATAATGAGTATTGTCATGGTGACGGAGGGAAGCTCTGAATTATACACAGAAACGTTAAACTTTTAATTATGACATGTATTTTTAAAAATAGGCATACCACTGAAATATACTCCAGAGAGGAAGAAAGATTATAAAGGAGGGGGTGAAGCAAGGAAGTCAAAGATAACAAAAGGACAAAAACCAAGATATGCCGTATTAGAAAGGTCAATGGCAGACTATAGGATTGGACAACTTTTAAAGACCAACATAGGATTACTAAAAAAGTAACAAAAAAAAGCAAAAGTAAATTATGAAATAAATCTAGCATAAAACATAAACATGGATAGCAAAAGATTCTACAAGCATATAAAAAAGAAGAGAGTGACTAAAGTTAACATTGATCTATTAGAGAACAAAACTGGGGAGTTATGAATGGGAATCATAGAAATAGCAGAGACACCAAATCAGTATTTTGCCTCACCATTCACGGTAGAGGACACTGGAACCATTCCAATAGTAACAAGTTTAAGCTGGAGGTTAGACACTTCAATCAGTTTGCACTAAAACTCGTTTAACCTCGTGCTCTTACTTGTGAGACAAACAAAAATAGATTGACTCACAATTATACTTAAAATAAATTTTGGTCTTTTCAATACTTTGGGACCAAACATTCTACAACACTATTTTACCTCAAATAAACAATTCTGTCTTAATTTATCTGAAATCTAGATATGACTGGTGAGATTCGAACAGGCCAGGCTCACTCCGCCAGTTACGAATCTTGTTCTTGGGTCTTCTCTGATTCCCAATCTCAAGGCCTTCCATATGGCAAAGGTTGATCTTGAGGCTTTGCTGCTTCCTCGCTGTACTTTCACTGCATCCCTGCTGCCAGCACTAAAGCTTTGCTGGGGATGGCCTGCAGGTGTCTCTTCTTATCCCCCTCTTCACATCCTTCGAGAATGTTCTCTGGCTTTCAGCCAACGAAGTTACCAGAATGGGGTTGCTGATTCCATGTATGGAAGTCTCCAGGTGTCCATTCCCAGGTGCAGACAGTGAATGTTGTCCCTTTCCACGTGAGGCAATGGTGGGAATCTGAGATGCCAAAGAGTCTATCCAAAACTGGGGAATACACAAATATTATCCTTATTTGGTCAGAGCTCAGAGTCTGTGCATGTCTGTGTGCATGCATGTGCGTGTGTCTCCATGCCAACATCATAGTTAAGAAAATCCACCAATGCCTCTACTTTCTCAGAAGACTAAGAAAATTTGGCATGTCAGCTACGACTTTCACCAACTTTTAAAGCTGCACCATATAAAGCATTCTTTCTGGTTGTATCACAGCTTGGTAAGGCTTCTATCCTATCCAAGACTACAAGAACTACAAAGGCTCTTGAACGAAGCCCAATCCACCACAAAAATCAGCCTCCCATCCACTGACTGTTTTCACTTCCCACTGCCTTGGAAAAGCAGCCAGCATAATTAAGGATCCCACACAATCCAGACATACTCTCTTCCACCTTCTTCTGCCAGGAAAAAGGCACAAAAGTCTGAAGTCACATACCAACCAACTCAAACAGCTTCTTTCCTGCTGCCATCAGACTTTGGAATGGACCTACCCTGCGCTAAGTTGATCTTTCTCGACACCCTAGCTATGCTACATTTAATGAAACTACATTCTGCACTGTCTCCTTTCCTTCTCTATGAATGGGATATGTTGTCTGTATAGCAAACAAGAAATAATACCTTTTTCTGTATATTAATAGATATGACAATAATAAATCAAATCAATATTTATTGACATTTGCTTTATAAACTTCATTGATGGCTTATTTAATCTTGAACAGATCTGACCTCTTTACTTGAATCACATCCTGCCCTATTTGAGCCTGAGTTCCAAGACTACCTGAAGATTGACTGACCTGAAATTGAATCAAACTATTTTTCATGCATCCAAAGTGGGTGTCTAGAATGAGCATTATAGGCCCTTTGGGTGGACTAATGAGGCGCGTAACATCTGATTTAGAATCCCTCGGGGAAACTAATATCCAGATATCTGGCTTGTTCCCAACTGCGGAGGTCATTAGACTCCTTTGCCTCCACTCCAGGGCAGAGGTCTCTCTCCCTTACCCTCAGTATCTTGCTCACTCTTTGCTATTCACCACCTGGAAACCTAGGCCTCAGGATTTGAAATCTGCCTGTTTGGTATCAAGATTTCCCCAGTTCTCAGTATGAACGATCAAGGGACTCCAAGAATCTCCTCTTCAATGGGTCCTTATGCTTGCTTCTTATGGTGTGGTCCTGAATCTTTGCATTGTGTGAAAATTACATGTCACTTATCAGTGCATGCCTGAATATTGTCCTGTACTGCTGCATATGGATCCAAGGAATTGTGAATGGTGCTGAACATTGTGAAATCATCAGCAAACAGTCCCACTTCTGAAACAAGATGGTTGGGTCTAGGACACTACTCTGAGGAACATCAGCAGGACTGAGATAATTGACCTTCAACAACCACAACCACCTTCTTTTGTGCCATGTATGACTTCAACTAGTGGAGCGTTTTCAGGCCGATTCCCTATGATTTCAGTTTTATTTGGCTTCCTTGATGCCACACTCTGTAAATCTGGAAGCAGTGTAATATGGTATTCATATTTGAGCTGACTCAGCCACTGAACGCTGTGGTAAATTTTGATGGAATTCAGTCCTGTTGTCTTGTAGCAGGATTTTGTCTATACTTGGCAGAAAACTTTGTTGCAGGCATGCATTTTTGCTGACTAGAGATATGTTCTGATTGTGCAGGATATTGAGGATGTTCACCTTGTGAAGTGTGGCAGTGATCTGACCTTTCTCTTGCGGATTTGCTGCATCCGGACTTTGAAGTTTGATGTTGGATGGAATTGTTTTGAGTCTTGCCAAATGAGCAGCCAATATTATAATGCCAGTTCCACTTGTAAGTTTAAAATCAGTTTCCAGTACTCACATGCTCGCTATGATAATGTGCTGGGACAACTGTTAATTCATTACTTTTCAGTATTCACTTTGAGGGCTCTAAGGAAACATTTTTTTAACGTCATAATATTTTTATTTTGTTTAGATAGGCAGTGCTACCGATTATTGGAATGATTTACTACGTGCAAAGTACTTCTGTTGTTTTGATATTTCCAAGATTTTTCAATTGCTTCCCCATCTACTGGCTTAGCTGGGAAATGAAGTAAGTAAGCTACACAAACACCTACCCCCAACTCCAGCACCCCAATTCCACCAAAGATATTTACAGCTTTGGTTACCAGCTGTTCATGGGGCGAAATACACTCTTAATACTTTTCCTGTCTCATAGGTGAGAGAAATATGCCTCTCCATTTGACTCTGACAAAGATGCGCAACAAATGGCTTCCTAACCGTGAGTATTGAACCCAGCTTCAGGGCTGAATCATAAAATATCTTAGCGGCATTGGGTGCAGGTGCAGCCAATTCTCATCATCTTGAATGACTTTAAATCTTGCTGTCTCGGCCGAGCCAAGAGAGTTATTAGTGAGTACTGATTTTGAAGCTATTATATGTTTGTAATTAGTATGAAAGTAGCTACTGGCTGATGACAACATTAAAAGTCCAAAGTTGGAAAGAAGCAGAGAGCAGTGGAGTGAAATTTGATCTTTGCATTTCAAAGCTTCAACCTTGCCTCTGGCCACCAGGCAATCAGAGCAAGTTCTTGGCAGTAGCCCTTAGTTCTAATCATCAAACAACACATGGCAAGAGGAGGGGTACTCTTGACAGCCGCTGGAGCTTCGGATTCTTGCAGTAATGCAGTTTATTTTTCACTTTATCCCTTCCCTGCCCTCGAGTGCTAACTGTTTCTAATCCTCGCGTCTTGAGTTCCTCAAGCCTCCTTCATCACCCGTCCCTGTGTGGACCCTTTCACAGTTTCTTCACTGAATTAGGCTCCCTTTGATGCTGTCGTATCTTCTCATTACTGACATGAAAGAGATACTGAAGCTGATTATCAAAGGCATGTGCCTTTAACCGCTAAGCTTACACTGCCCAAGGGAAGTAATTCTAACTGATGTGCAGTGCCACATCCTGTGCGAATGAAAAGGTAGTGAACAGACAGCCCAACTGATACATCACTTTCTAATCAACTTCTTCTGAAAAAAATATTAATCTGATCAACAAAGCTTAGAAGTTAAAATTCATAATGTACAAATCTTACATCCAGAATCACAAGCTGCCTTCAATTCTGAGCCAAAGTTAGTTATATCAGATCAAAGTTTATTTATTAGCCACAAGTAAGCTTACATTAACACTTCAATGAAGTTACTGTGAAATTCCCCCAGTTGCCACACTCCAGTACCTGTTCAGGTCAATGTAGCTTACCACAATGTCTTTTGGAACACGGGAGGAAATTGGAGCACCTGAAGAAAACCCATGCAGACACAGGGAGAATGTGCAAACACCACACAGACAACAACCTAAGCCAGGAATCGAACCCAGCTCCCTTGCACTGTGAAGCAGCAGTGCTAACTGCTCTGCTACCGTGCCATCCAGCATCATTTATTTCTTTGAGTGCATGTACGTAAAAGATGCAATTTTAACCCCATTTGTCCCATTTAACCGGGGCAGGTGGCCATTAAAATGTTTTTGGACTTTGCTAATGCTGAGCTGGATTCTCTGACCTCATCTGCAGCTGGGATTCTCCAGTCCCGCTACAGCGAACAGAGATTTATCTGAGTGCTAAATTTTTATTCTGGCTGGTGGTGGCAGCAGAGTATGAATGGTCGTATTATCCCAGCCGAGTTCTAGCTGTTCTCCTGCTGGTCATCCTGAACAGGTAAGAAGGACACTCACCTGAAACCGTCAGGGCTCCTTCTTTGAACAGAGGAAACTGATGACTTGAAGTTGAGAAAAATTGCTATTTTAAGCAGACGCCTGCACTTGGAAACTATTGTGGCTTTCCTGCTCAGACAACCAAACATAAAGAGGACACAAAGCCCAGAAAGGTGAATCATTTTTAATTTTGCATTCGGAATTTTCTGACTGATCATGCCAGTGGGATTTTCCCATCCCACTGCAATGAGCAGAGATTTGGCTCGTGCCAAATTCCGTCTTCACTGCAGCGGGAGTGTGGCACGAACTGGCAGTAAGATCACATCATGTGGCTGTCCTAAGGTCCCTCCAAGGAACATTTAAGCCTTCCTTACCCTGGGCTTCTCAAAACAGAAGGACCTTTTGGAGCTGCCTCTCGATCATTTTCTAATGAAAATGTACTAAAAAAGTTAATTCGCTGGTTAAAAGGAAAAGGGAGGCTTATGTCAGGATGAGGCTTGAAGGCTCAGTTAGTGCAATGGATAGCTATAGATTAGCCAGGAGGGAGCTAAAGAGTGAGTTGAGGAGAGCTAAAAGGGGACACGAGAAGACTTTGGCTGATAGGATCAAGGAGAATCCTAAAGCTTTCTTTACATATGTTAAGAATAGAAGATTGGTTAGGGCAAGATTAGGGCCAGTCAGAGACAGCAGTGGGAAGCTGTGCGTGGAGCCTAAAGAGATTGGAGAGGCACTGAACAAATATTTCCCTTCGGTATTCACGCAGAGAGATGTAAATGTAGTTGTGGAGAACACTGGGATACAGGGTTGCAAACTGTAAAGTATTGAAGTAGATAAGGAGGATGTGCTAGATATTCTTGAGGGTTTGAAGTTAGATAAGTCCCCTGGGCCGGACGGGATTTACCCTAGGATTCTCTGGGAGGCGAGAGAGGCGATTGCAGAGCCTCTGGCTCTGATCTTCAGGTCGTCGTTGGTTACGGGTATAGTTCCGGAAGACTGGAGGATAGCGAATGTGGTCCCATTGTTCAAGAAGGGGAAGAGAGACTTTCCGGGGAATTATAGGCCGGTGAGTCTTACTTCTGTTGTGGGCAAAGTATTGGAGAGAATTATTAGGGATAGGATTTATAGTTATTTAGAGAGAAATGAATTGATTGGGGATAGTCAGCATGGTTTTGTGAAGGGTAGGTCGTGCCTTACTAACCTTATTGAGTTTTTTGAAAAAGTGACCAAAGAGGTGGATGGGGGTAAGGCAGTTGATGTGGTATATATGGACTTTAGTAAAGCGTTCGATAAGGTGGCCCATGGAAGGCTTCTGCAGAAAATGCAGATGTATGGGATTGAGCGTGATTTAGCTAATTAGATTAGGAATTGGCTAGCAGATAGAAGACAGAGGGTGGTGGTTAATGGAAGATATTCATCGTGGAGTTCGGTTACAAGTGGTGTACCTCAGGGACCTGTTTTGGGGCCCCTGCTGTTTGTAATTTTTATAAATGATCTGGATGAGGGTATTGAAGGATAGATTAGTAAATTTGCGGATGAGACCAAAGTCGGAGGAGTGGTAGGTAGTGAAGAGGGGTGTTATAGTTTGCAGAGAGACTTGGACAAGTTGCAGAGCTGGGCTGAGCTGTGGCAAATGGAGTTTAATGCGGAAAAGTGTGAGGTAATTCACTTTGGCAGGAATAACAAATGTGTAGAGTACAGGGCTAATAGTGTTGATGAACAGAGGGATCTTGGTGTATATGTGCATAGATCCCTGAAAGTTGGCAATCAAGTCGATAAGGTTGTTAAGAAGGCATATGGAGTCTTAGCTTTTATTGGTAGGGGGATTGAATTTCGGAGCCGCAACGTCATGTTGCAACTGTACAAAACTCTAGTGCGGCCGCACTTGGAGTATTGTGTGCAGTTCTGGTCCCCGCATTATAAGAAAGATGTGGAGGCATTGGAGAGGGTACAGAGGAGGTTTACCAGGATGTTGCCTGGTATGGAGGGCAGGTCTTATGAAGAGAGGCTGAGGGATTTGAGGTTGTTTTCGTTAGAAAGAAGGCGGCTAAGAGGAGACCTTATTGAAACATATAAGATGATTAGAGGTTTAGATAGGGTGGACAGTGATAGCCTTTTTCCTAGGATGGAGAAAGCTAGCACGAGGGGACATAGCTTTAAATTAAGGGGTGGTAGTTATAGGACGGATGTCAGAGGTAGGTTCTTTACCCAGAGGGTGGTAAGGGTATGGAATGCCCTGCCTGCGGCAGTTGTAGATGCGCCAAGTTTGGTGGTGTTTAAGAGGTTAGTGGATAAGTTCATGGATGAAAAGGGAATGGTTTAGGTTAGAGGGTCATTGCTTTTTTCATAATTGGTCGGCGCAACATCGAAGGCCGAAGGGCCTCTTCTGCGCTGTAATGTTCTATGTTCTATGTTCTATTTTCAGTTTCAAAAGTGGCCAGCGTTTGAGGAATACAGATTTCTTGGAAGGTTATAGGGAAGGGTGACTACATGGAGGGTTTTGAACACGAGGATTTGTTTTGAGTGCCAGGGGCTTTAATTCATTGTCTGTATTTTATTGTCCCATTGTTTTTCTATTCCCTGTGCACCTGTCATTCCCTACCATTTTCAGGCCACTTACTCATTGAGAATGAACATGAAGTCCAGGAGTTAAAGTCTATCAGGCCTCATGCTGAGATTGGGTCAGTTTGCAACCTTGTGCCCACCCTAATCTCACCCCAAGTTAAAAGTGAGGGGCATGGTTTGATCAAAGGCTGTAGTTGAAAGAAAAAGGCTGTGAATTTTGGTATTCTGCTTCTCAGCAGAAGCGCTGTTCAAACCAAGCAAGATGAATAAACAGCATCGCTGTTGGAAGTCTGCACCTGACTCTGTGATTTGTGGAACCCGATGATAGTAAAAATCTGTAGAAAGGAATGACTGACACACACTTATTGAACATAACTAATCCAGATGAAAGGCACCAGCTGTTGAGCCTCCAGCAGTGTGAACTCGTAAAGACAAGGCACGCACATGAGAAGGTATATCACAAGGGTGGGCACTCTGTGGAATAGCTGCAACTATAAAGGTTTTCTTAAAGGCAGAACAGAATAATAATGGTCCTGTCAGAAGGAAAGAGGATCATAGCATGTAGGATAGCTTTATTCTTGAGAAATTGATTCATCCTTTCTCTTTGAAAGACCTGGACATTTTTGTAGGTACGGATCAGACAACCCTTTTATTACCTGCAGTTTAAGTGAAAGTAGACATCAATGTTCATTTTTAATTGTATCATGAACATTGTTTTACCTTTTCACAATGATTGCAAAAGCATTGCATTTAGTTGGTGCCTTTAATATAATGAAATGTTCAAAGACGTTTCAGCTTTACATCAGTTTATTGGGATAAAAGTTGACATAAAGCCAAGAAAGGTGATATTAGACTAGATGACCAAATACTTGGACAAACAGATTAATTTTAAGTAGTAATCTTAAAATATTGAGAGCGCAGCCAATTCTAATGCATAGGGCCTGGGTGGTTGAAGACATAGCAGGCAGTGTGGGAGTAAAGGAAGTGAAGGATGCAAAAGTGGCTAGGGTTTGAGGAATGCTGATTTCTTAGAGGGTTATAGGGAAGGGTGAGTGCATGGAAGGTTTTCAACACAAATTTTTTTTTCAAATTGAAACATTTGTGGACTGGAGACTCTCAGGTCTTTACCAGAGATGCTTCCTACACTCTGTCAAAACATGCATTGCTTACTAATCTCAGTTTATTTATTACTGTTACAAGTAGATTTACATTAACACAGCAATGAAGTTACTGTGAGTCATGACACTTCGCCACCTGTTTGGGTAGGCTGAGGGAGAATTTAGCATGGCAATGCACCTTTGGGCGGTACGGTAATACAATGGTTAGCACTGCTGCTTCACAGCTCCAGCGACCTGGGTTCGATTCCCGGCTCGGGTCACTGTCTATATGGAGTTTGCACATTCTCCTCATGTCTGCATGGGTTTCCTCCGGGTGCTCCAGTTTCCTCCCACAGTCCAAGTCCAAAGATGTGTGTGTTAGGTTGATTGGCCATGCTAAAATTGCCCCTTAATGTCACAACATCGAAGGCCGAAGGGCCTGTTCTGTGCTGTATTGTTCTATGTTCTATGTTCTATGTTCTATGTTCTGCAATGGTTAGGTTAGAGGGATTAATGGGTAAAATATGTGGAGATATGGGGGTAGGGCCTGAGTGGGATTATGGTCAGTACAGACATGATGGGCCAAAGGGCCTCTTTCTGTACTGTAGGGTTCTATGATTCTATGATTCTAACATGCACATCTTTGGATTGTAGGATGAAACTCGAGCACCTGGAGGAAACCTAACAGAAAGTGCAGACTCTGCACAGTCATCCAAGTCGGGAATCAAGCCTGGGCTCCTGACACTATGAGGTAGCAGTGCTAACCACCGTGCCCTCATGTCACCCATTCATGTAAGTGTCCTTCAAGATCCCTCCAAGCCACTCATCATGCTGACTTGGAAATATATCGCAGGTCCTTTGCAGCTGCTGGGTCAAAATCCTGGAATTCCCTCCCTAAAGGTGTAGTGAGTCAATCTACAACACGTGGATTGCAGTGATTCAAGAAGGCAGTTCACTATCACCTTCTCAAGGGCAACTAGGGATGGGCAATAAATGCTGGCCAGCCAGCGACACCTGTGTCCCAGAAATGAATTTAAAAAATGGTTCTCAGAATTATCTATTAGATACTGATGATTAGTGATAATTAAAACAGTATTGGGATGAATAGTTAGATTTATTTAATCCAGTGTACAACCTTACTGTGCAGACCAGTATTTCAAGCTTGTGCTTGCTGATATTCATGGATCTTTCTGTGCAACTGAAGCAAACAGCTGGAAATACTGTGAATCATGTGTATAATTACCTAAAAGTTTCGCTCAACCAAAGTCACTTTGCTATGTTGTAAAGAAATCTGCCACACAGCATAAACAGGATATATTCGTCACACTGGGAGGGAATTCTACAATATAAGATTTTAATGTGAGTTTCAACAACCTGATGTTAATCACCTACCAATTTATGTCATATGTAACTTTAAACAGTGACTACAGTTTTAAATTGCCATTCAAACCATTTATGCAGTCAGATGTTAGATGATTAATTTTAATTAGAGTATAAAATAATTATTCAAACTTTATAGCATGTGACAAACATTCAAATTGGAGACAGGAATAACATTTTGCCCCATTACTGTAATAAATACTGCAATCGTTCAACCTTCACTCAAATATATAAAAAGATCCTTAAACCAGAATCAGATTGGTGATTTAGCATTCATCCTATTATTTTGGTATGAAGTAAGTTTTTCGCTAAAATGTATGAAATTCATGGTATACAGCATGCCTGAAAAATGTTGGCATGTGTTACCTTGGAATGGCCAGTTTCCTTTCCCAGTTGTACTGCAGCATGTTCTGAGACAGTACTACAGAGCACATCTGCTTAGTGTTTGACATGTGCAGGAAATCTGAGTGTGTTGTCAAAATTAAGCAGTCTGAGTAGAAGCTTGCTCCTGACAGAATGGTATTTGATGCAGAAAAGAGATTCATCTTACTACTGATTGAGGAGAGTGCTCTATAGCACTGCGTTGCAGTGAGAATGGAATTGAAATAGTTATATCTCTCAAAAGTTTATTTAAAAAAATCTAATTGCAGTGAGCACTTATATAATGTCAAGAATGTTCATAAAGCAGCACAAACAGTACAGATACTGGTGAGTCCATAGCATTGTTAAAGTGTATAACATAAATTCAAAAGCTTCATGATGAATTAATAGAAAATGTCTTTCTGAAGATGTTTCCAATTATAGAGAACTTCAAAACTAAGGAAAGTTAATGTAAGATAGTCACTAATAAATTCAATAAGGATTTCAGAAGAAACTTCTTTAAAAACAAAGAACAAAGAAAATTACAGCACAGGAACAGGCCCTTCGGCCCTCCAAGCCTACACCAACCATGCTGACCATCTAAACTCGCTACCCTTTTGGGAACCATATCTCTCTACTCTGTCCTATTCATGCATTTGTCAAGATGCCCCTTAAATGTCAATATCGAATCTGCTCCCACTAGCGCCCCTATCCCTGGCAGTGAGTTCCAGGCATCCGCCACCCTCTATGTAAAGTACTTGCCTCGTATATCTCAATTAAATCTTACCCCTCGCATCTTAAACAAATGTCCCCTAGTAATTGACTCTTCCACCCTGTGAGACACTTCT
Source organism: Sphyrna mokarran (assembly GCA_024679065.1). Taxonomy (NCBI): domain Eukaryota; kingdom Metazoa; phylum Chordata; class Chondrichthyes; order Carcharhiniformes; family Carcharhinidae; genus Sphyrna; species Sphyrna mokarran. The sequence goes on along the minus strand of JAGIQG010000007.1, from coordinate 16,990,044 downwards.
GACATTCTACTCTGTCCATGCCCCTCATAATCTTGAAATTTCTATCATATCGTCCCTCAACCTCTGTTGTTCCAGTGAGAACAAACCAAGTTTCTTCAATCTTTCCTCATAGCTAATGCCCTCTGTACCAGGCAATATACTAGTAAATCTTTTCTGTATTCTTTCCAAAGTCTTACATCCTTCTGGTAGTGTGGTGACCAGAGTTGAACACTATATTTCAAGTGTGGCGTAACTAAGGTTCTATAAAGCTGCAACATGACTTACCAATTTTTAAACTCAAAGCATCAGCCAATGAAGGTAAACATGCTGTATGCCTTCATGACTACCTTCTTCACCTGCACTGCCACTTTCAATGACCTGTGAGCCTGTACAACCAGATCCCTCTGCCTATCAATACTCTTAAGAGCTCTGCCATTTACTATATATTTCCCATCTTTATACTCAAGAGAACAGGTAGAATGTAGAATTTGCTACCTTGTTGAGTAGTTGAGCTACTTAGGAGGAAGAGGGTACAAGAGGAAGGACTAAAAAGTTATGTTGATTGAGTTAGGTAAGTTAGCTAGGGAGGAGATAGATGTTGGACAGTTTTGCTGAATTGCCTGTATCTATGTTCAAAATTGTATTTAATTATTCATATATTCAGGTCATTGTAGTGCTTAGGAATAAAGTAATGCAGAAAGATAGGTATAACCATTTTACTTCTGTGTTCAGTAACTTCCAGCTGTTACTGATAAAATGAAAGTAAGGATTGCTTGACTAGGACAGGGATCACAGTACTCCTGTATTTAATCAAGTTTTAGGTGAGCAGCGACTATAGGTGACTCTGGATGGCTAAAATCAGGTGTGTTCCATTCTTTAGCACTAGCATCCCAGCTTCGTCTAACACAAAACAAGGCATAAAATGAAAAATGTTGTAATAATAAATCAGCAATTATTTAGATGTAAAGACTTGAAATATTTTATGCAGGCTCAAATAACTCATTATATTAATGTTTTAATAAATGTCATTAATAAATTAGGACCCTAATCTTTGTTCACCTGGTAGATATAAAATGCATCAAAGACCATCGTTTGCTCTGTATCATGTAAATGAGAAAAGTCCATCACTTTTGGACCTGGAATATGCTTGGTCTATTTCAAATGACTCTGGAAAGTCAAAGCATCTCGGTTAATAGGAGAAACAGATTAAGCAAGCGATTCCACACTGCTATGATGCAATGGCTATGTCAGTAGAGTTTGTCATTAACAGGATGTTGCCATCAATTCGAAAGGATAATCTATCTACCACACATTGAGCAATGTCATGTATGAATTTGTGCCAGTGCAATGCCAGGCAGTGTTTGCAAATACCAAAAAAATCTAATGTTAGATGTGATTCCATAATTGGGCAATACTTGCTGAACAATGGCGAGTGTGCTAAGCTCCACTAACAATCTATTTAAGATACTCAGCCAAGTTCATAACTTTCCGATTTATGCTTGCCAGAAGCATTACTCTCATATGCAGGGAAACTTTCTCTGAAGACAAAAGAAATATGTTCAAGATTTGTGCCTTTTTTAAATTGCCCAAGAGTTTGAGGAGTCTGTTGCTTTCTGCATGGCAAAACCCCTGCCAATCAGAGTCAACTTGCCAGCCAACCAATGTACTTTTCTCCTGCAGTATATATTGCTGTTATCATTTGTAATTTGGTATTCTTGTGTTTGACCTGATGAGTGCAAGATGAAAAAATTTGGCATATGTTCTGCTTTTCATCAGTAAATTAATTAATCTTACAGTGGCACAGATTCTAACAGTGATAATAACTTGCAGGTTAAGTTGTAATGTTACTCTTCAGTCCAAATTGTTTTAATTACTAGGAAAGTAATGAACACATTTTTTTATGATTAAAGACACATATTGAAATAATATCCATTTTAATTGCATTTAGAGGTCAGCAAAGGGTAGATTGTGTATCTTTAACAAACACATGTATATATTCTAAATAAATACAGCAAAAAAAGTTGATTGTGAACTAGCTTACAATATCGTTTAAACATGTTTCCTTTCTTCCAGTTTATAAAAGTACCATATTTGAATGTGTTGAAAGAACTGGTCACAAGATTCTGATTTTGAACAATAAAATCCAGTATAATTAACTATGATCACAAGATGATTTTTTTACATAATGTCATCAGTTTTTAATCATTGGCCCCTTTGCTTCCATATCTTCTGCTTCTCTCTTATCCATTCATTATTTTCCACATGGCAATAGCTTTGCCATTGTGTGTGAAATTACCTTTGTCCTGGATTCCAGACGTTTTCCAGGGGTAACAGATAACATCATTTATATCAACAACAGGCAGCAGGATGAAATATTCCCCTATGAATGCAGTTCATTAATGCAAGTTTTACAATGGTATTGACTGTGAAGCTCTCAATCTTCACTGTCATTATGTCACTGCGACTATAAGTAACTTTTACAGTTTACACCTGTGCAATTCAATGGGAAATTATTGGATCATAGAATCATAGAATTCTACAGTGCAGAAGGAGGCAATTTGGCCCATCGAATTTGTACCAACCACAAGCCCACTCAGGCCCTATCCCTGTAACTCCACATATTTACCCCACTAATCCCTCTAACCTCTGCATCCTGGGACACTAAGGGGCAATTTTGCATGGCGAATGCACCTCTCAGTGTTGTCAGTGATACTGCACCACTCCACAAACAGATTCCCTCAGCCTGCAATCAAGTGAAATTCCTTGTGTATAGCTTTTTCTATTGATTATCCCGTCAAATTTGCCTCGGCTGAAAATGATACCGTGCATTTTATCACCAAAATAGAAATATGTTTTGGGTTTCCTGAACAATTGCTATTGGTAAGGTTTTTTTCCATTGAAGAAAGGTCGGGGTAGACTCACTTGCCAACATACATTAAGCATCATACCTTATAAAATTGATGCTTGGAAATATATCACTGTTCCCTTGCAGTCACTGGGTCAAAATCTTGGAATTCCCTCCATAATGGCATTGTAGGTCAACTCACAGCATGTGGATTTCAGCGTTTCAAGAAGGCAGATCACCACCATCTTCTCAAGGGCAACCAGGGATAGGTAATAATAAATGCTGGCCAGCTAGCGGCACCCACGTCCTATGAATGAATTAAAAAAATATTGAAATGACTTTGCCTGTGATACACATCCAATAAGTGAATGTTTTTAAACTATTTTAAGAATTGCCTGCTATGTTCATTTTTGTGGATTCTCAATGCACATGCCAAGATCTCACCAAAAAACATGTAACATGATTTCTGGAATATGTGTGTACACATGTACAAAACAGCAATTTAACTCCTAAATTGCATCTTTATAACCAAACAAAAAGTGCTAACAAGTCTAATTTCTCTCTGCTGCCTCCCTTACCAAGTCACACTTCACACATTACATATTTAGTGCAAAACTTTGATAAAATAGTACAGTCGATGAAAATTTATGATGGAGATGGTTTGATCTAGGTCACTACCCTGAGGAACTCCTAAAATGCTGACCCATCACTGAGATGATCAACCTCCAACAACCAGAACTATCTTACTTTGTGCTAATATGATTCCAAGATTATATCAATCTTCTGGAGTGTTGCATTCACTAAGGCAAGTGAAGAGTATTCCCTCACATTTCTTTCTTGTGCTTTCCTTTACAATCTCCATTGAGGTTGACAACTTTTGAAAGAAGATTCAAACTTCTAGTTTTTAGCTGAAAAATGATGTCAAGATTTCACAGTTTAAAATTTTTACTGTAACAAATGACAAAAAACACCATTGACCAAGCACTATTTTCTCTTCATAAGTAATTTATATTTTAAACTACAAAAAAGAGATTCCTGAAAGAGACATGATATCAAAGCTTTTTGCCTTTCATTCATTAGTACAGATGAAAGAATGCTAAATTTCAAATGGAGCAACAATTTACACTGTATAAGAAAAGGGATGCTGATTGGTTGCCAAGTTGGTATTAATTGATTGCTTGAGATGTTAGTTATCATGGTGAATGCATCACCCCCAAGCTTCTGTTTATTCAAAAAGGATGCAGTGCCTGCACATATGCATATGAGTATATGTAGCTTCCAGCAAGCCTGTGTGAGCTACATTGCAAGCCTAACGGATCATCTTCAGTTAGTGTAATTCTTGGCACAGTTGGAAATGTTCAGCAAAATTCGCCCATTTGCAGAATCACACCTGACATTCGACATGTTCTCAGGTTTACAAACACAGCTTAGTTCAGTATAGCCTGTATACTGAACAACCAAAAGGATGCATTGTTTGATAAAATTTGCCATTCATTGCAATGTGCAGCCTACATACCTGGTATCACACTGACATTGTAATTTATATCTCACAGATCCGGTTTGTGGCAGGCAGAAAGTCTTTTTGCTTGACAGCAGCACCCTATTAGTGATGAATACCACTTATGTAGTGGAGTTAAACAGCTAAATTTACCTGTTACTCAAATCCAGAGTAATTTGAGATAGACTGGACACATTCTACTGAATGTCTTGCTGCATTTGAACACGGATGCTAGAGTTATTGTCCTTCTTAACCACACATTAAAAAGCAGGAAAGATTAAGCACCACCAGTGCTATTTAATGGATTTTCAACCATACCTTGGGCATGTTCCCTACTAGCCCTTTGGAAGGTACCAGGCAGGTCATTTACAAGCCACCCGCTTCAAAATAACACACGCCAACTCCCATGCCAAACAACTTAAAAGTGCTATGTGATTGAATGAACAGACAGCACAAAACAAAAAGAATTTAGAGTAGATATTGTTTGGAGATTATTTGTTATTTAACTCCTTTTGCCTGTTGCTAGATTCTACAAGTGTTCAATATTTACCATAGTTTATTCAAGTTTCAGAAATCTACAGGGAGCACTGTGGCAGGTGCTGAAGGATTTGTTGCTGACTTCTGAGCAAACCAGTTGCTTCCAGAAATGGGTGCATTAGTCCGCATTCCCCTTGAATGAGTTGGAGAATGAACAGAGACCACAGAGAGCAATGCTGATGTAGTATACATGGACTTCCTAAAAGCATTTGGTGTGGTGCCGGCCAACAGACTTGTGGGTAAAGTAAAATCATAGAGTCACCACAGTGCAGAAAGAGGCCATTTGGCCAATCAAGTTTGCACTGACAATAATCCCACCTAGGCTCTATCCCTGTAACCCTACATATTTACACTCTCTAAATCTACATATCCTGGAACACTAAGGGGCAATTTAGCTTGGCTAATGCACCTAACCTGCATATCTTTGGAGTGTGGGAGGAAACCAGAGCACCCAGAGGAAACTCATGCAGACATGGGGAGAACATGCAGATTTGGACAGGCAGTGACCCAAGCCAGGAATTGAACCCAGGTCCCCGGAGCGGTGAGGCAGCATTGCTCACCACTGTGCCACCGTGGAATAAAAGGGACAGCCACAACATGGGTATAAGTTTGGCAGATTGACAGAAACAGAAAAATGCCTCACAACATCAGCTTAAAGTCCAACAGGTTTATTTGAGACTTCTTTCTGTTTTTACCCCAGTCCAACACCGGCATCTCCACAAAGTACAGAAGATAGAGAGCTGTGGGTAATGGGAGTTTTCAGCCCTGGGGGAAAGGGTCATAGTGGAGTTTCTCAGTATTAAGACCCTTGTTCTCTCTAATGTACATTACCAACCTAGACTTTGGTGTACAGGGCACAATTTCAACATCTGCAGAAGATGTGAAATTTGGAAGCATCGTGAATTGTGAGGAGGATAGTGTAGAATTTCAACAGAACTTGGACAAGTTGGTGGAATTGACTGAGAAACTGTGAACATGAAGGATGTGAAGCTGAATGCAGAAAAGTGTGTATGATTCATTTTTATGGTGAGAACATGGAGCCAATATGAAGTGTACAATTCTAACCAGGAGTAGGAGCAGAGAAATCTGGCTGTATATGGGCATTGATCGTTGAAGATGGCAGGACAGCATGAGAGAGCAGTTAATAAAGTATACACAGTCCGAGTATATAATAACATATTAATACAGCTTTATTAAAAGGGACATTGAGTTCAAGATCAAAAAGGTTACGCTGAACATATTTAAGACAATAGTTTGGCCTCAGCTGGGGTATTTTGTCCAGTTCTGGGTTCCACACTTTAGGAAAGAAGGCATTGGAAAAAACACAGAAAAGATTCACAAGAATGCTTCCAGGGATGAGAAACTTCAGTTATGAAAATAGATTGGAAAATTCTGGACTGCTTTTCTTGATATTCAAGATCATGAAGTGTTAGCATAGAATAGATAGGAAAATAATTATTCCCACTTGTGAAAGGATGAAGAATGAGAAGACACAAGTTTACAGTAATTGGCAAAAGAAACAGATGCAACATGAGGAAAAACTTTCCATGCAGTGAATCGTTAAGGTCTGGAATGCACTGCCTGAGAGTGTGGTGGAGGCAGGTTCAATCAAAGTTTTCAAAAGGGATTTAGATCATTATGTAAAAGAGGGTGAATGTGTAGGGTTGTGAGGAGAAAGCAGGTGAATAGCACTAGGTGAATTGCTCATTCGGAGAGCTAGTGCAGGAATGATGAGCTGAATGGTCTCCTTCAACACTGTAATGACTGTGATTCTGAGAACAGGATAGACAGTTAGTGGGAGGCAGGAGGGCAGCAGGATGGGGGGAGAACTCTCAGCAGGTGTCTTTATTCACCTAGAGTACTCAGGGAACAGTTCTCCAACTTGAACTGAAGTGAAGAGCAATAGCTGAGCTTTTCCAGATATCCAGGTTTCACTGGGAAGGATTGAGAGCCTGCGCGGAACATCCTAAAATCTGTTGTGTAATTAAGTAATTAATGCTCTTAAAAAGACAGTAAGGACCTATTTTAACCCTCAGTTCTGGATATGAAAGCCAGAGCATGTGTTTTGCATTCTGTAAATAAAACATTTATTTAGAAGGGGAAGACTTCAAAGTAAACACATGAGCAAAGTGTAGGCTTCGCTTTAAGAAACTGTCTACCCTGGATGATAAAAACCCCACATGTGGTTGAGAATGTGTTCTTGCTGACTGCCTTTCAGCTCAACCAGAGCCATGAGTAAACCTCATAAGGATTTATGTTCCAATGCTGTTCTTCACTATCGAGACAAAAGCCAGTTCCCGGAACAACTACAGCAAAATCACTAAGTGAGAACACCATTAGGATGGCACAGTAGCGCAGTGATTAGCACTACTGTTTCACAGCTCCAGCGACCTGAGTTTGATTCCCGGCTTGGTCACTGTCTGTGCGGAGTTTGCACCTTCTCTCCACGTCTGCATGGGTTTCCTCCATGTGCTCCAGTTTCCTCCCATAGTCCAAAGATGTGCGGGTTAGGTTGATTGGCCATGCTCAAATTGCCCCTTAGAGTCCTGAGATGTGTACGTTGGAGGGATTAACAGGTAAATGTGTAGGGGTATGGAAGTAGGGACTGGGTGGAATTGTGGTCGGTGCAGAATCGATGGGCCAAATGATGTCTTTCTGCACTGTAAGGATTCTATGATTAGCTACTGGGGGATATCAACACAAGAGTAGATGTGGAGCATGAGGCATGGCTCCTGCTTCGGACATTGCGGCTTGTAAATGAGAATGGACAGAGTCTATGTGAACTTTGCTGCTACCAGAGGTGTTTTGTAATTCTCACCATCTTTCAGAACAAACTGTGTCACAGGGTATGCTGGAAATATCCAAGAGCAGGGCGTTGGCACGGTCTGAATTTGATCACCAACAGAAGTGACTCCCTGAGAAGCATTCCTCACAGCTACCTCAGCACAGAATGTGATACAAATCATTCCCTTGCGCACTCCAGGATTAGCATGCAACCTTTGGAGCTTTTTCTGTTCAAAGCAGAGATGCAGCCCTCATATCAATGTCAAACATACTGCTTACCCAGATAATAACTGACCATTTAACAACTGAATTGAACAGGCGCTTTCTGGCAATCCCACAGAGAGTGCAGCAACAAAATGGAACCTATTTTGTGATCTCGTCTACCATACCAAACTCCCGACATATGAGAAGCAAGACCAGAAAAATGCTGACTGATTTGAGGCTAACATCACTGTGATGGAACCTATCATTGAAGCCAAGTGGCTGACTCCCATTAATTATAAGAGAGATGTGAGTGAAACACACTCTGAATGCACTCAGGAATACAGACCAACAAACCACTCAGTAGTGTGCCGATGGTTAGTTAGTACGCAAATACAGCGAGTGATTAGAAAAGTGAAAGGAATGTTGGCTTTTAATGCAAGGGAAACGGAATATAAAAGTAGGGAAGTCTTACTGCAGCTATACTGGGCCTTGGTGAGGCCACATCTGGAGTACTGCGTACGGTTTTGGCCTCCTTATTTTCAAAAAAAGATATAACTGCATTAGAAGCAGTGCAGAGAAGGCTCACTCGGGTCATTCCTGGGATGATCAGCCTATCTTATTGTGCTGATTTATCCCTTTAAGGTTCCATCTGCAGAGTAAGGGTCACATGACTGGGGAACAAATCAGGGAGCAGGATGGGGGAATCACTGGTAAATTTGGGTTTCTGTTCCAGAACCTTCTCGGGAGCTGACTGGCAACCATGAGGTTACAAGCCTCTGTATTATGGTTAAATGTCAGTAAACATTGCAGTTATTATTTTAATCAACTGATGAACTGGAATTTTTACATTTATGAAGAAAGGTTGAGCAGGTTGGGCCTATATCCAGTGAAGTTTCAAAGAATGAGAAGTGATCTAATTGAAACATAAATAATCTTGAGGGGATTTGAGAGGAAAGATATTGCCAAGATATTTCCACCTCTGAAAGGCACCTGCCAATATCTGTCCTCGGGAGAAAGTTATCACCAAAGAATATCTAGACAGGCATACCACAAAGTTCAGTGCTGAGACCCTTTTTGTTTGTTATATACATAAATGATATAGATAATAAAATGGAGCGAATGATAAGCAAACTTGTAGATGATACCCAGACTGGTAGAGTGGTTAATAGTGAAGGAGGTTCTAGGTTATAGGAAGATGTAGATGGGTTGGTCAGATAGGCAGAGCAGTGGCAGATGGTATTTAACTCCACTAAGTGTGAGGCTATATAACTTTGGAAGCAGTAATGAGGGAGTATTTAATGAATGGCAGGATACTAGGAAGCTCAGAAGAATAGATGGATCTTGGGGTATTGATTCGCAGATCTCTGAAGGTAGTAGACAGGTAAATAGGACGGTTAATAAGGCATATGTCTCATTTACTTTTATCAGCTGTGGAATAGATTTTAAGAGCAAGGAGGCAATGTTGAAACTGTGTGGAACTGCTGGAATACTGTGTGCAATTCTGGTCACCTCACTCTAGGATGTCTACGATAGCACAAGAGGGGCTACAGAAGGGATTCACTAGGATGTTGCCTGGGTGCAGCACTTGAGCTATAAGGAGAGACTTGGATTATTTTCTTTGGAGCAGAGAAGACTGATGGGGGATATGATTGAGGAGCATAAGATTGTGAAGGGTATGAACAGGGTAAGTAGGAAGCAACTGTTCCCTTTGGTTGAAGGGTCAATCAATCCCTTAGAGTGAGGGGATATGAAAAGAATATTTTTCACTCAGAGAGTGGTGAGAATCTGGAATACACTGCCTGGAAAGATAATGGAGGCTAGAAACCTTATAACCTTTAAAAGGTACTTGGATAAGCGCTTGAAACACCATGGGTCAAATTTTCCTGGTCTGCAACACTATGGCTAATGTAGCAGGTGAGGACAGACCATGAAAAGATCCACTGACCTCAGATGGAATTTTCTGGTTTTAGAGTGAGTGTGACCGGAAAATTCCACCCCATAACATGCAAGGATATGGGGCAAGAGCTTGAATATGGGATTAGCACAACTTTAGTAGTAGTTATTATCAGTGCAGACTAGATGGACCGAAGGGGCCTTTTCTGCACTATCTAACTCTATGACTCTATAATTAAAGAAGGTCTGCCTGTCCAGAGCAGGATACTGAACACATAGTGGAGGAGCTTAGCAAAGTTATTGACTTGCTTGCCATGGGCAAAGAACCAAGGACTGATGCTGTATCCTTTGAACTTATCAATCATAGGAAACAATCTCTCCTGCAGCATTGCACATCTTTGTTGGAGGGAATGCATGCCATAGGATCATGGGAATATTTTGACTCAATATAAGAACAATGGTGCCCACACTAATTGCAATAACTAACAAGGCCATCTCCCTATTGGGCATAGTGAGGAACAAAATTGCCCTTGTCAGACTGTGGATTCTGGCTGAATGCATATCCTGAATCCCAGTGTGGTTCCAGAACAGAGAGACCTATAATTGACATGACCTTCTCAGTCTGGCAGCTGTAAGAGCAATGCTGTGAACGAAGGAGACCACTGTATGTTGCCTTTATCAAGCTCGCCAAGGCATTCAACCACAGTGCACCTGCCCTTTACATGATACAGCCTGGCTTTAAGCAGCACAGGTTACTATTGATTTTGGGCCATTTGCTGAATAGTGAATCCATTCAATAGTGCAGTTAGCACAGGCTGCAGACAGAAATGATTTTAATGAGCAGGCAGTGCAAAGTTGGCACGCTGCCTACATTGCAATCAATGCCTCGTAATCTCCACACCAGTTTTCCTGGGCTATCCGATATAGCATCCACAATGTTCAATGTAATGCTTGAAGAGTTATTGGCAAAATATAGATGAAGAAATATTTTTGTGCAGAATGATTAATACTAGCTATGATAATGCTTTTAGTATGTGTCCTTCCTTCAGTTCTGAATATGGGCTTAGAACTCAGTTCTTGTTTGTATCCTGGCCCTCCACATTTTTACACATGATTTATATGATTGGTTTTGGCAAGGCCTGAGCGATCTTTATCATATTGTCTCTCACCAAGTCACAGTCAGACATTTATCTTGGGAGAACAGTTATGAAATATTAAATCATTGTTTTTTAAAAAAGCAATTATCTTAACTAGTGGGAATCCTTGTAGCCACTTATAATACGATGGTTACTTTTAGCATGCTACAGGGCCAAGATTGTAAAATGCTTAACCATTTCTGCATGGATGGAAGAATTCCAAAACTATTTTGTAAAATCACAAGATTGTAAGAAATAGGAGCATGAATTAGCCATTTGGCCCATTGAGCCAGTTCCATCATTCAATAAGATTGTAACTGATCTGATTATGGTATTAACCCCACTTTTCTGTTTGTCCCCATAATTCTTGACTCCTTTGTCAACCACAAATCTGTCTAACTCAAACCTTGAAAATATTCAATGACCCAGCATCATAACTCTCTATGAAAAAGGAAATCCAAAGGCAAATGACCCTCCAAGAAAACAAACTCCTTCTCACCTCCATGTTAAATGGGAGACGCCTTATTTTTAAATGATGCCTCCTACTTCGAGATTTCTCCCACAAGAGGAAACGTCTACTCAGCATCTATCCTGTCAAGGTGAGTCACAATTTTATATGTTTCACAGAAGCATAGAGTCACGACAATGCAGAAGGAGGCCATTTGCCCATTGAGCCTGCACCAACAACAATCCCACCCAGGTTCAATCCCTGCAACCTCAGTTACCCTGCACATTCCCCTGACACTGAAAGGCAATTTAACATGGCCAACCAACCTAACCCGTACATCTTTGGACTGTGGGAGGAAACTGGAGCATCTGGAGAAAACCCACACAGGTACGAGGAGAATGTACAAACTCCACGCAGACAGTCACTCAAGGCCGGAATTGAATTTGATCCCTGGTGTTATGAAGTGCTGACACTGTGCCACTGTGCAGCCCACAATTTTTCAATAAAAGAGGAAATTGATGATTGGATTACCTCTCATTCTTCAAAATTCCAATGTTTATTTTATCAAGTAGGCTTACATTAACACTGCAATGAAGTTACTGTGAAAATCCCCTAGTCACCACACACTGGTTGGTACCTGTTTGGATACACTGAGGGAGAATTTAGCATGGCCAATGCACCTAACCAGCACCTCTTTCTGATTGTGGGAGGAAACCAGAGCACCCGGAGGAAACCTACACAGACTTGGGGAGAACATGCAGACTCTGCACAGACAGTGACCCAAGCCGGGAATCAAACCTGGGTCCTTGGCGCTATGAGGCAACTGTGCTAACTACCATCATGGTGTAAACTGTGTCTGAGCATCTTTCATCGTAGGCAACACTTCATCCCAAAAATCTCAAACCCAGAAGCAAAGAGAGATAAGGTGGTGGATGGGATGGCAGAGAAACATAGAAACATAGAAACATAGAACAATACAGCACAGAACAGGCCCTTCGGCCTTCGATGTTGTGCCGACCAAAATAAAAGCAATGCCCTCCAAACTAAACCATTCCCTTCTCTTCCATATACTTATCAACTAACCTCTTAAACGCCACCAAACTTGGCGCATCTACAACAGCTGCAGGCAGGCATTCCACTCCCTAATCACTCTTTGAGTAAAGAACCTACCTCTGATATCCGTCCTATAACTCATACCCCTTAATTTAAAGCTGTGTCCCCTCGTGCTAGCTTTCTCCATCCTAGGAAAAGGCTATCACTGTCCACCCTATCTAAACCTCTAATCATCTTATATGCTTCAATAAGATCCCCTCTTAGCCGCCTCCTTTCTAACGAAACAACCTCAAATCCTTCAACCTCTCTTCATAGGACCTGCCCTCCATACCAGGCAACATCCTGGTAAACCTCCTCTGTACCCTCTCCAATGCCTCCACATCTTCTTATAATGTGGGGACCAGAACTGCACACAATACTCCAAGTGCGGCCGCACTAGAGTTTTGTACAGTTGCAACATGATGCTGCGGCTCCTAAATTCAATCCCCTACCAATAAAAGCTAAGACTCCATATGCCTTCTTAACAACTTTATCCACTTACTGCCTACTTTCAGGGATCTATTGACACATACACCAAGATCCTTCTGTTCCTCAACACTATTAAGAGCCCTACCATTAGCCCTATACTCTACACATTTATTGTTCCTGCCAAAGTGCATTCCTCACACTTTTCCACATTAAACTCCATTTGCCACCTCTCGGCCCAGCTCTGCAACTTGTCCAAGTCACTCTGTAAACTAAAACACCCCTCTTCACTATCTACCACACCACCAACTTTAGTATCATCTGCAAATTTACTGATCCATCCCTCAATACCCTCATCCAGATCATTTATAAAAATTACAAACAGCAGGGGCCCCAAAACAGACCCCTGAGGCACACCACTCGTCACCGAACTCCACGATGAATATCTCCCATCAACCACCACCCTCTGTCTTCTATCTGCCAGCCAATTCTAATCCAATTAGCTAAATCACCCTCTATTCCACACATCTGCATTTTCTGTAGAAGTCTTCCATGGGCCACCTTATCAAAAGCCTTACTAAAGTCCATATATACTACATCAACCGCCTTACCCCCATCCACCTCTCTGGTCACTTTCTCAAAAAACTCAATGAGGTAGTAAGGCATGACCTACCCTTCACGAAACCATGCTGACTATCCCCAATCAATTCATTTCTCTCTAAATAACTATAAATCCTATCCCTAATAATTCTCTCCAATACCTTGCCCACAACAGAAGTAAGACTCACTGGCCTATAATTCCCAGGAAGGTCTCTCTTCCCCTTCTTAAACAATGGGACCACATTCGCTATCCTCCAGTCCTCCGGAACCACACCCGTAACCAACGAGGACCTGAAGATCAGAGCCAGAGGCTCTGCAATCTCCTCTCTTGCCTCCCAGAGAATCCTAGGGTAAATCCCGTCCGGCCCAGGGGACTTATCCAACTTCAAACCCTCGAGAATTTCTAACACATCCTCCCTATCTACTACAATACTCCCCAATTTGCAACCCTGTACCTCAGTGCTCTCCACAGCTACATTTCCAGCACTCTGCGTGAATACCGAAGAGAAATATTTATTCAGTGCCTCGCCAATCTCTTCAGGCTCCACGCACAACTTCCCACTGCTATCTATGACTGGCCCTAATCTTGCCCTAACCAATCTTCTATTCTTGAGACATGGATAATGGGCAGAAGTTTGGGAATGAAGAGGAAGGCAAGACATAGTTATCAATGGAAACAAAGCTATTCTTCATTCATTAAGTATTATATAGAATATATGTAAGAAACTCGCCACAATCCTAACATTTAACCACTGCTGGCTCCAATGCTCTGTCACCATTCAATCAGCACATGTAGGATATTTGATGATGTTCTAACTTCACTTATGATTTCTATACAAGTTATGTCCTCACATTTCCAAATAATCAGCTGTTCCCCCTTGGGAGATTAAATTCATAGCATCTCTCCCCTTGGTGAAATTAAAAGCATGACAAACAATTTAAAATATTACAAGGTTGTTTGTACAGTAAGTAGTCTCACAACACCAGGTTAAAGTCCAACAGGTTTAATTGGTAGCAAGAGCTTTTAGAGCATTGCCTCTTCATCACTCACCTGATGAAGGGGCAACACTCTGAAAGCTCGTGCGAGCAAATAAATCTGTTGGACTTTAATCTGGTATTGCGAGGCTACTTACTGTGCCTACCCCAAAACCGGCAACTCCACATCAAGACTGTTTGCGTAAGGGCCATGTTAAACAGATCATTTTTTTAAAAATCTAACGTGAAGTTCTTACTTGTTTCTGGTGCAAATTTCAATGACAGAGCCATCCCACATTCCAAAAATTTGCAGGGTAGGTTGATTGCACATGCTAAATTGACCCTTAGTCTGTGCAAAGTCTGCATGTTCTTCCCTCATCTGTCTGGGTTTTCTTGTGTGCTCCAGTTTCCTCCCACAATCCAAAGACATGCAGGTTTGCTAGGTTGGCCATACTAAATTATCCCATGGTGTCAGGGGGACTAGCAGGGTAAAGAGGTTGCAGGGAAATGGCCTGGCTGGGATTGTTGTCAATGCAGTCTTGATGGGCTGAACGGCCTCCTTCTGCACAGTAAGAATTTTATGACACTTTGATCGAATATCATTGAATCTGAGCGTACATATTGCAATTCTGGCATTAATAGGCAGAAGAGCGGCTGATAAGAATGTTTTCAAGTGAAATTCTAATACCTCCAGTTCAAAAACTCATGACAAGCTCTGGCTTACAAAGTGAAGAAGGAAGGCATGTCACCCATATTTGGGAGTGGATCCATTACAGGAATTGTACCTCCAGAGGCAAAGAGCTTAAGACAAGAACTAATCAGTAAAGAACTTAATGAAGCAGTGAAATAGTAAAATAGTGACAAAGTGAAATAGAGGATGAGCGATAGAAGTGTACCTGCACTCATGAAATGTGTGCTGGAGTTATTACCTTGTTTAGAAGACCAGGGAATCCTTACTGTTATGCCCAGTACTTGCATGTCATATTTTGATTTGATTTATTATTGTCACATATATTAACATGTGAAAAGTATTGTTTCTTGTGCACTATGCAAACAAAAATATACCGTTCAAAGAGAAGGAAATGAGAAAGGATGTATTGTTACATCATAGCTAGGGTATAGAGAAAGATCAACTTAATGCATGTCCATTCAAAAGTCTAACAACGACAGGGAAAAAGCTGTTCTTGAGTTAGTTGGGATGTGACCTCAGACTTTTGTATCTTTTCCCCAAAGGAAGAAGGTAGAAGAGAGAATGTTCAGGATTCATGGGGTCCTTAACTATGCTGGCTGTTTTACCAAGACAGTAGGAAGTGTAGACAGAGTCAATAGATGGGAGGCTGGTTTGCGTGATGGACTGGGCTACAGTCACTAACTTTTGTAGTTCATTGCGGCCTTGGGCAGAGCAGGAGCCTATACCAAACTGTGATACAACCAGAAAGTGCATCTATAAAGGTTGGTGAGAGTCGTAGCTGACATGCCAACTTTCCTTGACCCTTTGAGAAAGTAGAGATGTTGGTGGGCTTTCTTAACTATTGTGTTAGCATGGGCGGACCAGGAGAAGTTGTTGGTGACCTGGGCACCAAAAGACATGCAGCTGTTGACTTTTTCTACTGATGTAGATAGGGGCAAGGTCTTCTTTACACTTCCTGAAGTTGAAGACAATCTCCTTCGTTTTATTGACATTGAAGGAGAGATTATTATTGCTGTTCAACAAATTCTCTATCTCATTCCTGTACTCTGTCTCGTCATTGTTTGAGATCAGACCCATTACAGTAGTGTTGTCAGCAAACTTGAAAATCAAATTGGGAAGGAATTTATCCACAAAGTCATAGTTGTATAAGGAGTACAGTGAGGGCTGAGAACACCGCTTTGTGGGACACCGGTGTTGAGGATGATAGTGGAGGAGATGTTGTTGCCTATCCTTACTGTTTGTGGTCTGTGGGCTAGGAAGTTCATGATCCCATTGCAGAAGAAAGTGTTGAGGCCCAGGCCACTGAGTTTGGAGATGAATTTCATGGGAATAATAGTGTTGAAAGCTGTAGTCAATAAATAGGAGTCTGACTACACATGTGAACTTTCAGGCAATGATCTTAAAAATGGAACATAAACTAGCTGCTAAGATAGCTGCTGCAAATCTTGTGATTTTTAGTATTTAGACTGCAGACAATATCAGGCCTCTGGCAAACAGTGAATTAAGTATGGACAATTGGGAAATTACCTCATAGCCATCTGTGTAATTCACATATCATTTTAAGAATTGACCAACACGAAAGACTGTGGGTGGAATTTTCCTGTTCCACCTGCCACAGGGATCATAGCAGGTTGGTGAGGAGGGGTGGAGGGGAAAGCTTCCACACTGCTTTTCCTGTCACACTCTGTCAGATACAGGTTGAATTCAGGCTCAATTGTGAACATGAACATGAGGAAGAAGGATTCACCATGGACTAAATTGGGCTATCAATTTGAATAAAGGGACGAATGAAGTAGGGGGCCACCATGGACTATGTTTGATGGAAATAAAGGAGAATGAATGAATCTGGAGAAGGGGAGAGGACTACTTCAATATCACTTGGAAAACAGAATAAATCAATTTTACATTTACATTTAGCAACAGAATACATATTCATAATAGCCCATAATTTCTCTACAAACTGAAGGAAAACATTTGCAGCTATTGTCTGCTATACAAGTGATGCACTGTTGGAGTCACTTGCATCTTTAAACAAGGTCACAGTCACGTTCCACTACTGTTTCATTGTAATTATATGCTACACACTGTTTTTAAGTTAGTTACTTTTTTAAAGCTGTTGTCAAGCTTTGCTAGGTTGGTAGCTTGAACAGAATAACTAAGCACAAATAACTAGCACATTCCATAATAAATACCAAACAGAAATGTTTTGCAATTTTATTAGAGAACATGAAATGGATTGAAGGGACAATATTTATTGGACAAGATTTTAACTTATTCAAAACCCACCCACTTAGATTGAATTCCCGAGTAAGTTGAGTATCGTTAGCAGTTAATATTCTGTCAAGTAAATTTACAGACTAACATATCACTAACGTTATTCACTTGTAGGTACTCATGGAACTGCATTCCACTGAACAAATATTCATTAACAGTTCATGAACAGCAATGACCCCCACATTCCTATCTAGTAAATGAAAGGTCATGTGCTGATGTTTGAACTCAGCCAACCAGAAGCTATTAGTTCAAAGTGGGTCTTTAACAATAAAACGTTGCATTATCAAAAGACTTCTAAGAACTCAGAGGTTAAATGACATAAAGCTGAAAGTTGGTGTCAGGAAAGGTTAATTAGCATCAGTGATGATATTAGCCAATATAATGTGTAGCGTGCACATATTCACAAAATGAAAGTGAACAGCCATTCCTTGCTATACATTCCATACTTACTCAACAGCTCAAATATGTGTCTAATGAAACTATCATGTTCTATTCAGTTTAACGGCAAATAATGGCAGCACTCAAATAACTGGAAAACAAAGTGTGTTGAGACTTTTAAATAACAAGGCAAAACATTTTTAAATGAGCAGATGTACTTAATAAAGTAAGATTATTGATGAGAATGACAGAAAGTATTGTCTATGGTGAAAAAGCTTTGTTCAGCTATCAGACTTACACTTTAGAATCATGGATGGTTGCAGCACAGGAGGAGGCTGCTGTTACAGCAATTTAATTATTCCCATGCCTTTCTCCATGGTTTGCAAACTTTTGCAATCTTTTCAAATCTGCCTCTAGCACATTCTCAGAGAGTGATCCAAAACATACGCTGTATCAATAAGATTTCCCTCATGTCATAGAATGCCTACAATACAGAAGTGGCCATCTGGCCTATCACATCTGCCTGACTTTCTGACAGAGTATTTTAGCCAGACTCTTTCCCCTGCTTATTCCTGGAACCCAATGCATTTATCATGGCTAATCCATCTAATCTACGCATCTTGGAACATTAAGGGGCAATTTAGCATGGCTGATCCACCTAACCTGCACATCTTTGAATTGTGGGAGGAAACTTGGAGCACCCAGAGAAAATCCACGCAGACACAGAAAGAATGTGCACACATCACGTAGATAGCACTCAAGACTGGGATTGAACCCAGGTCCTGCAGCTGTGAGGCAACAGTGCTAACCACTGTGCCACCATGCTATATTGTTTTTGGTTATTTGACCAGTTGTTTGACGTCCTCTGGTTCTCGATTCTTCTCATTCCTATCTAGTAAATGGTAGTAAATGGTGTTTACTACCAAATAAACCTGTTGGACTTTAACCTGGCGTTGTGAGACTTCTTATTGTGTTTACCCCAGTCCAACGCCAACATCTCCACATCTCAATTCTTTTGCCAATGAGAACAGTTTATTCCTATCTGTACAGACCCCTCATCATTTTGAGTAACTCAATCAAATCTCTCCTTAACTTTCTCTTTAAAGAGAAAACCCAGGCACCTTCTCTAATCAATGCTTGAATTGTCTATCCCTGCAAACATTCCCATAAATCTCTTCTGCAACCTCTCTCATCCCTTTCCATCCTCTGAAAGCACAGTCCCCAGAACTGGACACAAGATTCCAGTTGAGGCCAAACCAGAGTTTTATGAAGATTCAACCCAAGTTCCTGACCTTTGCACTCCTTCAAGGCTAACTCGCCATGCAGCCGTTGAAGAGCTGATGGCTGTTTAATTGGCTGGAGGTGAGATGTCAGTCCTCACCAATGGGAAGCACTGCCACTGAGAGCTTCCAGCCAAATGTCATGTCCTAGCAATACAGGGAGCAGTGACCGTAGCTGAGAGAGATCTAGGCTGAGAGGAAGGCACACAGCATTGGAGCCAGATGGTAAGGTGAGTCCTCACCATGGCCAGGCTGGCGAGGGGATGAGGAGGAAGTGGGTGAGGAGTCACGGTTGGAAAGTGAAAAGAGAGGAATGCAGAAGGTATTCCCACCTTGGGAGAGCCTGTGAAGCACACAGCCTGTTACAGATGTATCTGCCCTTGACAGTACTGGTGGGAATTACATTACACAGTCCTTGTGGAGACAAAATCCGTATTTATATAGACACTACTGTCCATTGTGTTGTGTGGCCACAATGCTAAATGCAGTGCTAAACACGATAGATTCCAAACAGACTCAACTCCAAACAGAGCACTACAGGACTACTTGCATACCATACAGCATCAGCAGCATGCAACAGACCAAGAACAAAGAAAATTACAGCACAGGAACAGGCCTTTTGGCCCTCTAAGCCTACACCGATCATTCATAGAACATAGAACATAGAACATTACAGCACATGTTCTATGTTCTATATTCTGCCTGACTTAACTACAACCCCCTACCCTTCTGGGGACCACATCCCTCTATCCCCATCCTATTCATGTACCTGTCAAGATGCCCCTTAAAAATCACAACTGTATCAGCTTCCACTGCTTCCCCCGGAAATGAGTTCCAAGCATACGCCACTCTGTGTAAAAATCTGTCTCGTACATCTACTTTAAACATTGCCCCTCGCACCTTAAACCTGTGACCCTTGGTAATTGACTCTTCTATCCTGGGAAAAAGCTTCTGACTATCCACTCTGTCCATGCCCCTCATAATCTTGTAGACCTCTATCTAGACCACAACCAACAAATCAGATCTAAGCTCTAAGACCTGCCTCATTCAGTTGTGAATGATTGTGGAAAGTTAAAGGAACTAACTGGAGGGGATCCAGAAATATCTCCATCTGCAGTGATGGGAGAGCTCAGCACATCAGTACTAAAGACAAGACCTAAGAATTTGCAATAATCTTTAGCCAGAAGCACCAAGCGAATGATCTATCTTGGCTGTCCCCTGCAATGGATTTTGGAACTCATTGTTGAGAGAGATAGTGGTCAGCAGCATCACAGATTCCAGTCTTCAGCCAAATCGATTCACCTACATGAAATCAAGAAATGGCTGAAGGAACTGGATATTGTAAAAGCTATGGGACCAAACAACATTCCAGGTATGTCCCATTCCAACTGGCCAATTACTGCCCCATCAGTCAACCTTTACTCATCAACAAAGTGATGGAAGGGCTTGTTGACAGTAATTGTTAAGCAGCACCTCCTCAGCAATGACCTGCTCAATGTTACTCACATTCAGTTCCATCAAGATCATTCAATTAATGACAAAATACAGCTTTGGTCAAACATGGACAAAAAAAGCTGAACTCCAGAGATGAGGTGAGAGCAACAGCCCTTGACATCAAGGTAGCATTGGAATGAGTGTGGTATCAAGGAGCCATGACGAAACTAATTTCAATGGGAAATAGTGAGAAAACTGATTAGAGTTATACCCAGCATTAAGATGGTTGTGGTGGTTGGAAGTCTTCATCACAGGCTTAAATCAATGACCTTCCTCTCCATTACAATGTTGGTTGATACATGACCTCAGACATTTTTACCTTTCTCTTGATAGGGAAAGGGGGAAAGAGAGTATGTCCAGGATGAGTGGTTCGTTGATTATGCTGGCTGATTTTCCGATGCAGTGGGAAGTCTAGACAGAGTCAATGGTTGGGAGGCTGATTTAAGTGATGGACTGGGCTTTGTTCAGAGACCTTCAAAGTTTTTTGCGTCTTGGACAGAACAGGAGCCATGCCAAGCTATGAAACATCCAGAAAGAATGCTTTCTATGGTGCATCTGCAAAAGCTGGTGAGAATCATAGCAACAAGCCAAATTTCCTTAGCCTTCTGAGAAAGTAGAAGGATTGATGGGCTTTCTTAACTAAAACATCATTATGGAGGGGCCAAGACAGGTTGCTGATGATCTGGGCACCTAGAAACTCGAAGTTCTTGACTATTTCCAATTCTACTGTTGATGTGGGCAGGGGCATTTCCTGCACTGTGCCTCCTGATGTTGATGGCTATCTTCTTCATTTTGTTGATATTGAGGGTGAGATTATTGTCATTGTACCAGTCTACTCGATTCTCTATCTCTTTCCTGTACTCTGTCTCATCACTGTTTGGGATCTGATCCACTTCAGTGGTGTGATCAGAAAACTTGAAAACGAAGTTGAGGGGAATTTGATGTACAAGGAGTATATTAAAGTGCTAAGGTCACAGCCTTGTGAGGCAGCGGTATTGAGGATGATTATAGAGGAGATTTTGTTGCCTATCCTTACTGATTGTGGTCTGGAGTCAGAACATTTAGGATCCAGTTGCAGAGGGAGGAGCCGAGCCCCAGGCCACGGTGTTTGGAGATGAGTTTTGTAGGAATAATGGTGTTGAAGGCTGAGCTGTAGTCAATAATTTGGATTCTTTCATTGGTGTCTTTGTTATCCCAGTTTTCCAGGACTGAATACAGGGCCAGGGAGATGGCATCTGCTATGGACTAGTTGTGATAAAAGGCAAAGCGTTGTGAATATAGACAATCTGGGAGGCTGGAATTGATTCATGATATGACTAACCTTTTGAAGAACTTCATAATGATGGATGACAGATCCGCTGAGCAATAGTCATTAAGGTACGCTGTTTGGTTCTTCTTTGGCACTTTTCTTCTTCAAATAGAACTGCAGGATGTTTCAAACCTGTGTTTATTGTGTGGGCGTCAGTCTCCTTTCCGAGAAGTATCCTATTTGGAAACGCAGTCGGACATTGAATCTATGTGATGTGCTCAAACCTTAGAGCATGATTTGAATTCAAAGTTTTCCATTCACAAACAAGGATGTTACCAACTAAACCACACTGACACTTAAGGGTGGCACCTGTTCAAACATTTTGTTCCCAGTGCAAATCTTCTTTCTCTAGGAGTCAGTAATGGGAATTCAATTATACTGACTTCCATACTTGAATTCCCAGTGTGTTCCCCTGTGCACAAAACTCCATGGCAACAGCACACATTCAAGAAATATACCATTTAATGAAAGAAATCAGATGTCACTGTAGCTGCGTGTATTTTATTTTCAGATTCTGTTTCCCCGCTATAGAATTTGCCTTTTGGTGTTTGCCTTTTTAATCATACAATTAAATACAAATATTGTTTGACATGAAAGCTGCCCTGTACAGTAATGTTGCAACTAAACTTTAGAGCTTTCTGATGCTCACAACCTGCCAACAGCATTGTAATCTCTCAGGAAAGGGAAGAAAAAGCAGATATTAAAAAAGATTAGGCCATTCATGGAATTGAGAGCTGAATTTTCCTGACTGATTGGTGATGGGCTAAGAGGCTCTGTCAATTGGGGATTCAAACTCTCCCTGTAACAATGCCAGCTGCAGGATAATTGACAGTCAACCTCCTGCCAAGAGTCCAATTGAGGAAATTAAGCGGCCAATTAAGGGCCTCTTCCTGCCTCTGCAGGCATTTTTCTCACACAAGGAAAGTCTGCAACCCATGGCCCATAAAGAAGACCTCCTGCCTGTCAACCCAGCAGAGGCACTGAGACAGCATCACAGCATTACTGGTAATGCCCAACACCACACCCAAGCAGGACCTTCCCTCCTCCACCAATTGCCAGTCCTGCCTGCATGGCCCCAGCTTCTCCTAACCAAACTGTCCTCTCTCTGCCAGCACCAAGTGACTGAGGCATCCTCTAACTCATGCTGCAGCCTCAGCAGTCACTATTGTTCACATTGGCATTGCTGAAACCATTGAGTTGCTAACCCTCTGGTTGGGCCAACGGATCTTCAATGCAGGCTGGCATGCTTGGTCAGCAGCAATTGGCAGCTGTGGCAATATGCCATCCCATGACCTGCTGCCAGGACAAAGCAGGATCACTTTCTCTTTCAGTCCGATGGCGGAACTTCATTGTCACTGAGAAAATTCAGCTCAAGAATGTTCAGAAATTCCCTCTCTGGCCTTTCAAGATAAGCAAATCAGGTTAAATAAAATCACAGCAACGGTGAGGCACATTACCCAACATCATCTTTTCTACATCATCGGGAGAATTTCAGGGCATTTGGCCAGAGCCACAACTGAAGGATCCCCAAGTACATGCGAATTATTCTCGAATTTATCCATCCAGATAGTTACCTGCACCAAGCTTGGTAAACTTCACACTGCTACTCCAATCCAAATCACCATTTGTGTATAGAAGCACAGAATGATCCATTATGAAGAGGAGACATACCATCCTTTAGTCATGCTTACACATATCTGGTTTCATTCATGATCCAGGTGCAGAAATCTTTTCAAATCTTTCAAAGTTCAAACATTGACTGTTTAACTGAAATACAATGAGTATCGATGAACATTTTAAGATTTGGTGGCATGGTGGTGCAATGGTTAGCACTGATGCTTCATAGTGCCAGGGACCTGAGTTCGATTTCTAGCTGCGGTCACTGTATGTGTGGAGTTTACATATTCTCCCCATGTCTGAGTGAGTTTCCTCTGGGTGCTCCAATTCCCATACCTGGCCATCTGGACTCTCACAGTCCAAAGATTAGGTGGATTGGCCATGTTAAATTCTCCCTCAGTGTGAGAGGGACTAACAGAGGGATAGGGACTTGATGGGATTGTTGTCAGTGCTGGCTTGATGGGCCAAATGGCCTGCTTTTGCAGTGTAGGCATTCTGTGATTTATTCTGCTCTAAGTAGATTCTGGGCATTGTGTAACCATCCATAATTAATCATTAAAATCATTTTCTCAATTGCTTTAAAAGCAAAAAAATCTTCACTTATTTTCTCAATTGCATTTTTGACAGCATTTGAACATCAAAGAGAGGCAATTATTACTTAAAAAATGACCCATGCCTATGGGGTTAATCAGGTTAACATGAATGTGTAATTAACACGTTGTGTGCATGTTGATTGACTATGATATTACAAAACTTTACATAACATTTTCAGGTACTCAAAGTGCTTGATGGGATGGCATATTGCCGCGGCTGCCAATTGCTGCTGACCAAGCATCAGGACAGCTACATATTGTTTAATATAAAAAGCACTCATTATGATTACACATCTTTGGATTATCATATATACCAGACTTACAATAGAAAGTATGTCTGGCTGCTTTCTTTTCCATTCTGAGCAATTCTCCAGCAACCCGTTCAGTTCTGCCTGGGACTTTTTGATTGCATTGCCTGGCCATCTGGAAAATATGTAAAAATTCTGAATGAAACCTCGTTTATTCAATGGTCTGAAACTAAACACTGCTGATATCAGCTTTCTGCATCAAGAGAGGATTCTGACAGGCATTGTGTGTGAAAGGTTTATTTAGCAATCCCTGGACCATTGGTACTCTAATTAGTGGAATTATTCCTCAGCAAATGACAAGACACGAACTTTTAACTGAAAACCCTAAACTCATCTGTGGAAAATAGTGTTAACATAAGTTCATGACCCAAGGGCCAAGGGTTTCCACGCTGGGTGTAATTGGCAATCCAGGTGCAAATTGCACTCAAAAGTGTACAAATTTCTGTGAATTTTTCACTCAAGTTCAAGATTATTTGTATAGAACCAAATCTAACATTCTCCAAGAACCAGAGCAATCAAGACATACTTTAGAGCACCACATTTTTATTAATATTTTTACATTGAGAATATTACTCAATACACAATGCATTTAAAAAAAGTAACTTAGTGCAGTTTTATTTTTACAGCTGAAAATTAATCTGTCACAAAAAAAATGTCCGGTCTACCGTTTGTAAGGAATTCAATTTTAAATGACTGAAAATGATTAAAAGATATGATACGGGATTATTTGTTGCTAGTTGTATTGGTGTATAATGTCTTTTTCTTTCCAAATTAAAAGACAATGAAGGATATCTATTGGTGCCCTTAAGCCTCAAAGAATGTGTAATGTTAATAATCTCTTTGCTGATCTGCAAACAGTCACTAGTAGCACAAAGCCACTATGAGTCTTGGCCAGTTTGGAGAACGGAGCCATTTTTCAACACAATGGACAGGTAAAATCGCTGGGTGCACTGGAACTGACAGTAAAATCATCGGCTCCAACGCACCCCTCCCTAATGATTTCGATATATTCCACACTCATTTCGAAAAAGAGGTCAGCAAGAGCACACGTGACAATAATAAATCAAATCAAATCAAAATCAAATCAGGATTCACCAGCCATTCACGCCAGCAAGATTCTCCAGTCCTGTTGCAGTGAATGGAGATTTGGCTGAGTGCCAAATTCTCCACCTTCGCTGGTAGTGGCAGCTGGGCATGAATGCCTGGAAAATTTCAGCGATTATTTCTTAAACCAGTGCAAAAGAAAGTTTATTTATTAGTCAAAAATAAGGCTTACATTAACACTGTGAAATTCCCCTAGCCGCCACAATCCGGTTCAGGTCAATACACCTAACCAGCACATCTTTCGGAATATGGGAGAAACCAGAGCACCCAGAGGAAACCCATGCAGATACGGGAAGAATGTGCAAACTCCATACAGACAGTGACCTAAAACAGGAATCATATCCAGGTCCCTGGTGCTGTGAAGCAGCAGTGCTAACCACTGTGCTACCATGCCACCCAGGATTCACAGAATGTGGATTTACGCTAGACGTACCTTGTCTTTAAAATGCCTTGATCTTTTGCACCAGCTTGTACAGTGCAACATAACAGAAACTATATATTGCCTTTTGAATGGCATGTTCCATGACGTATTTATTTTTGAGCAATTGATTTTTTTAATTATACTCTTTATTGAGAATAATTGCACCATGGATTCATACAGGTACATGTATGAATTTACATTTACAGTTTGTGGGTGTAGGCATGGGGTTATGCCTACACAAGTGTGGTAGCATCGCCTCTTTATGAGGGCAATTCCTGTGGGTCACATGATCAGGCTGAGCCTGTGGGGAGCTAGCGCAGGAAGCTGAGCCAATCGGGACCAAGGGCATGCATTCTGAGTCGAATGGGAACCTCAGCTGTTGCCAGGAAGGGAAAGAAATTATGGGCGGGATTCTCCAGCTGTGCTCAACTGAAAACCGGAGATCTTTGCCAGGCTTCATGGTTTCCCTCATAACCTCCACCACCCGTTAGAATTACGGTGATGGGTGATGCGGGAGAATTCCAGCCTAGATGTGTATAACAGTTCTGTTCAGCCCTCCCCTCCAATTCATAGAATTGTAGAATCATAGAATCCTACAGTCCTGAAGGAGGCCATTTGGCCCATCGAGTCAGCATTGACCACAATTCCACATAGGCCTTATTCTTGTAACCCCACATCTTTATCCTGTTAATCCCCTGATACCAGGATCAATTTAGCATGGCCAATCAATCTAACCTGCACATTTTTGGACTGTAAGAGGAAACAAGAGCACCCGGAGAAATCCCTTGCAGACACGGAGAGAATGTGCAAACTCTACACACTTACCCAAATTGAGCCCAGGTCCCTGGCGCTGTGAGGAGGCAGCAATGCCGCTGTGTGCCACTATGCCACTCTTGTCTTGCAATTCAGCTTTTGAGCACACACATGTCTTATAAAGTTTGGTTTCAAAGACTCAAGCAGAGTTCAGCAGGCTTCATTGGTAAGTATATAGAAATCAGAGCTACAGTGTAGGTGCACTAGGGGTCAGTGTCTTGGCTGGAGAGCCATCTCACTCTCATCCGGAGCTAAGAAAGGCAGTTGTAAGAAAGGATATTTTTGGATCAAGAAATTGTTGTAGTCATTTGGGACGTGCCTATGGCATTCAACACATCAGGGCGAGTGTGAAGGATTCCACAATCAGCATATGTGAGTTCTCATGTTAACATAGTAAGTATGCAGCCAATTTTGGTGCAAGTGGTAGCTCCAATTACATCTTGGAATGTATCCCCTCATGATACATCATGCCAGGTATGCAATTGCTCAGACTGCTGCCAAGTAGGTCATCAGCTGCAATACCACCACCTCCTTGGATGGCTGAGCTGAAAGTGAGCTATTTATTGATTACGAGAAGTTCCAGCAATATCATTTATGCAACAGAGGCCTTGTCATCCATTGATCATCAGTCAATACTGTATAAAATCCTGAGCAAGGACAGCCAGAAGTGGCTGTGTGACAGCATGTCCCATGTCACCTCCTTCCCATCCTAAAAGGTTTCTGCGCAGCTAGATTGTAGATACTTACCCAAGGCTGATCCCACACCTGGTGAAGAGCAATTGCCAAAGTGAGGCCACACTCACAGAGGCTGTTTTCAGAGGATCCTCATGGACATTCAGCTCCAGCCACCTCTCAGACTCTGGCCACAAGTATTGCACCAAGAAGGAGTACTTACCGAGATAATTAAATGCTAGAAGCACAGTGTAAGCATTGTAATAACAAGAACCAAACTAGGCACAACTCAAATTTTTAGCATTAGAATATCCAGCAACAGGATTGGCACTGGATTTCATTTATATGGCTGTGGAATGACATATCATAAAGTAATGTAGCCTGTCTGATACATAAGTAGGTTTGCAGTGCAATTTTTGTGATTTATTAGAGAATACATATGGGGATATCATGACTAGCACAAAAATATTTGGCATTTATATTAGAACAGAAAGGGAAGCAAAGGTAATGGGACCCTGTAAAAATAGACAGGAGTCTATATAGACTATTGCAATGAAAATATGAAAGTAGCAGACTTTTGAATAATTGCCCTACATAGTCTTCACAAAAGAGGAAGAGGATAATATAATGAGATTTAAGGAAAATTAATAAGGATCAGAACTTACTAAAATTAACGTAAACAAAAAAAAATGAGAAAGGTTAATGACATTAAAGACTGATCAATCCGCTAGGATAGTTAGCATCCCAAAGTTTTAGAAGGAAGTAGGGGCAGAAATTGTAGATACTTCAGTCATAATTTTCCAATTTCTCTCAATTCAGGAAATGTCCCATTAAATTGGAATTTTTTCTCTATTTGCTCACAGGATGTGAGTGTTGCTGAGAAAGCCTGTATTTATTACCCATCTCTCATTGCCCACGGTAAGATGGTGGTGACCAGCTTTCCTGGACTGCTTGCTGCTGTTCATGTGTTCTTGTAGCTACTCCTCAAGTATGTTAGGTAGAAAGATCCAGGATTTGGATCCAGTGTCAACAAAGGAACTATGTATCCCAAGCCAGAATGATGCATGGCTAGTGCAGGAATTTGCAACTGGCGCTGTTCCCGTGCATCTGCTGCTTTTTTCTGTTTGCTGCCAGAATTAACACAAGAACGTAAGAAATAGCAGCAGGAGTAGGCCACTCAGCCCTTTGAGCCCACTCTGCTATCCTGCTTCAACACCATTTTCTTACACTAAACTGTATCCCTTGATACAGTTTTTAATATGTAGAAATATATCAATCAGTTGTGGATTTGAAAGGTTCTGTCAAATAAATCTTGACGAGTTGCTATGGTGTATCTTGTAAATGGTACACATTCAGTGATGGATAGGTTCATTAGTGATGGAGGGAGTGCAAGTTTAAGGTAGTGGGTGGGAAGTTGATCAAGCAGGCACTTCATCTTGGATGGGGCCACGTTTCTTGAGTGTTGTTCGACTTGCACTCATTCAGACAAGTTGATAAGAGAATTGTGTAATTCTCCTAACTTGTGTTTTAGAACATAAGAGCAGGAGCAGGCCATCTAGCATTTCAAGCCTGCTCTGCCATTCAATAACATCATGGCTGATCTTTTTGTGGACTCAGCTCCATTTACCCACCAGCTCATCATAACTCTTAATTCCTTTACTGTTCAAAAATTTTATCTATCCTTGCCTTAAAAACATTCAATGGGGTAGCCTCAACTGCCTCACTGGGCGGGGAATTCCACAGATTCACAACCCTTTGTGTGAAGAAGTTCTTCAACTCTGTCCTAAGTCTGCTTCCCCTTATTTTGAGGCTATGCTCCCTGGTTCCAATTTCATCCGCCAGTGAAAACAACTTTCCTGCTTCTATCTTATCTATTCCCTTCAGAATCTTATATGTTTCTATAATATCTCTCCTCATTCTTCTGAATTCCAATGAGTATAGGCCCAATCTACTCAGTCTCCCTTTATAAGCCAACCCTCTCAACTCCAGAATCAACCTAGTGAATCTCCTCTGCACCTTCTCCAGTGCCAGTATGTCCCTCCTCAAATAAGGAG
Source organism: Sphyrna mokarran (assembly GCA_024679065.1). Taxonomy (NCBI): domain Eukaryota; kingdom Metazoa; phylum Chordata; class Chondrichthyes; order Carcharhiniformes; family Carcharhinidae; genus Sphyrna; species Sphyrna mokarran. The sequence goes on along the minus strand of JAGIQG010000007.1, from coordinate 16,960,619 downwards.
ACCAAAACTGTACTCAGTACTCCAGGTGTGGCCTCACCAGCACCTTATACAGCTGCAATTTGACCTCTCTGTTTTTAAACTCCATCCTCTAGCAATGAAGGACAAAATTCTATTTGTAGATGATTGATAGGCTCTGGGGAGTTAATATGAGATACAGCTGAAGAACGCTCATCCTCTGACCTGTTCTTGTAGCCATTGTATTTTTGTGGCTGGTCCTGTTAAATTTCAGATCAGTGCTGTGGCCCAGGATATTCATTGTGGTGTATGCAATAATAGCCTCCTGAAAGTCAAGTTGGTGATTGGATTCTGTCTTGTTGGAACAGTCAGTGATTAGTGGGCGTCTGCAGGGATCTGTCCTAGGACCCTAACTGTTCACATTATATATTAAAGATTTGGAAGAGGAAACTGATTGTATTATCTCCAAATCTGCAAATGATGCAAAGTTGGGTTGGAGGATGGGCTGGGAGGAGAATGTAGAGACCTTTAAGCGTGATTTGGACAGACTGAGTTATGGACATGTGCATAGCAGATGATGTGTAATGTGAATAAATGTGAGGTTATTCAATTTGGTAACAACTATAGGATGACAAGTTGTTGCTTGAATGGGGGTAAATTGAGAGAGGTGGATACTCAATGAGACCTTGGAGTCCTTGTGCATCTGTTGCTAAAAGTAAGCATGCAGGTACAGCTGGCAGCAAAGAAGGTATGTTGATCATAGGATTTGTGTATAGGAATAAGGATGTTTTGCTGCAATTGTATAGGATGTTAATGAGGCTACACCTGGAGTATTTGTGCAGTTTTGGTATACTTATCTGAGTAAGGATGTCCTTGCTATAGAGGGAGTACAACAACGGTTTACCTAGCTGATTCCTGGAATGGCAGATCTGTCATATTTGAACAGACTAAGTCGGTTAAGATTATATTCATTGAAGTTTAAAAGAGTGAGAGAGCATCTCATAGAAACTTATGAAATTCTAACAGGGTTAGACAGGGTAGATTCAGAAAGAATGTTCTCAATGGTGGGGGTTCAAGAGCTAGGGGTCATATTTTGAGGATAACGGATAAACCTCTGAGAACTGAGTTGAGGAGAAATTTCTTCACCAGGAGGCTCGTGACTGTGTGGGATTCACTACCACAGAATGCAGTTGAGGCCAAAATGATGTGTAATTTCAAGAAAAACTTAGATATCACTCTTGGGGCTAAAGGCTTCAAGTGATATGGGGAGAAGAATGGGTCAGAATATTGAATTTGATGCTCATTTATGATCAAAATGAATGGCGCAGCAGGCTCGAAAGGCTGGATGGCCTACTCCCGCTTCTAGTTTCTATGTTTCTATGATCATAGTCTGGCACTTGGGTGACACGAATCTTAGTTGCCATTTATCAGCCCCATCCTGAATGTTGTCCAGATCTTGCTAAATGCATAGTAAGTAGTCTCACAACACCATGTTAAAGTCCAACAGGTTTATTTGGTAGCACGAGCTTTCGGAGTATTTCCCCTTCATCAGGTGAGTCAATCTGATGAAGAGGCAATACTGCGAAAGCTCATGATACCAATTAAACCTGCTGGACTTTAATCTGGTATTGTGAGACTATTTATTGTGCCTACCCCAGTGCAACGCTGGCAGCTCCACATCATTGCTAAATGCAGACATGGACCGATTCAGTATTTGAGGAGTCGCAAATTGGATGGTACATTGCATAATCATCAGCAAACAACCCACTTCTGAATTTATGATGGAAGGAAGGAATTAAACATCTGAAGATGGCTGGGCCTGGTGAATTCTTGCAGTGATGTCCTAGGGCTGCACCATCTTCCATTGACTGATGGGATTACTACTGATCTGAATGGATTTGTGTGGATTTTTGTGGACAAGACATAGCAGGGCAATTTATACTTTGTCAGATTGTTGCCAGCATTGTAGCTATACAGCTACAGCTTGTCAAGAAGCATGGCTATCTCAGCGGCATTGATAGATGAAGGGAATGAAACTTTATTAACTGAATTTCATTGCTGTTAAGTGTGAGGTTATCCATTGCAGTCTGGAAAAGGATAAATCCAAATATTACTTAAAAGCTGGGAGCAGTGGAGATCCTCAGGAATTATGCGTCCATTTATACAGATCTCCAAAACCTGTGGTGTGATACAGGAAACAATCTAGTAAGGCTCATGGAATGTAAACTTTACAACTACATAAGACTGCAAAGGGGAGGATGAGCTGTGTTTGTGAATTGTGGGAAGTGAGGAAGATAAAATATCAATTTCCTGATTTGGGACGAAAGTTAGTTATTAAGTTGAAGGCAGATTGAGGGTGATTGTGGTCCCCAATGGCAAGTAGTCGAGACCTGCCTTTAATATATTTGCACGTCACGATTACCTGTGAAAACACAATTTCAACAGGTTAAATTGTACCTTTGGAATGCAGCAAATGAGAAACATGCACATTTAGGTCCATGGCTGGTTGAAGGTGGTGTGCAGGAAGTGTGATGGTCTTCCCGATAGATTTAAACTGAGTAGGAGTTGCTTTTCCTGTTTGGAGAGCTTTGTTGAAGCTGGGGAGAGGAGGCATTGATGTTTGAAATTGGATGGTGGCTGCTGAAGGGGCGTGGCTGCCCCAGGGAAGGAGCAACTTACAGGGGACAGGAACATGTTCTACAGTCAGTAAGCCAAATATGATTGTGGAAAATCAAGGGTTATTCAGGGAATATCAATAGTGAGCTCCTGAGAGTTGAGAGTAACACAGAGCAGCTTAAGGATGGTAGAGGTCGAGGATGACAAGTGGCAGGCATAGGTTAACAGGGCAGGTTCCAGCGTTTCAGGGGCTAAGTGATGGTGACAGAAAGAAGCTCGAAGGTGAATGATAGTTGATCAAGCATTGTGGGTGTGGATCAGGGTCACTTAAGGACAATCCAGGACTGGAGCAACATGCCATAAAGCCTATGACACCTTCACTGTGTCCAGATTCCAACTGGACTGATGGCGAGGAGTGGATGTCTACATAGGTGCCACTTAAATATGGCAGCAGATTTCCCACACCATGACAAAATAGCAGATCTAGCAACTTCATGCCCATGCCTGCTGCGTGATTGACCAGAATTTTTGCCTCTGCATATTTAATTGGCTGGCCACTACATGGTTGCTGGCCATCAGCTCTGCTTCTTCAGCTTTGTTCCAGCTGTGCAATGCCAAGGTTACATAACAAAGAACAAAGAACAACGCTGCACGGGAAACAGGCCCATCGGCCCAACGAGCCCGCACCGCCATTTTGGTATTATGAGTGCCCTCCTCTACCTATGACCTTTGTCTACACCTATTGGGGAAGATTGAGGGAGAACTAATTTAGGGACAATTTGTTACATCAATCAGCCTAAGAGCACATTTTTGGGGTGTGGGAGGAAACCAGAGCACCCAGAGAAAACCCACACAATCATGGGGAGAATGTGCAAACTCCCTCAGACACCAGCCCAAATCCGTGTGTCTGCACAGCAAACAGTGATAGTCACTGAGCTGTCATGTTGCCCATCAAATGATCTAGTTTAAGCATACACTCATGACGTGAAGCACTAGGCAACTCTTGAAGCAACATCCAAGAGCAGCCCTCACACGGCCCACAGCGTGTATGCCCCTTGTTGATCAACAAGGAGGACTGGATCACCTGTGAAGTAAAAGAAAAAACATCAATAAACATGGAAAACTTAGACATTTACGGATTGCAGGAATAAAGCAAGTGAGCCATAACATGTGGTGGAAGGTCCAAAGGAATCAATTGATTCTCAGGGATGTCCCAAGGCTCTTAATCTTTATTTAGAAAAGTCTCCTGTATCTCTCCATCTCTTACACTTACCCCCTCTTCCAAGTCATTTATGTATACTACAAATAACAAAGGTCCCACTACTGAGCCCTACGGCACACCACGAGTTACAGACCTCCAGCTAGAAAAGGACCCTTCCATTACTACTCTCTGTCTCCCGTTACCAAGCCAATTTTCATTCCATCTAGACACCTGTCCTTGTATGGCATGAGCCTTAACCTTTTCCATCAACTGTCAAACGCCTTACTGAAATTCATGTAGACGACATCCACGGCTCGTCCTTTGTCGACCATTTTTGTCACCGCTTCAAAAAATTCTACCAGATTCGTAAGGCACAACCTCCCCTTTATGAAACCATGCTGCCCACCACTAATCAAATTGCCACACTTTAAATACGTATACATCCTATCCCTAAGAATCCTTTCCAACAACTTCCCTACTAGTGAAGTCAAACTCACCGGCTATAATTACCCGGGTTATCCCTACTACCCTTTTTAAACAACGGCACCACGTTCCACATATGTCTGGACTACCATGCACAAGTCAGGGCATTGCACCTTCAAAAGGGTATATTCACTTTGAGAGGAGTGCAACATAGGTTCATCAGAATGCCACCAAAGATCAAAGAGTTAGATTATGGACAATTACATAATTTTCTTTTGTATTCCCTGGAATATAGAGGGTTGAGGAATGGATTTCATTGAGGTTTTAGAATTGACTGGTGGGGTATAAAAAAACAGTGGTGTAAAGATATGACAGATACAGGGCTAATTTGGAACTGAGTACTGTCCTGCTCTCACACATAACCCACACTAGGAGTCAGTGCAGTTTATATAGAACACATGTAGACCTAAGCATAGAGACAATTCCTGGTTTGTATCATTTACTGCACACATGTAAATAATTCTGATAATTAATAAAAACTTATGGTTAAACTATAAAAACTCCTTTAAGATGTAGCAATCTGTAACCAACACCACATACTGAAAAGGGACATGATCTTAAAACCAGGAAAAGGCAATTCAGGAGGTAAGTTCAGAAGCACTTCTTCATACAAAGGGTAGAACATTATCTATAATAAAAGTAGACATTAGCTCAATTAATAACTTTAAGTCTATTATCAGTATTTTTTTCCAGGATATTAAGGTATGTGAAACCAAAGCAGGTGCACAAAGTTAAGAAACAGATCTTCCAGGATCTCACTGAATAGTGGCAAACAGACTCAAAGACAGGAAAGGAGGGCTGGAAATAGATCCATGGGTACATTAGGAGAAAGTACCTGGCTTCAAGGTCTCCCTACTGGGTTTAATAGCTGCCAACATTGCTTGCATTCATGTCTTCTCTAATCTCTCAGATTGCTTAGCAACATCCTCTAACATTCTTCAGGTAACTCTTGGTCCTGCTGTTCCACAACTATGTCTCTTGAACAGAAAAAAATCCTCTGAAGACATCAGAGATGTATTTCATCATGCCTATTGTCGACTCAATGCTGGATTTGTTGATGTCAAGAAGTTCTGCTACAAGCTTAGGCACAGGAATATCCTTGGTCTCCATAATCTCAAACAGCTAAAAGGGCAACACTGCAGATGCTTGGGAACACCAGCACTGGAAGTTCTCCTCCAAGTCACACATCATCCCGGCATGAAACTATTGCTTCATTGCCACTGGGTCAAAATCCTGTAACTTCCTCCCTAACAGCACTGTGGGTGTACCTACATGGAATGGATTACGGTGGCTGAAGAAAGCAAACACTGCCACCTTCTCAAGATCATTTAAGGGTGGATAATCTATATTGGCATAGCCAGCAATGCCCATGTCCCATGAAATGATAAATAAATGACTCCAATTTCTTTACCTTTGATTTAGTCATTTTTCTTCCAATAGCAGAATCATTCATTATCTTCACAATACATAACAATAATTTAAGATATTTTGTTACAAATAAACCAGTCTGTAATTGGTTCCAAAACAACCTTACAGAGCAATTAAGAAATATACTGAGTCACAGGCATCATGTCACATTGTAAAATGATTGTTAGTTTGGTTAGAGGTGTTAAAAATGAAAGGTGGGAGGTGTAGGAGGATTTGATGAAAACGTTTTTTACCCAGAGGATGTTGACAGTTTGGAATGCATTGTCTGCAAGGTAGTGGAGATAGGATGCTTCATATCCTTTTAAAAAGTATCTGGATGAGTAGATAGCATGCCATAACATTGAAGGCTATGATCCAAGTGCTAGCAAGTGGAAGTAGGTGGGCAGGTTTCAATATTGGTGTAGATTCATGGGCCAAAGGGCCTCTTCTGCACTGTAATATTCTGTGATTCTGTTAAATGTATTAATTTGGCATTAAGGTCGGAAAAAACCTTTATCATAGAGAATATCATAATGGGAAGATATAAAGTGCCTCAGGTCTATTAATAATAATTAGATCTGAATCATTCTAAACCAACAAAAATGTTCTAGATATAGGACATTGGACTTTAACATAACAGTTCATTGTGTCTAAAGGAGAAGTGTACTCTGAGATTGCTATTTTGTGCTGGTTGGTTTTGGGGGTGTTTTTATATCAAACTTCATGACTGTTTGGAGAAATTTTAAAGCTTTGATTCTTCAATAGTGCTTTTGTTCTCAATAATTATTTATTTATTGTACTGTAAACCAGTTTATGCAAACATTTACTTTGCCTAATACCCTAAATTTCACATAAATAGTAACTTAAAAAATGCAATTAATATTAAGATGTTTACTCAGAGTTGCCAAATTCAATAAGATGCTTTGTTTATGTGGAGCAGATATGAAAATGTTGTAGATCCCATCCTCAGATAAAACCTATTGTGCCTTTTTGTAGATAATACAGTCCACTGTTTAAATGGGATATCAACAATGGATAATCTCTCATTTAAAAGATATTATCAATGATGTAGCAATCACTAATGCAGTACAGCCTTCCAGCATTAAGCACAAGACCTGAGTTAAAGGTCAAGCATTCAACCTCCTGCTGCAATATTACCAGATGCTGCAATATTACCAGTTTGTATCAATGTCAATGCTACACACACATTGTGCTGTGACATGAATCCTAGATTCTATTATTCTGCGTATGCTTGTCTGGTTTCCATAACACACGCTTAAAATTAAACCAGAAGTTTTCTAGATTTGCCAGAGCTGGAATTTCCAATCCAGAATGATATTTGGGCTTAATTACAAGATACTTGTGTTTGAGATGGAGATTATGGGGAGCAGGTTATGGGGATCCAGTTCTACTCCATGTCACCATTTACACTGATCCTCCAGTTCAGTAGCGAGGAAGTCCTGCGCTGTTGGAGGTGCTGTTGTTCTGAAGAAGTTTTAAAGCAGGTAATGTACAAAAAGGAATAAAGAGTTTCCCCCTTCTTCCTTGGTAACATTCCACCCTCAATTAACTACTGGAAAACAAATTAATTGAACTTTCAACTCAATGGGTGAGATTTTCAGTCCTTCCTGCCACCGGAATCTTCTGGTCCTGCCAAAGGTACCTCCCCCATGGTGGGATTCCTAATGGCAGGGTGGGTGAGCCATGCAGAACACCATAATTATCAGCTGGACTCTAAGATCCCACCAACGGCCAATAGCGAGCTGCCTCCACTGCCAGAAAATATGCCTCTGGAAGGCTGGAAAATTCCTCCCACTGTTAATCAGGGGTGGGGGGGGGGGGGGGGGTAATTTTCCAGGGACAAATCAGTAGTTCTGCTTGACTGCACAACATTTCAACAGTAATCCATTGCATTTGAAATACTCTGAGAGATATCTGAAAAACTGATGAAGACATTACATGACTATCCTTAGAACTATAGAACCATAGAAAAGTTACAGCACAGAAGAAGGCCATTCAACCCATTTTGTGTATGCCAGAGTGAGGACACCCCGGTGCCTTTCTAATCCCACCTTTCTGCCCCAGGCCCATGGCCCTGTAGCTTAAAGCACTTAAGGTGGAGAGCCAGGTACTTTTTCAAAGATTTTAGAGCCTTCCTCCTTATAATTCCACAATAGCTTTGTTTAATTTCCAAATTTAATTCCAATATGGCTGCAGAACAGAGATGAACGTTAGAATGGAAAAGCTGTGAAAGCATGAAAGGATAATTAGTAAAACAAAAGCAAAATCTAGAAATCTGAAATATGAACAAAAAGTGCTGGAAACACTCATCAGGTCTGACAGCATCTGCGGACAGAGAAACAAAGTTAATATTTCAAACTCACCTGATTCATTCATATCTCTTGACAGAAATCTGCTTTCTTACCTGTTCCAGCCTACATGTAACTCCAGAAGCTCAGTAATGTGGTTGAAGCTTAAATGCCCCCAGGGATGGGCAATAAATGTTGGCCCAGCCAGCAATACCCACATCCTGTAAATGAATAGCAAAAAAAGTCAAGGGCATTTCTTCAGAACTTTTAAAAGATAATTGCTGTTATCTGTGCAGAAGATCATTGTGCTTGAATATACAGGTGTAATTCATAAAAGGGCAATGTCATCACATTTGGGAATTCCTGACCAATGAAGGCGAATAAGCAGGATCAGTATAAAAGGCTGTAATATTGCACATGTTAGCACCCCAGCAACCATTCAATCTGACACAGTACTGATCTTTCCAGTTTCATCAATATTCCATCAGAAATTGCCAAATGAGTCAGAAATGACCAATGCCATGATGGTATCATTGCATCAGCAAGCAAATTACTGAAGAGAATTTGATTTGATTTACTACTACACTGGGATACAGTGAAAACTATTGTATCTTGTGCGCTGTACAGACAAAGCATATCGTACTTGGAGTACATAGGGGAGAAGGAAAGAAGAAGGTGCAGAATATAGCTAAGGTATAGAGAAAGATCAACTTCATATAAGGTAGGCCCATTCAAAAGTCTGATGGCAGCGAGGAAGAAACTGTTCTTGATTCATAGGGTCATAGAATCATAGAGATTTACAGTATGGAAACAGGGTCTGTGGCTCAACTTGTCCATGCTGCCCTTTTTGTTTAAACCCCTAAGCTAATCCCAATTGCCTGCATTTGGGCCTTATCCCTCCATACCCATTTTACCCACGTAATGATCTAAATGCTTTTTAAAAGCCAAAATTTTACTCATCTCTACTACAACCTTTGGCAGTTTGTTCCTTACATTCACTACCCTCTCTGTGAAAAATTGTTCCTTTGGACACTTCTATGTCTCTCCCCTTTCATCTTAAACCTATGCCCTTTAGTTTTAGACTCCTCTAACTATGGAAAAAGATATTGACTATGTAATTGATCTGTGCCCCACATTATTTTATAGACCTCTATAAGATCACCCCTCAGCCTCCTATGCTCCACAGAAAAAAGTCCCAGTCCATCCAGCCTTTCCTTATAACTCAATCCATCAAGTCCAGGTAACATCCTAGTAAATCTTTTCTGCACTCTTTCTAGTTTAATAATATCCTTTCTATAATAGAGTGACCAGCATCGCACACAGATTCAAGTGTGGCTTTACCAATGTCTTTACAAATTCAACAAGACATTGCAGCTCCTGTATTCAATGTTCTGACCAGTAAAACCAAGTATGCTGAATGTCTTCTTCACTACTCAGTCCACCAGTGACTCCATTTTCAAGGAGCTATGAACATGTACCCCTTGATCTTGTTGTTCTGTAATTCTCCCCAATGCCCTACCATTAACTGAGTAAGCCCTGCCCTGGTTCAATCTACCAAAATGTGTCACCTCTCATTTGTCTAAATTAAACTCTTTCTGCCGTTCCACTCGCCCAATTGATCATGATCTCATTGCAATTGAAGATAACTTTCTTCACTGTTGGTTAGTATGTGATCTCAGACTTTGTATTTTTTTCATAGAATCATAGAATCCCTACAGTACAGAAGGAGGCCATTTGGCCCATCAAGTCTGCACCAACCACAATCACACTCAGGCCCTATCCCTGCAACCCCACATATTTACCCTGGTAATCTCCTGAAACGGGGGTCAATTTAGCATGGCTAATCAAGCTAACCCCACATCTTTGAACTATGAGAGGAATCCAGAGCACCTGGAGGAAACCTACGCAGACACGAGGAGAATGTGCAAATTCCACACAGTGACCCAAAGCCAGAATTGAACCCAGACTCCTGGTGCTATGAGGCAGTCATGCCATTCCCAATGGAAGAAGGTAGAAGAGAGTATGTTCAGGGTGCATAGTGTCCTTGATTATGCTGGCTGCTTTTCCGAGGCAGCAGGAAGTGTAGACGGAGTCACTGGATGAAAGATTGTTTTGCATGATGGACCAGGCTACCATTCACAACCCTTTGTGGTTTCTTGCAGTCATGGTCAGAACAGGAGCCATACCAAACTTGATTAGCATCACATCTACAAACGTCCATTCCTTCTACCACCAGAGCTCAATAGCTGCAGTGTGAACTATCTACAAGATGTGCTACAGAAACTCACAGCACCTTCAAAACTCACAACCACTTCCATCTAGAAGGACAAGGGCAGCAGTACATGGGAACATTACTAGGTGCAAGATCGCCTCCAAACCACTCACCATCCTGACTTGGAAATATATCACTGTTCCTTCGCAGTCGGTGGGTCAAAATCCTGGAATTCCCTCTCAAATGGCATTGTGGGTCAACCCATAGCACCTGGACTGCAGTGATACAAGAGGCAGCTGGCCATCATATTCTCAAGGGCAACTACAAATGGGCAATAAATGCTGGCCAGCCAGTGATGCCCGTGTCCCATAAATGAATTTAAAAGAAGCTGTGATACATCTGGACTGGATGTTTTCTATGGCGCTTCTATAAAAGTTGATGAGAGTCAAAACAGACATGCTGAATTTTCTTAGCCTCCTGAGAAAGTAGAAGCTTTGGTTGGATTTCTTAACTGCGGAAGGAACAAAACAGGTTGCTGGCGATCTGGATACCTAGAAACTTGAATCTCTCGACCATTTCCACTTCTACCATCGAGGTAGACGTTTCAGTAGGGGAGCAGTTTGGGAACAGTGACCACAGTTCGATTAGCTTTGATGTACTGATGGATAAAGATAAGTGTAGCCCTCAAGTTAAGGTGCTAAAATGGGGGAAGGCTAATTACAACAATATTAGGCAAGAACTGAAGAATATAGATTGGGGCAGATGTTTGACGGCAAAGCAACATCTGGCATGTGGGAGGCTTTCAAGTGTAAGTTGATAGGGTTTCAGGACCAGCACATTTTTGTAAAGATGAAGGATAAGTATGGCAAGTTTGGGGAACCTTGGATGACGAGAGATTTTATCAGCCAAGTCAAAGAGAAAAAGGAAGCTTTTGTTAAAGCTAAGAGGTGAAAACACACAAAGCAAGTGTGGAATACAAGGAAAGTAGAAAGAAACTTAAACAAGGACGAAGAAGGGCTAAAAGGGGTCATGAAAAAGCATTGGCCAGCAGGATTAAGAAAAATCCCAAGGCTTTTTATACATATATTAGGAGCAAGAGGGTGGTCAGTGAGAGGATTGGCCCACTCAAGAACAAGGGAAGGGATCTATACGTGGAGCCAAGGAAATGGGTGAGGTATTAAATAAGTACTTTGCGAAAGTATTCACCAAAGAGAAGGACTTGATGGATGATGAATCTGGGAAAGGATGTGTAAATAGTTTGAGTCATGTTGAGATCAAAAAGAAGAAGGTATTGGGGTTCCTAAGAAACGTTAAGGTAGACAAGTCCCCAGAGCCTGATGGGATATACCCTAGAATACTGAGAGAGATCCGGAGGAAATTGCTGAGACCTTGAGGGAAATCTTTGTATCCTCACTTGCTACAGGGGAGGTCCCAGAGGATTGGAGAATAGCCAAAGCGTTCCTTCGTTTAAGAATAATTCAGGTAATTACAGTGTTTGGTTATTTCAAAATACTGTACTGATTGTCAGTAAACAATTATGGTGCTAATTGTATTGTGCCCCAGCCTGTTTATAAAAGTTCACATTTAGTATTTCTCTTTTTTTATTATTGATGTTGGCACAGCTCTCTAGTCCTGCGACTGTAATAGATATTCATGGCAGGCACACATTGCTAAACTACCTGCAAGTCATCAATCACCAGCAATCATCACAGTCTCTGTGAAGGCAAACACCATCGCATACACCATTAGTAACTTCATACACAGACTGCCTGAAGGGACGGTGTTACATTGAAACTTGAGTCTCCATCTGTGATAAACTGAGCATCCCATTTTCATGAATACCCTAAATATTTTTGGTTCCCTTGCCGGAAGAAAGCTAAGGTTTCACTTCCACAACAAAAGCACTGATAGGCTAACGCAGGAAATAAAGTATCTTTTCTGCTTTTGGTGCAGTTCACACAAAGAAAGTTTCGATAGAAAGAATCAATTGCCAAAGAATATGCTTACTGTTGACTATCCTGGTCAGTTTACACTGACTTAATTATCCTTGAAGCCAATTGGAGCGCGAACAAATTCTATAGGGAAATTACAGAAAACCACTGAGCCTGGCAAAACGTGAAGCAAATGGAAAGTTAAGTAAGGTGTGGAAATAGGAACAAGTACAGAAACATACAGGGAATTGCAAAAAAAAGATAGAAATAAGTAGTTAATCTCACCCAAAGACTTGGATGATTTAAACTTTGAGGGAATTGAGGTTGAGTGATACTTTGTTCTGGAAAATTTAATTCTTAAGTGCCTTTTAGTAAGAGTCATTTGTGTATTTTTGTGTTCAGAAAGGGCAGCATGGTGGCACAGTGGTTAGCCTCACAGCACCAGGGAACCAGTTCAATTCCAGCCTCAGGTCACTGTGTGGAGTTTGCACATTCTCCCCACATCTGCGTGGGTTTCCTCTGGGTGTTTTGGTTTCCTCCCACATCCAAAGATGTGCATGTTAGATTATTGGCCATGCTAAATTGACCCTAATCAGGGGGATTAGCAGGGCAAATATGTGGGGTTATGGGAATAGGGCTTGGGGAATGGGAGGGAGTTGTGGTCAGTGCAGACTCAATTGGCCAAATGGCCTCCTTCTGTGCTGTAGAGATTCTATGAATGAAATTGCACTCAAAGTGTAGCTGAAGCTTTCTGGAATTAACTTGGAGAGATAAGATTTACAAACAAAATCATAGAATGGTTTTTATCTCATTCCTAATGGAAATCCTGTTAGCATTTAGATAACAAAGACAACGTGAATCAATCTAACACATTTAAAATAGAAGATATTCCAAGGAGCTACACAGAGGAAAAATTCAGCCCAAAGTAGATTTCAAGTTAAAGAAAGAAATATTGGGAGGGGTCCAAAAGCTTGGTCAGAAAAGTAAGCATTAGAAGACGGGATGGAGTTGGAAAGGTGAAAACATTTAGGGAAGGAGTTCTGTAAAGTGAAGTTGAGGTGGTTGCAAGCATAGTGGCAGACATTGGCAAAAAATGGAAAAAAATACACATTCAACTGGAATCAAAAGATCAAAGATTGTAGAACTGAAGGCAATTACAGAGATAGGAAGGGGGCAAGACCATGAAAGTAATTAAACATAGATTGAACATTTGTACGTTTGAAACATTGGGACTGCTATCAGAGTTGTGAATTTGCACATCAAGGCAGGAATCTTACCACTGTTCACATCAGTGGGATTTTCCCATCCCACTGCAGTGAACTGAGATTTATCTGGCTATCAAATTCTCCAACTTCACTGCAGCAGGAGCGTGGTGTGAATGGCAGTAAGATCGCGCCCATAATCTTTCCTTGATGTTCCAGCAGGATCTCCTCCCATTCTGCCCAAGGTCCTTAAACTCGTCACATCAACACCCTCAAACTGAGCCTTCTGCGAACTGCTGATGTCACCATAAAACGCTAGCAGCACTAGCAAAAAACACAAAGATGATATTCTTAATTTAATGTTTCCAAAAAATAAACAATAGGCAGCTAATGTTCGCTCTAGAGCAAAGCTCTAAGGCCTAGTGATTCTGATGTGTTTATCTGTCTGCAGCTTAGGAAGTTGTAAACTTCCAAATAACATACTTGGGATAGCATGATTGGGCAACCTCGAGGAACTTTAGGCACAGGTACCTAAGTCATGCTCTTCCTAAATGTTTAAACAATTTATTTACATTTTAACAGCTGTAAAATGTCAAACAGCTTCTAATATATACAAATCCACAGAGCAGCGCACAAAATTTCCCATAATAAGTCATTAGTTATGCACTCAGAAGAACCAATTTCCTTGATTACTAATTATAAATGCATTGTTCATAAGCATGACTTTGTGACTTTTTCTACATATAAAAAGGGGAAACCTGCTCCTGAGTGTGGAAAAAGAAGTGTCATACTTGTGCAATGAGGGAATTCCCTGGACAACATGGGGATGACCTAAACTACATTTCAACCGTTATGCTTAATCTGTGAGATAGAATAGAATCCCTGCAATGCAGAAGGAGACCGTTCGACCTATTGAGTCTGCACTGACCAGAAGATCTCGGTAAGGATAGAAGAAGAGAAAGAGTTGTAAAAATAGTACTGTTATATCATGGGTGATTTTAATCCTTATATTGAATGGACAAATCAGGTTGCCAAAGGTAGTCTGGATGATGAGCTAGTAGAGTGTATTTGGAATAATTCCTTAGAGCAATACATTCTGGTGCCAACAAGGGAGTAGCTTATTTTAGGCCTAGTAATATGCAATGAGACACGTCTTGATAAATGAATCACAAAGTACAGCTAGTGGTTATGAAGACAAATGGAATGTCGATGTTTAGTTAAAAGGGAGCTAAGTATAAAAGTTGGGGAGCATTACTATAGTTATACAGGACCTTAATGAGTCTATATCTGGAGATATGGCTACAGTTTCTGTCTCTTTACTTAAGACAGATTATGGGAATGGCTCCTATGTGGGGCCTTAATTTGTTAATTTCACTGCTCATCTCCATAAGTTGCTGATTCCTTCGGGTGCTCCGGTTTCTTTCCACAGTCCAAAGATGTGAGGTGGATTAGCCATGGTAAATACACGGGCTGGCAGGGAGAAGGGGAGGGCTCTTTTGGACAGTCGGTGCAAAATTATTGGGCCATACGGGTTCTTTCTGCATTGTGAGGGTTCTATGGTTCCCACGACAACCTGCCTCCAAGAAAGTGAGAAGTTTACAGCAGAGTTACTTCCATTTATCTCATAAATTTATTGCTACCCCGCGGTGGCGCAGTGGTTAGCACTGCTGCTTCAAAGCACCAGGGACGTGGGTTTGATTCCTGGCTTGGATGGCTGTCGGTGCAGAGTTTGCACATTTTCCCCTTGTCTGCATGTGTTTCCTCCAAGTGTTCTACTTTCCTCCCATAGTCCAAAGGATACTCTGTTTAGGTGCATTGACCGTGCTAAATTCTCCCTCAATGTACTCAAACAGGCACTGGAGTGTGCTGACTGGGGGATTTTCACAGTAACTTCATTCCATGTAAGCCTACTCGTGACAATAACACATGGTGAGGATATTAATATTATTGAAATATCACTATCGAGGAAGGTTAATCAAACTTTAAGCAAAAGTTTTAGCAGATGATTGAGATTCATAATCTAAACTGTTGGTTAGTCTCATTTAAGAAAACAGCAAGTAACTTGCTTGAATATCAGCCCAAAGTTAGTGTTTAGTGCAAACTATTTAATGTTAGATCATTGGGTTTATGCTGGAATGTCTTTAACATCTAGTTGAAGGATATAATGAACAAAATTATAGCCCTGTTTTGAAATAAATTTATAAGTACCACTGATGAAAGGAAGTTAAATTGTAATAAATTCAGCTTAAAAGTTACAAATTAAAGAGTTTATACTTATATAACTGCTTTCAATGTACTTTAACATAATGCCAAAAAATCAAAATGCAGTTAACTTTATAATTATAATTATACATTCTTCTGTGCTATCTATAATCTTGATTTGAAAGAAGGAACTCACATTTCTGAGGTGCTTTTCATGTCTTCAGGACATCACAAAGCTCTTTACAGCTAACTAAATACTTTAGAAGTGTAATCATTATTGGAGGAATTACAGGCTAAAACACACAGATTTCAAAAAAAATGTTTATTTCTCTTCTCATTCTATTGCACTTTCCCTCCTTCAGCAATTTCACTGCAGGAATCTCATACCAGCAATCTGACCCCAGACATGAGTAGGTCTGAGTCAGGTGCGAGGTTAAAATATTAAAGATTTGAATCCCAACCCCAACCCATCCACTTGCAGTGTTAATGGAGATGGACCAGGTGACAGAGAGCCAGCCAAGTTCCAGGAGTTGAGTTAGCGATTGAGCTATTATCATTATTGGATTGCATTCTTATTCACCATTTCCAATATAACTCTGAACAGCTGGATATCCTGAGCTTTGGTGCAGGGGAAATCACAACCAAACCCTTGCCTTTGGGCTCTCAGGGAAGGTCACTCATTCATAAGATCAGACCATAAGCTATAGAAACAGAATTAGGCCACTCAGCCCATTAAGTCTTCTCCACCATTCAATCATGGATGATAAATTTCTCAACTCCATTCTGGCCTTTGTTTCTTTTTCTCATGCTCTAGTAATCTAGTCTTTTGTTCCCTTCTTTTATTCCTCTTTCTGTACCTAATTTATTATTGAACTCACCCTTTCCAACTTACACCTTCCTTGTTCAGGTTTTAAGCTGTTCATTTCACAAACCTTCAATCTGATCAATTGAGGAGAAAGCCAGTTTCTCTTGCACTGTTACACTCAGGTTCCCGATGCCCTATGGAAAGCATCTCCAAGCTTCCAGCTCACGTTCACAGCAACTTGCCATGCAAGTTATTGTCAGTTTTCAATTATTAAATGAGCGAGTCTATCAACAATTGGTGCCAATCGTTGATTTACCACAAAAATTATTGGACTGTTCTGGTTCAAAGGAGTGTAAAGTCTTGTAATTGCTACTTTGAATGGCATGATAATAATGAAGAAAAAACACTGAATTACACCTGGAAATTTTGAACTTTAAATAAGAACTGTGAGTTTTTCAAAAACATACAAACCAAAGATGTCACAGAATGTAAAGTCAGTCATGGCTGAATTGCTTGGGTGGGGTGGTACTCTGAGAGACACTGGATCTTCACCTTGATTCCAGATAAAATACTTCTAACGTACACAGAAACTAATTGCCATCTCTGGTTGAGACAGTGAGATATTATTGGAGATGAATATCATCTCATCAAGGGATAAATTATGTTTATGGAGTTTGCAAAGACTAGGATAAGCTGCACACACGTGTGTGTGTGTCATCCAAAATTCTGTTGGTCATATCTTAACTCAGAGCAAGTCCTGTTACTCCGTGCTCGCTGACAAATATTGACTCCCTTGATTGTAAAATTCTCATCCTTGTTTTCAAATCCTTCCATTGCTTTGGTCTTCCCACTCTCTGAAATCTCCTTCAGCAACACGACTCTCCAAGTGTAATGATCCCAGCTGATGCTAATACTGGACAAGTCAGATCCCACAATTTCTTTTAGATTGTCTGACGAGGAAAGGTTGAACAGGCAGGGCTTTTTCCCTCTGGAGTTTAGAAGTGACCTGGTTAAAATATTAGATTATGAGTGGTCTTGACAAGGTGGACATGAAAAGGATGACTCTTCTTCTGGGTGAGTCCAGAACTAAGGAGCATTGTTTAAAACCAGGGGTCACTTTTTCAGAAATGAGGAGAGGTTTTTTTCTCTTAGAGGGTTGTGTGACTTTGGAACTCTTTGCCTCAGGGCCACTGGTGGTGGGTCATTGAATATTTTTAAAACAGAGGTACCACAGAATCACACAGTGCTGAAGAGGCCCTTCAACCCATCAAGTCTGCCCCTACACATGAAAACCACTCAACCTACCTACCTAATTTACCAGCACTTGGCCCAGAGCCCTGAATATTATAATGTGCAAAGTGCCCTATGATCATAGATGAATGATCATAGAAAGTCCCTGCACTTTCCTGCCTTGCCTCCAACAGCAGCCTGGGATGCAATTCATCCAGGCCTAGGAATTTATCCATTTTTAAGCCTGTCAGAGTCATCACTACCTCCTCATTTTCAATGTCAAACTGTGAAAATTCCTTCCAGTCCCTTTTCCTGAGTAAAATGTTGGCTAGAGAATTGAAGAAGAGAAATGTTATTTGGGAGATCTCTTAATCTGAGTGGTTAACATATTCTGATTGATAATCTGAGTGGTTAACATACTCAAAGAGAATCCTGTTCTTGAAGAATGTGTAGTCCATTTTAAAATAAGAACACATGCATTCCCTTGCTAACTATTTTCCTCGCATAGATTAGCATTGCATGCACTATATACTTAAAAAAACATTGCCTTTCATGTTTGACAAATCATTTTTTGCTTATTTGCCAAATACATGTTGCAATAATATAAATTGTGTTAAAAACACATTATTGCACCATGAAAGCTTCATTGCATTGTTACTACATTATCACAATAAAAATGATAGCCAAATCATCCCCCTCTGTTGAATCTGTGGTGGGAGAGAGCCCATGAACAGGCCTCCGCCCCTTCTGCAAATGGAGGCCCTTAAAATTCCAATTCATACCTGATTACCATAAAGGGCTCATTCCCCCAACCGCTTTGTGGGACTCTCAACAGGGGAATTGCCACAACCAAATTCTTGCCTTTGGACTCCCAGGAAGGGTCACTCATTCATAAGATCAGACTATAAAATATAGGACCAGAATTAGGCCACTTGGCCCATCGAGTCAGCTCTACCATTAAATCATGGATGATAAATTTCTCAACTCCATTTTCCTGCCTTTTCCCCATAACCTTTGATCCCCTTGCAAATCAAGACCTATCTGCCTCTGTCTTAAATACACTTAATGATCGAGTGCCCACAGCTTTCTGTGGCAATGAATTCCATAGATTCTCCACCCTCTGGCTGAAGAAATTCCTCCTCATCTCAGTTCTAAAGTGTTGACCCTTTACTCAGACCTATGCTCTTGAATCCTAGTCCCTCTTACTAATGGAAGCATCTTCCCCATGTTCACTCTATCCAGGCTTTCAGTGTTCTGTAAGCACTCAGTGCTTGGCCGAGAGTACCCGGGCGGTTCACTGATTGAGAATGGGGAAGGTTGGGGGAAGGGGGGGAGGGCACTGAGACACAGCTCCCTGTTGACATCCCTCTTTGTGACCCCATCCCACAATTCCATCCTGCCATCACTCATCTGAAATCCAGTAATGATTCGAGGTCTGAGGTGGCTGTTCCACCTTTCGCAGCCATTGCCCCTTGATGGTACTGGTTCATCTGTGATTGGTTGGTAGTTCTTGATGAGTGTAATTTCTGCTCCTTGCATGCCTAATGTCTGTCGCTGGCCTGCTCAATGATGCAGTCTGCCTTCCCAGAAAGAGGCCAGACAGGACTCTCTCTGACTCTCAAGCCGAGAGCCCGCTGTTAGGTTCTGGCCAATGTATCACTTTCATCTTTTCTCCGCCCTTGATGTGGAAAGCAGTTATCCTTTAAAAGCCAAACTGTGTGCATGCTAAACGCTGGACTTTGAAAGCCATTTTGCACAACATTTTTGTGCTGTGATGATTTTGTAATGAACCTAAGCTGCAATGAAGTCACCAGAGATAATTTGGAAAGGGGCGTGGGCAAGCAGCAGTGAAGACACGTTCAATTAAGTAAATTAAACCCAAAATCTGATTTCAATAAAGATCAAGGCAGATGTGTTGATGTTATGGTAATATCTAACCCCTGGAGAAATCTTTGTAAATAAACGAATTCATGTTGATAAAGATCTCGTAAGCAATGAAACTGCATTCTTGCAATGTTCTGTTGACATAGAAATAGTTGCATTGAAGTCCTGAGGTATAAAAGGATACTTATTCCCAAATTGTTTCAATGTGCCAAAAGGCAATTCAGCTGCAACTCTATATGGACTTTAGTTCAACCAAAGAAGCTGTAAAAACCAATAAACCTTATTCTTCAAGCTGAAAGTTGTGGGAAAAAACTATCCATGTGATTTCCCATGATCTTTAAGCCATGCCTTGAGCTATCTGTCTCCGACTGTGTACTGAGTTTCAGAGATCACTGAAATGATTTGTCTTATCTTGTGACCTGGCAATCAGTCGGAGGAGTATCTGCTATAACTCTATCATCAAAATAGGCTGTTTCCATTTATGCCTCAACTTACAACAAGTGATCCAAATGGACAAGAACCTGCTGAGATAGGAAATGGAAACAGAATGAAGGTTTGTACTTTGCCAGATTCATCATACGGTGCAAACTGTACACAGATACAATCCCAGTTTAGAAGAATTAGACCGCAGTTCAATAATATATAGTTTTTATAACAAATACACAGAATATAAAAGAGCATTAAGCAAGAAGTGGACACGTTGCCACTCATTCTAATCATGTACAACTTGCAATGTCATGGCATGCCTCTTGTACTGTGTCATGTTTGTGGTTGACCCTGTTTGCAAATGGCATTACTCTCTAAGTGTCACTCTGCTGAAGCTGAACCTGTGAATACCATTGTTCTCCAGCGTTGCCAATAGAACTGACACATGATAGTTTGCAATGGATCAGCCACTTTGACAGTGCAGCTTTATATTAACAGGGGCTGGTCTAGGAACATAGGAATCAGGAGCAGAAGTAAGTAAATTCAGCCCTTTGAGCCTGCTCCACCATTCAATCAGATCATGGCTGATTTCTCCCTGGTCTCAAATCCACCTCCCCATCTATTCCCCAGGTCCCCTTATCCCTTTTTTATTAGAAATATTTATCTCCTTCTTGAAACCATTCAATGATTCAAACTCTACCACGTTATGGGAAGCAGAGCTTCGGTTGGGAAAGCAACACCTGTTTTAACTAGTAATCATAGAATCATAGAATCCGTGGAGTGCAGAAGGAAGTCATTTGGCCCTTTGAGTCTGCACCGACCACAATCCCATCCAGGCCTTTTCCGCATAACCTCATATATTTACCCTGCTAATTCCCCTGATACCAAGGGACAATTTACAAAGCTAATCTTCCTAACCCAGACATCTTTCGACTGTGTGAGGAAACTGGAGCACCTGGAGAAAACCCATGCAGATATGGGGAGAATGTGTAGACTCACACAGTGGATGGGATTTTAATGGCCTTCCTCGATCTTGACTGGAAATTCCCGCCTGAGGTCAATGGACTTTTCTCTTATCCGCCTTTTGCCCGCTCTGATTGTGTGGCAAATGGGGCGGTAGAATTCTGGCGAGTGTTGTGTTTTAATTGACAGGAACCCTGGCTGGAAATCAGTCTATTTGAGAGGTTTGGCTTCCAGATGGGTGGACTGCAGTCTGGAGTAGGCTGCAGCCGTAAGTAGAGAGCCAGCAACTGCACTGGAAAGTTGTGGGTGGGTGAATTGAGATCCGATTCCAGCAGGGAAGGGACCAATCCCTGATGCTGGGGCAAGGAATGGTGAGATCCCAGATCTGGGATAGTTTTTGAATGGGGCAGGGTTTCTCTGATCCCAGAGAAGCCAATAAACTTGGAAGGGCCAGGAGGGAGCAGTTCCAATTCTTTCCTGGAGCACAAGGAGAGTTTTCTTGATGGGACGTGGGCGTCACTGGCAAGGGCAGAATCATTCCTAAATGCCTTTGAGAAGATGCTGGAAAGACATCTGCCTGAATAGGTTAAATGTCACTAAAGCTGATTGAAGTATTAACCAAATTATGCAGTCAATTATTTGCAGAGAATTCATACCAGCAGCCCTCAGAGACAAAGAAAGAAAGCTGACATTTGGCTTTCTCTTCTGGTATAAAGAATTCCCAATGGATCAAAGCTGTTCCTTTAGATTGACATTTCATAGACTTCTAACAAAGTGAGTCATTTCCCATTCGGTCCTATTATGTTGAATTCCTCAATCTTTCATAACCCATTCTCATAAAAAAATAAGCAAAATGCTGGAATTTGAAACAAGATCTGAGAACTTGGTCTCCAGCATCTATCAGGAGAGAAACACGATTAACATTCAGAGTCGTGGACCTTTGTTGGAAGGAGAAATGTCAGAGTACAAGAACCTGCAATAAAAAGGAGCTACTTTAAGGACAAACAACAGATAAGCTGATGTGAGAGGGGGAGGGGGTGTTGTATATTGAGGCAATATGTGGATGGAGTATTTTAAAAAAAGAAAATGAAAGGATGTTCAAGATGGAGGAGAAATGTCAATATCAAAAGTCACTGAAATCACAATTTGAGTCCCGAGGACTGCAACATGTCCAATGAGGAGATAAGATCCTGCTTCTCCAGGCTTAACTGGAGCATTGCAGTGAGCCAAAGATGGATGGTGTACCGTGTTTAGTGCTGCTACCTCACAGCTCCAGAGACCAGGGTTCAATTCCTGGCTTGAGTCACTGTCTGTGTGGAGTCTGCAAGTTCTCCCCGTGTCTGCGTGCGTTTCCTCCCATAGTTCAAAGTAGCTACCTCCACTACTGCTCCTCACAGCCCACTCTATGTAAGGACCCCATCCCATTCTCCCAGTTTCTCCACCTCCATTGTGTCTGTTCTGATAATACCACCTTCAAGAATGGTGCTTCTGACTTGTCTATTTTTTTCCCCTTCGCTGAGGTTTCCCCACCTGTGGTTAACAGGTCATTCAAACAAACTTGACCCATTTCCCACATCTCTGCCTTCACCCCTTCCCCTTCTTCCCAGAACCACTATAGCATCCCCATTTTCCTCCCTTTTACACCCCATTAGCCTCCACATTCAAAGGATCATCCTCTGCTTAGGTGTATTGGCTATGCTAAATTGCCTCTTATTGTCCTGGGATGTGTAGTTAAGAGAGATTAGTGGTATAAATATGTGTGGTTACGGGGATGATCCTGGGTGAGATTGTTGTCGTTGCAAATCTATGGACTGAATGGTCTTCTGCACAGTAGGGATTCTATGATTTCTACGATTATGGGCATGAAAGCAAGATGCTAAATTAAAATGGCAAGTGATTGGAAGGTTGGGGTCAAAGAAGCTGCCCAGACTGTATTCTGTCTCCCCAGTATAAAGGAGACCATATTGGGAGCAGCAACTACAATAAACCAAATCAAAGGATGTGCAACTAAAACATTGTTTAACCTGAAAGGAGCATTTGGAGTGAGGAGGGTGAGATAAATGAGCAGGAATTAAACCTTCTGCAATTGCAAGGGAAGGTGAGTTGGGAAGGGTATTGGTATTTGAGTGTGATGGATGAGTGGATCAGGGTGTCATGGAAGGAACAGTCCCTGCAGAATACTGACAGGAGGAGTAGTGGGAAGAGGTGTTTGATGTTAGCCAAATGCTGGAGGTGATGGAAATAACTCAGTAAGAATTTAGCAACACCAATTTATAATCCAACCGATTTATTTGATAGTAAAAAAGCGAGCTTTCGACTCTTGTGTCTTCCTCAGGCAAATGCAGTGTTGGATTATAAATTGGTGTTGCTAAATTCTTACTGAGTTCTTACCACCCCAATCCAACGCCGGCATCTGTACACGGTGATGGAAATGGCAGAGGATGATCCTTTGAATGTGGAGGCTAATGGGGTGTAAAAGGGAGGAAAATGGGATGCTATGGTGGTTCTGGGAAGAAGGGGAAGGGGTGAAGGCAGAGATGTGGGAAATGGGTCAAGTTTGGTTGAATGACCTGTTAACCACAGGTGGGGAAACCTCAGCGAAGGGGAAAAAAATAGACAAGTCAGAAGCACCATTCTTGAAGGTGGTATTATCAGAACAGACACAATGGAGGTGGAGAAACTGGGAGAATGGGATGGAGTCCTTACATAGAGTGGGCTGTGAGGAGCAGTAGTGGAGGTAGCTACGGGAGTCAGTAGGTTTGTAACGTCTATCACAGGAAATGGAGACAGATTGGTCAGAGAAGGGAGGTGGACCATGTGAAGGCGAGAGAGGGGTGGAAATTGAAGGCAAAATCGATAAATTTATCCAAGTGCAGACTCCATTCCATTGGTATTGAATAAAGTCAACTTGCTGCCAAACTTCCTCGAGAGACAAGACACATCTGAAAGATTTTATATCCACAAGCTGCTTTAGTTCAGTAGAGTGGGATTTTATAGCCCTGTCCACTACGGAGGGTAAGGTTGAGCAGGTAAATGTGGTGAGACCTTCAAAACGTTATTGACTTTGGTGAGACTGGAAAAGCTCGCCGGTGGGAAGGGCTGTAAAATTCCACCCATATTTTTCTTTGCTTTCAGTTAGATTAAATTGCTGAACAAATGATCAAAGTTCTGTGTACAATGATTATGTAATTTTATGTAGAAATTATGACCCAAGCAGATATTTTGGTAAACTAGTATTTCATCTGTTGATTTTTAACTGTCTTAACAGTAGAGAAAAACCTGGAAACTAATCTGTATAGAAACTTCAGCAGCCAATATTCATCCAAACAATATAGAACCATAGAATAGAATCCTACAGTGCAGAAGGAAGCCATTCAGCCCATCAAGTCTGCACCCACTACAATCCCATCCAGGCCCAATTCCCACAACTGCAAGCATTTACCCTATTAATCCCCTGACACTAGCCGGCCAATCAACCTAACCAGCACATCCTTGGACTGTGTGAGGAAACCAGACACCCAGATAAAACCCATGCAGACGCGAAGAAAATGTGCAAACTCCACAGACAGTGACCCAAGGCTGGAATTGAACTCAGGTCCCTGACGCTGTGAGGTAGCAGTGCTTACCACTGTGCCATCCAGTAATGTTATAGGAAGTGAAACTGTATTGAAGTTGTCCTTGATACCCTATTCATATTGTAGATAGTATACTGGCTACATTAGGCTCACTTTAGAGTGATCTGAACTGAGGGATACAGTTCATATGCTGAATGGTGTTAGGTTACTAGTCCTGGCACATGTGCTGAGTTTGTCCTTTTCTTGCAGAAATTGGCAGGAGATTCACATCAGGTGTTTGTACCAGTCTAATGGGAATCTCCTGTGCCACAGCACAACTTTGTTCTCAGATCAAGGAGTGTAAGTTTGTTGTTTGAAATTTGAGCTCAACCATGCAATGCAATTCAGCTGTAAATCTGCAACAAATCTGAACTTTCAGCTTAGGCCAGGCTTTAAGTATGTTTTGTGGTCACCTTTTAGAAATGCCATTGTTGTGAAAGTTCTAGATTATAGATTGAACACCCTGATAAATAGTTAGTTTGTTTTCACACTGAGTGTTATTTTATAGAGTTTGCTCTATTTTGCTCCTGAAATTTTGTTCCTTTTGAGTTCAATCTCTGCTCGCACTTCCCATAGTTCCTCAGTTTGAAAAATTACATCAAAGGTTTGACAACTATCTCCTTGAAGATCAAAGAGTTTCTTAGATTTAGGGTTTTTCTCTCCACACCACCAGAAAGCATAGCAAAAAAAATGATCATTTGTAATGTTTTCACTTAATGTTGTTGTAGTTTGGAACTGTATCCCTTTAGAAAGGGACACTTATGACTAAAGAGTTCCACATTGATGATTTATTTTATCCTTCCTGATTGGCCAAATGATTAGAGAAGTATCTATACTCACAGCTCTCATTATTTAGCAATCTGAATGTTGCTAAATGAAGATCAGCATTAAATAAAAATATATTAAATGAAAATCATTTTTCACAAGAAATCATATAGTGGGCTCCATTCCTGACTTTTAGTTTTTACAATAAAAATCTTGAATCTAACTGACCTGAAATACTCTTACGAATTTCCTAACTCTTTCTAGCCTCTCACTCAACACTTCTCGATCCTGACCCTCTGGTTTTCTGCTTCTCTTTTCCAATTTGCTCACTCACCAACTCTCTCTTGCTCACTGTTTTCCTCTCCCAACCCTCACACTTGCCACATCTCCCTCATGATCTTCCCACTTGCCCTTCCCCACACTCCTGTGCTCACTCCTTCCCTCTAGCCAACTCCCTCAGAAGCCCCTAGTCATAGCGAGGGCTCAGGAAAGAATGAGGCAGCAAGTGGGAAACAGCAAGGGGAAAGGAAGCAGTGAGTAGGATCAGCAGGAGAAGATAGCAATGAACCAGAGAGTGGCGGTGAACCAGAGAGTAGCAGTGAGCTGGGGGGTTGTGGGGGGGCGGTGTTGGCGGTGAACCAGAGAGTAGCAATGAGCCACAGGATAGCACTGAGTGGGAGAGTAGCAGTGAGTTGGAGGGTTGCAGTGAGTTGGAGGTTTCAATGAGTTGGAGGGTAGCAGTGAGCTGGAGGGTAGCAGAGAGTTGGAGGGTTACAGTGAGTTGGAGAGTAGCAGTGAGCCAGAACGTTGCAGTGAATTGGAGGGTAGCAGTGAGCCAGAGGGTAGCAATGAGCCAGAGGGTTGCAGTGAGCTGGAGGGTAGCAGTGAGTGAGAGGGTAGCAGTGAGTGAGAGGGTAGCAGTGCCTGGGAAAGTCAATAGGGGAAGCAGTGAGTTGGAGAGAAGAGGCAAGCACAGCAGTTGGAAGCAGGAAGTGGCAAGTAGGATCGTTGTTTTTAAAGTTTTAAATTTATTTATTAGTATCACAATTTCACTTACATAAACACTGTAATGGTGTTACTGTGAAAACTCTCTAGCTGCCACACTCTGGCATCTGTTCAGGTACACTGAGGGAGAATTTAATATGGCCAATCCACCTAACCTAATCTTTTGGACTGTGGGAGCAAACTGGAGCACCCAGAGGAAACCCACGCAGACACAGATGGCGACCCAAGCTGGGAATTGAACTTGGGTCCCTAGTGCTAACCCACTGTGCCATTGATTGGGAGAAGGAAGTGGTGAATAGGGAAACAGCAAGTGGCACAATTTGGAAAGGCAGCAGGTAAAGTCACATTTTATTTCAGAATAAAGTCTGAACATGTGCAGGAACTCTGCTAAAGTTACAATGAATACAGTTCGATTCAGGGAATCTCCCTAATTTAGAAACTGCACAAGAACATAAATGTCATGAGAATGCACGTTGAACAGGGACCACCTGCAGCACATAAACATTTGGAGCAGTGACAACTAGGAGGTTACCTTAATGATGTGTTTAAAATTATGACAACTTTGACAGTCTAAAGAAAGGTTATTCTGGGGAGAATTTTTCCGACCTGTCCACCATGGGAATTAGCTATTGAATCTGAGGAACTTAGTTTTGAGTTTCACCAAGAGGCAAGAATGTATCTATCATGGCATTAGAGCATGGGTAGGAAATAATTTGGGAAGTGAGAAATTGAAAGAGACCTCACGTTGTAAATCCCAAAGACAGAAATTAATGGAGAGAGCCGGACGCTAGGCTCGAGTGCCAGTTCAATTGAGTTCAACTTTGTAGGAATTATGTTAAACTGTTCTCATTAGTTTGTATGGTTATGGTTCCTGGTACAGGCTTAATTGTCACAACTAAAGTCAATGGATGAACTACAAAGGTGAGACCTAATACAATGTGTATACACGTAACAGGATTAGTGGTAGAAGCATTTGGGATTTGTAAATGCAGATAAGAAAGAGGTACATGTTTAACGTTAATCAGCTATGATCCATGAGTAGGCTCAATGGCCCTGATGGTCCTGTCCTGCTCTGGGTTTCATGTTTTGATGCTCTAAGGTTATGAAGGGCAGTTTAATAAAAGCATCAAGAAGTATTAATTTACACAGAAGGTGACTAACAATTGAATTGGATTGCTACAAATAAGCAATGAGGCTGGGACTCATTTAAGAATCAGCTTAATGCTGCAGCCAAGAGGCTTGTCATTCTGTGACAATCAATTAAACTGAAGCATCTTCATCTGAAGCAACACTGAGCAATGACTACTGAGAATCTGGTTCATATTTCAGCTGCTCTTAAGGGCCGGCATTTCCTTTAATCTGGACTTTTAACTACCGATTTACTAATTTCATAGTAATTTACTAATTTCATATCCATGGCGCCAGTTATCAGGTTGGCACAGGGCTGGCATGGTGACAAGGCTGCTTCACAGCGACAAGCACCCGGGCCCAATTCCTGGCTTGGGTCACTGTCTGTGTGGAGTCAGCACATCCTCCTCATGTCTGCATGGGTTTCCACCGGGTGCTTCGATTTCCTCACACAACAAAGATGCGTGGGTTGGGTCGATTGGCCATGCTGTCAAATTGACCCTAGTGTCAGTGGGATTAGAGGGTAAATGTTTGGGGTTACGGGAATAGGTCCTGGGTAGGATTGTGGTCGGTGCGGACTCGATTGGCCAAATGGCCTTATTCTGTACCATAGGGATTTTATATGCTGATTTTATATTCATGGAGTTAATTCCAAGAAATGGGCTTTTGGATGGTATCCACTGCTGACATAATCTGCAATTAACAATCGGGGGCATGAGAGATTTTGTAGGAACAGGGAATCTAATGGAGAGATGGAAAGTTTATCAGCCTGCTACACTTGGCATACACCTCGTAAGGTAAAACATTACTTTTGAGAATTACATATCTATAAATTACATGTCTATCCCATGGAATTTAATATACATTCACACAACACAAGCACCTTTTAGTACACCATAATAGTGATAGTACGTGTATTTATTACACACTAGCTATAGTATAATTATGAGCAATTGGCACTTTCATAAATAAAAGGTTTATAATATAGTAAATTATTGACTTACTGTGCTATTTTCTCCCTTTAAACATCTGAGATGAAAAATAACTTATGAAGTGGGGCAGGCAGTGATTATTATCATAAATATTTTCAAATTAAAATCATTTTTGCGACCATTTTGCAATTTTTTAAAATCCTTACAAACTTTTTGACTAGCTTTAAGCTATTGCTAAATATAGCCTTGGTTTGACAGTCATAAAGTAAGTTTTGGATCTCTTATACAAAACCAATTTTACAGCTTGGCAATGCGGCCAGTGCCAAATAACACATAAACAGTGTGATGGAGCCACCTAGTGGTCACAGCAATTCTACACCTGGTGTTTGAGAACTGCGGGAAATTGGAACTGCAGGTTGCCATCATTGTGCAGACAGAGAGTTTCAGATTTTTATTCCTAAATTATAGAGTGGAAACGTCTGTTTCCAGTAAAACAGAAGAAAAGCTGAGAAACAGATAACTTCTCTTCTCATGAATACAAAATACTGCAGATGCTGGAATCTGAAACAAGAATAGAAAATGCTGGAGAGAGAATAGGTGTGGAAATGCCAGCTTTGGACTGGGGTATACACAGTAAGAAGTCTCACAACACCAGGTTAAAGTCCAACAGGCTTATTTGATAGCACAAGCCATTAACTTCCAGAGCACTGCTCCCTCATCAGGTGAGTAGGAATTTTGTTCACAAACAGGGCATAGATAGATGCAAATTCATATATAGATACAAGATAAATTTTAGAACGCAAGTCTTTACAGGTAATCAAGTCTAAAAGGTACAGATGATGTGAGTGGAGAGAGGTTAAGCACAAGTTAAGGAGATGTATATTATCTCCAGCCAGGACAGGTAGTGAGATTTTGCAAGCCCAGGCAAGTCATGGAAGTTACAGATGGTGTGACACAAATACAAGAGTCCAGTTGAGGCCGTTCTCATGTGTGCAGAACTTGGCTATCAGTTTTTGTTCAGCGATTCTGCTTGTCACGTGCTGTGAAGCTGCCTTGGAGAACGCTTACCCTAAGATCAAAGGCCAAATGCCAGTGACTGCTGAAATGTTCTCCAACTGGAAGAGAACACTCCTGTCTGATGATTGTTCCATTGCCTGGTGATGTACACCATGGCAGTGTTCATTCAACTGTTGTTTAGCGTCTGCACGATCTCCCCAATGCATCATACCTCAGAACATCCTTTCCTGTAGACAAAGGTAGACAAAGTTGGCCAAGGTGCAACAGTGTGTACCATGTACCTCGTGGATGGTGTTCTCATGGGAGATGATAGCATCCATGTCTATGATCCGGCATGTCTTGCAGCAGTTGCTGTGGCAGGATTGTGTGATGTTGTGGTCATTGTTCTCCTGAAGTCTGGGTAGTTTGATGCGGACAATGGTCTGTTTGAGGTTGTGTGGTTGTTTGAAGGCAAGAAGTGGGGGTGTGGGAATGGCCTTGGCAAGTTGTTCGTCTCGATGATGGTCACACATCAACTGCACATTGATAGAATGGAAATCCTTACAGTTGATGAACCTAGAGTGCTGCCGCCAGGAAGCTTGTATATCCACTTGGGTGTAATCTATTGCTCCCGACACTCTTGGGAACACAGACATAGCTGTGAAGCCCATGAATCTCTGAGCCTGACTATGTTTTTCTAGAACAAAGTTCACATAATGAAGGAGCTTCCTGTGAAGGGCATTGGTCACTTCCTGAATGCACCAATGTGGCACTGACTGTGAAATGCCACACTGATCCGTACGCAGTTCATCATGAAAAGACTCAGAGGCAAAGAAATTGAGAGCTGCTGTCACCTTCAGAGCCCCTGGCAGGGTGAAGCTTCCAAACTCACACGGTGTCAGGTCTTGTTGAAGGAAGTGGTGAACTTGGTGGACCAAATCTTTGGAAAATTCAGCCTTGCCCTGCGCTGCCTCTCACTAATTTGTAGAAAGGAGCTTCATGGAGAATAGATCTTTGGTGTTGCCAGTTATCTCTGCAGTCTGGGTTCTCTGCTCCTTAGCCTCCTGTTGATGCTCACACTCACCCTGGCCTTTCCCGCATACACTGCCTCCTGGTGGAGCTGCTTGTACAAATACCTTTCCCTCCTGCAGCCTCCAGCCTCGAATGAGGATTTGTAGAAAAGCTTTCTGGACAACTTTTCACACTCTTGGCTCCTCCCTGAAAAGAGACATTGAAGGGCAGAATGGGTGAAGGGTGCTGAGTATAAAGATATGAATGAGAGAGCTCAGGGCTAGTGCTGGATATTGGAGGCCTGTCTCACAGACTAATAAAGTAACAGTTTGACACAGTCATACTTACAGAATTATACCTATAGATAATGTCCCAGACATCACCATCATCATTCCTGAATATGTCAATCTCACCTGCAGGACAGACCCGGTAGAGGTGGTTGTGGCACAGTATTATACAGTCAGGAGGGAGTTGTCTTGAGAGTCCTCAACATCCACTTCAGAATCCATGAAGACTTGCATCATTAGGTCAAACACGGGTGAGGATTTCTACCAATTACCACAGGACCCTCCTCCGCCCTTCCCTATCACCCCAACCCCTCAGTTAATGAATCAGTACTCCACATTTAAACCATTTGGACTATTTGGAGGAAGCACAAAAGGTGGAAAGGGCTCATACTATATTCTGGGTGGGGGACTCCATTCTCCATCACCAAGAGTGACTCATTAGCGACCATTACTGACCAAGATACCTGAGTCCTGAAGGACATAGTTGCTAGATTGGGTCTGTGGCAGATGGTGAGGGAATCAACAAGAGGGAATCAACAACATATCTGAACACATTCTTACCAGCTTGCCTGCTGTAGATGCCTCTATCTGTGACAAAGTCCTGCTTCCATAGTGAGGACAATAAGAAATCTGACAACACCAAGTTTAAGTCCAACTGATTTATTTGATGGTAAACTCACACAAGCTTTCGATGTTTCCCTTTTTGTCAAGTGAATGAGGTGTTCTGGTCCGAGCTTGTGAGTTTATCATCAAACAAATCGGTTGGACTTAAACATGGTGTTGTCAGACTTCTTACTGTGTTTACCCCAGTCCAACGGCGGCATCTATACTCCATAGTGAGGATGCATTCCATCGTGCTGAATGACATTATCACTGTGTTAAAAGAGATTGATTTTAAACAGATCTAGCAACTGGGCATCTATAAGGCATTGGTGGCCATCAGAAGCAGCAGGATTATACTCAATCACAATTTGCAACCTCAGGGACTGGACTATCTCCCACTCTACTGAGCACCAAGATAGGAGTTCAACTCTGGTTCAATGAAGAATACAGGAGGGCATCAGTGGATCCTCCTTCCATCATAAGGTCAGAAGTGGGGATGTTAGTTGATGATTGCACAAGACTGCAACATTGTCCAAGCTTGAGCTGATAAGTGACAAGTAACGTTTGTACCACACAAGTGCAAGGCAATAATTATCTCCAACAAGAGAGAATCAATCCATTGCCCCAAAGATTGCTGCACAAAATAAAGGTGCGCGGTGTCATGGGTAATGTATTAGCATAGATAAAGGACAGATTAATTAACAGAAAGCAAAGAGTATGGGTAAGTGGGTGTTTTTCTGGTTGGCGATCAGTGGCTGGTGGTGCGCCTCAGGGATTAGTGTTGGGATTGCACTTATTTACGATTGTATACGGCTTTGGTCTCCTTGCTTGAGAAGGATATACTGGTACTAGAGGAGGTGCATAGGAGATTCACTAGATTGATTCCAGAGTTGAGAGAGTTGGCTTATGAGGAGAGTCTGAGTGGACTGGGGCTGTACTCATTGGAATTCAGAAGAATGAGGGGAGATCTTACTGAAACATAAGATTATGAAGGAAATGATAAGATAGAAGCAGGGAAGTTGTTTCCACTGGCGGGTGAAACTAGAACTAGGGGGCATAGCCTCAAAATAAGGGGAAGCAGATTTAGGACTGAGTTGAGGAGGAACCTCTTCGCACAAAGGGTTGTGAATCTGTGGAATTCCTTGCCCATTGAAACAGTTGAGGCTATTTCATTGAATGTTTTTAAGATAGGTAAATTTTTGAACAGGAACTGAAGGAATTAAGGGCCATGATGAGTGGGCAGATAAATGGAGTTGAGTCCATGAAAAGATCAGCCATGATCTTATTGAATGACAAAGCAGGCTGGCAAGGACAGATGGCCTACTCCTGCTCCTAATTCTTATGTTTTTAAGTTTGACATTCAATGCCATTATCATTGCTGAATGCCCCAGTATCAAATCCTAAGAGTTACCATTGACCGGAAACTGACCTGGATAAGCTATATAGATGCTGTGGTTACATTCTGTGTCAAGTAACTCACCTCCTGACTTCCCAAAGCCTGTGCGGCAGCAACAAGGCACAAGTCATCAGTGAGATGGAATATTCTCTCCTTGCTTGGAAGAATGCAGGTCCAAACAATTATAAAGCTTGGAGAATGCAGGATACAGCAATCTGTTTGATTGACACCACATCCACATTCACTCCTCCACCATTGATGTTTGGTAGCACAGTGGTTAGCGCTGCTGCTTCACAATACCAGGGATCCAGGTTTGATTCCCAGCTTGGATTCCCAGGGTGTAGTCTGCACTTTCTTGTTGTATCTGCATAGGTTACCTTTGGGTGCCCCGGTTTTCTCCCACAATCTGAAAAATATGTTAGTTTGGTGCACTGATCTGAACAGGTGCCAGATTGTGGTGACTTTGGGAATTTCATGGTAACTTCATTACCATAGAACCATAGAACATTACAGCACAGAAACAGGCCTTTTGGCCCTTTTTGGCTGTGCCAAACCATTTTTCTGCCTAGTCCAACTGACCTGCACTTGGACAATATCTCTCCACACTCCTCTTATCCATGTACCTGTCCAAATTTTTGTTAAAATTTAAAAGTGAGCCTGCTTTCGCCACTTCACCTGGCAGCTCATTCCACACTCCCACCACTCTCAGAGTGAAGAACCCCCCCCCCCATAATATTCTCTTTAAACTTTTCCCCCTTCAAACTTAACCCATATCCTCTAGTTTTTTTCTCTCTCCTAGCCACAGTGGGTAATGTTTATGTAAGCCTTACTTGTGACTATGAAAATAAAATGTTAAACTTTAACATTGGCAGCCATGTGTACCATCTACACGAAGCATTGCAGGAACTTACCAAGTTTTGTTAAACAGCACCTTGCAAACCAATGACCGTGAATATCTTTAAGGACAAGGGAAGCAAACACATGGGAACACCTGCACTTGCTGGTTTCCCTCCAAGCCACTCACCATCTGACTTGGAAATATATCATAGTTCCTTTATGGTCACTGAGACAGAATCCTGGAACTCCCTCTGGAACTAATAGCACTGTCGGTGTATCTACACTATATAGACTACAGTGGTTCAAAAAGGCAGCTCACCACCAACTTCTTATGGGCAATTAGGAATGGTAGTCAGAGATGATGCCCACATCCCATGAATGAGTTTAAAAAACAGTGCAGAATGCGTCACTGCAGCCTTTCACATGAGACATTACACTGAAGCCTTACCTATCCTCTCAACTGGATGGAAAACTGTCCAGGACATTATTTCAAATAATATTTATCCCTTATCAACATAAACAAGGTGACCTGATATTTATCATAATGTTGTGTGTGGGAGCTTACTGCCTTCAAATTAGTTGATGTGTTTCCTAAATTACAACAGTGACTGCACTTCAAAAATGTTTTTTAGTAGTGGATGGTGCTAAATAAATGACAACTTTTTTTCTTTCCTCCCTTAAGATGCACCTTTCAGTCTACCTCCTTTCTATCCTAATGTGGCTCAGTATCAAATTTTTAATTGATAATGTTCTTGTGAAATGATTTGGTTTTATTCTTCTCAGTCCAAAGATGCGCTGGATTGGCCATACTAAATTGTCCCTGAGAGTACAAAGATATGTAGATTAGGGGGATTAGCCGGGTTAATATGTGGAATTATGTGAATGGGGCAGGAGAGAGAGTTGGGTAAGATACTCTGTTAGAGAGTCAGTGCAATCTTGATGGCCTTCTTCTGCAAGGACTGTATGATAAATGTGCAATATGAAAACAAGTCACTGGTGTCCTCAGCTCAGAAAATTTAGCTGCTGGCGTTTGTGGATCATCTTACTTTTCTCTTTCATTTGTCTTTTTAAAAAATCTCTTCTCATCCTGTTTGTCTCCCTGGTCCTAATTTATCTTTCTTTCAATAAAACTGTCTTCTTTTGCTGTCTGCCCTTGAACAACGTTCATCATATGTCTTGAAAAGGTTAAATGATGCAGACAGTTTGCACAGACTAGACTTGCATTGCCTTGAGCAGAGAAGATTAAAGTGTGATCGAACCGAGGTCTTTAAGATGATCAAAAGAGTTCATTGGGTGGATAAAAGGGAAAATATTTCCTCTGATGGGTGAGCCCAGAGCAACCTTAATTCTAATAGGCTGGCAATGATGTCAGAAAGCATCTCTTCATACAAAGGAATCCTGAAATTCTTCCACCCAAAGTCTATTGAAGCTCAGTCAGCAGAAAATTACAGAACTAAACTGATAGATGATTGTTACTTGGGAACCTCACGATACAAAACCAAGGTGAGTAAATTGAGTTAAGATAGAGATCACCATAACCTAAGTTAATAGCTGAACATGCTTGAGGAGCTGAATAACCTCTTTCTGTTCCTGAAGTGAAATCATTTCACTGAAGTTCCATTTTTCTTATAGTTTAATAGTCACGATAAATGCAGGAGCTGCCCAATTGCCAATGGCAGGAGTGTTGGGAATTAGAAGAATTATGTGTAGAAAGCAGGAGGTCACATTACTGGGGAATGAAACCATGATTTAATGCACCATCACACAGAAAAAGGTGGATACAGCATGACAGAGACCATTCAGCCTGTTGGTCTAGACTGTGCTAGCTCTCTCTAATGCCTTGTAGTGACTAGCTGCAACAAGATAAAATCTAACCATCACCCGTTGACATTAAATGGCATTACCATTGCTGGATTCCCCTACTATCAACATCCTAGAAGTTACCATTGACCAGAAGCTGAACTGGCTTAGCTATACAAATACTGTGGTCACAAGAGCAGTTCCGAGGTCAGGATTCCTCAAAGCCCCGACTGCCCAAAACCTGTCCACCATCTACAAAGCACATGTAAGGAGTGTGATGGAATCGTTTCCACCTGCTTGGATGAGTGCACAACACCATCAAGGATAAAGCAGCCCACTTGATTAGTATCAATCTCACAAATATTCAATCCTTCCACCATTAACGAACAATAACAGCACACAGTGAGGAGGGAGCACATCCAACAGAAGCAGCAGAGGAACATTGGCTCAGTCACCACAGCTTAGCAGTGGGTCATGGAAGAGCTCTCCAGTGATAAACAGGAGGATGGATTAAGAAGGGATAAACTTCTTATCCCTTCTCCAAGAGCCAAAGGATCTGTTCCTATACTTTTCTTTGTTCTTTGTTTTTTTCTGTTCTGTTTCATTTCCCCATATCCCTCCAAATTATTTTCTTTTGGATAATTATTCAATTCCTTTTTGAAAGCTATGATTGAATTTGCCTCCACCACACTATCAGGCAGAGCATTTTAGGCTCTAACCAAGCTCTGTATAAATAAAGCTTTATCTTATGTCGCCAATGTGTCTCTAGCTAATCACCTTAAATCCTCTAGTTACCATCCCTTCCATCAATGAGAAAGGTTTTTCCCTAGTAATTCTATCCAGACTCTCTTG
Source organism: Sphyrna mokarran (assembly GCA_024679065.1). Lineage (NCBI taxonomy): Eukaryota > Metazoa > Chordata > Chondrichthyes > Carcharhiniformes > Carcharhinidae > Sphyrna > Sphyrna mokarran. The sequence goes on along the minus strand of JAGIQG010000007.1, from coordinate 16,924,567 downwards.
ATTTTGAAAACCTCAATCAAATTGCTTCTCAGTATTCTGTTTTCTAAAGAGAGCAGCCTCACTTTCTCCAGTCTACCTGAGTGATTGAAGCAAAACACATTGCTGGAACTGAGCTCGTGAATTTTTCCTGCACCCTGTCTAATACCTTTTACTGACCATCTCCAACAAGATAGAATCTAACCATCACCCCTTGACATTAAATGGCATTATCATGGTTGGATTCCCCCACTATCAACTTCCAGGGATTTACCATCAATCAGAAGCTGAACTGGCCTAGCTATACAAATATTGTGGCCACAAGAACAGCTCAAAGACCAGGACTCACCAAAGCCCTGACTGCCCAAAGCCTGTCCACCATCTGCAAAGCACATGTCAGGATTGTATGGAATACTTTCCACTTGCCTGGATGAGTGCTCAACAAGATCAAGGATAAAGCAGCCCACTTGATTAGTACTAATCTCACAAATATTCACTCCCTCCAACATTAACAAATAGTAACAGCAGTGTATACCATCTACAAGAATCACTGCAGGAATTCACCAAGGATCCTTAGGCAGCACCTTCCAAACTCACAACTGCTACCATCCAGCAGGGCAAGGGCAACAGATGCCTGGGAACACAACCAGCTGGAAGTTCCCCTCCAAGTTCTCATCATCCTGATTTGGAAATGTCGTTTATTCGCTGTTGTTGCGTAAAAATCTTGGAATTACCTCCCTAATAGCACTGTAGGTATACCTACACCTCAGGGACTCCATGGTTGAAGAAAGCCCACATCTCACAAATTAATTTAAAAAAAGATCCTACCTAAAGGGTGGTGATTAAAATCAGACACAATACTTGATTTGAGGTTGAACCACCATCTTATAAAGGTTTACCATAACTCCCTTGATCTTGCATATCAGTGGAATTTAATGCCCTCCCCCAAGATGACGTTGGAGGTAATCAGATGGCAGAATGCTGGGGAGTGTGGGGAGGTGGCACCCACCCCACCACCTTCCTTCCCGCTTCTACTCCAATGAAGGTTGGGGCGGAACGGCTTGTGGATGGCCTGCAAGACCATCATTGTCCTCTGATTATTTTTCAATCTGCAGTCCAAACCTTTGTTATGGGTACCTTGAAATGGTCAAATCAACAAGATAGATCCCACTTCACTCAGAGCAAAGAACTTCTGTAGCAACTTACTCTACAGACCCTTTCATCTATATATCTGGGGTATAATCAGATATCCACATAGTTCACATTATACAGTTAAAATCATCCCACTCTATACAGAATGATTGTGTGTTTTATGTTTCAATATAATATAGTGTACTATAATACTTTAGCACAGATAAGGGATTGGCCAATAGATAGGAAACAAAGAGTGGGCATAAATAATGCTTTTTAAAATTGGCAGGCAGTGAATAGAGGAGTACTGAGAAGGTCAATGCTGAGGCTTCAGCTATTTACAATTCATATTCATGACTTAGATGAAGAGAGAGGGTAATGTAGCAAGGTTTACTGATGACTTCAAGCCATTTGGGAAAGTAAACTGAGAACATAGAGAGGCTGCAATGAGATATAGACAGGTTAAGTGAGTGGGCAACAAGATGGCAGATGGAGTGTAATGTAGAGAAGTGCAGAATTAGTCACTCAATAAGAACAGAAAAGCAGAATATTTTTTCAAGAGTGTGAAATTTGTAACTATTGATGTTCAAATGGACATGGGTGTGCTCGTATAGGGAACAAAGAAAATTAATTTGCCAGTGCAGCAAGCAATTAGGAAGGAAAAAGATAAGAGGATTGGAGTACAAGAATAAAGAAAACCTGCTGCAATTGTACAGGATTTTGGTAAAATCACATCAGGAGTAGAGTATACAGTTTTAGTCTCCACATTTAGAAAAGGACACACTTGTATTGGAGGTGGTACAGTGAAGCTCCATGAAATTATCTCTGGGGTGAAGTGGTTATTTTATGATGAATTACTGAGTAAATTATGCTTATATTCACTGGAATTTAGAAAATTTGAGGTGATCTCATTGAAACCCAGAAGATTCTGAAGGGGTTTGAAACGGTTAATGCTTGGGGGTTGTTTCTATTGATCAGCCAATCTGAAACATCAGGGCACAGCCTCAAGATAAGGGAACGATCATTTGGGACTGAGATCAGGAGAAATGAATTCAATCAAAAGATTGTTAATGATTGGAATTCTCCACTCCAGAAATTATTGATACTCTGTTGTTGAAAATATTTAAGGCTGGGACAGACAGACATTTGGTCTCTCAGGGAATTAAGGGGTATTGGGAACAGAACAGAAAATGGAATTGAAGTCCAAAATCGGCCATGATCGTATTGAAGGGCAGGGTGGCACACGTTCGAAGGGCCAAGCGGCCTATTCCTGTTTCTATTAGCTTTTTTCCAATCCACTGGAACCTCTAAACGTTGAATCCAGTGAATTTTGGAATGCTATGATCAATGCTCCATTGTCTCTGCTACCATTTCCGTTAAAAGCCCTAGGTGTAGGTCATCAGACCTTGGGGGCTTGTTTGCCTTTAATCCCATTAACTTGCTCAATACATTTTCTCTAGTGATGCTGATTGTTTTAGATTCCTAACCTCTGCACTACTCCTTATTATAGGGTTGATTATAGTGTCCTCCACCATGAAAAAGGAGGCAAAATATTAATTTGCTGTATCTGTCATTTCTGTATTCCCCACTATTAACTCCCCAGTCCTGCCTTCTAAAGGACCAACATTGACTTTAGTTACTCTCTCTTTTTTCATACACTTAAAGAATCTTTTGCTATTCATTTTTATATTTTTGCACTGGATTTCTTTCATAATTTATATTTCTTATTTTTATTATCTCTTTAATAACTCTGTTGGTCTTCAAATGTTTGCCATTCTCCAGCTTGCCACTAACTTTTGCAATATAATATATCTCAACTTTTGCTCTTCTGTTATCTTTAATCTCCTTGCTTAGCCATGGATGCATTTCCCCCTCTTGCAATCTTTCTTCTCCTCTACAACATGTTTTAGTTAGGAGGAATTGAATATCTTCTTAAATATCTGCCACTGTTCATCAATTGTCCTATCTTTTTGTTTCTCTGTCCAATTCATTAGGATTAAATCTATCCTCATGCCTACATAATTATGTTAATTTTACACCAGACCACTAGTGTAGGACTCGTGTTTTGTTGCCCTCAAACTGATTTTGAAATTTAAGCGTACAATGATCAATTTTTACTAGAAGATTCTTTATTATAAGATTATTCATTAATCCATCTCATTACACAATATAAAATCCAAAACAACCTGCTCCATGGTTGCTTCATCACCATATTGTTTAAAAAAATGATCTAATATATTGTATGAACTCTCCCTCAAGGTTATCCTTTCCAATTTGATTAATCCAGTCAATAGGCAAATTTAAATTAGCCATGATTATTGTTATACCTTTCTTACAAAATCAGTAAGGGAATCAAGAGCTATGGGGATTAAAATAGAAAAATGGAGTTAAGGATTATATCAGATCAGCAATGATCTCATTGAATGATAGAACAGACTTGATGGGCCGAATGGCCTACTTTTGCTCCTATATCTTATGATCTTATGAATCACAACAATTGGATCTTACCCATCCCACTGCAAGTTCCTCTGGATGCTGTCAGACTTGCTAACAGATTGTCCAGCATTTTCTGTTTTTGTTTCAGATTCCAGCATCCACAGAAATTTGCTCTTATGAAGATATGAAGGAGTTTCAGTAGTGTTGCAAGGCCGAGAATGGATTTTCCATAATAATTTATTAGTCCTAAAAATGATCACAACCGTAACATCTTCTGTAGTTGTGGTACCGTTAAGCTCACTGTCATTTCCTTTCGTTCTTTATAGAGGCCATTATTATCTATTCCAAGAGTCTGAGAAATTCATGCTTTTCTTTCTTCACATGAAGACTGTGTTTCTCTGGACATTTCAGTATTTCTTCTAAGGTTTGTGAATGACCCACTTCATTTTTGTCCGTGATTAGAAGGTCATCTGGATAACACTGGATACAATTGAGGCCACTTAGAATTTGATCCACAGAACTTTAGAATAAGGCTGGTGGCGATGTTATTCCGGACAGTGGGCATTTATATCGGAACAACACTTTGTGAGTAACAATGTTAGCAGTGGTGTGAATCAATTGGCACCATAATCTGGAAGTATGCTTGGGACAAGTGTCTTTTACTAAACTGTTAACCACTCGATTATCCTTCAATTAATGGTAACACACTTCATCTCGAAGTTACCACAAATTCTTATAGAAACATCTTTTTTAATGACAGGGATGATTGGAGTTGCTCAATTGCTTGTGGTTACAGGTTCAATCATTCCACCCTTTAATAATTTCAGTTTAATTTTGTATGGTGCAGTTTTTGCCTTTAAGCACCTAGGGGTACTATCAGGTTTGATCTCGAGTTTTGCTTTGATTTCAGTCATGAAGAAATCTGCATGGGGCTGCTCTGTCAATCACATGTCATTCATTTTACCATGTATGCTGCTGATAAAAACAATCTGTGATTGGAGAAACAGAGAATACTAGCAGCAGTGAGTTTGGGATGTGGGAAACCGAGGGCCAGTGAGTGAGGAAACAGGGTGTAGGGAGCTACCGGTCAGTGAAATGAGTTTCAAAGCCTGGGGAGCCAAGAGCTAGGGAACAAGATCCATGGAACAGAGATACTAGGGAGCACAGGTGTCATAATCGTAGTGATTTACAGCACAGAAAGAGGCCCTTTTGCCACCATATCTGCGCTGGCCATCAAGTGCCAATCTATTCTCATCCCATTTTCCACTGCTTGGCCCATAGCCTTGTGTGCTCTACAGTTCAAATGTTTATATAAATGTAATGCTGCAACTTTAAAGAACCCTTGTCAGACCCCACTTGAAGTACTGTGTGCAGTTCTGGTCGCCTCACTGCAGGAGGGATGTGGAAGCTGTTGAGAGGGTGTAGAGGAGATTTACAAGGATGTTGCCTGAATTGGGAGGCATGCCTTATGAAAATAGGTTGAGGGAGCGAGGTGTCTTCTCCCTGGAGAGACGAAGGTTGAGAGGCGACCTAATAGAGGTTTATAAGATATTGAGAGGAATAGATAGGCTGGATTCTTGGAGGCTATTTCCCAGGGCTGAAATGGTCGCCACGAGAGGACACAGATTTAAGGTGCTGGGCAGCTAGTACAGAGGAGATGTTAGGGGTAAGTTTTTCACTCAGAGGGTGGTGAGTGAATGTAATTGGTTGCCATCAGTGGTGATGGAGGCGAACTCGCTGGGGTCTTTTAAAAGACTTCTGGATGAGTACATGGGATTAAATGGGATTGGGAGTTACAGATAGTTCTGTGGCCTAGTAGGTATAGGTATGATCGGTGCAACTTGTGGGCTGAGGGGCCTCTTTGTGCTGTACTGTTCTATGTTCTATGTTCTAAATGCTTCTCAAATGTTGTGAGTTTCTTTTAGGCACTGATTGCAGATGTCCACCATCCCCTGGATGAAAAGGTTTTTCTTCAAATCCCTTCGAAATCTCTTGCCCCTTATCTTAAACCTATGCCGCTTGGTTATTATCCTCCTCTACTAAAAGGAAAAGTTTCTTCCAGTCTATCCTATCTTTGTCCCTCATAACCTTATACACCTCAATAAGGTCCTCCTCAACCTTTTACGATCTAAAGAAAACAACTCCAACCTAATCAGCCTCCTTTCATAACTGGAATGCTCCAAGCCAGACAACATCTTGGTCAATGTCTTCTGAACCCAATGCAATCACATCCTTTCTCTAATGTGTTGACAAGAACTGCACACAGTACTCTAGCTGTGGCTTAACAAGTGTTTTACACAGCTCTATCATAAACTCTATTATTCATATATTCTATGCCTCTGCTAATAAAGGCAACTATCCCTTTATGCCTATTTAACCACCTTATTTATCATTGTTCTCTGGAACAGAGTGTTTGGAAGTGCTGGTGGCTGAGTGTGAAAAATTTTCAATTTGCTTTTTTTTCTCTGTTTTTGATTGCTTTTTGCTGCCATAGTTAGGTGTGGGGGTAACTGGGAAGGGTACTGGGGAGTATAAAAAGAAAGTGGTAGTAGACAGGGGCAGTGGAGTGAGAGATATAACTTTGACTCACTGGGTTTAGGCAGATTGTGCTACTGGTTTTCCAATTGCATTCACACCTCCAAAGGTGTTCAGGACAATGGCAGGGATTATGGGAAGATGCCTCACTTGTGTACAGTGTCATATGTGGGGGTTCTGGAAGCAAGATGTCTCCTGAAAGTCTGCACATGTGTCAAGTGTTTGGAGCTGCAGTGTCTGAGGGCTTGGGTCAAACAACTAGAGTGGTGATTGGAAGATGCATTTTTAGTCAGGGAGAATGAGGCAATAATGGAAGGGAGGCGGTGGTGGCCCCAGAGCCTAAGGTTGGGGAACCTGACCCTTACAGGTGGATTACTATAAGGAAGGGGAAAAAGGAGAGGGGAGACAGTCCAAAGACTTCCCCAGTGGCAGTCCCCCAAAATATTGAGGGTGGATGGCTAAAAAAGGTAAGGCAGGAGGACCAAAGTACCTCAGAGGGAAGGAAGGGGGCTAGAAGGGAGATAGTTGTGGGGGATGGGTCGGTTAAAGGAATAGATAGGTGATTCTGTGGTCAAAGGTGGGACTCCAGGATGGCAGTTTGCCTCCCTGGAGCAGGGGTGCAAGATGTGTCTGACAGGGTAGAGGGCATTTTAAAGGATAAGGAGACCCAGGTGGATGTGATTATTCATATAGGAGAGAAGGATGTAGGAAGGAAGAGCAGGGAGGATATATGAAGGCAGTTCAGGGAGTTGGGACGTAGGCTGAAGAGCAGGGCCTCCAGGGTGGTGATCTCAGGGCTGCTACCAAGGCCAGGTAAGAGTGGGGCCAGGAGAAATGAGATCCTACAGCTGAATGTGTGGCTGAAGGATTGGTGTTGGGCAGAGGGTTTCATATTCGTGGATAACTGGGAAATATTAGTGAAAGAAGGGCACCTGTATAGAAGGGATGGGGAACAATTAAATAGGAAGGGTGTGAATATCTTAGTTGGGAGATTAGCTGGAGTATTTTGGTAATGTTTAAACTAATATGGAGTGGGGGGGGGGAAGGGCTGAGACCGATAGCTCGGTAGGGAGCAAGATGGGAGATAGAGTAAGCTTGGATGAGAGGAAATACACCAGGGAGAAGGAGGTTCTGACTGGACTTGGAGGTCTGGAGTATGTCTGTTTCAATGCGAGGAGTGTAACAGGAAAAATGGATGAACTTTGGACCTTAATGTTTGTGAGGAATTTGGATGTGATTGCAGTGATGGAGATGTGGTTAAAGGAAGGGGAGCAGTGGCAGCTGAATATTCCTACGTATAAGTGTTTCAGGTGTGACAGGAGAGTCCAGAAGAGATGGGGGAGTGGTGTTGTTAGTTAGGGAGAGTATCACAGTGGTGCACAGGGAGGACAATACAGAAGAGTGGAGTTGCTATGGGTGGAGTTGAGGAATAGGAAATGGGCAATTACTATGCTAGGGGTGTATTATAGGCCACTCAATAGCCTGTGGGTAGTTGAAGAAGGCATATATAAAGTCTTCTTGGATAGGTGCAGAAAGAACCGAGTCATTACAGTGGGAGATTTTAATCTCCCTGGGGTGGATTGGAAGGTACCTAGAGCTGGGAGTTCAGACAGGGAGGAATTTGAAAAATGTGAACTGGAAGGATCATTGGAGCAGTATGTGGCTAGCCTGACTAGAAAGGAGGCTATATTGTATTTTGTTTTGAGTAATGAGCCAGGGCAGGTGGTTGATGTTGTAGTGGGGGAACATGTGGCTAACAGTGACCACAATTCTGTCTATTTTAGGATACAGATGGAAAAGGATGCTTGTTGCCCTAGGGGCAGGGTGCTGAATTGACGGAAGGCGAACTACAGTCAGATTAGGCAGGAACTTACGGAAACTGATTGGGAATGGTTGTTCGAGGGTAAGTCCACGCTAGGCATGTGAGAGTCTTTCAAGGGAATACTAAAAACGTTGCAAGAAAGATATGTGCCAGTTAAGCGGAAAGATTGGAAAGGTAGGATTAGAGATCCGTGAATTATGGGGATATTGAAGACTTTTTTAGGAAGAAAAGAGAGGCGTATGTTAGGTCGAAGCAGCTGGGAATGGAGAGTGCATTGGAGGAATATAGAGAGAGTAGGAGGGAGCTCAAACGGGGACTTAGAGGGCAAAAAAGGGGCATGAAATGGTCTTGGTGGATAGGAATTAGGAAAATCCAAAGGCTTTTTACTCCTATGTTAGGAATAAAAGGGTGGTTAGAGGAAAAATCGGACCTCTTAGGGACAGAGGAGGGGAACTGTGCTTAGAGCCCGAGGGAGATCCTGAATGAATACTTTGCGTTGGTATTCACGAAGGAGAGGGGCTTGTTGACTGGCCTGTCTCTGAAGGAGCTGTAGACCAGTTGAGGGAAATATCCATACTGAGACAGTATGTGTTAGAGCTTCTAACGGGAGTAACTATGACTCTCTTAAGGAGGACCCTCTTGGGGGGACTCGCTTGAGGTTTCTGGTTATTCCCTCGGGAGTAGCTATGACTCTCTTAAGGAGGTCTCTCTTGGGGGGACTCTCTTGAGGTTTCTTGGTTACTTTAGCTGTGCGTGTCTTGTCGTTGGTGACTTGGACAAGTTGCAGAGCTGGCGGAGAGAGATGGAAAGGAGGTAATGCACTTACATAAGTGAGTAAGGGCTAGTAGGGCTCTTAATAGTGAGGACAGAAGGATCTTGGTATTGTCAATAGATCCCTGAGAGGCAGTCAAGTGATAAATTGTAAAAGGTAGGAGTCTTAGCTTTATGGTAGGGGATTGAATAGGAGCCCAGCATCATGTGCAGCTACAAAACTCTAGTGCGCCGCACGAGATGTGTGCAGTTCTGGTCGCCACATTAAGAAAGATGGAGCATTGAGAGGTAAGAGGAGGTACTAGGTGTTGCTGGTAGGAGGCAGGCCTATGAAGAGGTTGAAGTTAGTGTTTCGTTAGAAAGGAGGCGGAAGGGGTCTATGAAATAAGATATTAGAGTTTGATAGGGGACAGTGATAGCTTTCCTAGATGGAAAAGCAGCACGAGGGGACACAACTTAAAAGGGAGTTATAGGACGATATCAAGAGGTTCTTACTCAAGAGTGATTAGGAGTGGAATGCCCTGCCTGCAGCTGTTGTAGATGCGCCAAGTTTGGTGGCGTTTAAGAGGTTAGTTGATAAGTATATGGAGAGAAGGGAATGGTTAGTTAGGAGGGGCATTGCTTTTTATTTGGTCGGCACAACATCGAAGGCCGAAGGGCCTGTTCTGTGCTGTATTGTTCTATGTTCTATGTTCTATGTTCTATGTTTCTGCCGCACAGTGAGCCGTGCCTCCACGTCGGTCCCGCCGGGCAACGTCGCCGCCCCTCCATCGCGGTGGCGGCTAAAGCAGCTGTCCCAGAATCGACGTGGAGTAGTTGTATGTCTGGATGCCCTGCCAGGCTGCAATTACAGACAGGTGGATAGATGGATTGGCTAAGCCGAAAAAAAGGCGTTAAAAGCCACTCCCGTAACTGTGCGGGTCTTCTGGTTTCTACCCACAGTGAGTCAATCCCTTCCGCGGGAGCCACCTGGTACCGTCTCCTTGGGCACAAGAGAGGGTATTCCGTGACTGGTCAAGAAACAAATAGCGGGGGCGATGCATGCCAGGTCCATGTCCACTACTTGCGACAACTTGGACTGCTGCCATCCAAGCATGGTACCACTGGAGTGGACTGTGGCGTGTATTGCGTAGCTGTGGTATTCTTGGCGTTCTAGACCACAGTGAGTCATCCCTTACCGATGGTCCCGCAGGGAACACAGGCCTTCCAGCTGGCAGGTGAAGGTCTGGAGGAATTTGACTGGCCGAGAACAGCCAACACGCTTCTATGCCTAAACCCGGTAATCGGTCAAAGAAAAAAAGTCTCGACAAGTTCCGGCTTGTCCCGGGGATAGTTGGTGAACCGCTGGCAGATGCGGTCATGGCTGTCTAGGTAGTAGAGGCACCTGCGACCCCCTACCCACACGATTCGGTACAGAGGGTGAGACGAACGAACCGAGCCTGGAGTGACTCGGAGAAGGGACGTAGTGCCCCGTCTTGTCTCTGATGTTCACTACCAGAGGATGGCAACGACACCGATATCCACCCTAGGTGTCGAGGTACGTATGGGCAGCACGTCAGCCCAGTGAGTAGCACTGTTGGTTGGCCGGCTACTTGGACCCAGGGTCGGTTCCCGACCTGGGCCTTGTGGCTGGGGGAGTTTGCACTTTCTCCCCGTGTTTGCGTGGGTTTTCCCCGGGTACTCCGGTTTCCTCCCACATTCCCAAAAATGTGTTAACTAGGTTAATTGGCTATGACAAAATTGTCACGACACCTAATCTGGCTTCCCTGAATTCGGTCTAAACTTATCCCTTAAATTTCTAAATTACCTCCTCATGCAAGAGAGCCGAGCACCGACCACAAAGTACCGACAAATAGGCTCTAAATGCCCAATAAGATCAGGGAGGACGGTACCAGCTCACTACCCAGCTGGTAACACTCCTAGCAGGGTATCCAACCGAGCCACAATTGACATCAAGTAGACCCCGGCTGGGGCTCTGCGAGCCACAGATAAGGATCAAGCAGACCCCGGCTGGGGTTCTGCGTGCCACAATTGGTAAGATCAAGCAGACTCCGGCTGGGGCTCTGCTAGTGGTAACTCAAGATCAAGAAGACCCCGGCTGGGGATCTGCTAGTGGTAGACCAAAACGTCGACGAACGACGTAAAGACTCGGAAAAGGCACTCATGTGAGTGTATTAAAATAGCATTAAAACTGATAAATCTCTGAGGCCTGATGGCTTTTATCCCAGGCTGCTTAGGGAGGCGTAAGGTGAAATTGCTGGGCAAATCTTTGTCTCTTCTTTGGACACAGGTGAGGTCCCAGAGGATTGGAGAATAGCTAATGTTGTACCGTTGTTTAAAAATGGTTGTAGGGATAACCCTGGAAATTATAGGCCGGTGAGTTTGACGTCAGTGGCAGGGAAGCTGTTGGAGGAGATTCTTAGAGATAGGATGTATAGGCACTTAGAGCATTGTGGTCTGATTAGGGATACGCAGCATGGCTTTGTTAAAGGGAGGTTGTGCCTTACGAATCTGGTAGAAGTTTTGAGGAGGTGACGAAAATGGTCGAAGAGCGAGCCATTGATGTCATCTATATGGATTTCAGTAAGGCGTTTGACAAAGTCCCTCATGAGAGGTTAGTTGAAAAAGTCAAGGCTAATAGGATACAAGGGCAGGTGGCTAGATGGATAAGTAACTGGCTTGGTAATAGGAGACAGAGAGTAATAGTGGAAGCATGTTTTTCTAGCTGGAGGTCGGTCACTAGTGGTGTGCTGCAGGGCTCGGTACTGGGACCTCTTCTATTTGTAATATATATAAATGACTTGGAAGAGGGAGTAAGTGGAGTGATCAGCAAGTTTGCAGACGATACAAAGATGGCTGGACTTGCGGATAGTGAGGAGAATTGTCAGGCGATGCAGCAGGACATAGATAGGCTGGTAGCTTGGGCAGATAGATGGCAGATGGAATTCAATCCTGATAAATGTGAGGTGATGCATTTTGGGAGAAAGAATGTAATGGGGAGGTATATGATAAAGGGTACACCTATTAAGAGTATAGAAACGCAGAGGGACCTGGGGGTGCAGGTGCACAAGTCTCTGAAGATGGCAGAGCAGGTGAAGAAGGTTGTGAAGAAAGCATATGGTATGCTAGCCTTTATAAGAAGGAGTATAGAGTACAAGAACTGGCCTTTAATGTTGCAGTTGTATAAAACGTTGGTTAGACCTCATTTGGAATACTACGTCCAGTTCTGATCACCTTACTACAGGAAGGATGTGAAGACTCTGGAGAGAGTGCAGAGGAGGTTTACCAGGATGCTGCCTGGTATAGAGTTACAAGGAGAGATTAGGCAAATTGGAGCTGTTTTCCTTAGAAAGATGTAGACTTAGAGGAAATCTAATAGAGGTGTACAAGATTGAGGGATATAGATAGAGTAAACAGGGTTAAGCTTTTTCCTAGGATGGACTTGAATAGCACGAGGGGTCACGGGCTTAGGGTGATGGGGGTAAGGTATAATTTGGATGCCAGAGGGAGCTTTTTCACACAGAGTGTGGTGGGGGTATGGAATGTGCTGCCAAGTAAAGTAGTGGAGGCAGGTACTCTGGAGTTATTTAAGAAATACTTAGATGGGCACTTGAACAGAATAGGAATGGAGGGAGGGATATAGAAAACTGATTTAAAATAAGAATCATGAGCCTTGGGGGTTTCCTGGGAAGTATGTAAATGTTTATGATATTGATGTATTTGTTTTACCCTACAGGTACTTTGGTCCGCCTTGTTGCCTAACAAGGGGCACACAGGCGACGGGTCATGAGAGAGCTGCTCTTGGATTTTTTCAAGAGTATCCTAGTGCTTCATGTCGTTAGTGTACGCTTAACCTGGACCATTTGATGGGCAACACGACAGCTCAGTGACTATCACTGTGCTGTGCAGATACATGGATTTGGGCCTGTGTCTGTGGGAGTTTGCGCATTCTCTCTGTGCTTCTGTGGGTTTTTTCCAGGTGCTCCAGTTTCCTCTCTCATCCCAAAGATGTGCTCTTGGGCTGATTGGCAGAACAAATTCTCCCTAAATTGTCTCAAATTTGGTTTCAATGCATAGATCTATAAACATGGACAGGGATCACGGGTAGAAGTGGGAACACTGAGGTGGCAGCGTGGCTCGTTGGGCCGAGTTTCCTGTGCTGTTTTGTTCTTCTATTGTCCCATCACATTCAGGGATCTATGGACATCCATCCCTCTGATCTTCTGTATTTCGCAGCATCATACCATTCATTGTGTATACCTTTGCTTTGTAAGTCCTCCCAAAATGCACAGTAAGAGATCTCACAGCACCAGCTTAAAATCCAATAAGTTTATTTGGTAGCACAAGCTTTCAGAGTGCTGTCCTATCATCAGATGAAGGGAGAATTGGGTTCACAAACAGGGTATATATTAGAACAAAATAAATTACAAGATAATGGTTGGAATGTGAGTCTTAACAGGTAATCACATCTTTAGAGGTGCAGACAATGTGCGTGGAGAGAAGGTTGAGCACAGATTAAAGAAGAGTAAATAGTCTCAAGCCAGAACAGTTAGTAAGATTTTGCAAACCCAGGAACGTTGTGGGGATTACAGGTAGTGTGACATAAACCCAGTTGAGGTTGTCCTGCTGTGTGTGGAATTTGGCTATCAGTTTCTGCTTGGCGATTCTGCACTGTCTTGAAGAATGCATCACTTCACACTTTTCAGGGTTAAATTCCATTTGCTACTGCTCTGCCCATCTGAGCATCTATATCGTCCTGTAATCGGAGGCTTTCCTCCTCACTATTTGCCACCAATTTACTGATCATGTCATCCACATTTATGTTTAGATCATAAAGGTACGCTACAAACAGCAAGGGATCCAGCATTAGCCCTGCAGTACACCACTGGACACAGGCTTCCAGTCACAAGAACAAACGCTGATTATCACTCTCTTCCTCCATTCACTAGATGAATTTTGGATCCAATTTGCCAAATTATCTTGGATCTCATGGGCTCTTACCTTCTTCACCAGTGTCCCACAGGGGATCTTATTAAAAGTCTTAATGAAGTCCATGTGGATTGCATCAACGGCACTGCCCTCATCAACACATTTTGTCACCTCCTCAAAAGGTTCAAATAAATTTGTTAGACATGATCTCCCCTGTCAAAGCCATGCTGACTATCCCTGATCAATTCCTGCTCTTCAAATGGATAATAATTCTACTCTTCAGAATTTTTTCCAATAATTTCCCTACCCCTGATGTTAGTGGTCTGTAATTACATGTTTTCTTCTCTACTTTATGTTTTGAATAATGGTATCATGTCAATCATCCTCCAGTCCTCTGGCACCTCTCCCGTGGTCAGAGGATTTGAAAATTAGCATCATACCCCCTACAATCTCCTCCCTTGCCTCACATAGAAGCCTAGGATATATCTCATCTGGACCTGGTAATTTATCCACCCCTAAGCCCACCAAAATTGCTAACATCTCTTTCTTCTCAATGCTGATTGAGTTAAGAAAGTGTGTGAGAGAGAGATATTGTGGAGGGAGAGAAAGCATGGAATGAAAAACTGTAAAGAAGAGAAGTGAGAGTGGAGAGAGAATGTGAAGTAAGGCAAGAGTGTGTGAGGGAGGAGAGAGAGTATGAGGGAATGGAATGTGTGAAGGAGAGAGATTGGGGGAGAGATTGTGTGTTTGGGGGTGGGCAGTGTGTGTGACAAGAGTATGTTGGGACAGAATATGTCCAAATGTTTGGCTCACTCCCAGTATTAGCATTCTCACTCACCCTTGCAACAGTAACAGAAAATGGTGGAAAATCCCAGTAGGTCTGACAGCATCTGGGGAAACATTAATCTCTACAGTATAGCTATCGAGCCTTCGCCAAGAGGAATCCCACCCAGGCCCTATCCCTGTAACTCATATACTCCGCTAATCCCCCTGGAAAATTAAGAGACAATTTTATACAGCCAGTCCGTCTGACCCATGCATCTTTGGATGTGCAGATTAGATGGATTGGCTCTGCTAATTGTCACACAAGTGACACAACCTTTCGGAGCACTGTTCCTTCATCAGGTAAGTGGAGAGTTAGATGGATTAGCCATGGTAAATATGCATGGTTATGCAGATAGGGCAGGAGAGAAGGCCCTGATAAGATACTCTCGCAAGAAATCTCACAACACTAGGTTAAAATCCAACACGTTTATTTGGTAGCACAAGCCACAAGCACTGCCCTTTCACCAGGCTCCTCTAACTGAGCTTGAAGAGGATGCCTCCCTCAAGCTTAGTTCTCACTGGCCTGGCTGGAGATAATACACATCTCTTTAATCTGTGCTTAACCCTCTCACTCACATTGTTTATACCTTTAAGACTTGATTACCTATAAAGACTCGCATTCCAACCATTAGCTTGTAAATTGAGTTTGTGTCTATACGTGTCCTGATTGTGAACACAAGCTCACCTCATGTGATGAAGGGGCGGTGCTCTGAAAAGTTGCGGCTTGGGCTACCAAATAAACCTGTTGGACTTTAACGTGGTGTTGTGAGATTTGTTATTGTGCTCATCCCAATCCACTATTGGCATCTCCACTTCGTAAGATACACTCTGACAGAGTCCCTGCAGACCCCATGGACTTAATGGCTTCTTTCTGCATTGTAGAGATTCTGCAACTACACAGCCCTGGGGCAGGTGAGGCTAACACAGTAAGAAGTCTGACAACACCAGGTTTAAGTCCAACCAATTTATTTGATAGTAAACTCACAAGCTTTCGAGGTTCCCCTCTTCGTCAGGTGAATGAAGAGTTCTGGCCCCAGACAGTACATATAGCAGCACATTCAGTTTACAGATTACTGATTAGAATGCGAATCTTTACACCTAACTTGCTATTCAAGTCTTAAAGTGGCAAACAATGTGAGTGGAAGGAACACTGAGCATAGGTTAAAGAGATGCGTATTGTTTCTAAAGGTGATATGCCTCTAGAGGTGAGGCTGACGCGCATGCGGGAAGGGGAACACCCAGAAGGACGCGCCTGCGCAACTGGAAGGAAAGCAATCAGACGAACGCACATGCGCAAAGGAAGGGAGAGAACCCGCGAAGACGCGTATGCGCATTGTAGCCATACGGCCTGTCATCTTGTGTTGAGGTTGTCTAAGTGGGAAGAGCGGCGGAGAGTGGGCGTTCTCTTCACGCTAGTAATTTTACTTCATTTCTCATTTATCGAAGGAGATAGAAAATTCTGCCTTCAAGCAGATAAGTTGTTTTGTGTCTGATTTCATTCCTAGCTTATTTTCAAACGCCAAAGTGCGAGATTTAGTGGCGCGTCAGGCAAATGGCTCAGAAAATCAACGAGGCCTTGGAGCACATAGCGACGGCGGAAAAATGGTAAAGAAGCCAACAAGCCGCGGTGAATTACAATTTTTTTTGCTCTTCGCAGTATTCGGTGAGGTGGCCCCTTGTCCTTTTGAGTTCCGTCTCTTTAACTGAAGCAGCTCGCGGCCGCCGGGCTGACTTTCGAGGAGGTGAAGGAGCGTGGTGTATTCTGGGTATTGTAGTCCTCTCCGCATTGGCTGTTGTTGGCCTGAGCCGCTAACGCACTACAACCCCCCGCAGGCATTGCGCACTGGCATGTTTCCTGATTTCATACGATCAGTGCAATAAAAATAGTGGTTCAGTGATAGAACCTTCTCTAGAGTGTTTTATAGAACTGCATTACAAATATATCTTTGAATGTTTTCAACTTCTTTTGGCATCACTTAATATCCGATCTAAATGATAAATTGCTGGCATCTGTTCTTAAAAATCATCTTTCTTCATTTCAGATAAGGCCTTTGCAGCATACCTTTAGTATATCTGCTATTTATAAATATAAAATCTTGTACTCAGAGATGAGGAACTTCACATGGATACTTGGGAAAACTGGGGCTGTTCCTCTTGGAGGAAAGCTGAACAAGCTACTTGATGGGGGTTTTCAAAATCATGAAGGGTCTAAGTAGATGCTAACAGGATGTTCCCCCTCATGAGAGAATTTAGAACTGGTGGGGACACATTTAAAGGTGATGGATTTAAGATGATGAGGAATTTCTTCCCTCCGAATGTTAGTCTGTGGAATTTTCTTACCCAGAGAGCAGTGGAGTCTAGAATCATAGAATTGTTATGGTGCAGAAGAAGGCTATCTTGACTGCATTGACTCAAATTATGATTTGGTGCAATTCCCCTGCCATTTCTCCACACCCCACACTTTCTTATCAATAATCATCTAATGCCCTCTTTAATGCCTCGATTGAACCTGCCTCCACCACATTTCCAGGCAGTGCATTTCAGATCTGAATCACTCGTTATGTGAAAAATGTTTTCTCACATTACGTTTGCTTTTTATGAAATCAATTTAATTCTGTGCCCTCTCATCCTTGATTTTTTTTGCAAACTGGAACAGTTTCTCACTGTCTACCCCACTCCCCAACCCCCCCCTGTGATTTTGAGCACTTCATCAAATCTCCTCTTACCCATCTTTTCTCCAAAGAAAACAGTCCACAGTCCCAACTTCTCCAATCTGTCTTCTGAACTGAAGTTTCTCATCTGTGGTACCCTTCCTGTAAATCTCTTCTGCACTCAAATGCATTTACATCCTTTATGTAGTGTAGTGCAGAGTAGAACACAATGCTCCAGCAGAGTTCTGAGTAGTGTCATGCATGTTCAGCGTGACCTCCTTGTTCACATACTCTATGTCCATATCAATAAAGTCCAGGATACTGCATGCTTTGATTGCTCTCTCCACCTGTCCTGCCACCTTCAATGATCCATATACATATACACCTCAGTTGGAATGTAACTGGTGATAATATTGTATCTGTTTATGTACCATTGGTGACAAAATATAAGGGTCAGCTGACCCAGTAAACCATAACCAATGGCAGAATGATGTGATGATCAGTTATTTCGATATAAATAAGAACCTGTTGGATTGTTTGGAATGGCCCAGGGTGAGGCCTCAAGTTTGGAGTAATGATGTTTCTTTCTTGAACCTTTTCTTTGATTTATAAATTGGAGTAGTTTTGTTATATTTTTAGTGTCTACATTTGAAGAGTTCTTTCTGGATGAACACTGAGGTCCTCTGCTCTTGCATCCCCTTAAGAATTGCATCCTTTAGTCGGAGTAGAGAAGGGGGTAGAAGGGGGGGAGGAGTGGCGTTACTGGTCAAAGACTGTATCACGGTGATCGAAAAGAAGTTTGATGATGACTTGTCTGTTGAGGTAGTATGGGCTGAGATTAGAAACAGGAGAGGAGAGGTCACCCTGTTGGGAGTCTTTTACAGACCTCCTAATAGTTCTAGAGAGGTTGAGGAAAGGAGTGCGAAGTCAATTCTGATTAGGAGTGAAAGTAGTAGGGTAATTGTGATGGGGGACTTTAACTTTGCTAATATTGATTGGAATAGCTCTAGCTCTAGCTCGTTAGAGGGGTCAGTTTTCGTACAGAGTGTGCAGGAAGGTTTTTTGACTCAGTATGTAGATAGGCCAACTAGAGGTGAGGCTACATTGGATTTGGTGCTGGGCAATGAGCCAGACCAGGTGGTAGGCTTGGAAGTTAGTGAACATTTTGGTGATAGTGACCACAATTCGGTTACGTTCACCTTAGTGATGGACAGGGATAGGCATGAAGCTGGGGGCTGTAGTTATAGCTGGGGGAAGGGTAATTATGAGGCCATCAGGAGAGAATTAGGGTGCGTAGCTTGGACTAGGGAACTACAGGGACTGGGAACATCTGGAATGTGGTGCTTATTCAAGGAGCAGCTGCTGAGAGTCCTTGATAAGTATGTCCCTGTCAGGCAGGGAGGAAATGGTCGAGTAAGAGAGCCTTGGTGTATGAAAAGAGTTGATTTGCTGGTTAAGAAGAAAAAGGAGGCTTATGTCAGGATGAGGCTTGAAGGCTCAGTTAGTGCAATGGATAGCTATAGATTAGCCAGGAAGGAGCTAAAAAGTGAATTGAGGAGAGCTAAGAGTGGACACGAGAAGATGTTGGCTGATAGGATTAAGGAGAATCCTAAAGCTTTCTTTCGATATGTTAAGAATAGAAGATTGGTTATGGCAAGATTAGGGCCAGTCATAGACAGCAGTGGGAAGTTGTGCGTGGAGCCTGAAGAGATTGGTGAGGCACTGAATAAATATTTCTCTTCGGTATTCACGCAGAGTGCTGGAAATGTAGCTGTGGAGAGCACTGAGGTACAGGGTTGCCAATTGGGGAGTATTGTAGTAGATAGGGAGGATGTGTTAGAAATTCTCGAGGGTTTGAAGTTGGATAAGTCCCCTGGGCCGGACGGGATTTACCCTAGGATTCTCTGGGAGGCAAGAGCGGAGATTGCAGAGCCTCTGGCTCTGATCTTCAGGTCCTCGTTGGTTACGGGTGTGGTTCCGGAGGACTGGAGGATAGCGAATGTGGTCCCATTGTTTAAGAAGGGGAAGAGAGACCTTCCTGGTAATTATAGGCCAGTGAGTCTTACTTCTGTTGTGGGCAAGGTATTGGAGAGAATTATTAGGGATAGGATTTATAGTTATTTAGAGAGAATGAATTGATTGGGGATAGTCAGCATGGTTTCGTGAAGGGTAGGTCATGCCTTACTAACCTCATTGAGTTTTTTGAGAAAGTGACCAAAGAGGTGGATGGGGGTAAGGCGGTTGATGTATATATGGACTTTAGTAAGGCGTTTGATAAGGTGGCCCATGGAAGACTTCTACAGAAAATGCAGATGTGTGGAATAGATGGTGATTTAGCTAATTGGATTAGGAATTGGCTGGCAGATAGAAGACAGAGGGTGGTGGTTGATGGGAGATTTTCATCGTGGAGTTCGGTGACGAGTGGTGTGCCCCAGGGGTCTGTTTTGGGGCCCCTGCTGTTTGTAATTTTTATAAATGATCTGGATGAGGGTATTGAGGGATGGATCAGTAAATTTGCAGATGATACTAAAGTTGGTGGTGTGGTAGATAGTGAAGAGGGGTGTTTTAGTTACAGAGTGACTTGGACAAGTTGCAGAGCTGGGCCGAGAGGTGGCAAATGGAGTTTAATGTGGAAAAGTGTGAGGTAATGCACTTTGGCAGGAACAATAAATGTGTAGAGTATAGGGCTAATGGTAGGGCTCTTAATATGTTGAGGAACAGAAGGATCTTGGTGTATGTGTCAATAGATCCCTGAAAGTAGGCAGTCAAGTGGATAAAGTTGTTAAGAAGGCATATGGAGTCTTAGCTTTTATTGGTAGGGGGATTGAATTTAGGAGCGCAGCATCATGTTGCAACTGTACAAAACTCTAGTGCGGCCGCACTTGGAGTATTGTGTGCATTCTGGTCGCCACATTATAAGAAAGATGTGGAGGCATTGGAGAGGGTACAGAGGAGGTTTACTAGGATGTTGCCTGGTATGGAGGGCAGGTCCTATGAAGAGAGGTTGAAGGATTTGAGGTTGTTTTCGTTAGAACGGAGGCGGCTAAGGGGGGATCTTATTGAAGCATATAAGATAATTAGAGGTTTGGATAGGGTGGACAGTGATAGCCTTTTTCCTAGGATGAAAAAAGCTAGCACGAGGGGACACAACTTTAAATTAAGGGGTATGAGTTATAGGACGGATATCAGAGGTAGGTTCTTTACTCAAAGAGTGATTAGGGAGTGGAATGCCCTGCCTGCAGCTGTTGTAGATGCGCCAAGTTTGTGGCGTTTAAGAGGTTAATTGATAAGTATATGGAAGAGAAGGGAATGGTTTAGTTTGGAGGGGCATTGCTTTTTATTTTGGTCGGCACAACATCGAAGGCCGAAGGGCCTGTTCTGTGCTGTATTGTTCTATGTTCTATGTTCTATGTCCTTTGTTTTATATAGTTTCTCTCTGTTCTTCCTACCAAAATGTATCACCTTATGCTTCTCCACATTGAATTTCATCTGCCAGAGAGGTCATTGAATGTATTCAAGGATGAGCTAGGTAGATTTCTGATTGACAAGGGAGTTGCGAGTTATGGCATCGGGATGAGGGACAGGCAAGAAAGTTAAGGCAACAATCAGATCAGCCATGATATTGAATGGTGGAACAGGCTTGATGGCTGAATGGCTTACTCCTATTTATTCTGATCTTATAAAAATTGAGAACTTATGGGGTACTAATTTACAGTGATTTGCAAAAGAAGTGAAGATGACGTGTAAAAACATTTTAATGCAGAGCATGGTTAGAATCTGGAATGCTCTGCTAATGAATATGGTGGACGCAAATTCAACCGCAGCCTTCAAAAAAGAATTGGCTAATTATCTGAAGCTAAAACATTTGCAGGTCACTGGAACTTTGTGGGCCAAACAGACCTGTGCTGTGCTGGGGGTGGCACGGTTAGCACTGCTGTTTCATAACACCAAAAACGTGTGTTCAATTCCTAGTTTAGATCACTGTCTGTGTGGCATTTGCACATTCTCCTCTTGTCTCCGTGGGTTTCCTCCGGGCATTCTGAAAGACATGCTGGTTAGGTGCATTGACCCAAACAGTTGCCGGACTGTGGCGACTCGGGAATTTCACGGTAACTTCGTTGCAGTGATAATGTTAGCCTTACTTGTGACTAATAAATAAACTTTAATACAAAAAGCAGATTATTGCAGATGCTGGAAATCGGAAATGAAAACAAGGAATACTGGAACCACTGAGCAGATCAGACTGTTCACCAGAAACAGTAATTGACCTGAAATGTTAACTGTTTCTGTCTGCATGTGGTATTGCACCTGCTGAGTGTTTCCAGCATTTTCTGTTTTTATTGCATAGAGAAGCCTCTGGCTAAGGATAAAGTTTAATTTCAAAGTTTTATAATTTTCACATATTCTAAGTTTCTCGTACTAAGCTGGTTGTTCTGATTCACCAGTGATGTAACACCACTTAAACAACCCTTTGCCATCCTCTAGGTCTCAAAATTGAAGCAGGATGTGCCAGCAAGTAAAAAGTATGAATAGAGTTCATTGAATCACAAAATCATTGAACCCTGCTGTACAGAAAGAGGCCCTTCAGCCCATCGAGTCTGCCCTGACCACAATCCCACCCAGATCCTACCTCTATATCCCTACATGTTTTACTTGCTAATCCCTCTAGCCTACGCATCTCAGGACACTAAGGGGCAATTTTATCATGGCCAATCAACCTAACCCTCGCATCTTTGGACTGTGGGAGGAAGCGAGAGCACCTGGAGGAAATCCACACAGACACAAGGACAATGTGCAGACTCCACACAGACAGTGACCTGAGCCAGGAATTGAACCCAGGTCCCTGGAGCTATGAAGCAGCAGTGCTAACCACTGTGCTACCGTGCTGCTCCAAGTTGAATAGACTTGCCTTCAAGGACTACATGGCCAGAGATATTAAAACTATTAAGCCAGATGAGCAGCATTTGTGCGGATGTTGATTTGTGATCAAATTATATTTTGAATTTAATGCATGCAAATGCACCTAACCTAGAAATCACATGGATTAAAATTAAGTTCCTACTTCCATTTTACATGGTACTTTTTTTTAATATGGCGAAAGGTGTTTCACAGACCCGTAACTGAACCAAAATTGACACTGCCAAAAAGAAACAGGTGGCGGGTTTAGTGTAGATATCTTGGGGCCCATGTAGTTGAAGATGCAGCTACCCATGGTGAAATGAAGGGCTTTTCAGCTCATCATGTCTGTGTTAGAGATATTCAATTAATTACACTCTGAACTATTCTCAGCACCCTGCAATTTTTTTCCACTTCCATTATTGGTTCTTTTTTGAATGTTACTGATGAATCTGTTCCTATCAATCTCTCAGGCAGTGCATTCTAGATCACTCGTTGCATAAAATAAAAACGTTTTAATCTGCCAATCATTAAACCTGTGTCTTTTGGTACTAAACCCTCTGCACAGGAAGTTTCTCCTGATTTATTTTATGAAAGCCATTTGATTTTGATTATCTCTATCAATACAACACTTCTTTTAACCTTGCCTGCTTTAAGGTGAACAACCCACCTTTACCAGTGTCCCCACCTTATTGAAGTGTTTCGTTACCATTCTGTTGAATTTTTTTTATTCATTTGTGGGACATGAGTGTCACTGGCAGACCAGTATTTATTGCCCTTCCCTAGTTGCGCAAGTGCAGTTGAATCAATCACATTGCTGTGGCTCTGGAGTCACACGTAGGCCAGATTAGGTAAGGACATTAGTGAATCAGTTGGGTTTTTCCAACAGTTGGTTCGTTCCAGATTTTTTCTATTGAATTCAAATTCAACTAACTACTGTGACTGGATTTGAACCCTGTCTAAAGCCTTTGCATCCTTCTCTAAAGTCTGGTGCCCACAAATTGAACGTAAAATTCCAGATGAGGCCTACCCAGTATTTTGTAAAAGTTTAACTTAACTTCCTTGCTTTTGTACTCTTTCTCTATTAATGAAGCTAAGGATACCTTATGCATTTTAATAGAATTCTCAGTGTGTCCTGCCATCTTCAAAGATTTGTGAACATTCACCCCAGATCTTTCTGTTCCCCTGTTAAATTGATTTATTTAATTCATATTGCCTCATTATTGCTATTAAAACATGTCTCTTCTCATTTCCCCAAATTCCATCCCGTTGAATTTCTTCTCCTGTGCTTTACAAAATTCGCTGGTTTTATCTATATTTTCTTTATTTTATGTATTGGGCTTTAGTAAAGCATTTGACAAGTTCCTCATGGCAGGCTGGTGCAAAAGGTTAAGTCATTATAGAGGTTCATAGAGGTGAGAGGTTTACAGCATGGAAACAGGCCTTCAGCCCAACTTGTCCATGCCACTCTTCTTTAACCCCTAAGTTTGTCCCAATTGCATGCATTTGGCCTATATCCCTCGATACCCATCGTACCCATGTAACTATCTAAATACTACTTAAAGACAAAATTGTACCCGCCTCTACCACTACCTCTGGCAGCTTGTTCCAGGCACTCACCACCCTCTGTGTGGAAAAAAATGCCCCTCTGGACACTTTTGTATCTCACCCCTCTCACCTTAAACCTATGCCCTCTAATTTTAGACTCCTCTATCTTTGGGAAAAGATATTGACTATCTAGCTGATTTATTTCCCTCATTATTTTATAGACGTCTATAACATTACCCTTCTTCTATGCTCCAGAGAAAAAAAAATCCCAGTCTATCCAGCCTGTCGTTATAACTGAAACCATCAACTCCCATCAATCCTAGTAAATCTTTTCTACACTCTTTCAAGTTTAATAATATTATTTCTATAATGGGGTGACCTGAACTGTACACAGTATTTCAGATGTGGCCTTACCAATGTCTTGTACAACTTCAAAAGATGTCCCAAAGCCTGTATTCAATGTTCTGAGCAATGAAACCAAGCGTGCTGAATACCTTCTTCACCACTCTGTCCATGTGTGACTCCACTTTCTAGGAGCTATGACTACATAGATCTCTTTGCTCTGTAACTCTCCCCAACATCTTACCTTTAACTGAGTAAGTCTTGCCCTGATTCAATCTACCAAAATGCATCACCTCGCGTTTATTAAATTAAACTCCATTTGCCACTCAACCCACTGGCCCAATTGATCAAGCTCTCAAGGCAACCTGAGATAACCTTCTTCACTGTCCACTATTGCCACTGACCTTGGTGTCACCTGCAGACTTACTAATTGTGCTTTCTATATTCTCATCCAAGTCATTAATATAAATGACGAATAAAATGAGACACAGCACTGATCCCTGAGGATCCCTGGTCACAGGCCTCCAGTTTGGAAAATGACTCTACAACCATCCTCTGGCTTCTGTCATCAACCTAATTTTTTATCCATTTAGCGACCTCACCCCGGATCCCGGGAGATTTAATCAACCTGGAATCCTGTTCTGTTGGTATCAAGGCTGGGACCTCTGTTGTTTATAATATATATAAATGACTTGGAAGAAAACGTAGCTGGCCTGATTAGCAAGTTTATGGATAATACTAAGATTGTTTAATTTGCTGATAGTGATGAAGATGTCAGAGAATACAGCAGGATGGAGATAGGCTGAAAAATTGGGCAAAGAAATGGCAGATGGAATTTAATCCAGACAAACGTGAAGTGATGCTCTTTGGTAGATCCAATTCGGGAGGGAGCTCTAAAATAAATAGCAGAACCATCAGCAGCATTGACACAATGATATCTGAGAGTACATGTCCACAGATCCTTAAAAGTGGCAACACAGGTGGAAAAAGTGGTGAAGAAAGCATCATACTTGCCTTCATCGGCCAGGGCATTGAGTATACAAATTGACAAATTACGTTATAGTTATATAAGACGTTGGTTAGGCCACATTTGGAATACTTTGTCTGATTCTGGTTGTCTTCATATCGCTACACATGAAGGACATGGTGGCTTTGGAGGGAATACAGAAAAAGTTTATTAGGATGTTGCCTGATATGGATGGTATTAGCTAGGAGGAGAGAATGAATAAGCTGGGATTGTTCTCCCTGAAAAGATGGAGTCTGAGGGGTGACCGGATAGAAGTTTATAAATTTCTGAGGGGCATAGATAAAGTGAACAGTTGGAAGTTTTTTCCCAGGGCAGAAATGACAATTACAAGTTCAAGGTAAGGGGGGGTTAATTTCACTAGATAAGTTTCACACAGGATAGTGGGAGCCTGGAATGCACTACTACGTCAGGTAGTTGAGACAGTGAATTTAAGACTTATCTGGATAGACACGTGAACAGGTGGGGAATAGAGGGATACAGTTGGTTGATCTAGATAGGACAGTGTGATAGTGCAGGCTTGTTGCGAAGGGCTTGTTCATGTGCCAAACTGCCCTTTGTTCTCTGAAGTCCACTTCTCATCTGCAAAGTTTGAAATTGTGCACTGCGTACCCAAGTCCAGATCACTAATATTTCTAAAAGAATCAGTATATGCATGTTGCTTTAATGTAATGTAAACATGTCTACGTAGCTGTAAAAACATGTTAATACAGTTTTAAATTACATGGAATAAGATTAATGTGATTGATCCTCTCATTTTCAGTCTGAAAACAGGCTTTCTAAAGTGGAAACCTGATTATGACAGTGCAGCATCTGAATATGCAAAGGCGGGTAAGAAACAGAAAATCTTAACATCTGAAGATTTTCTTTCATTCATACGTTCAAGTTGATCTTGTCCTAAGATATATTGGTTTCCTCTCTAGAGTCAGTCAAGCTGTCTGATTTAAAACCAGCAAAAAGACCTGATCCCAGAAAACTGGCTGGCATCAAAGTTATCAGTTGTGCCAGTTCTGAAAATTCATATTTCAGTTTAAGTTCTTGCTGTATTTAAGATATCCCTCAGGATTCTACGGTAGTGGAATATCCAGGTTTCTGTCTTACTGAGATGCAAGTTCTGAGAGACAATATAAATTCTCATTTAGAAAGTCTTGGATGAATCAACATCAGCATAAATTTCTTAAAGGAAGTTTTTAAGGAGGTAACAATGAGGGTGATGAGGATAGGGTGTTTGATACAGTCAACATGGGTTTTAGCAAGGCTTTGATAAGGTTGCAAACAGCAGTTTTGTCAAAAAAGTAAGATCCTATGGGATCCAAGAGTAAGCTGCAAGTTGGATATGAAACTGGCGTAGTGGCAAGAAGCGAAATACTATGGTCAACAATTTTTTTTTGTTATTAGAAAACTCCATTGAGGTTTTAGAGGACTTAGTTCCAGCTTCCTTATTTTTCATGGTATATATCAATTGCTACTCTTCAGAGGATGCAGAGGAGATTTATGAGGGTGTTGTCAGAAATGGAGAATTTTAATTATGAGGAAAATTTGGATATGCTTGAGGTTTTTTTTTGGAACTCACTAGCTGAGGGGAGATTTAATTGAAGTATGTAAAATGATAATGTACCTAGGTAAGAGTGGATAGGATGGAACTATTTCCCTTAGCAAAGACTTCAATAACCAGGGGCATAGATTTAAATAATTGCTGCAAGCACAAAGAAGAAATTGAGAACTGTCTTTCATTCAGATGTTGATGGAAATCTGAAAGAGTAGTGGCGATAGAAGCACTCATGGCGCTTAAAAAAAAACTTGTAGATGCACGTGAAGTGCTTGCAGGGACCCATGAGTTGGAGAATGGTTCTTTTGACTGGCAGAGGCACGATGGGCCAAGAGACCTTCAACCGTGCTGTAAGTTTTCTGTGTTTCCATATTAGGTAGAGTCAATGATTAAATGAAAATTGCTATTACAGACATGGTGTTTTGTTTGTTCACATCTGTCTTCCACTAGGAATTAAAATAACAATGGTTCTTTTTTATTATATCACATCTAATATTGAATTCATTCCTATTTTGTTTCATTATAGCTGTTGCATTCAAAAATGCCAAACAGTTTGACCAAGCAAAGGATGCCTATCTAAGAGAAGCTGAATCACATCAGAACAATAGAGCGTATCCTTTTATTGTATTGAAAATAGCCAAATGCTAGAAGTTCTTTTCCTGGTTTGTATGGCATTTTCAAAAAATACTGATCAACGTTTCTAGTTTTCAAGGAAATAAAGTACATCAGAGGATGCTTTAAGTCATTCATTTCTATACAAACTCCTAAATAATAATTACAATGAGGGTGAATTACTGTGGGGCATCTACTGCTTGACCATTGTTTATAGAGGTTGAAGGATAGATGCTGACCAATTTTTTTTTTCTGTTTGCAGAGCCTAGAGCTGCTGCTTACATTCTTAGGATAAGGCATTGAATTAAGGAGAAATATATTCATCTAAGTATTGGAAATTCTTGGAATTCTACTCCAACAATTCAGCGTTGAATGTATTCTAGGCAGAGCATCAGATTTGTGGAAATAAATTAAGGAAATAAAAAGATGGGGAAGGAAGTGAAATTGAAATTCAAAATGAATTTCACTGAATGAGGAGCAACTTTCAGGGACTATAGTATATTCCTGCTTCTACTTGTCATGTTGTTTAGTAAATTCTGGGAAAATGATGCAAATGTTGCTTTCATTGAATGCTGATATTTCACTGAAGTTATAATGGATGACTGGGTAAGCCACCAGGAAAATTCATGCCCAGCATCCTTTCCCTTTGCTTGTCACTTATCGCTCAGCTACATTTAAAAATATTGCACATTTGGTTTTAAATTGGTCATCCTTGCAGCTTCCTGTTCCAAGAAACATTTCAATAATAGGCAGAGGCACTGGCTTTCTGAATGTCTATTGAAATTGTCCAACTTGGCTCAATGGTAGCACTTGTGAATCAGAGGATTATGGTTTCAAACCCAATCCAGAGACTTTAATATATAATCTTCACTCATTATTACTGATGGTTGCATTCTTTTTGGATTGGGACCATTTGCTCTCTTTGGAGAATAAGAATATTCTGAATACTCAATGTAGATTAGGGGAAATCTTTCTGATAAGCTGGCCATCACTTATATTTCAACTAGCATCTCCAAATAAAGTTTAGGATGTAGCGTTAGCTAAATCTATAAGCATGCATGTCTTGGAATTAAATTAGCACTGAGCTCTTGAGATACCTTAGAATCGATTTCAACTCAAAGCTCATACTTTATCATTGCAATATGTTGTATTTCAGAATAAGTCTGAACAACTTGACTAAATAAATGGAGTGCATTTTCACAGGGCAATCCTGAAAGTTAGCAGCAAGTGATAGAAGTATGCCAGATACCATGGAATTTCACTCCTATTATTTTCAGAGCAATTTCATCCGCTATCAAGTCAGACTATAGGAAATGTTTGCTTTTTAGAATTGAGATGTGGAATTGGCATGATGTGAAATAAATGGGCAAAACACTTAAAATTTTGATTTGTAGACTGGAACTTAAAGAAAGTCAGCCAGTAAAATTATTTTTTAAAACTTGGTGGACCCTGGAAGGAGCTAATGACTTCTCATTGGCATATTTTAAACAGTGATAAGATCCAGCTGAGATACTGGTCTGTCTGATGAGATCAAACTGACAGTTGAATTAGCAATTGTAATATGACTTTGCTGCTGATATTTCTGTTTGTCTTCCTTAACAGTCCGTTCACTCTAGTTTCTTCCATGCTGCTAAGTAAGTACTGTAAATCCCTACTTTTATTTTCATTGCAACACAAAATTAAATGAAATTTGTTGTAAATGGTGAATTTGGAGGCTGAACTAATACCCTTCTAATGGATTGCAGCCATCAAGGACAAAATGTTTTTGTCTATCCGATCAATTCAAATTTCAGAATCTCTGGAATTTGGTAATGATGTCAAAGACATCGAAAGATGCATAAAAAAGATCAGGGTGGAAGAGTCAAAATTCTTAACTGAGATTTTTAAAATTTTAATTAAAATTTCTAAATGAAAGTGGAACGCTTAATTAAATGCTGCATCAAGCTCTGATAATATCAGGAATTTGTGTCTGTCAAGGAGATTCAAATTTGATTTTTCTTCATGTTTTGTTGGGATTATTATTAGAAGCTTTTATAAGATGGGCATTTTATTGCATGCTGGATCAATTCAACGTTATAAAGAGGATTGCATGGAACTTCAAATTTCACATGGCAATAAACTCATGCACTTGGAGAGAATCCCTACAGTGCAGAAGAGACCGTTCGGTCCATCAAGCCTGCACCAACAATAATTCCACTCAGGCCCTATCCCCATGTATTTACCCTGCAAATCTTCCTGACACTCAGATGCAATTTAGCAGAGCCAATCAACCTAATCTCCACATCCGGAAGAAACCGGAGCACCCAGAGAAAACTCACACAAACACAGGGAGAATGTGCAAACTTCACACATACAATGACCCAAGCTGAGACTCCAACCTGACCTCGTACTATAAAGCAGCAGAGCTAACCATTGTGCCACCGTGCTGTCCATTCCTATTATTCCTTGTATTTCAATCATATCTATTTGTTATACTGCTATGTGTTAAAGATCCATTTTTAAGGACAAATGGTTTTTGTTGTGCCAGAGCAGTTTCTTGTCCATTACAATAATAAAAAAAATGCATTACTGCTTGTTGTCTTACAAACCATATTCTGCAATACCTTGCTAAAATTGATATCTGATCTTGCCTTCATGCAGTTTTTCACCAACTTTCTTGTGTTAGATTGTGTAAGACCAGAAATGTTTGGTGATCTCTTTCGTATTTGATATTTTTCATAGACTCTATGTAACTTTCAGTATTGTGGACTTGTATCTCAGTATCTTATGAATTGTAATTCACTGATTTCTCATTCCAAATTTTATGCAAATAGGGACTCAGAGTGTTCTAACCATGCAGATTCATGCTAATTACTTGCATCTCACAGGTTTCTAGTTGAAGAAAGTGGTGTCAGAGGATGAGATGAGAGTGAGAAATTGTCAAGTGAATGGTTATAGTAGGGATTGTTTGATAGTACAGAATTTGAATATTTGAAAGGGGAGACATGTTGAAGCTTTTCACCTTGCAGTCGTCAGAACAAATGCAACAATGCTAAATTCAAACAAATCTTAACAATTTATACCAAAAAGTGAAAAGTGTGCAGATTGGTTGGCAAGTCAGTCCTGATTGCATAAGATGTTACCATGCAGAAAACAACGGGGACCCATTGGCTCCCCAAGCTGCCGGGAATCAAAAAAGGCACAAAGCATGAACAATTTATTTTATTTGCAGAGAACAAATTACTGGATGTGAATATATGCCACTTTTAGCAAGTGTAAATGAATCACTTTAAGAGCTTGACTGATCATCTTAAATTGGTTGTTAGCATGCTCAGGCTAGTACAGCAAGTGCTGCCCAGTTGCAGAATCACACCTAACAATAAACCTTTTAAATAGTCAGCTAGTGATGAGCTGAACTTGAGTATTGCTGAAAAAAGATTTTTTTGTTGAAATCACTAAACACGTAACAAACCATGTACTGTCAGAAAGCGAAGAATTCGTTCTTGCATGTGTTTTCAGTTTTGGTGTGCGTTCACCCCAGATCAAACAGGAAGAGGTATTTGCTGAGTTCAAACTCCTCTACTCTGTTATCTTTCCACAAACCAGCATTCACTGAATCCTTGAACCATACCTTATTGTGGGATTTTGATAACCTGTCTGATTTTTAGATTGTGAGGCCATAAGATCAACCTGGACACATATATCAGTAACAAAGGGACAGGAATAGTCATCCTTAACAAGCAAAAACAAAATATGCCATTCCTGAAAGTAGGCAGTCAAGTGGATAAAGTTGTTAAGAAGGCTTATGGAGTCTTAGCTTTTATTGGTAGGGGGATTGAATTTAGGAGCCGCAGCATCATGTTGCAGCTGTACAAAACTCTAGTGCGGCCGCACTTGGAGTATTGTGTGCAGTTCTGGTCGCCACATTATAAGAAAGATGTGGAGGCATTGGAGAGGGTACAGAGGAGGTTTACCAGGATGTTGCCTGGTATGGAGGGCAGGTCCTATGAAGAGAGGTTGAAGGATTTGAGGTTGTTTTCGTTAGAAAGGAGGCGGCTAAGAGGGGATCTTATTGAAGCATATAAGATGATTAGAGGTTTAGATAGGGTGGACAGTGATAGCCTTTTTCCTAGGATGGAGAAAGCTCGCACGAGGGGACACAGCTTTAAATTAAGGGGTATGAGTTATAGGACGGATATCAGAGGTAGGTTCTTTACTCAAAGAGTGATTAGGGAGTGGAATGCCCTGCCTGCAGCTGTTGTAGATGCGCCAAGTTTGGTGGCGTTTAAGAGGTTAGTTGATAAGTATATGGATGAGAAGGGAATGGTTTAGTTAGGAGGGGCATTGCTTTTTATTTTGGTCGGCACAACATCGAAGGCCGAAGGGCCTGTTCTGTGCTGTATTGTTCTATGTTCTATGTTCATACTTATTCCACCTGCCAATAAACAGACTTCCTTGCTTGGAAATAAGCCAAAGAATGATGAGCTGCTACATCAAATGTATGACAGGATTTGTTCTCCAACTTTGCACTACATCTATATCTATGACTGGTTCTTCACAACATGAATTGGCCAAATTATTGGGTGAATATAAGATGATTAGAGGTTTAGATAGGGTGGACAGTGATGGCCTTTTTCCTCAGATGGAGAAAGCTAGCACGAGGAGACATAGCTTTAAATTAAGGGGTGGTAGTTATAGGATGGATGTCAGAGGTAAGTTCTTTACCCAGAGGGTGGTAAGGGTATGGAATGCCCTGCCTGCTGCAGTTGTAGATGCGCCAAGCTTGGGGGCGTTTAAGAGATCCGTGGATAGGTTTATGGATGAAAAGGGAATGGTTTAGGTTAGAGGGTCATTGCTTTTTCTTAATTGGTCGGCGCAACATCGAGGGCCGAAGGGCCTGTTCTGCATTGTAATGTTCTATGTTCTAATTGTTGCAAGCAGTTTTGGGCATGTTTTCCACATACATGATGAAGACCATGCAAGAATTGTATCGCAATGGTAATGATGTGTCCATGTGTTTTGATTTGATATGATTTTGTGATTTGATAACGTCAGCCTATTTACCAGTGTTCCACTTAACATTGCTGCAGCCCAGTATCATGATCTAGAGCCACCGCTATCACTTGAATCGTTATTCATCAAACTTATGTACTTGCAACTTACACAATTGAATTCAGTTTTAACAACAGCATGTCTGCCCAATTAAATTGTGTTGACATGGGAGCCCCTCTAAGCCCAGTCACCTCGATCATCTTTGTTGGATTCCATGAGAAACATGTTTTCGAAGACTAACACCAACCAATTCCTTACTTATTTCTGATTATGTAGATGATATGTTTGCTATATTTAAATCTGCAGCTGCATGTAATGATTTCCTTAAATGTCTTTATGGGCTCCATCTTGCCCTCAGATTTACCTTTAGAGATAGAGCAGACAAATGAGCTCCCTTTCTGAGACATACAGTTGACAAATCCATCAAGTGATTCTCTACCATGGTGTATCGTAAACCTACCTTCACTGGTTAATATATATTTGATTCTCTTGTAGTTCAGTGCACTATAAGGTTGACTTTATTGGCAACCTTGTAAATAGGGTCTGAGCAATTTTCTCACCATACGAAGTTGATATTGAAGTAGGACACTTCAAAGGCATCATATGGGATAATAGCTGATAACATCATTTATAATCACACAAACTCATGAATGGGCTTAAGGCCATCACTTTGGGCCCTGAAAATGTCCAACTTACTTCAGATTACCTTGGAAGGGCAAAGTGTCTCAAAAATTTGAGCAACAGGTCAAGCTCGCAAGTTTTATGCTGCAATGTAGTAGGAACATGAGTGGCAATCGCCACCAACAGGATGCCAAGAAGACATTTGTCTCAACCAAATAAGTAATGTAGTATAGAAATTTAAGTACCAGTGTGATGCTTGCTATGTGGGCTGTGTGTCACTATTATGGTTCAGGTTAGAAACTCCAAAATGTTTTCTGGAGCCCGCCTGGATCATTAGTTTAGCATCATGAATTTGGCTAGAATAAGCATGATAGGCTTTACTTCGAATGAACCACTAGGGAGCTTTTATCAGACGAAATTTATTTAAGATTATAGTCAACCTGTATAGTAAGAAAATTAGCAAGAGCTTTTATCAATTGCAACAAAAACAAAAGCAAATATAGTGTTTAACAAAGATATCTGATGTGTTCCAATCAAACCAAAACCCTTGCCATAGACAGAATAATGGAAATTGAGTCTTTTGGTTGAAGTTTGCAATCCTTTGTTCTTGAGATTCAGAATAGTTTGAAGACAAGACAGCTTCCCAAAACACCAGAGAGACTTTGGTCCAACCCCCAACAACAGCAGGTTTTCATCCTTCAAGAAAACAAGATTTTAGTTTTCAGCTAACCAGCAGAATTTTTAAAACTACAGGGAGGGAGGGAAAACACTTATTAGGTTACTGCCAGTTCTAAAACTAAAAACTCAAACCTGCAGCACCAATCTGAAACTGAAAATGAAATTCCTGTCACCTGAGCTGCCTAGTTTTTTTTTCTCTCCTCCCAACAATGACATCATCTAAGGCTATGATGATTTAAAAAAAAATCTTTTAAAGGTATACTAACATCACAACCCCAAAGACTCGCGGATTGTATCAAACAGCATGTCCCTTCCACTGTTTTTCATGAACAAAGTACAGTTTATACCCAACCAACCCATATTTGCAAAACTCAAAACAGTTTGAAATGTGATTCCGCGATTGGACAACATCTGCTAAATAGTCCTCTGAGGTTAAGAATTACATTGACAACCAATTTAAGGTTGTCACACTCGAAGTATGGCACATTTACATGTACTGGAAAGTTACATGTACCAATACAAGGGCCTTGGTCTTTTCAGACAGAACATGTTCATACATTGCACCTGTTTCATCTAAACAAAAAAAAATGGCAGCCATTCACTGGTTTGTTTCTCATCATTGATCAGTCAGTCAAGCTGTCTGATTTAAATTTCAAATTCTTGGCAGTTAACTGTCAGTCACCATCAATTGGCACATTCTCCATTTCAACCTTTATACCAATCAGAATTTACTTGCCATCCAATCAGCCCACTCTTCTCATTCAGTATAGTTTTGCTATTCTTATGATTGCCCTGATGCATGCAAGAAGAACAATTTCAACAAAATAACTTATTTTTTTGTTCAGCAGTACTCAAATAGATGTTTTATGGTAGATTTTTGCAAGTTCAGACACGTTGAGTGCAATCTGAATTCTGCCTATCATGAGCAATCAAAGGAGCATGCTGTTTGTAACAAAGTAGGACACGCAAAGTTGCAATGTTGGTGATTTAAGACCAGCACTGAGAAGACGGATGTGGTAAAACAGTATAAACCAATGGGATTTGATAAAGTAGTAAAGAAAACCTCAGTTGAAGCTAAATAGGTGCAATGTATAGCTGGTCAGGCGTTGATTGATAATAAAGTGCCAGATCTCTAAAGAGTTTACTTATATAGGTAAAGTTTACCAATGTGTACTAGGAGGACTAGGTAAAGAAGTTAAAATTGAGATATGGGGATAAGTCAGCCTTTGATAGTGAGAGATGAGTTTTGTAGTTTGGAAGAAGTATTGCCAGAAAAGTGACAATATAATTAAGACCCAAGCCAAAAACTCCAGAGTGTTTTATGGAGATAGATTAGATCCTAAGTTTTACATTTGATTTTGACATGGGTGAGCATAAGATGAATCACTCGAGGTATGATTTAAGTGACTCACGGGAAAGCTTTCATCAAAGTTTACTTGAGAACATAGCTAACACATAATAAATAATTCACATAACTTTTACAAATTACAAGCATTAAATACGACAGAATATGAACAACGGTTAGATATTTGTATTGTTCCATGTCAGACCCATCCCACAGACATACATCCCTCTTCAGACTTGATACAGAAACAAGAATGCTCATGTGATGCTGAGTTTTTAGCTTTTTTACATCTGCTATGAATTGGTCCTTTGAATGTTGGATTAAATCTGAGGCTTTCCAGTCTTGGAACTTTCAGCGAGCCTCTGGAAAGACAGAAAGAGACAGACAGATACTGCCTTCTTCCACCAACTTCTAACAGCAACAGAAAAAATGAAACTAGATCTGGACTTTTCTCTGAAGCATAACTATCCCTAACCATATGATATGAACTGTCAATCAATTTCAAATCAAGCTTCACTTAGACATTCCTAAAGAACATTAAACCACAGAACACCTCATTAGTCCAGATTAAAATCAGCATAATGTCTATTATATTGCTTCAGTAACAATTAGAGGACACCAGTTACAGACATGATGGTACCAATAAAGTGCTAGGATCTGCTTAAAAAACCTGCAGAGAAACATTGATTAAAATATATTTCTTAAAGGCACAGTATCATCACACGATTGATTTGATCAGCCAATCATTGGCATATACAGTTTATGTGTCTACCATCACACTGGCAGTGAAGTTCATTTATCAAATCCCTCAGCTGTGTGGGGAAGAAGAGCATCTATTTGAACAAACAGCAGTACTCTGTTAGTGACATAGTAGTGGCTCGAAACTGCTTGCTTAACCTGTTCAGACTTCTGGTATTCTTTGCCTTTACAGGAATTGTAGGATGTGTTGTGTCAATCACTCTAGAAGTATGATCTTTCTGTTTGTTTTGGGTGGTACTGCTACATCACAGCGCCAGGGTTCAATTCCAGCTTGGGTGACTGTTTGTGTGGAGTTTGCGTATACTCCATGTGTTTATGTGTGGTTCCTCTGGGTGCTCTGGTTTCCTACCATACTCCTAAGATTTGCAGGTTGGGTGGATTGGCCATGCTAAATTGTCCTTTCCTGTGTAGGTTTGGGCTTGCCTCTGTTGTCTACGGTGGCTGAGGGTGCACCTCTTGTATTTTTTTGTCTTTTTTGTGCCATCTGATGAAACAAAGTGGCTTGCTAGATCATTTTAGAGGGTGGTTAAGACTCAATGTGATTATTTCAGGTTTGGAGTTTCATGGAGACTAGACTAAGCAATGACAGCATATTAATGAACCAGCTGGGATTTTACAATAATCCACTATCTTCAGATCATTATTAATAAGACTATCAACTATTCCAGATTTATTAATTAATTGAACTTAAAATCCTCTAGTTGACATGAGATTTGAAATCATGTCAAGGAATATTAGTTTGGACCTCTACTAGTCTACTAACATTACCATTACTCTACTGCCCATCTTAGAACAATAGAATCCTACAATGCAGAAAGAGGACTTTCAGCCTATCCAGTCTGCACCGACTCACCGACAGAGCGTACCATCCAGGTCCCATCCCTGTAACTTTACACATTAATCCTGCTAATTCCCCCTAACCTACACAGTAAGGTCCATTTAGCGTGGCCAATCCACCCAACGTGCAAATCTGCCCCCTGGTGCCATGTCCACCTTGTCAAGATTGTTCAAAATCATCTATACTTCAATCAAGTCATCCCTCAGTCTTCTAAGCTGCAGTTGAAGCCCAATCTGTACAATGTTTCTTCGTAAGACAACCTGCTGCTTCCAAGTATCAATTTCTGAATTGCCTCCAACTACTCTCTCATTACCGTCATAGATGATTCTATGAAGTGTCATTCACTGAGCAATAAACTGCTCAGCAATGCTAGTCAGCTGTAGAATTCATTAGAGCCTTGGCCTAAACATGGACAGAACAACTGAATTCCAGATGTGAGGTGAGCACAAAAGCCCATGACATTTAGGCAGCATTTGATTGGGCGTGACATTAATGAGTCCTAACAAAATTGAAATCAATAGGGAAAAAGTTAGGCCCAGCTGTTTTTAGTTGTTTCCCTATATCATAAAATCTCTACAGTGCAGAAGGAGGCCCTCCGGTCCATCAAGTCTGCACTGACCATGATCCCACCCAGGCCCCGTTTCCGTAACCACTCTTATGTACATGCTGCTAATCACCCTGACACTAGAGTTAATTTAATGTGCCCAGTTTTAGGCTATAGGAGGAAATTTGTGCACCCACAGGGAGAAAGAACTCAGTAAGAATTTAGCAACACCAATTATTAATCCAACCGATTTATTTGATAGTAAAAAAGCGAGCTTTCAACACTCTTGTGTCTTCCTCAGGCAAGTGCAGTGTTCAGACCAGAACACTGCACTTGCCTGAGGAAGACACAAAGAGTGTTGAAAGCTCGCTTTTTTACTATCAAATAAATCGGTTGGATTAATAATTGGTGTTGCTAAATTCTTACTGAGTTCTTACCACCCCAATCCAACGCCAGCATCTTTACATCACCCACAGGGAGACAGAGAGAGAACGTACAAACTCCATACACACTGACCTGAGGCTGGAAGTGAACCAGGCTCCCTGGTACTGTGAGGGGTGGCACAGTGTCACGTAACTGCCCCATGGTAAGGTCAGAAGTGGAGATGTTTGAAAATTATTACTTGATGTTCAGTATCATTAACCGCTGTTAGATTCTGGAGCAGTGTCTTCCCACATGAAGCAAGATGTAGACATCATTCAAGCCTTGTCAAGTAGCTGGTCAAATTCATGTACCACAGGTGCAATTCAGTGACCATTTCGAACAAGATGAATCCATTGATTTCCTTTGGCATCTAATGGCATTACGATTATTGAATCCACCACCATCATTATACCATTGACCAGAAGTTAAACTGGACCAGTCACGAAAACACTGTGACAACAAAAGTCAGAAAACTCTGTGCCAGTAAGACACTCTTGACTTCCTAAAATCAGTTCACTATAAAGCACAAGTCAGGAATATGATGGAATGCTTTCCATTTACTTGGACAATTGCAGCTCCAATAACACTTAAGAAGCTTGACACCATTGAAGCCAAAGTAATTTATTTGATTGACACTTCATTTACCACCTTAATCATTCACTTCCTTCACCACTAGTGCACAATGGTAAGAGTCCTTACCATCCACAAGATGCATTGCAGTAATTTGTCAATGCTCCTTTGTGTGTGTGTTTATGTATAAAGAGTACCTCCACGACCTGTTCGAGGGCAGTTAGGGATGGATAATAAATGCTAGCTTTCCCAGTGGCACGTCCTAAACAAATTTTAAAAACTCAGAAATCTGCTTTGGAAAATTTCTCCACTTTTGCTTTGAGTATTGATATTTTTAGTCAGGTATAACATGTTTGGACTGGATCATCCTGTACTCTGCCTAGGACTACATCAGCCCCCTATTATGTTAAATAAATTACAGCCTGTTTTATAGACTTATGAATACAATGCATCTCCATACTGTGATTTCTTTGTTCTCCACAGAGCATATGAACAGGCTGGAATGATGTTGAAGGTCGGTTCCTTGGCTTTTTTTTTCATTTCTAAAATCTGAGTGATTTTTTAAAAAATTATTTTTGATCACACAAAGATAATGTGTAAAATTTTCTTTTCAGTAAAAATACTCCTTTGTCTTTGGTTAACTTGCTAACAATATGGCAGAAATGTCCAGCTTTGAAGTGTGAGATTTCAAAGAATGCAATTTTGTTAATGTGTACTTATGGAAGAAAATTCCTAATTGTCCATGTTATTATTGAGATTATTCTTGCTTTCTTAAGAGCTGAAGTTTAATGGCCACAATGGTTGGCAACTATACCATGACTGTTTTCCAAAGCCCTAATGGCTCAAACCATGAATCTGGCAAATAACTGCCTCCGTTGAGGTTTTCGTGCTTTAAGGGCAAAGCACCTGACCTCAAGCTGCTGGCCAATCTGACACCCTTTGCTGGGTGGCTTCCTCGTAGCTTATGGTGCTTCCAGCTGCAGCAGCATGAGGACCTTAAGTGGTCATTAATTGCCCACTTGCGGGGCTTACTTGGCCTCGGGGTAGGAATGTTATAATCACTTTCCTTGCTGCTGTCTTAATCAAGGTGGAGAGAGAGTTGGGAAGGTGATAGGCACTTCACCTTTCCTCTGGTGAAGTCTACATACCTACCCAGTCATCCCTTAAGCATGTTTCCTTTCTAAGTTTCAGATAACTCATTAATATTTTTATTTCTTAATGCACAATCTTAGTAAAAGTGATATTACATTTCAGGTTTATTAAAATTTACCCTTTGGTTGACTACTGAAACAATTTACATATATATTTAATTAAAATTGGTGTGTTATTGTGATTATATGTCCCCAGATATAATCTGTGGATTATACTTGACCAGACAGATCAAATAATTTGCATGCACGGCTTTGGCATCACTCAGCCCTTAAGGGAAACAGCCAGGCACATAGTTCATCATAAGTATTGTTGCTCATTCATTTATTCGTCAACCATTTTTTAACATTTGTATTTCCATTTGGCATTTCAGTTCTGAAGAGCAGCAAGTGATATAATTGTCTCTTTAGCTTCAGATCAGTAGCTCCTCTAGTTCCTCTATTAATTATGAGATGCTACCTTTCATGTGAGAATCTAGAAGTAGGGGTGACAGTTCAAAAATAAAGGTTCTCCCATTCACATAGAAATATACATAGGAAATAAAAGCAGGGAATACACCATTCAGCTCTTTGATCCTGCTCAGCCATTCATTATGATCATGGCCTCATTAAATTCAATATTCTAATCCTGTCCCCCCAACCCCCAGCTAATATCCCTTGATCCCTTACCCCCAAGAGCTCTATCTAGTTTTTTCTTGAAATCACACTAGGGGTTTTGGCCTCCACTGCTTTTTGTGATAGTGAATTCCACAGATTCACCATTCTCTGGGTGAAGAAATTTCTCTTCACCTCAGTCCTAAAAGGTTTACTCCTTATCCTTAAACTAGAACCTAATTCTGGACTCACCCACCAAAAGAAACATTCTTTCTGAACTCACCCTGTCTAATCCTGTTAGAATTTTGTATTTCTATGAGATTCCCTCTTTAAACTCCAATATTTCCAATTCAGTCTCTCGTCATATGACAATCCTGCCATTTCAGTAATCAAGTCTAGTAAAACCTTGTATTATCTCTTTAGCAAGAATATATTTCATATAATGACAGCAAAACTGCATACAATACTTCACGTGTGGCCTCACCAATGCCCTATATAATTGCAGTAAAACATCCCTATTCCTATATTCAAATCCTTCTACTATGAAGACTGACATAGTATTTGCCGCCTTTACTGTCTGCTGTACCTGCATGCTTGCTTTCAGCGACTGATGTATGAGGACACTAAGGTCTCGTTGAGTATCCACCTGTCTCATTTTACACCCATTCAAATAATAATCCTTTCCAAAACTTTGCCCAAAACAGAAGTAAGGCGCATTGGTCTATTTGAATACACTCGCATGAGTGCCTTTTCCGAGTCTTTACGTCGCTCATCGACGGTTTTGTCTACCACTAGCAGATCCCACGCCGGGGGCTCTTGATCTTAAAGTACCACGAGTAGTACCCCAGCCGGGGTCTACTGAAGTTACCAATTGTGGCTCGCAGACCCCAGCCGGGGTCTGCCCTGGGCATAGTCCGTGGCTCGCAGAGCCCCAGCCGGGGTCTACTTGATGTCGTTGTGGCTTGGTTGGGCACCCTGAGTGTGTTTAGGGCAGGGTGTGAGCTGGTACCGTCACCCCCTGATCTAATTGGGCGTTTAGAGAACCTTTTGTCTGGTACTTTTGGTGCTCGGCTCTCTTGCGTGAGGTGGAAATTTAGAATTTAAGGGAAAAGTTTATTCCGAATTCAGGGAAGCCAGATTAGGTGACGTGATAATTGTTCATAACCAATTAACCTAGTTAGCACATTTTTGGCCATGTGGGAGGAAACCGGAGTACCCGGGGAAAACCCACGCAAACACGGGGAGAAAGTGCAAACTCCCCCAGCCGCAAGGCCCAGGTCGGGAACCGACCCTGGGTCCAAGTAGCCGGTCAACCTCAGTGCTAATCACTGGGCTGACGTGCTGCCCATTCGTACCGTGACACCTTTGGGTGGTAATCGGTGTCATTATCTTTCGTCATCGTCTGGTAGTGAACATCCAAGACAAGACGGGGCACACGTCCCATCTCAGCGTCACCCCAGGTGCGTCTCGTTCGTCTCACCCTTTGTACCGATCGTGTGGGTAGTGGGTCGCGGGTGCTTCTACTACCTAGGCAGGGTTGAACCGCATCCGCCAGCGGATCACCAGTGCCCCCGGGACAAGCCTGAACTTGTCGAGAACCTATTTTTTTGGAAATTTACCGGGTTTATAGGCATAGAAGCGTGTTGGTTATCCT
Organism: Sphyrna mokarran; assembly: GCA_024679065.1. Classification (NCBI taxonomy): domain Eukaryota; kingdom Metazoa; phylum Chordata; class Chondrichthyes; order Carcharhiniformes; family Carcharhinidae; genus Sphyrna; species Sphyrna mokarran. The sequence continues at coordinate 16,883,315 of JAGIQG010000007.1, read as the reverse complement.
CGGCCAGTCAAATTCCGACAGACACTCGCCTGCCAGCAGGAGTGCCTGGATTCCCTGCGGGACCATCGGTAAGGGATGACTCACTGTGGTCTAGAACAACCAAAAATACCACAGCTACGCAACACACACCATAATCCATTCCAGCTTCACCACTCTAGGATGGCAGTCCTGTGGTAGTGGTCATGGACCTGGCATGCATCGTCCCCGCTATTTGTTTCTCGACCAGTCACGGAATACCCTCTCTTGTGCCCAAGGAGAAGGTACCAGGTGGCTCCCGCGGAAGGGATTGACTCGCTGTGGGTAGAAACCAGAAAACCCCAGAGTTACGATTGGCCGTTAATGCCTTTTTTTCGGCTTAACCAATCTTACCCCACCTGTCTGTAATCGCAACCTTAAGGGGCATCCAGGCATGCAATTACTCTGCATCATTTCTGGGACAGCCGCTTTAGCCGCCACCGCGATGGAGGGGCGGTGACGTTGCCTGGCGGGACCGACGTGGAGGCGCGGCTCACTGTGCGGCAGAAACGACAAGACACGCACAGCTAAAGTAACCAAGAAACCTCAAGAGAGTCCCCCCAAGAGAGTCCTCCTTAAGAGAGTCATAGCTACTCCCGAGGGAATAACCAGAAACCTCAAGCGAGTCCCCCCATCAGAGTTGTCTCTACTCTCCTTGAGTAAGGGGACAACATTTGCTATCCTAATAGTGTCTTCTGGCACTATTCCTGTAGACAATGACGACCAAACATCAGAGTGAAATCTCCTCCCCAGCCTCCCAGAGAATCCTAGGATAAATTCCATCTGGTCCAAGGTAGTTATCTATTTTCATACTTCCCAGAATTGCTAACACCTCCTCCTTATGAACCTCAATCCCGTTTCATCTAATAGCCTACCTCAGTATTCTCCTCGACATCCTTCCCATTTTTGCTACCAAAATGGATAACCTGCATTTATCCACATTATACTACATATGCTCACTCATTCAGCCTTGTCCAAATCACACTGACACATCTGTGTTCTCCTCACAGCTCAACATTCCATCCAACTTTATATCATCTTCAAATCTGGAAAATATACATTTAGTTCCCTCATCCAAATCATTAATATATAATGTGCACACAATTGGGGTCCTAGCACCAATTTTCCATGAGAAGTTGAATCTCTTGTGAAGAGGAAGAAGAAGACTTATCTCAACATAAGACGTGAAGGTTCAGTTAGGGCCTTTGAGAGTTACAAGTTAACCAGGAAGGACCTAAAGAGTGAACTAAGAAGAGCCAGGAGGGGACCTAAGAAGTTTTTGTCAAGTAGGGTCAAGGAAAACCCTAAAGCTTTCTATAGGTACGCCAGGAATAAAAGAATGAGTAGGTAAGATTAGGGCCAGTCAAGGACAGTCGTGGGAAATTGTGAATGGAGTCTGAAGAGACAGGAGAGATGCTAAATGAATATTTTTTGTCAGTATTCACACAGAAAAATGACCATGTTGTTGAGGAGAATACTGAAATATAGGCTATTAGACGAGACAGGATTGAGATTAATAAGGAGGAAGTGATAGCAATTCTGGAAGGTATGAAAATAGATAAATTCTTTTGGGCCAGGTGGGATTTATCCTAGGATTCTCTGGGAAGCTAGGGAGGAGATTGCAGAGCCTTTCACTCTGATCTTTGGTTGTCATTGTCTACAAGAATAGTGCCGGAAGACACTATTAGGATAGCAAATATTGTCTCCTTGTTCAAGAAGGCTTAGCTGTTACTAGGGGGCATAACTATAAGGTTCATGGTGGGAGATGTAGGAGAGATGTCCAAGATAGATTCTTCGCTCAGAGAGTGGTTGGGTGTGGAATACACTGCCTACTGTGATAGTGAAGTCGGACAGTTTCAAGCAGTTATTGGATAGGCACTTGGAGCGCACTAAAATTACAGGGAGTGGAATAGCTTGATTTTGGGTTTGGACATAGCTTGGCACAACATTGCAGGCCAAAGGGCCTGTACTGTGCTGTACTGTGCTATGTTCTAAGGGGAGTAGAGACAACCTTAGTAATTATAGACAGGTGAGCCTTACTTCTGTTGTGGGCAAAGTTTTGGAAAGGATTGTAAGAGATAGATTTATAATCATCTAGAAAGGAATAATTTGATTAGGGATAGTCAACACGGTTTTGTGAAGGGTAGGTCGTGCCTCGCAAACTTTGAGTTCTTTGAGAAGGTGACCAAAGAAGTGGGTGAGGGTAAAGCAGTTGATATGGTGTTTATGGATTTCAGTAAAGTGTTTGATAAGGTTCCCCATGGTATGCAGTTAAAGAATATGTGGAGGTATGGGATTGAGAGTGATTTAGAGGTTTCGATCAGAAATTGGCTAGCTGTAAGAAGACAGAGGGTGGTGGTTGATGGGAAATGTTCATCTTGGAGTTCATATGCTTGTGGTGTACAGCAAGGATCTGATTTGGGGCCAGTGTTGTTTGTCATTTTTATAAATGATGTGGATGAAGGCGTAGAAGGATGCGTTAGTAAATTTGCAGATGACACTGAAGTCAATGGAGTTGTGGACAGTGCAAAAGGATGTTGCACGTTATAGAGAGAAATAGATAAGCTGCGGAGCTGGGCTGAAGGTGGCAAATGGAGTTTAATGTGGAAAAGTGTGAAGTGATTCACTTTGGAAGAGGTAGTAGGAGTATGGAGTACTGAGCTAATGGTAAGTTACTTGATGGTGTGGATGAGCAGAGAGATCTCGGTATCCATGTGCACAGATCCTTGGAAGTTGGCATCAGGTTGATAGAGTTGTTAAGAAGTCATATGGTGTGTTAACTTTTATTGATGGAGGGATTGAGTTTCAGAGCCATGAGGTCATGTTGCAGCTGCACAAAACCTTGGTGCAATCACACTTGGAGTATCATGTACAGTTCTGGCTGCCGCATTTTAGGAGGGATGGGAAAGGATGCAGAAGAGATTTACCAGGATGTTGCCTGGTATGGTGGGAAGGTCTTATGAGGAAAGGCTGATGGACTTGAGGCTGTTTTCATTAGAGAGAAGAAGGTTAAAGGCTTACTTAATAGATGCATATAAGATGACCAGAGGATTAGATAGGGTGGACATTGAGAGCCTTTTTCCTTGGATGGTAATGGCAAGTAAGAGGGGACATAGCTTTAAATTGAGGGGTGATAGATGTAGGACAGATGTCAGAGGTAGGTTCTTTACTGAGAGAGTAGTAAGGGCGCAGAATGGCCTGCCTGTAACAGTAGTGGACTCGCCAACACTAAGGCATTTAAATGAGTCATTGGATAAATATATAGATGATATTGGAATAGGGTAGGTTAGATTGGCTTTAGATTGGTTTCACAGCTCGGTGCAACATTGAGAGTCGAAAGACCTGTACTGAGCTGTTATGTTCTGTGTTCTATGTTCTTGCACTGATCCTTGCAGTATCTCACTAATCACTGTCTGCTAATCAGAAAAAGACTATTCATTCCAACTCTTTGCTTCCTGTCTGCTAACTAACTCTCTATCTGTTTCAAGACACTACCCACAATTCAATGTGCTTTAACTTTACATTGTAATCTGCTTAGTAATTTAAGTTTGCAATAATGAGGATTTACCTTTTCAGAGCATTATCAGTTTTTGGAATGCTCTTCCTTATGAAGCAGTGGAGCTTGAATCATTGGATATATTCAAGACTAAGTCATGTGTTCTGGGATTGATAGCAAAGTAGAATTAAGGTCACAATCAGATCAATCATGATTTTACTGAATAGTGGTGCAGACTCCAGAAGGCTTGAATAGCCATATAAAATCATAGGAAGTAGAACAAGTGTAGGCCATTCAACCTATTGAACCTGCTGTGCTATTCAGTAAGACCGTGGCTGATCTCATTGTGGCATTAATTCCATTTTCTTGCCTTCCCGTTCCCTCATTAATGTACAAATAAATCCTAAATTTTAGTGCCATCTTCATTTTTTAAAAATTCTCATTATAACATAGAACATAGTACACTACGGCTCAAAAGACCCTTCAGCCTGCAAGTTGCACCAATCATATCCATAACTACCAGGCCTATCTATGACTCTCAATCCTGTTAAATCCCATATACTCATCTAGAAGTCTGTTAAGAGACCCCAGCGAGTTCATCTCTACCACCACCGACAGCAGCCGATTTCACCACCCTCGGAGTGAAAAGCTTATCCCGACATCTCCTCTGTACCTGCTGCCCACCACCTTAAACCTGTGACCTCGTAGTGACAATTTCAGCCTTAGGAACTAGCCTCCGAGAACCTACCCTATCTATACCTCTCAACGTTTTATAAACCTTTCACAGGTCGCATCTCAATCTTCGTCTCTCCAGGGAGAAGAGACCTAGCTTCCTTGACCTATCTTCATAAGGCATGCCTCCCAATATAGGCAACACATTTGTAAATCTCCTCTGCACTGTCTCAAAAGCTTCCAGATCCTTCTTGTAGTGGGGCGACCAGAATTATCTCTCAAAATATATTTGAAATCTATATTTAAAAAAATGTACTCGATTATTGCATAGTCATGTATATTTTACATCCCTGTTTGAGCAATTATTATAGTGTGGGGTAGTAATGATATAGGCTTGAAAGACATCAGTGTCAAGCTGGTAGCTTTCGTGATCTTTTGTCTGGTGTTAACTGATAGTCGCAGTGGAAGAGTATGTTTCCCCACTTCATTAGTGGCTTATGTGAAAATGGTAGTCAAATATCATAAATGTTCATTAAACCTTTCAATAGGATAGTTTATTTGAGAACTGGTTTATAATACATAATATGTGATGCTAAATAATTTGAAAATGATTGTTTTAGCTGGAGAAATAATTAGATTACTTGATTTTAAAATAAATGACACTATGGAAATGCTTAATAAAAAGTCTTATTTATATTATCAGTAATTTAAGTCTACATGGGGAAGAGTATATACATTTTAATTATTGAATGCATAATGTTTTGCTATTTTCCCTATTGTTTATCCTCAAATTTCAAATGAGTATTGTTCTCACTGATACTTAAATTCAAATATAAGCCACAAGTTAAATATTCTGCACTAATGTTTTTAAAATAGGAAATGCAAAGATTGCCAGAAGCAGTTCAACTCATTGAGAAAGCCAGCATGATGTTCATAGAGAGTGGTACGCCTGACACTGCTGCCATGGCATTGGACCGTGCTGGAAAGTAAGAAATTCTGATTATTAGTGGAAGAGTATGTTTCCCCACTGCCAGTTATGGACAGCAGTGGGAAGTTGTGCGTGGAGCCTGAAGAGATTGGAGAGGCACTGAACAAATATTTCTCTTCGGTATTCACGCAGGGAGATGTAAATGTAGTTGTGGAGAACACTGGGATACAGGGTTGCAAACTGGAAAGTATTGAAGTAGATAAGGAGGATGTGCTAGATATTCTTGAGGGTTTGAAGTTAGATAAATCCCCTGGGCCGGACGGGATTTACCCTAGGATTCTCTGGGAGGCAAGAGAGGAGATTGCAGAGCCTCTGGCTCTGATCTTCAGGTCGTCGTTGGTTACGGGTATAGTGCCGGAAGACTGGAGGATAGCGAATGTGGTCCCATTGTTCAAGAAGGGGAAGAGAGACTTTCCGGGGAATTATAGGCCAGTGAGTCTTACTTCTGTTGTGGGCAAAGTATTGGAGAGAATTATTAGGGATAGGATTTATAGTTATTTAGAGAGAAATGAATTGATTGGGGATAGTCAGCATGGTTTTGTGAAGGGTAGGTCGTGCCTTACTAACCTTTATTGAGTTTTTTGAAAAAGTGACCAAAGAGGTGGATGGGGGTAAGGCAGTTGATGTGGTATATATGGACTTTAGTAAGGCGTTCGATAAGGTGGCCCATGGAAGGCTTCTGCAGAAAATGCAGATGTATGGGATTGAGGGTGATTTAGCTAATTGGATTAGGAATTGGCTAGCAGATAGAAGACAGAGGGTGGTGGTTGATGGGAGATATTCATCGTGGAGTTCGGTTACTAGTGTGTACCTCGGGGATCTGTTTTGGGGCCCCTGCTGTTTGTAATTTTTATAAATGATCTGGATGAGGTGATTGAAGGATATGATTAGTAAATTTGTGGATGATACCAAAGTCGGAGGAGTGGTAGATAGTGAAGAGGGGTGTTATAGTTTGCAGAGAGACTTGGACAAGTTGCAGAGCTGGGCCGAGAGGTGGCAAATGGAGTTTAATGTGGAAAAGTGTGAGGTAATTCACTTTGGCAGGAATAACAAATGTGTAGAGTATAGGGCTAATGGTAGGACTCTTAATAGTGTTGAAGAACAGAGGGATCTTGGTGTATATGTGCATAGATCCCTGAAAGTTGGCAATCAAGTCGATAAGGTTGTTAAGAAGGCATATGGAGTCTTAGCTTTTATTGGTAGGGGGATTGAATTTCGGAGCCGCAACGTCATGTTGCAACTGTACAAAACTCTAGTGCGGCCGCACTTGGAGTATTGTGTGCAGTTCTGGTCCCCGCATTATAAGAAAGATGTGGAGGCATTGTAGAGGGTACAGAGGAGGTTTACCAGGATGTTGCCTGGTATGGAAGGCAGGTCTTATGAAGAGAGGCTGAGAGATTTGAGGTTGTTTCGTTAGAAAGAAGGCGGCTAAGAGGAGACCTTATTGAAACATATAAGATGATTAGAGGTTTAGATAGGGTGGACAGTGATAGCCTTTTTCCTAGGATGGAGAAAGCTAGCACGAGGGGACATAGCTTTAAATTAAGGGGTGGTGGTTTTAGGACAGATGTCAGAGGTAGGTTCTTTACCCAGAGGGTGGTAAGGGTATGGAATGCCTTGCCTGCGTCAGTTGTAGATGCGCCAAGTTTGGTGGCGTTTAAGAGGTTAGTAGATAAGTTTACGGATGAAAGGGGAATGGTTTAGGTTAGAGGGTCACTGCTTGTTCCTAATTGGTCGGCGCAACATCGAAGGCCGAAGGACCTGTTCTGCGCTGTAATGTTTTATGTTCTATGTTCTATTAATCATTCTGTAGTAGTGAGCCTTTTTGAGGGACGAGTGTCCCCGGGTTGTGGGGAGGGGGTATCATTATGTGCTCCAAATTCCCTTGAAGCAAACTTTACAAAATTCCTGCTTGCTTTCAGGACCACCCCACAGATGACCACTGGAATAGCTCCTGCCAAGTTGCTGGATCAGAGTTTGAGAGCCCAGTTGATCCTGGTAGTCCGTAGTTCAATAGGAAAGGTGGAGTCATGGCAAAATATGCAGAATAGCAGTCATAATTCATCAAGAGAACATTTGAGATGGATCATCCAGTAATTGTAAAAAAATATTGGAAATAGACCAATTTGGGATCCAGGTGTTGCTGAGGCCAGAACTGCCAAGTGCCCTACGAAGTGGAAGTTCAGAACAAAGAAGCACTTAGATCACTTAAGAAAATGAGAGTCATCTCAAGGGCAACCTCCTCCAGTTGTACCTTCTTGTAGTGTGGTTGGTCAAAGAAGTGAAGACGCAAATCAGCCTGTTGCAGAACCAAGTGTTGACCCCAATGAAAACCAGGAAATAGTGGGAAGTGATGTGCCTGTACAAGAGTTAGACTGAGAATATTCAACCTAATCTATCTCTGCTGTTGAATCATAATCAGTTGAACTATGTCACTCCCAGACAAAATGAAAGTCCCTGATAGTTCTGTGTTAAAAATATTTATTATTAATATTATATAAATTTAACTTGTGTAATAAAACATTTAAAGAGATGTAGTGGTGTGTGTTGGGAAGGTTATTTTACCTGATCATTCAATGAGGCGAGAGCGAACAAATCCTGGTGCTGAGTGTAGGCTTTTATCAGTCGAGTCGATCCTCAAGTTGAATGGAGAAAACACATATATTGAAGTTGTCAGTGCATAGTTTGAGTTATTTAAATGTTTATTGTTGCTGTTAACTGTGGTCGCCAATCACTGTGATTAGCACATATTCATTTTCTCCCTCTCTCTTTCTCTAAAACCAAGGCTAGAGTTTCTCTACCCCATCACCACTCAACTAAATCTTTTTCTCCACTGCTCCATTTGTTTAGAAAGATACTGATTAAAATTGTCCTTCGGTATAGCCTTATCTTGTTTCTGAAATTGCACTAATGCTTAAGGAACTTGTTCTGCTGGCACCAGCTCTACCACTGTACGTTGAGCTTCCTAATCTCCTCTTTTCACCAGATGGCAGAGGAAGGAATCTAGAGCCTGCCTCTCTTGCAGCCTTGCTTTTCAGAACTAATGCATAACTCCTTTAATTCCTTCTGCATGAGCTGAAACAAATTTTAAATTGTGGTTAAAATATGGACCAAGCTGCTGCTCTCCTCCTACCTAAAAATTTGTCCATTTTTTCTGTGATATTCTTCACCGTATGCAGGACTTCCAGTCGTGACTCCAAAATAAGCTATCCATTTGCTTATGGAATCTTCCACAACTGGTACTTTCCTATCCCGTGGTTTACCTCTAGTCACTTGGATGATAACTATTAATATGTTTTACAATATTGTTAACTCATTAAAACACAATACCAGGTTATCAAGAGAAATAAATGTCTTTTTTTCTGTTTCAGGCTGATAGAAAACATAAACTTGGAAAAAGCTGTAGATCTTTACCAGCAGGCTGCTTCAGTGTTTGAGGTATGTTGCAGGTACCTACTATCTTTAAATTCAATATTTTATTTGCCACTCTTAAAAACTCAGTTTTATTGAATGCTCTTACAGGCTATGTTCATAGCATCAAAACCAGGAAAAAACTGGCTGTCGAAATCAGCCCAATTGAAGTATGGTTAAAATTGAAACCCTCTTGATGGTGGAAATCTGAAATGAAAACAGGAAGAGCTGGAAAATCTCAAGTCCTGTAGTATCTGTGGAGGGAGAATTAGAGTTAATATTTTAAACCATGTCTGACACCATATTCAATTGTTGTACTCAAAGTCATATTCAACTTATGATGCTAATTCTTTTAAAATTTATTTATTAGTGTCACAAGTACACTTACATTAATATTGCAATGAAGTTACTGTGAAAGTCCCCTAGTCACCACAATCTGGCATCTACTCGGGTAGTCATGATGTAGAGATGCCGGCATTGGACTGGGGTAAACAGAGTAAGAAGTCTCACAACACCAGGTTAAAGTCCAATCAGTTTATTTGATAGTAATCCGACAAGCTTTTGGAAACACTGTTCCTTCAGCAGGTGTGTGGAAGGTTCTGATCAGAGAAGGGCATATAAAGTCACACATAGTTTACAGAATATCGATTAGAATGCAAGTCTTTACAGCCAACCTGCAATTCAAGTCTTAAAGGTGCAGACTATGTGAGTGCAGATAGCATTAGCATAAGTTAAAGAGATGTGTATTGAATCCAGACAGGACAGTAAGTGAGATTTTGCAAGCCCAGGCAAGTCATGGGGGTTACAGATAATGCAATTTGAACCCAAGATCCCGATTGACGCCGTCCTCGTGTGCAGAACTTGGCTATCAGTCTCTGCTCAGGAACCCTGTGCTGTTGTATGCCGCCTTGGAGAATGCTTATCCAAAGATCAGAGGCTGAATGCCTGTGACCGCTAAAGTGTTCGCCATCTATTGTCGTAGTGTCTGCATGGACATCCTTTCCTGCAACACACACGGCCGTCCCATCGTATCAGGTAGTAGGACCTTGGGCGAGAACCTCTCCGGCTACGTCAAGTGCATCCTGAAACCCATTCTACAAAGAATCCCCAGTTTTTGTCGCAACGCTATGGACTTCCCACAGAAACTCAGCACACATGGAGCAGATGAACCAGAGACACTCCTCGTCACAATGGATGTCTCGGCATTCTACACCAACAACCCCCACAACTATGGTATTGCTGCAACTGCCTCAGTACTCAATGATGACAACTGCCAGTTTCCAGATGCAATTTTAAAACTCTTCTGCTTCATCCTGGACCACAATGTCTTCACTTCAACAACCAGTTTTTTTATCCAACACATGGAACAGCCATGGGGACCAAAATTGCACCTCAATATGCCAACATCTTCATGCACATGCTCGAACAACACTTCTTCACTGCACAGGACCTTCAGCTGATGCTATACACTAGATATATCGATGACATTTTCTTCCTTTGGACTCTTGGTGAATGGTCACTGGAACAACTGTATGATGACATCAACAAGTTCCATCCCACCATCAGGCTCACCATGGATTATTCTCTGGAATTGGTGGCATTTTTGGACACATGCATCTCCATCAAGGATGGTCACCTCAGCATCGCACTACTACAAGCCCACAGATAACCTCACGAGGCTCCACTTCTCCAGCTTGCATCCTAGCACGTTAAAGAAACCATCCCCTATGGACAAGCCCTTTGTATACACAGGATCTGATCAGATGAGGAGGATCGCGACAGACACCTCCATACGCTGAAAGATGCCCTCATAAGAACAGGATATGGTGCTCAACTCTTCCATCGACAGTTCCGATGCTCCACAGTGAAAAACTGCACTGACCTCCTCAGAAGACAAGCATGGTGCATAGTGCACAGAGTACCCTTCGTCATCCAGTATTTCCCCGAAGCGCAGAAATTACGACATCTTCTCCGGAGTCTTCAACACATCATTGATGAAGGCGAACATCTCCCCGGGGCCATCCCCACGCCCCCACTTCTTGCCTTCAAACAATCGCATAACCTCAAACAGACCATTGTTCACAGCAAACAAGATGTAGAGATGCCGGCGTTGGACTGGGGTAAACTCAGAAAAGTTTTACAACACCAATTTTAAATCCAACCAATTTATTTGATAGTGTCAAAAGCTCGCTGATTTACTATCAAATAAATTGGTTGGATTTAAAATTGGTGTTGTAAAACTTTACACAGCAAACAACCCAGCCTTCAGGAAAACAGTGACCACAACACCACACAACCCTGCCACAACAACTTCTGCAAGATATGCAGGATCATCGACATGGATGACATCATCTCATGTGAAAACACCATCCACCAGAGACAAGGCACGTACTCTTGCAACTCGGCCAACTTTGTCTATCTAATACACTGCAGGAAAAGATGTCCTGAAGCATGGTACATTGAGGAGACCATGTAGACGCTACGACAATGGATGAATGAACATCACACAACAATTACCAGGCAAGACTATTCCCTCCCTGTTGGCGAACACTTCAGCAGTCATAGGCATTCGGCTTCTGATCTTCAGGTAAGCGTTCTCCAAGGCGGCCTTCATGATACACGCTAGTGCGGAGTTGCTGAACAGAGACTGATAGCCAAGTTCTGCACACATGAGGATGGCCTCAACCAGGATCTTGGGTTCATGTCGCATTATCTGTAACCTCCATGACTTGCCTGGGCTTCCAAAATCTCACTTACTGTCCTGTTTGGAGACAATACACATCTCTTTAACCTATGCTAATGCTATCTCCAGTCACATTGTCTGCATCTTTAAGACGTGAATAACAGGTTAGCTGTAAAAACTTGCATTCTAATCAGTATTCTGTAAACTGTGTGTGACTTTATATGCCCTTCTCTGATCAGAACCTTTCACACGCCTGACGAAGGAACAGCATTTCTGAAAGCTTGTGGGATTACTATCAAATAAACTAGTTGGACTTTAACCTGGTGTTGTGAGATTTCTTACTGTGCCTATTTGGGTATACAGAGAGAATTTAGCATGGCTAATGCCCTTAACCAGCACGCCTTTTGGGTTGGGGGAGGAAACCCATGCAGACACAAGTGAGCGTGCAAACGCTGCAGAGATGATGATGCAAGTTGGAAATCGAACCCAACATGCAGGTACAGCAGGCAGTGAGGAAAGCTAATGGCATGCTGGCCATCATAGCAAGAGGATTTGAGTATAGGAATAAGGATGTCTTGCTGCAGCCGCACAGGGCCTTGGTGACGTCACACCTTGAGTATTGTGTGCAGTTTTGGTTTCCTAGTCTGAGGAAAGACACTCTTGTTATTGAGGGAGTTCAGCAAAGATTCATCACACTGGTTCCTGGAATGGCAGGATTGACATATAAAGAGAGACTGGATTTTAGTCACTGGAATTTAGATGAATGAGAGGGGATCTGATAGAAACCTAAAATCCTGATGGGACTGGACAAGCTAGATGCAGGAAGAACGTTTCCAATGTTGGGAAAGTGCAGAACTATGGGTCACAGTCTAAGAATAAGGGGTAAGCCATTCAGGACTAAAATGAGGAACTTCTTCACTCAAAGTTGTGAACCTATGGATTTCTCTACCACAGGAAGCTGTTGGGGCCAGTTCATTAGATATGTTCAGGAGGGAGTTGGATGTGGCCCTTTGAGGCTCAAGGGGTATGGAGAGAAAGCGGGAATGGGATATAGAAAGCACATAATCAACCATGAATGGTGGTGCAGGCTCGAAGGACCAAATGGCCTATTCCTGTATTTGTTTTCAATGTTTCTATGGTCTGTCAATGAAGTCCATCGTTGGTAGACTTCAATAGCTTACTGGGATGAGAACAGATGCCATTGCTTGAGACATCCTTGCAGTGATAGGAGAGAATGGAACCGAACGAGGGTATCCATCAAGCTTCACAGTGATGAGGTGACATGCATTAACCGCCATCAGCGTGAAGATATTTCTCCTCACCTCAGTTCTAAAAGGTTTATCCCATATCCTCAAACTATGATCTCTAGTTCTGAACTGCCCCACCATTGGGAACATACTTTCTGAATCTACCCTGTCTAGTCCTGTCAGTTTCTATGAGATCCCCTCTCACTGTTCTAAACTCCAGTGAATATAATCCTAATCAATTTAACCTGCCATCCCAAAAATTAGCCTGGTAAATGTTCTGTGTACTCTCTATAAAGCAAGGACATCCTTCCTCAGGCAAGGATCACAATCACACAATGTCATTTGTGACTTCAATCAGGACTGTTTCGGTGCCAAACAGTAGAAATTCAATTGGGTAGATTCAAAATAAGGGTAAGCAGACGAGACACGGATTTGGGAGGCAACACAACACTAAAAGAGATTTACAATGGTGTGAATAACCAGGAAAATTCCAGGAATTTATTTAAAAGAGTGTAGCAGTCTCTGCAGATATCTCTAAGAATGTGAACTGTGTGTTATAATTAAGGATGCTGTATAGTTGATTATAAAATGTTTACTTTATAACCGTAGATTTTTTTATTTGGTAGAATGAAGAACGTTTACGCCAGTCTGCTGAATTGCTTGGAAAAGTTTCACGGCTGTTAGTTCGGGCTCGTAGGTAGGAATATTTCAACAAACTAGATTTGGCTACCTGTAGATTTAAAATGAAGATGCATAGGAATAGTGCTTTCTATTTATAAACCGTTCTCCATTCCAAAAGAACTGTAACTGTAACTAGAACCATAGATAAGTTACAGTGCAGAAAGAAGCCATATACACATCAGGTCTGCACTAGCCAAAACAAAAAAATTAGCTGCTCATTTTAATCCCATTTTCCAGCACCTGGTCTGTTGTCTTGCAGGTTAGAACACTTCCAGATGCAGATCCAGATAACCATTAAATGAAATGAGTTGAGCTTTTTAGCTTCAACCATCAATTTAGGCGGTGAATTTCAGATGCCCAGCACCCTCTGGGTGAAAAAATGTTTCCTCATGTCTCCTCTAATCCTGCTACTAGCCATCCTAAATCTATGCTGTCTGACAATTGATTCCTCAGTTGGGAGAAACAAGTCTTTTCTGTCTGGGTCCATTATAATTAGATCACCTCTTAGCCTCCTCTTCTAAGCAAAACAATCCATGCCTATCCAATCTCTCCATATAGCTACAATTTTCAAATATGCTTATTGCATCTCAGTATATGAAGGAGAGGGGAGCCAAGGTTTTTGCTGATAATTAACATGGTTGACACTGCTGTCTCACAGTGCCAGGGACTTGGTTTCAATTCTAGCTTCAGGTGACTGCCCATGTAAAATTTGCACGTTCTCCTGTCTGCCTGGGTTTCGTCCGGGTGCTCCAGTTTCTTCCAGAATTCCAAAAATGTGTAGCTTAGGTGGATTAGCCATGATAAATTGCCCTTTAATGTTACGGGGATTTGTGGGGTAAATGTGTAAGATTACAGGGATAGGGCCTGGGAGGTTTTTGTCAAAGCAGGATAGATTAGCCTCTTTCTGCACCGTAGGGATTTTATGATATGATGATACATTGTTTCTGGGCTGAATATCCTGTGTAATTTTTAAGCTGAGATTGCAACACTTTATCATATTGATTGAAAACTTGGGTTAATGAAGAACTGACCTTCTGTCCTGGAACAATTAAGTTTGCTTTTTAAAACTGGGATTTGGATATCATGCTGCCTGGGAAATGATGTCCTTCAGCTCTGACTGTGCCAATTGTGATTTTTTTTTTTCCTCTGCTGTTCTAACTCCAGCATCCAGCTGTGATCTTGAACTTATTGCAAATTAAAATTTTTTCTTGGGTGCAACTATTTTCTGGTAGACCATTTATGATAGCAGTGTTTCTCTATGATTGTTGTATTTTCAATATTAAATTGTTTGCATTTACAGTTTCGAAAACAGCCGTCAATATGTTCACTTTATCAGTGAAGACAGAATCACACATGTATGCTGAATTGGTATTTTCAAATGCAAAAGTAATTGGCCATATATTTAAGGTTGTATTTATGTATGGAACAAATATTTGTTGATTAGAGTATTTTTAATATATCATTGACACAATGAGGCCAGTCTGTGTAAATGCTTTAAAACTGTTATTTAATCATTTTTTTCTGTCTTTAAGACTTGATGAAGCTGCAACATCTCTTCTGAAGGAAAAGAACATGTATAAGGAGATTGAAAATTACCCAACATGTTTTAAGGTAGACGAAGAAGTTGTTCTTGTGTTGACATTTTGAGATTTTTCTATATATTTCTGTCTGACTGTCAACACTTCTGTCTGAACAGTGTAATCAGGGATTCATATAAAATTCTAAAGCTAAGTCCTCTGGTACGTTTTCTGCTTGATCCTCACTTGTGAAAGCACTTGATTCATTATGCAATGAATTGAAAGAAAAATCTATAAGGCCCATTGTGCTGCCTACTCGAAGTGTAATTAAGATAAATCGGTTAGCTAGTTGATTAGCATTTAGTGAACTATTCTTTGTATATCTGACTTGCTTGGCTTTCAAAAATATGCTGATTAACTATATGACTAACACATTTTGTTTGGTGTGAAATTCATTTGGGGAATCTGTATCCAGTTCTTACTCAGTTGAGTAATGACCCAGGGAGCAAAATTGGTCATATATCAATATAAATTAATACTAATTGACAATTTTGCTCAGACGTCCTAATATTTTCTGTGCAAAATGAGGAAATTCATATCAATGTAGTAAAAAATGAACCTTTGAAATTATGCTTGGTACACAATAGGAAAGAGTTTGACTTTGTCAGTACATTCTATATTTGATCTGAGAGTATCCAGTACTCAACTCAAAGTTTTGTTTCATTCCACTGAACTGAGCACACAATTTTGAATATTGAAAACAATTATAATGTGGTTAAATATATTTCTGTTTGGTACAATTTGTATACTATTGTACTAGGAAAATTTTCCATGTATATGATATAGGGGCAGCACCATGGCACAGTGGTTAGCCAGGAACCCAGGTTCGACTCCCAGCTTGGGTCACTGTCTGTGAGGAGTCTGCAGTGGTCTGCCCGTGTCTGCGAGAGTTTACTCTGGATGAACAAGAAAATAAAATTACAGCACAGGACAGATCCTCCGGCCCTCCAGGCTTGCACTGACCATGCTGCCTGAATTAAAACCCCCTACCTTTCCAGGAGCATATCCTATTCATGTATTTGTCAAGATGCCCCTTAAAAGCCATTACTGTATCCACTTCCACTACTCCTCCTGGCACTGAGCTCCAGGTACCCACCACCCTCTGCGTAAAAAAAAAAAATCTGCTTTGTACATCTCCTTTAAACCTTGCCACTTGCACCTTAAACCTGAGTATCCTTGTAATTGACTCTTCCACGCTAGGAAAAAGTTCTGATTATCCACTCTGTCCGTGCCTGTCATAATCTTGTACACTTTTATTAGGTCGTCCCTCAACCTTTGTTTCAGTGAGAACAAACAAAGTTTTTCCAAACTCTCCTCATAGCTAATACCCTCCATACCAGGCAACATCCTGATAATAAATCTTTTCTGTACTTTCTCCAAAGCCTCCAAATCTTTTGGGTAGTGTGGCGACCAGAGCTGAACATTATATTCCAAGTGTGACCTAACTAAGGTTCTATAAAGCTGCAACATGAATTGCCAATTTTTAAACTCAATACCCCAGCAAATGAAGACAAACATGCCATATGCTTTCTTGATTATCTTCTCCATCTGCATTGCCACTTTCAGTGACCTGTGTACCTGTACACCCAGATTACTTTGCTTACCAATACTCTTAAAGGTTCTCCCATTTACGATATATTTCCTATCTGTATTAGACCTTCCAAAACGCATTATTTCACATTTGTCTGGATTAAACTCCATCTGCCATCTCTCCAGCCAAGTCTCCAACTGATCTATATCCTTACTTCCTTTGAGGGTCCTCATCGCTATCTGCAAATCCACCAACCTTTACGTCATCCACAAACTTACTAATCAAACCAATCATATTTTCCTCCAAATCATTAATGTATATTACAAACAGCAAAGGTCCCAGCACTGATCCCTGAGGAACACCACTTGTCACAGCCCTCTATTCAGAAACACACCCCTCCACTGCTATCCTCTGTCTTCTCCCATAGTCCGAAAGACTTGTTGAATAGGTGCATTGGCCGTACTAATTCCCCCTCGGTGCACCCGAATGGGCGCCGGAGTGTGGTGACTAGGGGATTTTCACATTAACTTCATTGCATGTTAATGTAAGCCTATTTATGACACTAATAAATAAACTTCAAACTTTGTTACGCTTCTTTTATTTTTAGGTGCAATTCTGAATGTTCATATATAAAACAAAAAGAAGTTAAATAGGAAAAATATTTTGCAGTGTTCATTTGTCACTAACTGGAGGGCATAAACTTGTGATCACCTCCAAAGAACAAATGGACAGAGGAGAATTTCCTTTTACATATGGCACTCCATTTCTTTACTCTATCAGAAATTATAGTGAAATCAGAATCTATAGTAAATTTTGGAAAGAAAAGTGGATAAATATTTGAAAAATATAAAATAACATGAAAGGAACAGAAAATTGCAACAAATAGCTTTCAGATAGTTTGCACAGGAACAAAGACCTCCAAATTATAGGCCTTAGGTGATCAATTTAAGTTGTTGCACAAATATTTTCATTTAATGATTAACTATGGAGGTAAAATTCATTGTTCAGGTGGGTAAAATAAGTGGTAGCATATCAGTCACTGAGTCATATGCTTTTCTTCTGCATGTTGACTTCAAAGGAAAAGTTATGCAGGATTGTAACAGGTGGTCAATTTGCTCCTTCCAATTTATAGACTCATTAAAATTAAATTTAAACCCATGTCTTTCTGATGAATTTCATGATTGGCAATAGTAGTGGTTAAATGTAACATAATTCCCTACCTATGATCTGGATTTCACACTTGGGGACCTGCTGGGCTCTTGAAGAGGCAAGAGCTCTCTCCCTGCCCCTGCCTCTCCCTGCCCCTGCCTCTCCCTGCCCTTGTGCGTGTGTGTGTGTCTGTGTTCTCGAGGCTTGAGGACTGGTAGCCCATGTACAAGTACATAAGCCTGTGTATTGCTAACTGATTTTGAAGAGGCGCTTGCGTCCGTAAAAGGAGTATTGCTTGAATTGGAACTAATAGAGATAGATTAACAGTTACGAATTGTATCTTGTCACGTTTAAGTATTTCAGTTGGTAAAAAGTAGCTAATTCATTTCTCATAGTTAAACTATATTGTTAAATAAGATTTGTTTTGATAAAAGTTTTCTGGTGCGTCAATAGAATCATACCCGGAATGAAACACCTCATGCTCACACTAATGCCAAAATTACACCAACAGGCTACACTTGGAATGAAAATATACATGATGGTGATGGACTTGAGGGTGGGAGAGGTGGGAAACGTAACTTTTTAAAAACTAGACGTTTTTTGAATAATCTCAATTTGCAGATGACATTGAAATATGTTTAACTCAAGAAAGAAAAACTATAAGCACTACTTCTTCAAATGTAAATTGCATTAATGAGTTTTTAATAATATTACTGTTTTTCCTAGAAAACAATTGCACAAGTCTTGGTCCATCTACATAGAAATGATTATGTAGCTGCAGACAAATGTGTTCGAGAAAGCTATAGGTAAGCAGTAACACATTATCTCTGGTGTCTTTTGTCTTTTATTGGTGAAAGAAGGGAATACGTTGTTTCAAACCATTTGAAAATGGTAAAGTTACTGTGCAAGCTTGATGGTCTATTAGCATTCTGTCCACTACTAACAGCTTAAAGACTTTGTCCACTGGCTGAAAGGTTTCAATCTCTTCTAATTTACGTAGCAATATAGTCTCATATTGTTACCAATAATACCAATGAGTGTTACTGGGTGGCCTAACTTGCTGGTAGTTGGCTCATGTGGTATCACAGTGCATCAAAAGAAATAGGTTCAAGCCGGCGGTGGAGCAGCCCCTTCTGCATGCATGTGATAGAGCACTAAATTATGCTCTAATCAGCAGCAGATCAGATGAGCATTGGAGCTAGAGGTACAATGCTGCAAAGGGGGGAGGGAAAGGACAGCCGTCCCTGTGACCTGAATGAACTATTGTAAAGGGTTTGCCTTCTGATCTGAGGGGCCTGCTGGCTTCTCTTCCTGATGATTTGTAATTTTACCCCTCTGAAGGTGTCTCAATTTATTTTCTCTCTTGGTAAATAAAGAGGCTTCAGATCCTGGCTACCATTGTCAGTAGAAGGAAGAACTTGGAGATGGTCAATTAGTAGATTAATCCCAAGAGTATAATTGTGCCGTTCTTGCTGCTGATAGGTTTGAGTTTGAAATCCTGTATGGTGCTCAACATTGAAGTTCTTGAAACCCACAGTGAAATCTTGCTCCTAGTGGTTGAAATAACAAGTTGTCCCATTTCCAAGTACTAGAATCTTTCAGTTTGAACAAACAAAGAACAACACAGCACGGGAAACAGGCCCTTCGGCCCAACGAGCCCGCGCCGCCATCCTAACGTCCTAATGACATATAGAGACCAATATAGGGACAATTTGTTACCCAATCAGCCTAAGAGCACATTTTTGGGATGTGGGAGGAAACCGGAGCACCCGGAGAAAACCCACGCAACCACGGGGAGAACGCGCAAACTCCCGCAGACACAGGCCCAAATCCATGTGTCTGCACAGCAACAGCGATAGTCTCTGAGCTGTCATGTTGCCCATCTGATGGTCCAGTTTAAGCATACACTAACGACATGAAGCACTAGGCCATTCCTGAAGTAACATCCAGGAGCAGCCCTCGCACGACCTGCCGAATGCATGCACCTTGTTGGTCAACAAGGTGGACCGAACAGCCTGTGGAAACAATTAAAGTATTTAAACAGTCCTCCTATATCCCTCTATCTGCAGACCGCTCATGTGGCTGTCCAAGAGACCCTTAAACAACCCTAGCGTGCCTGCTCCCACCACCTTACTCGGTAGTGCATTCCACACCCCCACTACCCTTTGTGTGAAAAAATGCCCTCTAATATTCGTCTTATACATAGCCCCCCTCACCCTAAGGCCGTGACCCCTTGTTCTATCCTTTTCTAATGGTGGAAAAAGCTTACCACCATTTACTCTATCTATACCCCTCATAATCTTATATACCTCTAATAGATCCTCTCTCAGCCGACGTCTTTCAAGGGAAAACAACCCCAGTGCGTTCAACCTGTGCTCGTAAGACAGCCTTTCCATATCAGGCAGCATCCTGGTAAATCTCCTCTGCACTCTCTCCAGGGCCTCCACATCCTTCTGGTAGTAAGGCGACCAGAACTGGACGCAGTACTCCAAGTGAGGCCTAACTAACGTTCTATACACTTGCAACATTAGACTCCTACTCTTGTATTCTATACCTCTTCCTGTGAAGGCTTTTTATTTCATGAAGTTTGAGGAAATATCCTTCACTCAAATATTTAGCCTGTATTTCTGTCCATAGATGTTATCAAACTGAAAATCCAGCATCACATAAGCATACTTGTATTTGTGTTAAGTTAGAAGAAGGTTGTGTATCTCTGGAATGGTGTTTACTTTAGAACAACAGAAATAGTTGGCAGTTAAACTTACCATGTTTAAGTCTTGTTATTGGTGAGAGTTATACTAATTCTTTTTGCTGTATTTTATCTGTGGCCTTTAATAAACTTTGTTTGATAAAAACTTCCTGGTGAGACATTTGGAGTGTCCTTAGACTGAAACCAATGCCAAAATCAAATGTAAAGCTTAGGGTCCAGGTTAACTTCATAAAAAACTTGAGTTTTTGGCCTGGATCTTTTCAAGCCACAGAATTTCTATCAACTTTGCAATAGCATAAGTCAAAAGCACCTCACCTGAAATTTGAATGTCTGGTTTTTTTAAATAATAAAATTTGGAGAGCGTGGTAGTCCCTTATGTGGTTGGATGCCTATTTAGCTGAGTGATCAGCGCAGACATTCAGTGGGCATGCATGGCTGAAGTTTCAACTTTGTGTATGAAATTGACCAACAAACCTTTGCTTCTAGCACCAATGCATACATGACATACTTATGCCAATAGCTTACAGGGTACGCTAGAAGTAACCAGCCCCTCATAATCTTATATACCTCTAATAGATCCCCTCTCAGCCGACGTCTTTCAAGGGAAAACAACCGCAGTGCATTCAATCATTCCTCGTAAGACAGCCCTTCCATATCACGCAGCATCCTGGAAAATCTCCTTGCACTCTCTCCAGGGCCTCCACATCCTTCCAGTAGTATGGCGACCAGAACTGGACGCAGTACTCCAAGTGAGGCCTAACCAACGTTCTATACACTTGTAACATCAGACACCTACTCTTGTATTCTATACCCCTTCCTATGAAGGCTAACGTACTATACGCTTTCTTTATCACTTTCTCCACCTGTACTGACATCTTCAGAGACTTGTGAACCTGCACCCCCAGGTCTCTCTGCATCTCTATACTCCGGATAGTTTTACCTTTTATCCTATAACTCCCCTCTACATTATTCCGGTCAAAATGCATCACCTCGCATTTATCAGGATTAAATTCCATTTGCCATCTATCTGCCCAGTCTACCAGCCTATCTATGTCCTGTTGTATTGCCTGGCACTGCTCCTCAGTCCCCGCCAATCCAAGCATCTTAGTGTCATCAGCAAATTTGCTGATCACACCACCTACCCCCTCTTCCAAGTCATTTATATAAATCACAAATAGAAGAGGTCCTAGTACTGAGCCCTGTGGCACACCACTAGTGACTGACCTCCAGTTGGAAAAAGAGCCTTCCACTACTACCTGCTGTCTCCTCCTCCCAAGCCAGTTCTCAACCCATCTACATACCTGGCCCTGTATCCCATGCGCCTTCACTTTTTTTATCAGCCTACCATGGGGAACCTTGTCAAACGCCTTACTGAAATCCAAGTAGACGACATCAACGGCTTGTCCTTCATCAACTGTTTTTGTCACCTCTTCAAAAAATTCCACTAGATTCGTAAGGCACGACCTCCTCTTAACGAAGCCATGCTGCGTATCCCTGATCTGATTGCAGCACTCCAGATGCTTGTACATCCTGTCCCTGAGGATCCTCTCCATTAGCTTACCTATAACTAAAGTCAAGCTCACCGGCTTATAGTTCCCTGGATTATCCCTCTGACCCTTTTTAAACAACGGTACTACATTTGCAATCCTCCAGTCCTCACCTGTGTCCAAAGAAGATTCAAAGATTTGTGTCAGAGGCCCAGCAATGTCATCTTTCACCTCCCTTAGCAGCCTGGGATAAATACCATCAGGCCTCAGGGCTTTATAAGTCTTTATGCTACCTAAAAGCCCCAACACTTCGTCCCCCGTAATGATTATTTCCTTTAACGGGTCCTCAAAATCCTCAAAGCCAGCATCAGACATCAGGCCCCTCTCCCGCGTAAATACTGACGCAAAGTATTCATTCAGGATCTCCCCCATCCCCTCAGGCTCTAAGCATAGAGCCCCTCCTCTGTCCCTGAGAGGTCCAATCTTCCCTCTAACCATCCTTTTGCTCCTTACATAGGAGTAAAATGCCTTAGGATTTTCCTTAATCCTACCTGCCAAAGCCATTTCGTGGCCCCTTTTTGTCTTTCTGACAAAATGTTTTTTGTCAAAATGCCCAAAAATGTTTTACAAAACTAAAAAATGTCATTATGCTGATCTATATGTTTATTCTTAAAATCAGCAGTTTTCAGCTATGAAATAGAACACAGAACACTACAGCACAAACAGGCCCTTTGGCCCACAAGTTGTGCCGATCATACCCTATACCTACCGGGCCCTAGAACTATCTGTAACTCCCAATCCCATTAAATCCCATGTACTTATTCAGAAGTCTCTTACAAGACCCCAGCGAGTTTGCCTCTACCACCACTGACGCAACCAATTCCATTCACTCACCACCCTCTGAGTGAAAAACTTACCTCTAACATCTCCTCTGTACTTGCCCCCCAGAACCTTAAACCTGTATCCTCTCGTAGCGACCATTTCAGCCCTGGGAAATAGCCTCCGAGAATCCACTCTATCTATTCCTCTCAACATCTTATAAACCTCTGTCAGGTAGCCTCTCAACCTTCATCTCTCCAGGGAGAAGAGACGTAGCTCTCTCAACCTATCTTCAAAAGGCATGCCCCTCAATCCAGGCAACATCCTTGTAAATCTCCTCTGCACCCTCTCAATTGCTTCCACATCCTTCCTATAGTGAGGTGACCAGAACTGCATACAGTACTCCAAATCTGTAAATATAAACCTATTTATTATCAAGAAGTAACCATAACACTATATATTTTCATTATAGTTGTAGCAATGACCATAACACTCAGTCACTATACATTAACAGAGTATAAATCTATTGGTAACTTAATTTTCATCATTTGATTGAGAGATCAAGGGGTTTTCTCAATGTTATGAACAGGCTTGTAGCAAACTGGTAGTTGATTTTGCCAGCAAGCCAGTTTTATTTACTATTGACATACATATGAACAGGTATATTAGGAACATGGGTAAATCAGTCAGCCCCTTGAGCCTTCTCTGCTGCTCCAAAGGATCATGGCTGGTCTGACTGTAACCTCAACTCCACATTCTCACCTACCAATGGTAGCCAATCACTCCCTTGCTTATCAAGAATCCATCTACTTCTAGCTTAAAAATAGTCAGACTCTGTTTCGACTATCTTTTGAGGAAGAGCATTCCAAAGACTCATGACCCCTTAGTTTTAAACAGCAACTATTAGATCTACATTCTCCCAGGAGTGGAAACCTCTTTTCCACACCCACCCTATTAAAACCCCTCAAGATCTTATATATTTCAGTCAAGTCATTTCTTACTCTTCTGAACTTCAGTGGATACAAGACCAGCGTGTTCAACCTTTCCTCAAAAGGTAACCTACCCATTTCAGGTATTAGCCTAATAAATCTTCTCTGAACTACTTCCAATGTATTTACATCCTTCCTTAAATAAAGAGACCAATATTGTACACAGTACTCCAGATATGCTCTCACTAATGCCCTATATAATTAAAGCATAACCTACATACTTTTATATTAAATGCCTGTTGCAATAAACAAATAAATGTTCTGTTAGTTTTCCAAATTATTTTGAATCTGCAGAGTAACCTTTTGCAATTCATACACTAGGGGACCCAGATGCCTCTGCATCTGAGTCTGCAGTTTCTCACCATTTAGATAATGTTTTTTATTTTTCTTGCCAAAATAGGCAATGTCACTTTTAGGTCTGACAACACCAATTTTAAATCCAACTGATTTATTTGATAGTAAACTTGCTAGGTTTCGGTCTTTGTAGCTTTCATCAGGTGAATGAGGTGTTCTGGTCTGCAGTTGGATTTAAAATTGGTGTTGTCAGACCGCTTACTGAGTTTACCCCGGTCCAATGCCGGCATCGCTACATAATGTCACTTTTACCCATATTATACTCCATTTGCCATGTCTTTGTCCACACAATTAACTTACCTATCCCTTTGTAGCCTATTTATGTCTTCTACATAATTTCCTGTCTATCTTTTGTCATCAACAAGTTTAGCAACCTTACATTCAGTCAGTCTATCCAAATCACTGATATAAATTGTAAGGAATTGAGGTCCCAACATTACTCATACTCCTAATAAGTATGTTTGTAAGAAAATAAATCGAAAATAAAACTAGCTTAGTTTAAAGTTGGCCAGCAATTTTGTGCCACTGAAGTAAAGCAATTTCACTCTTTATCCTTGTGGCATGTCGCTTGTTGCACTTTGCTAATCAGAAAATAACGCATTATGTCTACTTTCTATTTGTCCTTAGTAAGCTAATCTTCTAACCAGGCCAATATTTTATCCCCTTTACCATGAGCTTTTATTTTTGTCAATAACCTTTGATGTGGCAGTATATCAAAAGCCTTCTGGAAGTCTAAGTACAGCACATCCATTGGTTTCCCCTTTAACAACAATACATGCTCCTTCTTCAAAGATCTCCAATAAATTTGTTAAGCGTGATTTCCCTCGCACAAAACCATGTTGACTCTGCCTGATTATCTTGGATTTTTCTAAGTGCCTTGCAATAATATCTTTAATATTAAACTTCTAAATTTTCCAGTGACTTGCTGCCACATTGAAGTTTCCTACTTTCTGCTTCCCTTTTACAGGAGTAACATTTGCTATTTTCTAATCTAATAGAACTTTTCCCAAATCTAGGGAAATCTGTAAAATTAAAACCAGTACATCAATTATCTAACTAGTGATTTTTTTTTTTAATGACCCAAGGATGAAGTCCATCAAAATCTGGACACTTGTCAGCTGCAACTCCCAACAATTTACTCAATTCCATTTCCCTCATGATTGAAACTTTCTTGAGTTCCTCCCTGCATTCCATTCCCTGATTTACAGCTATTTCTGAAATGATACTTATAACCTTGTATAGTGAAGAGTGTTGCAAAGTACCTATTCATTTCTTTATTTTACATAATTAATTCCACAGGCTCACTTTCTGTAGGACAGATGTTCAGTTTAACACTTTTCTTTTAAATATTTGTAGAAACTCTTACAATCTGTCTTTATATTCCTAACTAGCTTCCTCTTTACTCTAATTTTCCCTCCTTATTAATCTTTCAGTCATTCTTGCTATTTTTTATATTGTCACTTCTTCTGACCTACTACACACCTTGGTGCAATAAAGTGCTTTTTATTTAAGCTTGATGCTGTTAACTTACTTAATCATGGGTGGCAGGTCTTGCCCTTCAAATTTTTCTTTTTTGTTGGAATATATCTATTCTGCATATTCTAAAATATCTCCTTATATGCTTGCTGTTCAATCTCTGTTGATCTATCCCTTATCTTAAGTTGCCAATTCATTTTAGCTAGCTGTCCTTTCATGTTCTCATACTTGCATTTAAAGTTCAAAATGCTAGTGTTAGATGACTCTTCTGTCCCTCAAACAATGTAAAATTGGAAAATATTGCCAAAATTTTTCATTTCAAATTAAGTAAAAGCGACATTGACATTAAGATACAAGTTTCCAGCTTGTTCTGTGAATTTCAAGTGGAAAGAAAATCAGGCATGTTTAAAAAATCATTTGACAACTTGCTTTAAGCCTTCTACTTTAGATCAATTTTAACTGCTAAATTAAATAAAACATATGTTTTTTAAATCATAATTTGCTAAGAAAATCGTTATATCTTTACATTTCCTGTTTCAGCTAAATTCTACAATGATTAATAAGAATTTGTAGTGCTTGTTCGCAGTTCTATGAGAGTCTTTTCAGTCTTTATAATCTGACCAAGTTGGCAAAATTTGAGATAGTTGTATCTGCATAAAATATCTTTAAGATTAATGTCAAAGTTATCATTGCACTTCCTCACAATTGCCCTTTAGTTTTGGCAGAAAGGTCTCTGCTATGCCAAAAATTTGAGAGTGGTGCTAAGTTCAAAAAGTATACAGTACCAGTGGGTATGTGTTTGATATCCAGAAAATGTGAGCCAAATAGACAAACCTATTTTCTCATCCCCAGTTTGAATTAATGAGAAACTAACCAAAAAGTTGTTGAAACATGTTTATTTGTTTTTCCCCTCAAAGTTCAGCTCATAAGGTATAAATTACAGATGCAATTTCTGATATAGTTCCTATTGTGCACAGTATACCAGGATTTAATGGCAGCGAAGACGCCATTGCTTTGGAGCAGCTATTGGAAGGATTTGATCAACAAGACCAGGACCAGGTTTCTGCTATCTGTAATTCACCTCTCTTCAAGTACATGGATAATGATGTAAGTTTGGTTAATAATTTCTAGAGTGCCAATATTTTGTTAGATTGTATTACATAAGAGATAGCAGGAGTAGAGTAGGCCATACAGCTTTTCAAACTGCTGCGTCACTAAGAATATGGCTGATCACCTAATTCAAGTTCACTTTCTTGTCCTATCCCTATACCCCTTAATTTCCCTAGATAAAACTCAACTGATCCTTGTTTTAAATATATTTAAAATAAGATTTAAAACCCTCTAAGTGAATACATTTCTCATTCAGTTTTAAATGACTGATCCCTCATCCTGAGGCTGTGACCTCCTAGCTGTAGACTGTGCAATCAGAGAAAACCACTTCTGAACGTCTACCCTTCCAATTCTTCAACTAACTTTATACATTTTATTGCTATAAAAAGTTATATACTCATGTCAAAATTCTGTAACTTAATTTTCATAACCTTTTTTCAATGACACTTCTGACTGCCTTGACCCTCCAATTTCCTCCACAACTCTTGATACCCCCTTCCCCGCCACCCTGCCGCTTCCCCATGACCCACCCTGACCTGACCTCCTTACTGTACTTCCTGTCTGCCTTGCCACTCTGCCAAATCACCTCAGTTACACTGAACAGTTATTTAAATATTCCAAAGCTTTTCAGTGTGCTGGTCAATGAATGTTCACTGGCATACGACAGCGAGTGCAGAAAAAATTGGATGTGGCTTGGCTCCCTCCAACAATCCCGCTTTAAGAATAAGAATTCTGAGAACAGGTATGCTTCACATTTCTGAAGAAGCTTGGTTCAGAAGTTCGGGCTCCAATGTTAGGTAAGAAAATAGGAACAATTGGCAAACTGACCATGATTGCCAGTGCTTGGAAAATTTGGTCCAGTGACCTTAGAGGCAGTGTTGTGAAGATTCACCAAAATCTATTGTTCCAAAGGATAGCCTTTTACTAAAAATCATGCACCTAATGTTGTTTCTTTAAATAATGTTACTATTTTAAATTCTTATAGAATGAACATTTCATTACTGCTTAACAGCTAGTAGCCACTGAAATACATAATGATATTTATATGTTTGGATGTCACCAATTGAAAATAACCTTTTTGCTTCATGAATATTATCAAGAATCCTGATATCCACATGGGTAACGTGCAAGATCCTTCCTTAAATGTGGCGACCAAAACTGCACACAGTACTCCAGCTGTGGCCTCACCAGTACCCTACACAGCTGCAAAAGTACTTCCCTACTTTTATATTCTATCCCTCCAGCTATAAAGGCCAACATTGCATTTGTCTTCTTGATCACCTGCTGCACTTGCAGACTGTGTTTTTGTGATTCGTGCACAAGGACCCCCAGATCCCTCTGCACTGTCGCATGCTGCAGCTTTCCTCCATTTAAATAGTAATCCTTCCTACCATTGTTCCTACCAAAGTGAAGTAACATTATACTCCATCTGCCAACTCCTCACCCACTCACTCAACCTATCCAGATCCCTCTGCAGGCTTTCCACACCCTCCACACAATTTGCTTTTCCACTCATCATCTTGTCATCAGCAAATTTAGTCACCCTGCACTCAGCCCCTTCCTCCAGATCATCTATGTAAATGGTAAATAGTTGAGGCCCCAGCACCAATCCCTGGGGCACTCCACTGGTCACCAGCTGCCAATCAGAATAGCACCCATTAATACCTACCCTCTGCTTCCTATTAGACAACCAATCCTCTATCCAGTCTAACACCCTACCCCCAATTCCCTGCACCCTAACCTTCTGCAGGAATCTTTTGTGAGGCACCTTATCAAACGCCTTTTGGAAATCCAAAAACACCACATCCACCAGTTCCCCTCTATCTACTGCACTAGTCACTTCTTCATAGAACTCCAATAAATTTGTCAAGCATGACTTCCCCTTCATGAATCCATGCTGCGTCTGCTTGATCAAACAGTTCGTATCCAGGTGCCTTGTTATTTCTGCTTTGACGACAGATTCAAGCATCTTTCCAACTATAGACGTTAAACTAACCGGCTTATAATTCCCTGCCTTCTGTCTGCTATCTTTTTTAAACAGCGGTGTAACATTAGCCATTTTCTAATCTTCCGGCACTTTCCTGGAATCCAGTGATTTTTGAAAGATAATTACTAGGGCATCCGCTATTGCCTCTGCCATTTCCTTGAGAACCCGGGGATGCATTCCATCCGGTCCCAGGGACTTATCTACCCTCAGCTCCATTAGCCTATCAAGCACCACCTCTCTAGTGCCTGTAATCTCATAAAGGACCTCATCTCCTATCACTCTTCTATTCTTAATTTCACGCAAGCTATTTACTCCCTCCTCCATAAAGACTGACACAAAAAACTTATTCAAGGTCTCCGCAATATCCTTATCATCCACCACTAAATCACGCCTCTCATCCTTCAAGGATCCAACATTAACTCTGGTCATCCTCCTATTTTTTATATTTTTATAAAAACTTTTACTATCCTTTTTAATATTTCGAGCTAGTTTAGCCTCAAATTCTATCTTTCCTTTTTTAATCACCTTCTTAGTCATTCTTTGCTGGTGTTTAAAATTTTCCCAATCCTCTGAGCGCCCTCATTCTGGTTAGGTGCATTGACCTGAACAGGGGCCTGATTGTGGCGATTAGGGAAATTTCACAATAACTTCACTGCAGTGTTAATCTAAGCCTTACTTGTGACTAATAAATAAATACAAGTTTTAAACTTTAAAAATATAATAGAAAAAGTTTCAGGGCTGTGGGGAAAAGTTGCAGGAGTAAAACTAGAATCTTGCAATGAACCAGCATGGACATAACAGATTGAATGACCTCTTTGCTGTAACCATTATATGATTCTGTAACTAAGCAGACTTCTTCTGTCGATTAACTGAGGATAAAGTACGGCCAACTGCCAACAGTTGGACCTTCTTGGTTTTCATGAGTTTGCATGATGAAAAATGACAATTATCTGAGGAAAATTATCATAAATGATGTGTATGTTATTTTTAAAAAATGATACTCGGTCATCAAACTAAACATTTGAACATTTTCTGTATCTAACGTTATTTAATCTTTTTTTTCTAGTATGCCAAACTGTCTCTAAGCTTACGGGTCCCTGGAGGGGGAACAAAAAAGAAGTCACCTGAGTCTCAACAAGAAGCTGGAGAATCTGCACAAAATGCAGCTGATACTACTAATGAAGAGGACGATGAGTATTCCTCTGGATTGTGCTAGTTATGGACAGATCTCTTCGTTGACATGTTTCAGCTCAAATTGAATTGCTTAGAAGTGAAGGCCAAAGCTCAAAACAATCCACACTTTTCTCTTTAGCTGCCAACCATTAACCTGTGAGATTCTGGGTTGTGTAGGAATTGCTCGAGAATCAGACTGATTTAAATATGACATTGTGAATATTTAGGGTTGATGGCAGCATTTAGATTTGGCTAATTCTGCATTATGTACAATTTATTAGATGATCTCCCATGTGCTTTTTTTGTTTTGGAAATGTAATCTTAGAGGTGCAATTTTTAAGTTGTGTAAAGAAATCTTGATAAAAAGAATATTTTCTTTTTAATGACTTCCGCACATATATCACACTATCCTGAATTAATGCAGTTTATTTATTGTACCAGCACAACAACAGATTTGTTTTTGACCTTTTAAGACTTTGAGGATATTGAAAAATGACATAAAACTTTAAGAAGATTATAAAAAAAAATTAAAAATGTGTTCAGAATTAATTTACTAAACAACGTTGTAGCTTTATTGCATAGTTGATGAAAAGATATTGTATCATTAAGGCTGGATCTTGCTACCATTATAAGTGTTCCTTTTACACTTATCCCATGATGTGGGAACATATGCTTACAAGTTGAGATATTTGTACATGTTAAATATAATTCAGTATTTATGAACTATCATGTATATATGTGTTGTCTAATTCAAATGATAATGTGCATGGCTCAGCAATTGTTAACGTATCCTATGAGACTGGAGTACAGATCTGCAGAAAGCTTTTTGTAAGTGCATTTTCAATCCCTTAGTCATTTTAACTTAAACCAATACCATAAAAGCAACTCCTGATATTAATGCAAATTACTTCATAACTGAAATATCATAATAGGAACAAAATTGTAATTTTCTGAGTTTGCTTCACAGAGAAACTAAGGCCAGCAGATCAGAAAATACTTGTTGATGTTCTTTATCTGTGTTTGTCAGTGGTGTCACAGTGTAAACATGAAAAGGCTGCTATATGTGTACAGGTTTTGAAATTTGTCCAAAGTAAAGTATTGTACTTACCTGGATTTCTTTTTGGATAAGTGTTTTACTGAACTTGTTGCAATTTGCTATGCTCATGCTTGCAACAAAAGATTGCTTCTCATATTTGTCAAAATTTAAAGAGATTTCTAAGCACATTGTTAATTAAGCTAGGATTAAAAACAAAAACAGAAAATATACTTGATTTAATGTTTTTCAGGTGGCATAGTAATAGCACTACTGCCTGACAGCACCAGGAACCTGTGTTTGATTCCAGCCTTGGATGACTGACTATGTGAAGTTTACACGTTCTCCCCATGTCTGTGGGTATCCTCCAGATGCTCCAGTTTCCTCCCACAGTACAAAGATGTTCAGGTTAGGTGGATTGGCCATGATGAATTGTCCCATAGTGTTCAAAGATGTGTAGATTAGGAGGATTAGTGAGGTAGATGCATGGGTTTATGGGGATAGAGCAGTCGGGGAGGGAGGAGGAGGGGGGCGGGGGCGTGGGGGGTGGTGGTGATGGGCCTGGGTAAGATTCTCTTACAGAGACTTGGTACTGACTCGATGGGCCAAATGACCTCCTGCACTGTAGGGATTCTGTGATCTCATTTATGCAATTCCTTCTGAATTCAGCTACTTTTTTCAGATTGAATTGCAAAAACACTGCCTTATATCACGCTGGGTTTGTTAAAATATAAATTAAAATGACTATTATGTTTACAAGCTTGATTGGATATTACAAAAGAAAACATGTTATCCTTGGAAAGAATCGATGGTTACTTATGGTCGAGAGACCATTGGGTTGTTCAAACCTTTTCACAGAATTCTATATGATTACTTAAACTAAACACCCGCAGTTAACAGAAGCCAGTATATATTTTGGCTAAGCAACATTTGAATGAATGTTATGAGATTGAAATTATATAACCAGAAACAGAATGGATCCCTCCGTTCATCATGTGCATTTCAAGCCTCTGCAGTAACTGTCTAAACTTTCAGAGAATCATGAACTTGCCAGAGAATTAGTAGAGATGAAGAGATTCTTCTTCCTGAGTGTGCTGAGATGATGTGATATCTTGGGGCAGGTTTCTTGTAAAGATTATTTCTATCTTGATATGTAACCACAGAGACTAGGAGTAAAGAATTTGAATGGTAAATATATTTTTATGCTTTATAGAGTAAGTCAATTAATTTTGGAAGTTAGGTTTTTGTTGAATCTTCCTTTAGGCTGTCTTCAAGCTGTGTTTATAAAATAATGCTAAATAAAAGAAATCGTGAGTTAGAGAACTAAAAGAATTCTTATTGATAAAACTATGTAATAAAAATGAATATATGCAGTCAGAGTTATCTAGCAATCTGATTAGCCAATTGTTAACTGACAACATTACTTACATAAAGTTAATGTATTGCTATATATGATTATTAGTGGATGCTTTTTTATTAACTACTGCAGTGAACCAAGTCAGATTATTACATTGGTGAAATCGTTTTGGGGTTAAACTCCAAGATAATTGACAAATGAATAAGTTTTGACAGCCATTTTGGAAATCCCATCTGGTTTGTAAAATTTGAGATCACATATCTTTGTGTTTATGAACATAGAAACTAGAAGCAAGAGTAGGCCATTTAGCCCTTTGAGCCTGCTCCGCCATTCATTTTGATCATAGCTGATCACAGAAATCAGTATCCAGATTCCTCATATCCCTTGATCCCTTTAGCCCCAAGAGGTATACCTAATTTCTTCAAATCAGACAACATTTTGGCCACAGAATTCTATATGATTACTTGAACAAAACACCCACAGCCACTGGAAAGCAGTTAACAGAAGCCAGTGATAGTACATACCACATATTCACCACCCCCCCGGGTAAAAAAATTTCTCTTTACCTCAGTTCTGAAAGGTTTACTCCTAATCTGCAAACTATGACTCCTAGTTCTACACACCCCCATCATTGGGAACATTCTTTCTAAATCTACCCTATCTAGAATTTTATACGTTTCACTCTTCTAAACTCCAGTGAATATAATCAGTACAATTGACTCAATCTTCCTTCCCTAGGGGCACAGACACTGACCAACTGTAATTTTAGATATTGCTCCCTCCAATAGCAATGTGGTTATCTGTTCTACTTGAATCTTCATTTCCTGTTCGTAGAAACCTACAGTGCAGAAGGAGGCCATTTGGCCCATCGAGTGCACTGACCACAATCCCACCCAAGCTCTATTCCCACAAACCCATGCATTTACCCTAGCTAGTCCCCCTAATACTAAGGGGCAATTTAGTATCGCGAATTCACCTAACCCGTACATCTTTGTACTGTGGGAGGAAACAGGAGCATCCAGAAGAAACCCATGCAGACAGGGAGAGTGTGCAAACTCCACACAATGACCCAAGGTGGGAATCGAACCCGGGTTCCTGCTGTTGAGGCAGTTGTGCTAACCACAGTGCCAACATTAAACTCAGTTTACATACAAATGATATCTAAGCTACTTTCATACTTGCCTTTCTGTTCCTGGATATTGACAGTATTTCCTGCTTTTACTAACAAATGCAAGCTGACTCAATATTTTATTCCCTGTCCTTAATATGCTGCTCCTATAGGAGTATATATTCATGTGCGCAACATAATAAGATCTTGCAAAACAAAAAACTAGCAGGTTTCTACTTTTACACACATTGTGTACTTGCATGTTAATATGTATGAGTAATGCAGTTACCGTTGCAATAAATCTGGTTTCTGGAGTATTACATCCAGTTCTGGTTATCCCACTTCAAGAAGATGTAAAGGTATTAGAGAGAATACAGTAAAGATTCATGGGAATGATTGCAGGGATGAAAATCTTATTTAATGGAATAAGAAATCTCAATATCAGATTAAAGTTCAACAGGTTTATTTTGAATCACGAGTTTTCGATGCGCTGCTCCTTCATCAGGTGAGTGGAGAGGTGGGTTCACAAACACGACATATATAGACAAAGACATAATAACAAGATAATGTTTGGAATGCAAGTCTGTACAGGTAATAAAGTCTTTACATGTAGACACTGCGAATGGAGAGAGGGATAATCACAGGTTAAAGAGGTGTGAATTGTCTCGAGCCAGGACAGTTAATAGGATTTTGCACGCCCAGACCAAATGTGGAGATTACATGTAGTGTAACATGAACCCAAGATCCCGGTTGAGACTATCCTCATGTGCAGAACTTGGCTATCAGTTTCTGCTTGGCAATTCTGCGTTGTCGTGTGCTTTGAAGGCCACCTTGGAGAATACTTAACTGAAGATTGGAGGCTAAATGTTCTTGACTGCTGAAGTGTTCCCCAACTGGAAGGGAATACTCCAGCCTAGTGATTGTCGTGTGGTGTCCGTTCATCTGTTGTCGTCCTGTCTACATGGTCTCACTGATGTACCATGCCTTGGGACATCCTTTCCTGCAGCGTATCAGTTGTATCAGACAACATTAGCTGAGTCACTTGAGTATGTACCATGTACCTGGTGGGTGGTACTCTCGCATGATGGTTTCCATGTCGATGATTCAACATGTCTTGTAGAGGTTAACGTGGCAAGGTTGTGTGGTGTTGTAGTCGGTGTTTTCCTGAAGTCTGGGTAGTTTACTGCGAACAATGGTCTGAGGTTGCGCAGTTGTTTGAAGGCAAGTAGTAGGGGTGTGGGGATGACCTTGGCAAGATATTTATCTTCGGTAGCATGTTGAAGGCTCCGAAGAAGATGCCACAATTTCTCTGCTCTGGGGAAGTCTTGGACGCCGAAGGATACTCTGTCTGCTGTGTCCTTGTTTGTCTTCTGAGGAAGTCGCTGTGGTTTTTTGTTATGGCGCATTGTAACTGTCAATCGACGAGATGAATGCCATATCCTGTCCTTGTGAGGGCATCTTTCAGCAACTGTAGGCTCCTGTTTTGTTCCTCCTCATCTGAGCAGATCCTGTGTATACGGAGGGCTTGTCTATAGTGAATGACTTCTTTAATGTGTTTAGGGTGGAAGCTGGAGAAATGGAGCATGGTGAGATTATCCTTGGGCTTGTGGTAGAGTGAAGTGCTGAGGTGACAGTCCTTGATGGAGATGTGTGTGTCCAAGAATGCAACTGATTCTGGAGAATAGTCCAGGGTGAGTCCAATGGTGGGATGGAACTTGTTGATGGCATCATGTAATTGTTTCAATGATTCTTTGCCATTCTTCCAAAGGAAGAAAATGTAATCGATATGTTTAGTGTACAGTGTCAGTTTGTTCGAACTTGCATGTGAAATTGTTAGTGTATTGAGGTGCGAATTTGGTCCTCATGGCTGTTCCATGTGTCTAAATGAAGAACTGGTTGTTGAAGGTAAAGACATTGTGGTCTAGGATGAAGCGGCTGAGTTATAGAATTGTATCTGGAGATTGGCAGTTGTTGCTGTTGAGCACTGAGGCTGTTACAGCAATGCTATTGTCTTGGGAGATGCTGGTGTAGAATGCCGAAACATCCATTGTGATGAAGAGTTTTCCTGCTTCAACTGGTCCATGGGTGCTGAGTTTCTGTGAGAAGTCCGTAGTGTTGTAATAGAAGCTGAGAGTTCATTGTACAATGGATTTCAGGAAACCCTTGAAGTAGCCACAGAAGTTCTCACACAGACTCCCATTGCATAATAGAATGGGAAGGCTGGTGTGTTGGCTTGTGCATCTTCGCAAGGCAATAGAGATCTCCAATGCAGGGAGTACTTGGGATGAGAGCACAGAGAGTACTCTAACAATCCAGATCAAAGGTCTTGGTCAGTCTGATGACAGGTATTTTTTGTAAGAATTTAGCAACACCAATTTATAATCCAACCGATTTATTTGATAGTAAAAAAGCGAGCTTTCGACTCTTGTGTCTTCAGGCAAATGCAGTGTTCTGGTCTGTAATAGCACACATCAGCACAGACAGTCAGAGATTGCCGATTAGAATGCGAATCCTTACATCTAACCTGCTATTCAAGTGTTAAAGTGGCGAACAATGTGTGTGAAGGGAATCCTGAGCATTGTTGGAGAATTGTGTATTTTCTCCAGACAGCACAGTAAGTGAGGTTTTTTGCTAACCCAGGCAAGTTACGGGGGTTACAGATAGTGTGTCATGAAGCCAAGATCCCTGTTAAGACCGTCCTCATGTGTGCGGAGCTTGGCTATCAGTCTCTGCTCAGCGACTCTGCGCTGTCGTGTATCACGAAAGCCCCCTTGAAGAACATTTACCCGCAGGTCGGAGGCCGAATGCCCATGACTGCTGAAGTGTTCGCCCACAGGAAGGGAACTGTTTTGCCTGGTGATTGCTGAGCGATGCTCATTCATCCGCTGTCGTAGTGTCTGCATGGTATATTGGGGAGACCATGCAGTATACCATGGAGACCATGGTATATTGGGGAGACCATGCAGTATACCATGGAGACCATGGTATATTGGGGAGACCATGCAGTATACCATGGAGACCATGGTATATTGGGGAGACCATGCAGTATACCATGGAGACCATGGTAATATTGGGGAACCATGCAGTATACCTGGAGACCATGGTATATTGGGAGACCATGCAGTATCCATGGAGACCATGGTATATTGGGGAGACCATGCAGACACTACGACAGCGGATGAATGAGCATCGCTCAACAATCACCAGGCAAAACAGTTCCCTTCCTGTGGGCGAACACTTCAGCAGTCATGGGCATTCGGCCTCCGACCTGCGGGTAAATGTTCTTCAAGGGGGCTTTCGTGATACACGACAGCGCAGAGTCGCTGAACAGAGACTGATAGCCAAGCTCCGCACACATGAGGACGGTCTTAACAGGGATCTTGGCTTCATGACACACTATCTGTAACCCCCGTAACTTGCCTGGGTTAGCAAAAAACCTCACTTACTGTGCTGTCTGGAGAAAATACACAATTCTCTAACAATGCTCAGGATTCCCTTCACACACATTGTTCGCCACTTTAACACTTGAATAGCAGGTTAGATGTAAGGATTCGCATTCTAATCAGCAATCTCTGACTGTCTGTGCTGATGTGTGCTATTGCAGACCAGAACACTGCATTTGCCTGAAGAAGACACAAGAGTCGAAAGCTCGCTTTTTTACTATCAAATAAATCGGTTGGATTATAAATTGGTGTTGCTAAATTCTTACTGAGTTCTTACCACCCCAATCCAACGCCGGCATCTGTACATCATGACAGGTATTCTTTGGCCAGCGTATTAGACTCTAACATTACCTATAATTCACACACTTTGTCTACAAGTAACCAACAGCTGCTATCTTTGTTCTAAAAATAAAACTTTGGACCCCAACTTTTAAATCAACGACGAATGGAACAACTTGCAGATGACATCGACATTTGGCAACATTGCAATCAACTCTGCCCTTAACTCTGGGAGGAAGGAGAGGTGCGCATGCTCCCCGGGGCCGGCGGTTGCCGGCTCCGCGCAGGCGCGATGGAGCTGTCAGAGGCGGTGCGATGAAAGGTGGCGGTGGGGCCGGGACTGGGCCGGTGATCGAGCAGCTGGTGTTCACGGGCAGTGCCGGGGATGCCGACCCTCAGGCCCGACCGGTGCTGCTGGTGGGACAACTGCCAAATCTGCAAAAGCTCACCTGGAGCCAAGTGAAGGGAAAATTGGAGCCCCGGGTCAGTCAGGAGGTGAGTGACTCCAAAATGGTGACTTTGGCTCAGGAACAGGAGGAGGCCAGTCTGCCCCTTTACCTGGTTACTCGCCCACCTTGCCCAATTGGCCCTTCCACCTGGCCTACTAGCCCATTTTATCCATCCGACCCCTCCACCTGGCCTGCTGGCCCACCTTGCCCATGATGTGGAGATGCCGGCGTTGGACTGGTGTAAACACAGTAAGAAGTCTCACAAAAAGCAGGTTAAAGTCCAACAGATTTACTTGATCGCAAACGCATGATAGTGGCGTTTACTATCAAATAAACCTGTTGGACTTTAACCTGGTGTTGTGAGACTTCCCACCTTGTCCAGTTCAGCCCCTCAGCCTGGTCTGCTAGCCCACTGGGATCAATCAGATCTTCTATCTGACCGACTAGCCCACCCCAACTGATCACCCATCCATTTAGCTTGCTAACTCATCCTGACTAATCCACTTCTCCACTGACTGGCTAAATTTCAAGCTACAGTGATCTGGAATTAGCAAGAGTAAATTCAAAACAAACTCATTTTTCTTTTTTTTGAGAAATTTCTTCCTTGTCTTCAAATTCCTGCATGCCTTTCACACTCCCAATCTTCTTCTTATCCATAACCTGAGACATTTCATCACTTCCATTTCTGTCGTCTTGCAGGCAACTTTAATCATTCCAGCATTCAGACTTTAGCATGATGCAAACATCACAGTATAAAATCTTGAATTTTCATTCGTAACTTGAGTATTTCTGTTACTATATGCTTGTTACAAATTCAGTAAGAATCTACAACACCAATTTTAAATCCAACCAATTTATTTAATAGTAAATTTGCGAGCTTTCGACCTTTTCGTCTTCGTCAGGCAAATGCAGTGTTCTGGTCTGCAATAGCACACATCAGCACAGACAGACTGTCTGTGCTGATGTGTGCTATTGCAGACCAGAACACTGCATTTGCCTGATGACGACAAAAAGGTCGAAAGCTCGCAAATTTACTATTAAATAAATCGGTTGGATTTAAAATTGGTGTTGTAGATTCTTACTGAGTTCTTACTACCCCAGTCCAACGCCGGCATCTCTACATCATCGTTACAAATTCAGACATCTTTAACCTGATTGTTGCAATTCAGCCTTTGGACTGTGAATGTGTTTCTTGAATAAAATATAGTATTTATTTTTAGGAGTGGCCATGCTTTAGCCGCCAATGTCCTATTCTCTAGAATTCCTTTCTTAAAATTTTTAACACCTACCTCTTTGTGTTTTAGGTCACCTGGCCTATTATCTCATGTGATTTGGTTTGAAAATTTGTTTTGTAACTCTCCACTGAAGCACTTTAGAATATTTTACTATGCTAAAGTTACTATGTAAATTAGAGTTGCCTCCTCATTGAATTGTGCTGGTTTCCAAGCTCCTTTTTGTAAAGGCTGCATGAGTTGCTAAATAATTTTCACTTGTGTATTTTGAATCTAATTAGCATCCTAATCAATGTGCAATTCTCCCCCCCCCCCGCCTTTCCTTTTACGTTGTTAATAGGAGGAATATCTACAATGGATGCTTTTTATTGGAGGCAGTGCTAAATGTTGTAATTAGTGAGCATCAACTGTAGATTTAGACCAATAGATGATCAATGAAACTGGTTGCTATAAATTGCATTTTACTATTTAGTTGTGTCGGTAGTGCCACTACCCCTTTCCTTCCTTATAGAAAGTGACCTTATAGATTCCGCTGAGTTTTGGCCTGCTTTGTAATTTTTTTTTTCCAGTTTTTGTACGCTTACGTATTACTTCTCTGTAGTTTAGTTGAATCTAGTTTCATTGTAACTGTACTTGGTTCAAGTTTGAACAGTGTTATTCTTGTTCATTTGATTATTTTGACATCATTCAAAACTCAACTTGTCCTAACTTGCACCAAGTTCCATTCACCCTCGTTTGCTCACTGAGCTACATTGTATTCCAGTCATAGAATACCTACAGTGTGGAAGGAGCCCATTTGGTCTATTGAGTCTGCATCAACAACAGTCCCATCCAGTCCCTATCCCCGTAACTCCACATATTTATCCTGCTAATCCCCCTAATCTACACATTTTGGAACAATTTAGCATAGACAATCAACCTAACCCACACATCTTTGGACTGTGGTAGGAAACCAGAACACTCAGAGGAAACTACGCAAATACGGGGAGAATTTGAACACACCGCACATCGACAGTCACTTGAGGAAGCAGTGCTAACCACTGTGTCACCGTGCCATCCAAACATGTCAAAGGATGCCTTTTTTAAAAATTCTATCCTTGTTTTCAAATTCTTCTAATCTCCTTCAAACTCTCAACCTCCTGAGATAGGTGTTCCTCTAATTCTGGACTGTTAAGTGTCCTTGATTTTAAACACTCCATTGGTGCCCATGCGTTAAACTATCTAAACCCTAAGCTTTAGAAATCCCTGTGTAAGCGACATTTCCCCCTTTAAAGACTCCCCTTGAAACCTGCTGCTTTGACCAAGATTTTGGACATCTTTCCTAATTTTTTCTTACAAGGCTCGATGTTTTATATGAATTTCTTTGAGGTATTTTATGATGTTAGAAGTGCTGTTTGTTGTCAAACTAGTCTGTGAACAGAAAACAAAATAGTTTAGCTTTGAAAGGTAGGGACTTACTTTAACTCAGTACAAGTTTAAGGAGAATTCTTGCTACTGAAAATAGCATTACAGAGACCTGTTTCAAGTGAATTTGGCAAATTCCAAGTTACATCTCGCCCTAAACTCAAATATCTGGCAAGGGACGTCACGGTGAAATAGTGGTTAGCAGTGCTGCTTCACAGCTCCAGAGACCTGGGTTCGATTCCCGGCTTGGGTCACTGCCTGTGTGGAGTTTGCACATTCTCCCCGTGTCTGTGTGGGTTTCCTCCGGGTCCAAAAATGTGCAGGTTAGGTTGATTGGCCATGCAACAAAAAAAAATTGCCCCTTAGTATCCTGAGATGTGTAGGTTAGAGAAATTAGTGGGTAAATATGTAGGGATATGGGAGTGGGGCCTGGGTGCAATTGTGGTTGGTGCAGACTCGATGAGCCACATGGACTCCTTCTGTATTGTATGATTTCTATGATCCAGAATTTCAATGCTTCTATATATTGCATAGTCAGTTAATTATAGAAGAGCAGATAGAGCTGTGTTTCTTTTTCCAAACATTAAGAATTTTTAAAATAGGTCTGTGAAGATCCCGAGCAAGTCTCGTAGAGCATTTTTTAATAAATGTTTGTGCGATCTTATATGACAAACCATTAGAGGAAGCTGTTAGCGTGCTTGGGGATGTAGTTGAGGCAAAACTAAACATTTACGTTTATGTACAGCCATGTCTGCTGTGTTTGGTGTATCTGCATTCCTTAATTTGCTGGAGTAATTCTTGGTTACAAAGAGAAACCCATACTACAGTAGAAATTACAGATCTGATTATATATGTGCACATTCAAGGGGGAAGCCTCAGATGTTGGCATACGTTTAATCCTGAATCTATTGAGGCAGGAGCTTGTGCACGAACAATTTTTAACTTTAACTTGTAGGACAAGATATGGCTAAAGTTTATTTATTAGTCACAAGTAAGGCTTACATTAACACTACAATAAAATTACTGTGAAATTTCCTTAGTTGCCATATTCCTGCTCCTGTTCGGGTCAGTGCACCTAACCAGCACGCCTTTCAGACTATGGGAGGAAACTGGAGCATCGAGAGGAAACCCATGCAGACACAGGGAGAACATACAAACTCCACACAGATAATGACCCAACCCAGGAATCAAATCAGTGTTCCTGATGCTGTGAATCAGCAGTGCTATCCACTGTGCTACCATGCTACCCTTAGGTTCCAAGCCTCTATTCTTTTCAACTCTGGTTTAATATTGTTGTTGCCAAAACTTCACTTGATGTTCATAAATGCATATTTTTTAACAGGGATTACTGGATAATCATTCTCGTTGCATCATGACGGCACAGAAGGAGGCCATTTGACCCTTTGAGTCCGTACTGGTGATCTGTAGAGTAATCCTATTTCCCTGCTCTATTCCCCTAGCCCTGGAAGTTTATTGCCCATACAGTTTCCTTTTGAAATCATTCATTGTCTCTTTCATTTAAGGAAGGAGCTAAAGCTAACTTTTTCTATCAGTGTCAGTGATACTGTTACCATTTGTAATGCCCCAACTGCAGCTATGACCACAAGTTTAAAGTTTATTTTGAGTGTCACAAGTAGGCTTACATTAACACTGCAATGAAATTACTGTGAAAATCCCCTACTCGCTACATTCCGGCACCTGTTCAGGTATACAGAGAGAATTTAGCATGGCCAGTACATCTTTCAGATTATGGGAGAAAACCAGAGTGCACGGAGGAAGCCCACACAGAAATGAGGAGAACGTGCAGACTCTGTACAGACAGTGACTCAAGCAGGGAATCGAACATGAGTCCCTGGTGCTCTGAAGCAGCAGTGCTAACCACCGTGATACACAGTACTGCTCAGATAGGTAACCTCTACAAATCGAAGCTGGAATCCTTATGGTTGGTTTACTGTGTAGCCCGTCATCTAGCACATTTAGCTGCTACGGCAAAGGAGGTACTTTACATTTTTTTAAAAAAATGTTTTGTGCGATTATAAATGACTTGCATATTTTTCTGGTCCTAATTACTTTGCTCAATTCAAATAAAACTAGGATTCATGTGTTTTTCCCAATTGTTGTAACTTGTCCACTCTGAAACCTGCTGCATGCCCTAAAGCTGAACAGCCTGTTTCTGTTGTATGTCATGATGTGGAGATGCTGGCATTGGACTGGGGTAAACACAGTAAGAAGTCTGTCAACACCAGTTTAAAGTCAAACCAGTTTAATGGTTGGACTTTAACCTGGTGTTGTGACTTCTTACTCTGTACGTGTATAGCACATCTATGATCATAGTAATTCTTTTCTGTGAAGTTCCAAATTTGCAGTGCTAAAATCTTGTTTATCATTCAGGTCTGGCAGGCTGCACTGAATGCTTTGAATCCAAATCCAATCGATACCTGTTCTCTTTGGCTCGATTATGCTGTTGTGGCAGCGCTCCCATCCAAAGTCAGCCGCCACAACAGCCCTTCTTCAGGTCACTTTCTCACACGACTGATTCGCAATTGTTCGTCTAGAAGAACTAATCGCTGCATTGTGGTGAGTGATCAACTAGGCTCTAATTCATTTACACTGTATATACTTTCTTAATTTTTCTTCACAACCATTCTTGTTTCTAAAAATATAACTTAATGTTTCCCTAATTTATCCTAAAAGATATTCAGTATCAATGAAATATCTCCTTCGGAATGCATTACTAATAATTTTGCCATTTTAAAGGCTGGAGGAATTGTCAAAGAAAGTAACGTGCAGGCAGGTTTAATATTTTGTAGTCGATATTATGAGCAATTTGTAGATTGAGGGATAATTCTCTTCTCATGTACTTTTCTGTTGAGTCTGATCTCTGCTTTCTACATAAACTTAGAATGTGGAACATTACAGCACTATACAGGCCCTTTGGCCGTCAATGTTGTGCTATGTCCAATCCCAAGATCAAGCTATTCCACTCCCTATAATTCTGGTATCCTCCATGTGCCTATCCAATAACTGCTTGAAAGTTTCTAAAGTGTCTGACTCCACTATCACAGCAGGCAGTCTATTCTACACCCCAACTACTCTCTGAGTGAAGAATCTACCTCTGATGAGGTATATTTTCTGCTGTTCCCTAACTCATTTGTAATAGTGATTTTTTTTTCCTTCATGGGATGCAAGCGCATTAGCAAGGCCAGTATTTATTTACTCATTCTTAAGTTCCCTTGCAAAAGTGGTAGCAGGCTTCCTCCTTGAACCATTGCATTCGTGAGTCTTGGTGCACTCATAATGCTGTCAGGAAGGAAGTTCCAGGGTTTTGACCCATCGACAGTGAAGGAATGACAATGTAGTTTCAAACAGGATGGTGTATGTGGTTTGGCGGGGAATCTTGC
Organism: Sphyrna mokarran; assembly: GCA_024679065.1. Lineage (NCBI taxonomy): Eukaryota > Metazoa > Chordata > Chondrichthyes > Carcharhiniformes > Carcharhinidae > Sphyrna > Sphyrna mokarran. The sequence continues at coordinate 16,840,054 of JAGIQG010000007.1, read as the reverse complement.
AGGCAGTGATATTCTAGTGTCTGCTCTCCTTGTCCTAAAGGGTGTGGTTTTGGAATGTGCTGTCAAAGGAGTCTTGGTAAGTTGTTGCAGTGCACCTGTGGATGGTACACACTGCTTCAACTGCGTGCTATTGATGGTGGAAATAAATGTTTAAGGTGATGGGTAGCATGCCAATCAAGTGGTCTACTTTGTGCTTTTTGTTATCAACTTTTTAATGAATTTATAAGAAATTTCTGCATGACTGAGGTAAAACACTGGCATCATCTGTAGTTCTCAGAAACTCTGGTGAATAATAGTGATATCATGGACCTGTAAACTAGAGGACCTGGCAAAGACCTTGGGAATATGGGTTCAAGTCACACTATGGCAGCTGGTGGAATTTAAATTCAATTAATTGAATTTGGAATTGATAGCTAGTCTCAGTAATGGTGACCAAGGAACTATAATCAGTCATTGTAAAAACCCATCTGGTTCAATCATGTCCTATTAGGAAGAAATCTGCCGGCTGGCCTGCATGTGACTCCAGACCCACAGCAATGTGGTTGATTATTAACTGCCCTCTGAAATGGCCAAGCAAGCCACTCAGTTCAAGGGCAATTAAGGATGAGCAACAAATGCTGACTCACATCCCATGAGACGATAAATAATAACATTGCCAGAGTTTTAAAACATCAATTTTTAAGGAAATGTCAACCTGTCACTCAGCGCGATGGGACTAGAACCATGAACATTTGCTGAACTAGATATTTGGAAAATGTACTGTTTAGAATTTACAATAGACAAAGCCAACCCAACCAAGGCTAGTAAATTAGACTATAATGTCTAGCATCAACCATCAGGGAAAGACAATCACATAAAACTGAGTGCAACAGTTGATAAAAAAAAATGGTCCGAGTTTGGAAAAGAGTCTTGTCACTTAAGCATAAAGTCTGAAAATCGAAAATCAGAGTTCTGCAGATGATGGAAATTTGAAATATAAACAAAAAATGCTGGCGAGAAACCCAGCAGATTAAGCAGCATTATGTAGAAAGTGAAGCAGAGGTAATGTATCAGCTTGGTGATGAAAAGCCACAGACTTGAAACATTGATTGGAATTTTCTGGCCCTTACATGGCAGAGCATCATTATCGATGATATGGAAACTGTTGGAGAACCATTGATTTTCAATGGCTCTCTGATTTTTCCAGTCCTGTACAACATGGAAAATTCTGCCCATTAATTCTGTTTCTCTGTCTACACAGATTCTGCTGAACTTTCTGAATTGTTTCCAGCATTTTCTGTCAGATGGGCAACAGAGTGGCACAGAGCTGTCTCACAGCTCCTGGCACCTGGGTTCAATTAGGGCTTTGGGTCACTGTTTGTGTGGAGTTTGCAAGTTCCCCCTGTGTATGTTTCGATTTCCTCCCAGAGTCCAAACATGTGCAGGTTAGGTTGATTGGCTGTGTATGGATGGCATGGTTAACCATGATGTACAGATGCCGGCGTTGGATTGGGGTGGTAAGAACTCAGTAAGAATTTAGCAACACCAATTTATAATCCAACCGATTTATTTGATAGTAAAAAAGCGAGCTTTCGACTCCTGTGTCTTCTTCAGGCAAATGCAGTGTTCTGGTCTGCAATAGCACACATCAGCACAGACAGTCAGAGATTGCTGATTAGAATGCGAATCCTTACATCTAACCTGCTATTCAAGTGTTAAAGTGGCGAACAATGTGTGTGAAGGGAATCCTGAGCATTGTTGGAGAATTGTGTATTTTCTCCAGACAGCACAGTAAGTGAGGTTTTTTGCTAACCCAGGCAAGTTACGGGGGTTACAGACAGTGTGTCATGAAGCCAAGATCCCTGTTAAGACCGTCCTCATGTGTGCGGAGCTTGGCTATCAGTCTCTGCTCAGCGACTCTGCGCTGTCGTGTATCACGAAAGCCCCCTTGAAGAACATTTACCCGCAGGTCGGAGGCCGAATGCCCATGACTGCTGAAGTGTTCGCCCACAGGAAGGGAACTGTTTTGCCTGGTGATTGCTGAGCGATGCTCATTCATCCGCTGTCGTAGTGTCTGCATGGTCTCCCCAATATACCATGCTTCGGGACATCCTTTCTTGCAACGTATTAGGTAGACAACGTTGGCCGAGTTGCAAGTGTATGTACCGTGTACCTGGTGAATGGTATCCTCACGTTTGATGATGTCGTCCATGTCTATGATCCGGCATGTCTTGCAGAGGTTGCTGTGGCAGGGTTGTGTGGTATTGTGGTCACTGTTCTCCTGAAGGTTGGGTAGTTTGCTGCGAACAATGATCTGTTTGAGGTTGTGCGGTTGTCTGAAAGCAAGAAGTGGGGGGGGTGGGGATTCCCGCATTGGAGATCTCTACTGCCTCCCAAAGATACACAAGGCAAACATACCTGGCCGTCCCATCGTATCGGGCAATGGGACCCTGTGTGAGAACCTCTCCGGCTATATCGAGGGCATCCTGAAACCCATCGTACAAAGAACCCCCAGCTTTTGTCTTGACACTACGGACTTCCTACAGAAACTCAGCACACATGGAGCAGTTGAACCAGGGACACTCCTTGTCACAACGGATGTCTCGGCGCTCTACACCAACATCCCCCACGACGATGGTATTGCTGCAACTGCCTCAGTACTCAATGCCAACAACTGCCAGTTTCCGGATGCAATTTTACAACTCATCCGCTTCATCTTGGACCACAATGTCTTCACCTTCAACAATCAGCTTTTCATCCAGACACACGGAACAGCCATGGGGACCAAATTCGCACCTCAGTATGCCAACATCTTCATGCACAGGTTCGAACAAGACTTCTTCACCACACGAGATCTCCAACCAAGGTTATATACTAGATACATTGATGACATCTTTTTCCTTTGGACTCATGGTGAACAATCATTGAAACAACTGTATGATGATATCAACAAGTTCCATCCCACCATCAGACTCACCATGGACTATTCTCCAGAATCAGTTGCATTCTTGGACACACGCATCTCCATCAAGGACGGTCACCTCAGCACCTCACTGTACCGCAAACCGACAGACAACCTCACAATGCTCCACTTCTCCAGCTTCCACCCTAGACATGTTAAAGAAGCCATTCCCTATGGACAAGCCCTCCGTATACACAGAATTTGCTCAGATGAGGAGGATCGTGACAGACACCTCCAGATGCTGAAGGATGCCCTCGTGAGAACAGGATATGGCGCTCGACTCATCGATCGACAGTTCCGACGTGCCACAACGATAAACCGCACTGACCTCCTCAGAAGACGAACACGGGACACGGTGGACAGAGTACCCTTTGTTGTCCAGTACTTCCCCGGAGCGGAGAAGCTACGACATCTTCTCCGGAGTCTTCAACATATCATTGATGACGATGAACATCTCGCTAGGGCCATCCCCACCCCCCCACTTGCTTTCAGACAACCGCACAACCTCAAACAGATCATTGTTCGCAGCAAACTACCCAACCTTCAAGAGAATAGTGACCACAATACCACACAACCCTGCCACAGCAACCTCTGCAAGACATGCTGGATCATAGTCATGGATGACATAATAAAACTTGAGGATACCATTCACCAGGTACACGGTACATACACTTGCAACTCGGCCAACGTTGTCTACCTAATACGTTGCAAGAAAGGATGTCCCGAAGCATGGTACATTGGGGAGACCATGCAGACACTACGACAGCGGATGAATGAGCATCGCTCAACAATCACCAGGCAAAACAGTTCCCTTCCTGTGGGCGAACACTTCAGCAGTCATGGGCATTCGGCCTCCGACCTGCGGGTAAATGTTCTTCAAGGGGGCTTTCGTGATACACGACAGCGCAGAGTCGCTGAGCAGAGACTGATAGCCAAACTCCGTCCTCATGTGTGCGAAGCTTGGCTAACAGGGATCTTGGCTTCATGACACACTATCTGTAACCCCCGTAACTTGCCTGGGTTAGCAAAAACCTCACTTACTGTGCTGTCTGGAGAAAATACACAATTCTCCAACAATGCTCAGGATTCCCTTCACACACATTGTTCACCACTTTAACAGTTGAATAGCAGGTTAGATGTAAGGATTCGCATTCTAATCAGCAATCTCTGACTGTCTGTGCTAATGTGTGCTATTGCAGACCAGAACACTGCATTTGCCTGAAGAAGACAGAGTCGAAAGCTCGCTTTCTTACTATCAAATAAATCGGTTGGATTATAAATTGGTGTTGCTAAATTCTTACATGGTTAACCATGTCAAAGGTGTTCTAGAAGAATGAGGAGAAAGTTGACCTTAGTGAATGTTTGTATGATTTTATAAGAACAGACGAAAGAAAGCAGGTGGTCAACATTAAGTAAAATAACAAAGACTTCTATAAGCATGACCTGAGTGGAAAGAAAATAAAATTTGAAGCAAGCATGGGACCACAAAAAATGAAAAGGGTTTTTAGATTCTATGCTGAGCTAATAGATAACCTTTTTCCAAATGTGCTCGTCACTTTGGACCATTTTTAATAAATTGTTGCTCTCAGTTTTAAGTGACTGTATTTCCCTGATGGTTGGTGCCAGAGATTACAAACTAATTTACTAGCCTTGGTTGGATTGGGTTTGTCAGTTGTATTTCCTAAACAGTACATTTTCAAAATATTTAGTTCAGCAAATGCTCATGATTCTAGTTCCATTGTGCTGAGCGCCAAGTTGATGCTTCCATTAAAAAATTGATGTTTTTAAAACTCTGGCAATGTTATTATTTATTGTCTCATGGGATGTTGGCCAATTTAGACCTGAGTGTCAGGGGATTAAGAGTATAAATATGTGGGGTTGCAGGAATAAGGCCTGGGTGGTCTGTGCAGACTTGATGGACCGAATGGTGGTCTCCTGCACTGTAGGGATTCTATGAACTGCTTTGACTTTAGTGAGAAACTTTCTGGACCCACTTTTAGACAAGAGCGACCATGTCCTCAATTTCAGGAATAAATTGGACGTGCCTAATAAATAATATGTGCGCTTTTAAAAAATAGTTTTAACTTAATGTGATTATAATTTTTATTTCAGTTAGTTTGTGAATACACAGAGGTTTTTGCATCAGCTTGTGCACTAACAAGGGCATTTCCTCTGTTTACTCGATGCACTGGATTGCCAAAACATGAAGAGAAACTCACTGTTACTGCAGAGTTTATTCTGGTGGGAGAGAATGCCAACCCACTTACTGAATCTGTGCTTGAGGTGAGTATTAGCATGATGCTGAGAATATCTCAGATGATGCAATTATTGATTTATATTTAGTCATGCTGTTTTTGTTCCTGCATCCCATCTTTATGTAGCATTTATATCCTGTATAAATTTACACATAGTAGTGGTCAGACTAATTTTGCCATTACTGACTTGTTTATCCAGTTTGAGCAGGAGTATAGGGGAGGAAGAAGGATAGGGTTAACACTTGCATCTTGAAGTCTTGTAGCACAGATCCTATGATTGGTACCATCTCAATATACTTTCTAGTCTCCTTTCATTATTCTGGGAGGTTGTCACCTTGGGCCCTGAAACTAATGGACTGTAGCAACTTCCCTACTTTTGACTTTAGGCTCACTCGTCTATAGTTCCCCGTTTTTTTTTTTCTCTACCTGCCTTTTTGAATAGCGGGCTTGCATTACCTACCTCCAATCCGTAGGACCTATTCCAGAGTCCAAAGAATTTTGAAAAATGACCACTACTATTTCTAGAGCCACTTTCTTAAATACTCTAGGATGAAGATTATCAGGCCTGGAGATTTATCCGCCTTCAATTTCCACTAAACTCTTTCTCTATAACTGATTAATTCCAGTTCCCCACCAAAACTTGTGTTTCTCAAAAATTATTCATGTCTTCCTTTGTGACTGATATGGAGATGCCAATGTTGGATTGGGGTAAACACAGAAAGAAGTCTCTCAACACCAGTTTAAAGCCCAACAGGTTTATTTGATAGCACAAGCCACCAAATAAACCTGTTGGACATTAATCTGATGTTGTGAGACTTTTTACTTCCTTTGCGAAGACAGAAGCAAAGTATACATTTAGTTCCTCAGTCTTTAATTTTCTCTATTATGAATATCCCTGTTTCTGACAGTATGGCGTCTACATTTGTTTTTGTCAATCCTGTTTATTTTTTTAAAAGGAGTAACAATTTGCAAACAGCAGCCTTGCAATTTTTATAACATCTTAAGTATTGTTTGGAGTAATTGCTTTCTGATGCATTACATAAACTGTAGTGGTGATTTGAACAGCCCCACATAGAAAAATTGAGATGATTTCAATTTTTTCTGTAGAGAAAAACAACATATTTAAGTTATAATATGAATACAGTAATCCCATTCAGGTATATGCATTGATTGTTTTAATAGATTTTCAGCATTTGCCATTATTTTTCCATAGTGCCTGATAAGTGCTGCTGAAGGGATTCAAATAGCTGCTCGTATTGTGGATACGCCATGCAATGAAATGAATACTGATGATTTCCTTGCGGTGAGAATGTTTGAAATGTCAGCTAATGTAGACAGCAAAATATAAACAGCTATTTTCTTCTGTGTTGTCACTTAATGTCAAAAGCCATCAACTCTCCATTTCCTATCATGCTCAACATTGGTGTAGAGATGCCAGCGTTGGACTGGGATAAACACAGAAGTCTCACAACACCAGGTTAAAGTCCAACAAGTTTATTTGATAACAAAAGCCACTAGCTTTCAGCCTTCAGAAGAACAGTAACCATGACGCCACACAACCTGCCACAGCAACCTCTGTAAGACATGCCAGATCACCGACATAGGTGCCATCATCTCACATGAGAATACTATCCACCAGTTACGCAGTACATACTCTTGCAACTCAGCCAACGTTGTGCACCTGATACACTGCAGGAAAGGATGTCCTAAGACATGGTACATCGGAGAGACCATGCAGAAGCTACGACAATGGATGAATGAACACTGCTTGACCATCACCAGGCAAGAATGTTCTCTTCCTGTTGGGGAACACTTCACCAGTCACAGGTATTTGGCTTCCGATCTTCGGGTAAGCGTTTTCCAAGGCAGCCTTCATGACACATGACAGCACAGAGTGGCAGAGCAGACACTGGTAGCCAAGTTCTGCACACGAGGACGGCCTCAACAGGGATCTTGGTTCATGTCAAACTGTCTGTAACCCCCACGACTCGCCTGGACTTGCAAAATCTCACTAACTGTCCTGATTGGAGACACATCTCTTTAATCTGTGTTTAACGCTGTCTCCAGTCACATTGCCTATACCTTTAAGACTTGATTACCTGTAAAGACTCGCATTCCAATCATTATTTTGTAAGTTGAGTTTGTGTCTTTATATGCCCTGTTTGTGGATAGAACTCTCAATCACCTGACAAAGGGGCAGCATTCCGAAAGCTAGTGGCTTTTGTTACCATATAAACCTGTTGGATTTTAACCTGGTGTTGTGAGATTACTTACTATGGCGAACTGTGTCAGGACTTCAGCAATAATGGATAATATATTCTGTTATTATGTGTCTGACAAGTTAGAACATTCAATTTATGTATGAATAATCCAGATTTTCCCAAATGCTTAAATTTGTTGTCCTTAAATCATTTTGCCGTAATGCTGAGCTTCAGTATCAGGAATGCAGTGCTATAACGGCTTTCCTGCCTTGTTCTTTCCCTGTACATATTATTCTATGTGGCATCAGAATATTGGGAGCATCTTCCATTGATCCCTGTTTAGACATCACTGATTTGTTGATTCAAGTGGCTTAATATCTTAGATTTGTCTGTGTAATCAGAGGGGTTGACAGAGGAGAAAAATATCACCTGTGAATCTGCTGAGACATAAATTAGTTTTTTGAACCTTTTTTTTAAACTACATTCAGAATGTGTAAGTGTATCTATTCTGTTGGTTTAAAAATTTTCAGAAACAATGTGAAATACAAGCATTAGAAGAAAGAACTTGTATTTATATTGTGCTTATCACAATCTAAGGATATACAAAAGCACTTTATACTTAGTGAAATGTAATCATTACTGTAATGTAGGAAATAGCAGGCAATTAACGTGCAGCAAGCCTTCACAAGCAGCAGTGAGTCGCAGCCTGAGGATCAGTTTGGGTGATATTGGTTGTAGAATAAATATTGGCTAGGGCACTGGGAGGACTCTCCTGTTCTTCTTTGAAATTAGTTCTTTTCCATATAGTGAGAAGGGAAGGTGGAGCTACAGAACGCTATCTGTGACAGTTCATAAATCCCTCAGTACTGCACCAAAGTGCACTTAACTCTCTAGAGTGGAACTTGTACCTGTAATGTTTTGATTTAGAGATGATAGTGTTACCACAGAGAAAAATCAGCAAGCTCCCAGCAGGTTTAAAAGTTGAGCAAAATGAGAATGTTTAATGAGGAGCCGGGGGGGAACAGGAGATGTCTGATCCAATAGATGTGTGTTGTGCATGCAATGAGATTGCAACATAATTTAATTGTATCTGTGAATCCTCTTGATGGTGGGAGTACTGTATGTTTACGGCCATTGCAAATTCAATGAGGTAGAAATACCATGTCGGATTACTTTAAAGAATTTGTAATGCTTTTCTGCTAATTACCAATTTATGAATTTTGTTTTTTTCAATTTGCATGCGCTGGCTGCTTGTGGATTAAAAATTTGTCTCCTTGTTCTGTGTAATAATAGCCATTGAGTCCATTGCTCTTTATGGAGCTCAGTGCCTGGTATAAGTAGCCCTGATCCCAGAGCTATGTTAATTTTATTACAGTAAGGAAATTCATTTGAGTAGTGAATACTTGAGATTTAAAATTAGATTAGATTTTAGAACATGAGCTTGTTTTATTTTCGCATTTTGACTTTTGATTTTATTCTTTTTTTCCTTGAGATTCATTTAAGATTTTATTCTTTCTCTGACTAGGAAATTGAACAAGTTGGATCTGAACTGAACATTATTCCCACCATTATCCGTGGAGAAGAACTTAATCATAGGGGATTTGGAGGTAACGTCTATCATCCAGTTAATGCTACTTTTAAGAGATTGCCATTATAGCACTGTTAAAGCTAGAAGGTAAACATTGTACAGCCAGATGTGGCTAAATCAGGATTGGGCTCATGATTTTACCGAAGACTTTCTATACTTTTTTTAAAAAAACTGTAGGAGGCGGCAGGTGTCAGGAAGTATAACTCGTAATGAAGAAAATTATCTGTGATTTCCTATCAGTTGCTCCCTGTAGACATCGTTTTGAATGTTTGAATGCAAGAGTGAGAAGTTGGCTATCAAAAGAATACAGAGATATTTAGTTGGGGAACTAGGCTGACAGCAGGCAGGTGTTATTTCATGTAGACAGCTACCAAGGTGCTGGGACTAGAAAACTGGAATACATATTTTAAGATGAATGGTAGGAGGACACAACAGAGGAAAAGATGCTGAGGTTATTGTTTAACAGCAAGCTCAAATTTTAAGCAACATCTGGATGACTCCATTCTCTCTAAAGCTTAGACGTGACAGGGCTACAGAATCCATATTCCCTGATCATGAGGCACATTACACAGGAATGTGCAATTACTATGCTCTGAGTATGTAGCTCTTGGTTAGTAAAGAGCAATGGTGAACTTGTTCAGCACTGTTTGGTGTAATTCTGTGTAATTTGAATGACAGGCGTGGGACATTCTGACTATTAATGAGGACAGAGAAGGGGATGATACTTGGGATGAGGGACTTGAGAAAATATAAAAATGGCAGTATTTACGCTGAAGGAAAGAAAATGTAAGGGAGGGCTTACTGATATTTTCAGGATTTGAAGATGCGTAAGTAAAATAATCCCTGGTAAATTGTTGTAGCTATGAGCTATGACCAAGGAAATGCTTTTGAGCTTGGAAACATTTGTGGAATAGACTGTAAAGGGAAATAGTAATGATATCCAGTGTTGCTGAATTATAGGATCTCTACAGTGCAGAAGGAAGCCATTTGGCCCATTGAGCCGACTCTCTGACAGTCCTCTCCCCATCATATCCCACAACCCTGTAAATTTATCATGTTTAATTCACCTAACCTACACATCTTGGAACACTAAGGAGCAATTTAGAACAGCCAACCCATCTAACCTGCATACCTTTGGACTGTGGGAAACTCACAGACATGGGGAGAATGTGCAGACTCCACACAGATGCCCAAGGCTGGAATTGAACCCAGGTCCCTGGTGCTGTGAGACAGCAGTGCTAACCTCAGTGTCACCATGCTGCCAATTCTCAAGCAAGCAGTAACTAAAATAAAGTGTAGGCCTGAATATTTAAAAAATAAATTCCGGAGCCAGCCAAATGGACCACAACTGTTCCCAATTCTTCATGTTTTCTATGTTCAACTTTTCAATAAAAAAAACTTAATAAAAAAATTTAAAAAAAAAGTTCTTTTTTTTTATGTGCTTAATATTTCTGTTGCCAGAATGAAATATTCTTTGCAGAAATTTTATGTAACCTTTTATAACCCTGGGATTAGCTCAGTGTGCAACTTAGATCATTATAGAATGGAAGCATAATGGTTATATTAGGACTCATAGTCTGAAGATCTTGGCTAATGATTTGGAATATGAGTTTAAATCCCACCACAACAGCTGGAGAATTTAAGTTGGGTTAATTAAATGAATCTGGAATAAAAAGCTAGTGTTAGGAAAGATTGCCCTTTAACTAATGGCTTATTGTAAAGCCTATTTCGAGAGGAAGTTAGAAGTGGTGGCGGTGACTGAGACGTGGCTAAAGGAAGGGCAGGACTGGCAATTGAATATTCCGGGGTATAAGTGTTTTAGGCATGATAGAGGTGGTTTGAGGAGAGGAGGGGGAGTGGCGTTATTAGTTAAGGATCACATCATAGCAGTGCAGAAGGAGGATGGTATGGCTGAGTTAGGAATTGAGTCGCTATGGGTGGAGTTGAGGAATAGGAAGGGAGAGGTTACTATGTTGGGTGTGTACTACAGACCGCCCAACAGTCCGCGTGCCGTGGAAGAAGGGATATGTAAGGAAATTTTAGATAAGTATAGGAAGAATAGGGTAGTTGTAATGGGAGATTTCAATTTCCCTGGGGTAGATTGGAAGGTGCCGAGAGCGGAAGGTGCGGACGGGAAGGAATTTGTACAGTGTGTTTTAGAAGGGTCCTTGGAGCAGTATGTGGATAGCCCGACTAGAGAGGGGGCTATACTGGATGTGGTTCTGGGGAATGAGCCAGGGCAGGTGGTTGACGTTGTAGTAGGAGAGCATGTGTCTAATAGTGACCGCAACACTGTCTGCTTTAGGGTATTAATGGAAAAAGATGAAGCCTGCCCTAAGGGGAGGGTGTTAAACTGGGGGAGGGCTAGATATAGCCAGATTAGTCAGGATCTTAGGGATATCGACTGGGATAAGCTGTTCGAGGGTAGGTCGACGCTGCACATGTGGGAGTCTTTCAAGAGAAAACTAAAATTTTTGCAGGAAAGACACGTGCCAGTAAGAAGGAAGGATGGGAAGGGTAGGATTAGAGAACCCGTGGGTTACTAGGGATGTTGAGGACTTGGTCAGGAAGAAGCGGGAGGCGTACGTTAGATCCAGGCAATTGGGGACAGAGGCAGCGCTTGAAAAATATAGAGAGTGTAGACGGGATCTTAAAAGGGGTGTCAGAAAGGCAAAAAGGGGCCACGAAATGGCTTTGGCAGGTAGGATTAAGGAAAATCCTAAGGCATTTTACTCCTATGTAAGGAGCAAAAGGATGGTTAGAGGGAAGATTGGACCTCTCAGGGACAGAGAAGGGGAACTATGCTTAGAGCCTGAGGGAATGGGGGAGATCCTGAATGAATACTTTGCGTCGGTGTTCACGCAGGAGAGGGGCCTGATGTCTGATGCCGGCTTTGAGGATTTTGAGGACCCGTTAAAGGAAATAATCATTACGAGGGATGAAGTGTTGGGGCTTTTAGGTAGCATAAAGACTTATAAAGCCCTGAGGCCTGATGGTATTTATCCCAGGCTGCTAAGGGAGGTGAGAGATGACATTGCTGGGCCTCTGACGCAAATCTTTGTCTCTTCTTTGGACACAGGTGAGGTCCCAGAGGACTGGAGGATTGCAAATGTAGTACCGTTGTTTAAAAAGGGTCAGAGGGATAATCCAGGCAACTATAGGCCGGTGAGCTTGACTTTAGTTATAGGTAAGCTAATGGAGAGGATCCTCAGGGACAGGATGTATGAGCGTCTGGAGCGCTGCGATCAGATCAGGAATATGCAGCATGGCTTCGTTAAGGGGAGGTCGTGCCTTACGAATCTAGTGGAATTTTTTGAAGAGGTGACAAAAACGGTTGATGAAGGACAAGCCGTTGATGTCGTCTACTTGGATTTCAGTAAGGCATTTGACAAGGTTCCCCATGGTAGGCTGATAAAAAAGGTGAAGGCGCATGGGATACAGGGCCAGGTATGTAGATGGGTTGAGAACTGGCTTGGGAGGAGGAGACAGCAGGTAGTAGTGGAAGGCTCTTTTTCCAACTGGAGGTCAGTCACTAGTGGTGTGCCACAGGGCTCAGTACTAGGACCTCTTCTATTTGTGATTTATATAAATGACTTGGAAGAGGGGGTAGGTGGTGTGATCAGCAAATTTGCTGATGACACTAAGATGCTTGGATTGGCCGGGACTGAGGAGCAGTGCCAGGCAATACAACAGGACATAGGCTGGTAGACTGGGCAGATAGATGGCAAATGGAATTTAATCCGGATAAATGCAAGGTGATGCATTTTGGCTGGAATAATGTACAGGGGAGTTATATGATAAAAGGTAAAACTATCCGGAGTATAGAGACGCAGAGAAACCTGGGGGTGCAGGTTCACAAGTCTCTGAAGGTGTCAGTACAGGTGGAGAAAGTGATAAAGAAAGCATATGGTATGTTAGCCTTCATAGGAAGGGGTATAGAATATAAGAGTAGGTGTCTGATGTTACAAGTGTATAGAACGTTGGTTAGGCCTCACTTGGAGTACTGCGTCCAGTTCTGGTCGCCGTACTACTGGAAGGATGTGGAGGCCCTGGAGAGAGTGCAAGGAGATTTTCCAGGATGCTGCCTGATATGGAAGGGCTGTCTTATGAGGAATGATTGAATGCACTGGGGTTGTTTTCCCTTGAAAGACGTCGGCTGAGAGGGGATCTATTAGAGGTATATAAGATTATGAGGGGTATAGATAGAGTAAATGGTGGTAAGCTTTTTCCACCATTAGAATCGGATAGAACGAGGGGTCACGGCCTTAGGGTGAGGGGGGCTATGTATAAGACGAATATTAGAGGGCATTTTTTCACACAAAGGGTAGTGGGGGTGTGGAATGCACTACCGAGTAAGGTGGTGGGAGCAGGCACGCTAGGGTTGTTTAAGGGTCTCTTGGACAGCCACATGAGCGGTCTGCAGATAGAAGGATATAGGAGGACTGTTTAAATACTTTATTTGTTTCCACAGGCTATTCGGTCCACCTTGTTGACCAACAAGGTGCATGCATTCGGCAGGTCGTGCGAGGGCTGCTCCTGGAGGTTACTTCAGGAGTGGCCTAGTGCTTCACGTCGTTAGTGTATGCTTAAACTGGACCATCAGATGGGCAACATGACAGCTCAGAGACTATCGCTGATGCTGTGCAGACACATGGATTTGGGCCTGTGTCTGCGGGAGTTTGCGCGTTCTCCCCGTGGTTGCGTGGGTTTTCTCTGGGTGCTCCGGTTTCCTCCCACATCCCAAAAATGGGGTCTTAGGCTGATTGGGTAACAAATTGTCCCTATATTGGTCTCTATATGTTATTAAGACGTTAGGACGGCGGCGCACGCTCGTTGGGCCGAAGGGCCTGTTTCCCGTGCTGTGTTGTTCTTTGTTCTTTGTTCTTGTTCCTATTTGATTTATTAATAATCTGTTGGAGAAGGAAATTTGCTATCCTTACCCACTCTGGCCTGTGTGATTCCAGGCCCACAACAATATGGTCGACTCTCAACTACCCTCTGAGATGGATCTAGCAAGTCACACCATTGTCAAGAAGTCAATTATACTAGCAGTGAAATCTTGATCCCCGGGCTAGAGTGTGCTTCTTGCCTTTTTGGTTAAATCAAGCATCTGATCAAGCCCAAGATTAGGTGCAATGTCTCATCTTGAGAACATAAGAACCAGGAGCAGGAGTAGGCCATCCAGTCCTTCTGGCTGATCTTTCATGGATTCAGCTCCACTACCTGCCTACTCACCATAACCCTGAATTCCATTACTGGTCAAAAATGTATCTATCCATGCCTTAAAAACATTCAATGAGGTAGCCTCAACTGCTTCACTGTGCAGGGAATTTCACAGATTCACAACCTTTAGGTGAAGAAGTTCCTTCTCTTGTATGCTTGGATCTTATTTGTCCTTTTACTGGGACTATGAATTGGTTTCAATTTGCATTTGGTTTTTGGAGCATGCAAGGAGATGGATTTGAGTCTCCCCAGTCTACTCTGTGCATTGGCTTTGTAAATGTTAAATTGGAGGAACTTTAAGAATGGAGCAATTTCTTTTAAAAGAATAAGCAATAAACAATTACTTTGTCAGTGCCGACATCCTGTAATTTAATTTAGAAAACATCATGTTGAGGTACAGAACTATTAGTCCTGGTGTGTTTAGATTTGTACTAGAATTTCTACTAGATTTGAAACTGGAGCTAACGGGAATAGCCTCAAAATAAGGGGGAGCAGATTTAGAACTGAATTGAGGAGGAACTTCACACAAAGGTTCTGAATCTGTGGAATTTGTGCCCAGTGAAGCTGTTGAAGCTACCTCATTGAATGTTTTTAAGGCAAGGATAGATAAGTGGAGCTAAGTCCACGAAGAGATCAGCCATGATCTTATTGAATGGTGGAGCAGATGGCCTACTCCTGCTCCTAGTTCTTATGTTCTTATATCTGGTCCCTTGAATTCATCGCTAAGCAGTGTATTATTTCAGTGTGAACTGAGATCCTGACTGCAAAGTTCATTGGAATTTCACTTTCATTTAATTTGGATCGTTGCAGTATGTGTTAACGATCTTTTCACTTTAGTCGCCTATACATTTGATTTGTATTTGTTTGAATTTTTAGGTATCTATGGAGTTGGAAAAGCTGCAGTGAACCCACCTGCTCTTGCAATACTTAGTCACAAGCCAGAGGATGCTACACAAACTATAGCTTGGGTTGGCAAGGGTATTGTTTATGACACTGGTGGTCTCAGCATCAAATCAAAGGTGATGCAACTTTCCAGTTCTATCTGTTCTTACCTTTGCTGATCACTCAGTAGACCAAATTTAGAATGATCAAATCTGATCTAATATTTAAACTGTTAAATATGACAGCTTTTATGAATTAAAAGGTATGCAAGTCTGATGAAATCCAACATGTTTTATTTTCTGTACATTTAGAGGAGACAAATTACTTAGGGCTTGTATACCCAACGTAATAATAAAGGGTTTATATCACTGTGTTTTGATAGAAATCTGTTGACAGTATTCTTAAAATATCACACCTAGTATATGTTGTCACATATACCTGAATTCCTTAATTTGTTCTTAACTCACAGACACTGTTTAAAAAGTGTTGCTGTCTTTCATTAAAAACAGTTTGGTATTTTATTGGGCAACACCTCTGCAAATATTAAAAAATCTTCACTGACTAACAAAAAAACTGTACAAGTGCAAGGGTGCGTGTTTGGGCAAGGTCAAATGCCATAGTTTACCAATCTGACCTGGTAACAAATTACCAACAGTCCAACTGAAGCAATATCAGCTCCAGATTAAGACTGTATTGGTATTGATGATCTTAATTTGTGACTTTTATAATCCAGAATGCTACTTGAATCTGTGTAATTAAATGGTACAGTATGGTGAATTCAGTGAAAAACTTGATAACCAGTGATAGGTTAAAAAAAATCTATCCCTTACTAATGTAGTAAAGCATCACCATTAAACTATGTGACTTATTTTGCATGTTTGGAATTAACTTACCGGGTTTTAACTATACCTCGATAAGCATGCGAGTTGAATTTGGTTTCCTTTTGTAGACTTGCATGCCAGGTATGAAGAGGGATTGTGGGGGTGCTGCTGCTGTCCTAGGAGCCTTCAAAGCTGCCGTGAAACAAGTGAGTTTACACCTTTCTCTTATCAGTAGTAAAGGACCCTAGAAATTGTATCAATTGTATTTTTTTTCAATTTTTGACTTGTGAAACATGTTTCAGAGACACTTCCTTTTCTGAAGCTGAGTCTTGCTGGATACAGATTAATAAGCAGGGGCCCATATTTAATGATCTTAGTGGTTTTGAACAGGACAGGGTTGCAGCTACGCAGAGGCAGATCTGATTTCCTTGTGGAGTAATTTGTGAGAGCCACGAGGGAGATTTAAATTAACTTAGTAGGAGTGCAGGTACCAGAAGGAATTATCAAAGAGGAATACCAAAGTGTACAAAATACTGGAAGAGATAGATAGCACTAGATTTGATTTGATTTCATTATTGTCACATGTATTAACATACAGCGCATTATACAGACAAAACATATCTTTCGTAGAGAAGGAAACAAGAGAGTGCAGAATGTAGTGTTACAGTCATAGCTAGGGTGTAGAGCAAGATCAATTTATTGCAAGCTAAGTGCATTCAAAAGTCTGACAGCAGCAGGGAAGAAGCTGTTCTTAAGTGGATTGGGTATGTAACCTTAGACTTTTTTTATCTTTTTTCTGAAGGAAGAAGGTGGAAGAGAGAATGTCTGAGATGCATGGGGTCCTTAATTATGCTGGCTGCTTTGCTGAGGCAGCAGGAAGATAGACAGAGTCAAGGATGGAAGACTGGTTTGTGTGTTGGATTGGGCTACATTCATGACCTTTTGTAGTTTCTTGCAGTCTTTGGCAGAGCAGGAGCCAAATCAAGCTGTGATACAACCATATAGAATGTTTTCTATGATGCATCTGTAAAAGGTGCTGAGTGTATAGAATAATAAATTATTGGATCTGATTAGCATCAGGGAGAAAATAATAAAGCTTAAATCAGGGTTAATGTGCACGTATGCAAATGCAAGAAATGTGATTAATAAGATTGGTGTGTTACAGACACAGGTTTACGTGGAAATATGATAACGTGGCCTCACAGGAATCTGGCTCAAAGGAGGACAGAACTAGATGTTAAACAGCCCAGAATATAAGGTGTTCAGGAAAGATAGGAAAAGAAGAAAAGAGAAGGATGGGGGGTATTGACGAAGAAGGCGGCTCATTATTTTCTCTCCCTCCTTTCTTGAAAACTATGTAACACTTGCCAACTTTTAATCTGATAGGACTGCTCCTAAACATATGGAATTTTGAAAGATCAGAACTACTACCCACCATCTCTACAGTTATCTTTTTTAACCTAAAACCTAAATTTTACATTTGGGGTGGGGTGCACACAAAGTGGCCATGGGTGGGAGTGAGTTTCACCCAAGATTGTGTTGTTATCGCGCTATTACACTGGCTGGCCAGTTAACGGCCATACAATATGAAATGTGCTCTGTGAAAGGTTCAGTGCTGTGGGGAGAGTGGGAGGAGGATGGTCACCCAGCAAAAGGAATATATGGGCTCGTGCTTTCAACGCCCTCCCTCAGGGGTACAGCCACTGTGTCTGAGGCACTGTAGCTTTCTGAGAGAGATGTTGATCTGTAAAAAAGAAATATCAGTGGAAAAGCTATGCCACAAGTGACTGTGTAGTGCAATGATGCATAGACCTCAGTCTCCAGACACATGTTTATTAATTTTGTTTGAGCCCTAACTTTCATCCCACCCTAGACTGAGGTTGGAGCTAAAACATGAAGACTGTGTGGAAGGAAGCCAGAGCATGCAGATGAAACCCATACAGACACGGGGAGAACATGTAAATTCCACGCAGTCACCTGAGGCTGAAAGTGAACCTGAGTCCTTGGCACTGTGAGGCAGCAGTGCCACCAGGCCATTCTTAATCTTAAATACCTTTGCTGTTATTAATTTCCCTAATTTCTTCATTTTTTTGCCTCTAGGTTATCGTCTATTTCTGATGGAACTTGTGTCTTCTATTGTGAAGACAGATAACAAAATATTTGTTTAATGTTGCTGCCATTTTTTCTTTTCCCATGATTATTTTTTCCTGTGCCTGAACTAAGTCACCAGTGTTTACTCTCTTCCTTTTTATATTCTTAGAAAAGTTCTTATCCGTTTTTTATATTCCTGGCTGATTTCTAAAACACTTCCAATCCTACCTAACTGAATGATCTAATTTGTTATTACATCCTTGCCAAAGATGTTAAATTTGTCTTTTCCACGGCCTTATTGAGCTGTGAGCTCTGACAAAGAATCAGCATCTCTCCACAGAGACTGTCAAGCCCACTTTGATTTCCCAGCTTTTTCTGTCTTTGTTTCAGATTCCAGCATCTGCAGGAATTTGTTTTTATCTGTTTTTCAAGCCCCCTCAGCTTCATATTAAAATGTTACCATTTAAGGTGTAGTTTATTTTCCTAATCTTTCTTTCAAAATGTTCCACAATTTTGCATTCCCCTATTTTTTGACATACATAAGAAAACGTGTTTGCATTCTGCTGTGTTCCCCAAACGTTTGGCACATTCACATCAGTTCATATATTATTTTCATGAAATGTGGTTTTTTATGTTGCTGTGCTCCCAGGTGACCATAAGCAGTCACTGGAGGTGATTTAACCTGAGGATCACCACACCTCAGGTGAGGGGCCTTCGTCTATAGCATCAGTCAGAACGGGAATTGAACCCACACTTGGTGTCACTGCATTACTAACCAGTAGTCCAGCCAACTGAACTAAGCCAATCCCACCATATAAGTGTCTAATGTGGTGCTTAATTATGTGGTACATATCAATGAAGAAAAATTGCATGTTTGTGACTTATTGAGTTTAATTTGATATAATTCCAATGCAAAACATGTTGCAGATTACTAAACTACATAATGCAATTAGAATTACTTTAAAGATGGTGAATCATCTGTTGTGCTAATGGCATAGCTTCAACAATTTAATTTTTTTCAATTAGGGTTTTAAAGAGAACTTGCATGCATTGTTCTGCTTGGCTGAGAATGCTGTTGGAGCTAATGCAACAAGACCAGATGACATTCATCAACTGTACTCTGGAAAGTAAGTTAATAAATTGATGTGCTGAAATGAATCATCCTCCAATTTTATTAAAAAAATCAAGAGTGGAAGTATTAGATGCAGGAAAAGGTTTTGTTTAAACTTAGTTTCCTTTGTAATATCTTGCCATGTGGGATATTATGTAGAATCACTTTTGTGTTGGGATTTTATTCTTTCAGTTTTTTTTAGATGAGATTATGACTTTGCCTCAAATGCTACTTATTAATATTTTGGTCAGGAGCTTAGATTGGTTTATTGTCTTGGATATTTGCAATTTAGTACTATGCTTTCCTTGTACTAGTCTTGCAAACCTTGTGGTTGGATGAAGAAAATAAAGTGAAGCTTTAAGGAATAGAATATAAAGGTGTGGAAGTGTTGTTGCAATTATACAAGGTATTGGTGAGGCTGCATCTGGAGTATTGTGTACAGTTTTAGTTCCCGTATTTGAGGAAAGATATAGTGGCATTGGAGGCAGTTCACAGGAGATTCCCTAGATTGATTTCAGAGATGAGAGTTCTGTTGTATGAAGAGAGATTGAATGGTTTAGGTCCATCTCTCTGGAATTTAGAAGAATGAGGGGAGATCCAATTGAGGTGTTCAAGATGATGAAAAATATGGATAAACTGGATATGAATTGGATGCTTCCGCTGTGGGGGCATTCTGGGATGAGAGGTCATAGTCTTAGGGTAAGGGGTAGCAAATTTAAAACAAGGAGAAACTACTGCTCCCAAAGAGTTGTGAATCTCTGGAATTTGCAGCCTCAAAGTGTGGTGCATGTTGAGACAGTGAGTAACTGTAAGGAGGAGTTAGACAGATCTTTAATTGGTAGTGAGTTGAAAGGTTATGAGGGAAAGGCAGGAAAATGGGAATGAAGAGCATATCAACCGAATGGTGGAGCGGACTTGATGGGCCGAATGGCCTAATTCTGCTCCTATATCTTATGAATTTAAGTGGATACATAAGCAAAATCAGTTCTGATTTTCTACTTACAGAAACATTTTTGCTCAATAGAACTGTTGAGGTCAATAACACAGATGCAGAGGGTCGTCTAGTTTTGGCTGATGGGGTATCGTATGCATGTAAAGACCTCAAAGCAGATATCATCTTAGATATCGCCACTTTAACTGGTGCTCAGGTAGGTAAACTTTCCAATTATTGTAGACAAGCATCCATATATTCTGATGCTAGTCTTTACATAAACTGCAAGGATCACCTGATGTTGGAGTGCACTAATTGGTGTTTTAACTGAAAGTAGTAGTTTCCATTGACTGAAGCTGTCATTTTAAACAACTAAAGATAAATAAGCTGTTGTACAAGATCAACTTTTTCATTCTTAATTGATTGGTAATTTTAAGGTGTTAAACCTTACGCCAGCAAACATTTTGTATTTAATGGTCTGTCAACAATAGAGTTATTTGGAATTTGTCCACCATCACCTGGGTTGAGGGTGGAGGCTAGTTATGGTCATATATGAGAATTGCTTATTGCAAAAACCGAATTACTGTGGAATACAAGGTTTGACTAAAATTACATTGTTTGTTTTGGGAAGCTTAGTTGGTTCTGGGAGTCACTCACACCAGAATTTTTTTATAACTAAGACCCTCATCAATATGCATCGTCTGTAGAATGCCATTTGTTGGGCAAGAAGGCAGCCTATTCCTAGTGACTCTTGCTGGTGACTATTGATGAGATGTGCAACATCAACCCAAATGTCAAAAATGTTAAGCACTTCTGCTATTGTTATTTAGAAGATACACGCTCCCCAACTAGACCTCTGTCACATTGTAGTGACTTCCAATGCAATTTTTGGATGCAAGCAATTTATAAAGCTGGTGTACTAATTGTCTTTCACCAGTCCAACTTATCCTGCTTTGAGATTTTGGTTCCTGTATGGTTAATAAGTAATACCTCTATGATAACATCCAATTACTGAAATGGTATGTTTGTAGCTGAGCGAACAAATCTTGTGTATGTTTTTTTTTAACTAGGGTGTTGCTACTGGAAAGTACCATGCTGGACTGCTGACCAATAGTGAAGAATGGGAACATGCCTGTGTAAAAGCTGGACAGAACAGTGGTGATCTTGTGCAGCCAATGGTTTACTGTCCTGAACTGCATTTCAGCGAGTTTACATCTGCTGTGGCAGACATGAAAAATTTTGTGGCTGTAAGTTAATAATGGACCACACAAAGTGAACCAAATGAGCACCACTATTTGGGATGACGGTGCTTAGTTCATTCTTTTAGATTTGTGTGGCTTCTCTTTGAGACGTAACTGGTCTATACAGATAAACCTTCTTTCATATATTTGCAAAAGTATAATCTAATGTAAAATTTAACTTTAAATACTAACAAGAGTGGGTACACCTTACTGTTCTCCGGAGCAGAGTTATTTGGAGAGTGGCTGGAGAGAATCCTGACTTGCAATTTCTGTCTTGTACTTTATTTTGTAGAGTGTTTATTTCGGCGCTCCGTAGCGGGAGGTAGGCGCGGGGGGCTGCAGGGGAGGAAGCGCGGGAGTATAAAAGGAAGGCCAAGGTAAGACAGCGGGCAGCGTCGGGAGCGGGCAGTGGAGTGAGACGGGAATTAGAGTGAGAACAACAAGGGCTTAAGCTCACTGGGCTTGGGCGAGCGCAGGCTTGGACACGGTGAGTAACGTGCTTCCTACCTAATCACCTTTAAAGGGGTATATAAAATGCCACGATACTTGGCCAAACGCGTCCACTGTGTACGCTGCCATATGTGGACCTTCTTGGAGGCATCACGTCTCCCGAAGCCCCACATATGCGCAAAATGTTTAGAACTGCAGCGTTTACGAGCAAAGTTGAGACAGCTGGAGCTGCACTTGGAGGACGTTTGTCTGGTGAGGGAAAATGAGGATACAATGAATAGGGAAGGCAGACCTGCAGGGACCCCAGGATCTAGTAGTAGGGATGGGCTGGGTACAGTTACAAGGAACAAGAACAAAAATCAAGGCACAAAGGCCATCTCTAAGGAGGATCCCCAGAAAACCAAGGGGGGGGTAAAAGCTGTGATGGAGAGGGCAGGTGAAGGGGAACAGAATGCCACAGAGACCGGCGGGAAAGCAGGAGGTGAGTTAGTGGTGGGGGATGGGATGGTTAAAGGGATCGATAGGAGATTCTGTGGGGAAAAGAGAGACTCCAGGATGGTAGTCTGCCTCCCTGGAGCAGGGGTCCAGGATGTATCAGAGAGGGTAGAGGGAATTTTGAAGGGAAAAGGGTCTAAGGCAAATGTAATAGTTCACATAGGACAAAAAGATGTAGGAAGAAAGCGCAGGGGGGACTTACGTAGACAGTTTAGGGAGTTGGGGGCTCAACTGAAAGGTAGGGCCTCCAGGGTGGCGTTCTCTGGGCTGCTGCCTGTGCCCGGGACCGATTGGGTAATAAATGAGACACTCCAACTAAATGCATGGATGAGGGATTGGTGTAGGGCAGAAGGCTTCATATTTATTGATCATTGGGAAGTCTTCAGGAGGGAGGGTCACCTATTCACGAGGGATAGGGAGCAGTTGACTGGGAGGGGAACACATATTTTAGCTGGGAGGTTAGCTGGAGTGTTTCAGAAATGTTTAAACTAATAGGGAGGGAGGGTGGGGAGACTGCGGGAACTGGGAGTGGGAGAGAGAGGGATGATAGAGCAACACCAGTAGGTAGAAAGGAATATCCGAGAGCTGAGGGTCTTCAGTGCATGTGTTTTAATGCGAGGAGTGTGACTGGCAAAACAGATGAACTGAAGGCAATAATGTTCACGAGGAGTTTAGACGTGGTGGCGGTGACCGAGACGTGGTTGAAGGAGGGGCAAGACTGGCAATTGAATATTCCAGGGTATAAGTGTTTTAGGTGTGACAGAGTTGGTGTGAAGAGAGGCGGGGGAGTGGCTTTATTAGTTAAGGACAACGTCATAGCAGTGCAGAGGGAGAGAGGTATGGATGATTTAGGAATTGAGTCTCTATGGGTGGAGTTGAGGAATAGGAAGGGAGTGGTTACTCTGTTGGGTGTTTACTACAGACCGCCCAACAGCCCGCAGGCTGTGGAAGAAGGGATATGCAGGGACATTTTAGATAAGTGTAGGAAAAATAGGGTGGTAGTGGTGGGAGATTTCAATTTTCCTGGAGTAGATTGGAGTGTGCCCAGGGCTGTAGGAGTGGATGGGGAGGAATTTGTACAGTGTGTTTTGGAAGGGTCCTTGGAGCAGTATGTGGATGGCCCGACTAGAGAGGGGGCTATACTGGATTTGGTTCTGGGGAATGAGCCAGGCCAGGTGGTTGACGTCGAGGTAGGAGAGCAGGTGTCAAATAGTGATCACAACTCTGTCTGCTTTAGGATATTAATGGAAAAGGATGAGACTGGCCCAAAAGGGAGGGTATTTAACTGGGGGAGGGCTAGATACGGCCAGATTAGGCAAGATCTTAAAGATACGGATTGGGATAAGCTTTTTGAGGGCAGGTCGACGAGGTACATGTGGGAGTCTTTCAAGGGAAAACTAAACTCTCTGCAGGAAAGATATGTGCCGGCAAGGAGGAAGGATGGGAAAGGTAGGATTAGAGAACCTTGGCTTACCAGGGAGATTGAGGACTTGATCAAGAAAAAGAGAGAGGCTTACATTAGATCTAGGCAACTAGGGACTGAGATAGCGCTGGAAGCTTATAGAGAGTGTAGACGGGATCTTAAAAGGGGTATTAGAAAGGCAAAAAGGGGCCATGAGGTGGCTCTGGCAGGTAGGATTAAAGAAAATCCAAAGGCATTTTACACCTATGTAAGGAGCAAAAGGATGGTTAGAGGCAAGATTGGACCTCTTAGGGACAGTGGAGGGGATCTATGCTTAGAGCCTGAGGGAATGGGGGAGATCCTGAATGAATACTTTGCGTCGGTATTCACGCAGGAGACTGGACAGATGTCTGTGCCTGATGTTGACAAAGTTGAGGATTGGTTGAGGGAAATAAGGATTACGAGGAAAGAGGTGTTGGGGCTGTTAGGCAGCTTAAAGACATATAAAGCTCCGGGGCCTGATGGCATTTACCCCAGGCTGCTAAGGGAGTTGAGGGAAGACTTGGCTGGGCCTCTGACGCAAATCTTTGTCTCTTCCTTGGACACAGGTGAGGTCCCAGAGGACTGGAGGATAGCAAACGTAGTACCGTTGTTTAAAAAAGGTCAGAGGGATCACCCAGGGAACTATAGGCCGGTGAGCTTGACTTCAGTTATAGGTAAGCTAATGGAGAGGATCCTTAGGGACAGGATGTATGAGCATCTGGAGCGCTGCGATCTGATCAGGGATACGCAGCATGGCTTCGTCAAGGGGAAGTCTTGTCTTACGAATCTGGTGGAATTTTTTGAAGAAGTGACAAAAACAGTTGATGAAGGACAGGCTGTTGATGTCGTCTACATGGATTTCAGTAAGGCGTTTGACAAGGTTCCTCATGGTAGACTGATAGAGAAGGTGAAGGCGCATGGGATACAGGGTCGGGTATGTAGATGGGTCGAAAACTGGCTCGGAAGGAGGAGACAGAGGGTAGTAGTGGAAGGCTCTTTTTCAGGCTGGAAGCCTGTCACTAGTGGAGTGCCACAAGGCTCAGTACTAGGTCCTCTTCTATTTGTGGTCTACATAAATGACTTGGAAGTAGGGGTAGGTGGTGAGATCAGCAAATTTGCTGATGACACCAAGATGCTTGGATTGGCGGGTACAGAAGAGCAGTGTCAGGCAATACAACAGGACATAGACAGGTTGGTAGATTGGGCAGATAGATGGCAAATGGAATTTAATCCGGAAAAATGCGAGGTGATGCATTTTGGCCGGAAAAATGTAGAAGAGAATTATAGGATAAAAGGTAAAACTATAAGGAGCATAGAGACGCAGAGAGACTTGGGGGTGCAGGTTCACAAGTCTCTGAAGGTGTCCTCACAGGTGGAGAAGGTGACAAAGAAGGCGTATAGTATGTTAGCTTTCATAGAAAAGGGTATAGAATATAAGAGTAGGAGTTTGATGTTGCAGTTGTATACAACTTTGGTTAGGCCTCACTTGGAATACTGCGCCCAGTTCTGGTCTCCGTACTATCGGAAGGATGTGGAGTCCTTGGAGAGAGTGCAGAGGAGGTTTACCAGGATGCTGCCTGGTATGGAAGGACTGTCCTATGAGGAACGATTAGATAGACTGGGGTTGTTTTCCCTTGAAAGACGTCGGCTTAGAGGGGATCTCATAGAGGTGTATAAGATTATAAGGGGTATAGATAGAGTAAATGGAGGTAAACTTTTTCCACCTTTAGAAATGGATAGGACGAGAGGTCATGGCCATAGGGTGAGGGGGGCTATGTATAGGACGAATATTAGAGGGCAGTTTTTCACACAAAGGGTAGTGGGGGTGTGGAATGCACTGCCGAGTAAGGTGGTGGGAGCAGGCACGCTGGGGCTGTTTAAGGGTCTCTTGGACAGCCACATGAGCGGTATGCAGATAGAGGGATATATTAGGACTGTTTAACTACGGCTTTTTTCCACAGGTAATTCGGTCCATAATTTGAGCACGCATTCGGCAGGTGGTGCGGGTACAGCTCTTGGATGTTGATTCATGGGTTGCCTGGTACCTCATGTCGTATATGAGTGCTTTATGTGGACCATCTGAAGGGCACCATGACAGCTCAGAGACTATCGATGTGGCTGTGCAGACACTTGGAATTGGGCCGGTGTCTGCGGGAGTTTGCGCGTTCTCCCCGTGGTTGCGTGGGTTTTCTCCGGGCACTCCGGTTTCCTCCCACAACCCAAAAATTCGCTCTTAGGCTGATTGGGTAACAAATTGTCCCTATGGTGAAAATTTTCCAAATTAGGAATAATATATATATTATTATATAGGAATATTAAAATAGGATAATGTATTTGGTATGACGGCGGCGCGGGCTCGTTGGGCCGAAGGGCCTGTTTCCCGTGCTGTGTTGCTTAATAAAAAAAAACTGGTCAATCCAGTCGTCTTCACCTTTACCATGCTCAAGAAACTAAATAGCAACTATTCAGTTTAGAGGTACTAATGTTTGCAGCAAGTGAAGATTTAAAAATAGCTTTTTTTAAGCAAAGTGAGGAATGTCAGAGTTGGTAAGTTGAAATTCTAAGCACCCTGTGTTTGCTTCAGATTTTCAATTGTAAAATTGATTGTATCAGTATAGGATGAGCTTTAGAATCTTAAACCAGATGGGTTCTTCAGACAGACATGGTCATGGGGTGGCATGGTAGCACAGTGGTTAGCACTTATGGTTCACAGCACCAGGGACCCGGGTTCAATTCAGGCCCTGAGTGACTGTTAAAGGTGCAAACAAAGAACAAAACAGCATGGGAAACAGGCCCTTTGGCCCAACGAGCCCATGCCGCCACCTCAATGTTCCCACTTATACCCATGATTCTTGTCTATGTTTATAGATCTATGCATTGGAACCAAATTTGAGAAAATTTAGAGAGAATTTGTTCTGCCAATCAGTACATCTTGGATATGGTACACATTTCTCTCACTATGGTGGTGGTGGAATGTTTAAGGTAGTGAAAGTGGTGCCAAACAAGTGAATTTAGTTGTGCTTTAGTTGAGTTCAGTTAGAGTTGCACTCATCCAGGTAAGTGGAGATATTCCATCACATTCTTGATTTATGCCATCTGTATGGTGGACAGACTTGGGAAGTCAGAAGTGTGTAATTCATTGCAAAGTTCCCATTGCTTGACTTACTGTTATAACCACAGTATTTCATATGGCTTGTCCAGTTAAACTTTTGTTCAATAACAACTCCTTGGATGTTATTAGAACAAGATTCAGCCGTAGAACCATAGAAATGATACTGCACAGAAAGGAGCCAGTTTTCTTATCTTGTCCATGCTATCGTATAAACATGATGTGGAGATTCCGATGTTGGATGGTGCTAAGCATTGTAAGAAGTCTCACAACACTAGGTTAAAGTGCAACAGCTTTATTTGTTAGCACAAGCTTTTGGAGCACTGTCCCTCCTTCAGGTGAGTGAGGAGTTGTGTTCACAAACTGGGCATACATAGGTACAGACTCAATTTACAAGATAATGGTTGGAATGCAAGTCTTTGCAGGTAATTAAGCTTTAAAGGTATAGACAGTGTGAGTCAAAAGAGATGTATATCGTCTCTAGCCAGGACAGGTAGTGAGATTTTGCAAGTCCAGGCAAGTAGTGGGATTTACAAGTAGTGTGACATGATCCCAGTTGAGGCCGTCCATATACGCGTAACTTGGCTATCAGTTTTTGCTTGGTGATTCTGCACTGTCGTATGTAGTGAAGGCTGCCTTGGAGAACGCTTACCTGAAGATCAGAGGCTGAATGCCCGTCACTGCTGAAATGTTTCCCGACAGGAAGAGAATACTCTTGCCTGGTGATTGTCGAGAGGTGTTCATTCATCTGTTGTCGTAGCATCTGCATGGTCTTGCCAATGTACCTCGCCTTGGTACATCCTTTTCTGCAGTATATTAGGTAGACAACGTTGGTCGCAAGAGTATGTACCATGTACCTGGTGCATGTTCTCATGTGATTTGATGGCATCTGTGTCAATGATTCGGCACGTCTAAATTGATTAAACAAAAACCATAGCGGAGTCTGACAATCAGGTAGCACTGTAGCACAGGGGTTAGCACTGCTGCTTCACAACTCCAGGGTCCTGGGTTCAATTCCCAGCTCGGGTCATTGTCTGTGTGGAGTTTGTACATTCTCCTTGTGTCTGCAGGAGTTTCCTCCGGGTATTCCTCCCAGTCCAAAGATGTGCAGGTTAGGTTGATTGGCCATCCTAAGAAGTTGCCCCTTAATGTCAAATGATGCGTAGGTTAGAGGGATTAATAGGTATAATATGTAGGGATATGGGGTTAGGGTCTGGGTGGGATTGTGGTCGGTGCAGACTCAGTGGGCTGAAGGGCCTTTTTCTGCACTGTAGGGTTCTATGATTCTATAAATCTTATAGTAGCCTTTTCTTTTTCTTCTTTCTACAGGCCTCATCAGTATCTTGTATAGTTTCATCATTATGCCCCTACTTTATGTATTCTATACCTCTGCGAATGAAGGAGAGTATTCTTCTCGCTGGGGTCTTTTAAGTACTCGCTGGGGTCTTTTAAGAGACTTCTGGATGAGTACATGGGGTTTAATGGGATTGGGAGTTACAGATAGTTCTATGGCTGGTAGGTATAGATATGATCAGCACAACTTGTGAGCTGAAGGGCCTGTTTGTGCTGTAGTGTTCTATGTTCTATTCCATTTGCCTTCTTTATAATCTTATCCATTTGGACTGACCTGTGTAATTGTAGATCAAGGTTTCTCACTTCATCTATCTCTTATTGTGCATTTTCTTTTACTGTTTGACCTCCCTTTGAGTTGAACTTCATCTGCCACTTTTCTGCCCACTCCACCAATCCATCTACATCATTTTGGAGCTGACAGCTATCCTCAATGCTATCCACTACATGGATAGTGTAGAGGATAGCTGTAAGCTTCAAAATTTGTGTCACCTGCAAATGTTCTAATCTTGCCCCCCATATTCAAGCCCAAATCATTAATATATAAAATAAACATCAGGTGTCCCAACTGCAAAACCTGCGGAGCACCACTTGAAATAGCTTCAAGGCAAGGGCAATCACGGTCACCTCATATCTACAGTTCAATTCTTTTGTCTATTTTTGGACCAAGGCTGTAAGAGTGTCAGGAGCTGAGTGACCCTGGTAGAACCCAAACTGAGCGTCAGTGAGCAGCTTATTGCTGAGTTCTCAACAATACCTTCCACTACATTGCTGCTGATAGTGTAGATTGAGGAAATGATAATTGGCCTGGTTGGATTTGTCGTACTTTTTGAGGACAGGACATAACCAGACTGTTTTCCACATTGCCTGTAAATGCCAGTGTTGAGGAACTTGGAGATCTTGACCAGGGCTTTAGCTGGTTCTGGAGCACAACTCCTCAGTGTTGTTGCTGGAATGTTATCAGGGTCTATTGCCTCTGCAGTAACCAGTGCCTTCAGCCACTTCTGCATGGAGTAAATTGAATTGGCTAAAGACTGGCATCAGTGATGCTTGGGACCTCTACGGAATTGGATCATTCAGTCGACAATTTTGGCTGAGGTTGGTTGCTGATGCTTCAATCTTGTCATTTTGCACTGAAGTGTATAAATTGATTTTCAGTTGTGTAAAATTGAGTAGCCTAAATGGGTTGTATTTCCCATAGCAGAGAGATCAATAACTAAAAGAGCTAGATTTAAAGCAGTTGATTGAAGAATTAGAGAGGAGTTGAAAATTTTCTCAGATAGTAATATGGTCTGAACTTTCTGAAAGTGGAGTTCAGGCAAAAAATCCTTAATATTCAACAAGTATTCAGATAGAGATTTGATTGCAGATTGTTTAACACAATCTGCAGGCTAAGAGCTACGGCATTAGGTTATGCCAGATAGTGCTTTTTAAACCAGATTGGACTAAAAAATCTGGCTAAAAGAAGAAGGATCATATGGACTCAATACATTATCTCTGTTTCTCTCCCTACTAGATGCTACTAGACCTGCTGAGTTTATCCAGCATTTTCTGTTCTTTCTTTAGACATAATGAGCCATGGCCTCCTGTGATTCTGTGATTTTTATAAGACTATCTGTAAACTAGTTTTCATTTCACTCTGTATTTTTATTCACAAATGATCAACATGTGGACATGCAGAGATTACTTATAAACAAGCATTTTCTCACTGTATTTAATTGTTGAAGATAACCAGTTGAATGAATTTAACTGCATGTAATTGCAGGATCGAGCCAATGCTATGAGTTCATGTGCAGGCTTGTTTATTGAAGCTCATATTGGATTCGATTGGCCAGGAGTCTGGGTGCACATTGACATGGCGTCCCCAGTTCACACTGTAAGTAATATGAGTTTACCTCTCTGCATTCAGTAAAATCTGTTTATATAACTATTTCCTCTGTGCTGGTGTTCAGCCAAATGTCTTCCTGCAACTGATCTATGCTTGTCTTCTATTTTTTAACTTTCTACATCTATTATTGTTGGGAGGAGGATGATTAATGATGCCTGATCTTGGAAAGCCTGCCAACTTTGGATGTCCAGGTTGGGATTGTGTGGGGGGAGAGAGAGAGGGTGGATTCAGTGTGATTATCATTTTGAGTCCACTATACTATTTCACTCTCAAAAGTGCCTATGAACTTGGGTTATGCTGAAATTTTGAAACATTGAATCATTTCTTTTTAGTTAGAGGCTTAGTTTATATTCTTGAAAAAGTCTTTTTAATTGCTGAAAGAGAGGGGATATTGCAAATTAACTTTGCGTGGTGGATGTTTTTTCAAAATGAACATTTATAGAAGAAATACCACAGTGAAAGCATAAAGCATTAGAGTCGACTGTGGCAGCTTGAGCCTACTCTGCCATTCAATCAGCTCATATCAGAACTTCTACCCTAATTGTCTTTATCAACCTATTGCTATATACTATGATTCCCTTAATGTCCAAAACTCTGCTGATCACAGATAATGATCAAAGATTGAGGATTTGCATGAGGTTAGGCCAGATAGTGCTTTTATGGCCAGATCGGACATGACAGGCTTCGAAGAAGGATCATACGGACTCAATACATTATCTGTTTCTCCCTCCACAGACACTGCTAGATCTGCTGAGTGTATCCAGTGTTTTCTGCTCTTACTTTAGTCATAATGGGCCATGACTCCTGTGCTGCGATTTCTGTGATTTTTTATAAGACTATCTGTAAAGTAGTTTCCATTTCATTCTGTATTTTTATTCACATATGATCAATACATGAACATGTATTGAGGATTCTCTCTAGAAAATTCCAAAAATTTACAGCACTCTACGTAAAGAAATTTCTCTTGTTCCAGTTTTGTTGCAGTTGATTTTTACATTTTTTTGGAAGCAGGGCAAGAGCAGAAAAACTAACATTTACACTTTTTCCATCAGGGAGCACGTGCTACTGGCTATGGGGTGGCACTTCTTCTAGCGTTGTTCGGTCGTGCAACAGATGATGCATTATTGAACTTTATTTCACCAGCTGGTGTTAATTTCACGACAGAAGGTGGTGATTCAATGGAAAATTGCTGCAAAAAGAGGCGACTCGTATGAATTCCACTTGAGATTATCTTCATTCTTTGTTGTATGGATTTAGATGTTGAGCTGGTGTGAGGAATCCATTCTGAATTATGCTTGTGTGTTAGAATTTAGAATCACACCGCATCTATTCTGATTACATCCCTAATGGTATAAATTTGTCAGAAACTGGCATTTATAGACATAAATTGCATCGTGTTTCAAAATTAAGTTTCAATGGCCTGTAGAAATCTATATTACCTTGGTTTTATTATTGTAACTTGTGATTTGCTGACTTGCAAAACAAAATTGCAATTTTCATGTAACTTAAATATGATTTTTCATGCACACACTCTTAAGATATTTGAACATTTTATTTTCAGTGTTACTTGACTTAAGTCGACGTAGAGTCATGGAGTTTTACATGGAGCACAGAAAGAGGCCCTTTGACCCATTGTGTCTGCACCAGCCATCAATCACTTATGTATTCCAATCCCATTTTTCAGCACTTGGTTTATACCCTGGTATGCTATGGTGTATAAAGGTTCAATTAAATACTGCTTAAATGTTGTGGGTTCCTGCCTCAAGCATCCTTTCAGGCTGTGAGATCCACATTCCCACCCATCCTCTGGATGAAAAATTTTGTCCTCAAACCCCTCTAAATCTCCTGCCCCTTACCTTAAAGATATGTCCCCTGGTTATTGATTCTTCTACTAAGGAGAAAAGTTCTTCCTGTTTATATCATCAACCTCAATAAGGCCCGCCTCAGCCTTTTGTGTTCTAAGACAAAAGGTCACTGATCTAGCTGATATTATCTTGAAGATCGGATTTTACAGCATTTGTCATTTTGTTTATAAACTGACCAAGGATCACTCCATCTATACAGCAGCTCTATTGGTTTTCTATGTCATTCCAGGCAGTCTGCCGTACTGTCAAATGTTACCAGAGGAGGTTTTCAGTCCTGTAATGAGAGAAGGCTGGCAGGGCAGTTCCATCTCCTTTGAGCAAATAAAGGTCTGTATCAAAACTGAAGGAGTGTCACTGAATCCAGGAATTGGTTTTCCATGTTGCTGGGGAAAATGTCTTCAGTTGGCATCCTCTCAAGTATTTAGAAAAGGCAGCAATGCTGCAATTCTATTTCCATGATACTTTATAAATAATGTCTGGAAGGACATACTTCATTTTAAAATCAGAACAGAATTTTTTTTTTTTGAAATTAATGTTATTGAAGACTGTCCAATTGAATATCTGTGCTTTTTAAGCCACTGTGATAGTTTTGCCAACTTAGCATGTCTCCTTGGGTCCAGGAACTAGACTGTCTGAAACAGTGTGAATGGGAACTGGGACCTGAGACCAATGAGAGCTGTCAGTGAGAATGATCAGAGTCCCAAGAATGATGGTGTTCCCCATGGATGCAGAGTATTAATCTGATTTCATGGTATACGGAGGTTCATACATTTAAAATAATTCTCAACCAGTATGAAGTTGCTTAGCACTTTCTTCTCTGTCAGCATAGGGGTGATCACTATTAGGAAGCTATTGGATTAGTGGAACAAGGACTGGTCCTTAATTAAGTTTCTCTGCAAACCATGAGAGTGACCTATTTCCAAAAATTCAGCAGATTCTAATTGATGTATTTGTTTTGCCATGCAAAAGATACACACCTTTTTTCTCAGCTTTGCATTCCCTTTTGGAATGCTGTATTTTATTAGCCTTACAAAACATTTTAAACTGGTTTGATCAATGCCTTAAGTATGCAGTTTTTAAGGAATTTATCGATCCTTTTGTGTGTGTACTCTGGCTGAAAGATAATGGAATTTTAAAATAACAAATATAAGCACCATTAAATGAACTGATAATCCAAATATGAGCTTCACTGAAGATTGCAATGTCTTTAACCCACCATTTCTTTACATGGTGTCCTATAAGGATTGGGATTATATTACTTTGGACTAAGGTTTTTCACTTCTAAGAAATGTATTAACTTTAAAAACGACTGTGGGTAGATTTGTACAGTGGAGTCCATAAAACTTATATTGTTGGAGTTCATATCAGTTGCTTACAATTGCTTGCAAATTGTCTTTCTTCCTGTTGCAAACCAAACAAAAATCAAATTTTTGAAAATAAATTCTATCATTGCTGCTCAGTTTAACTTTAGAAAATTAAACCTTGTCTGATTAATTCTAGAATAGCTAATAGGTTTATCAAATTTGTATGAATAGTCTTGGCTCTACCTCGTATATACTTTTAAAATAATTTGTGATGATTTGTCTTGCCCAAATGTAAAGGAATTTTTGTATATTTTCCTGTATTTGAAATGATGTTTATAAAACTATTTGACACTTTCCAATATTCTTCCGTCTATTTAATGCATCTGACATTGCTATCATCATTATAACACAGGGCAGGGTTTTTCCTGTGGCCAAATTTACAGCCTACCATTCAAAAAGTTAGCGGGGTCGCATCCCCACCAATACTGGCTGTGGTTTATGATCAGTGGAGTGTTAATTAGCCAAAGATGAAATTCTGGTGACAGCTAAGGGGGAAATCCACCAATTGGCTAGCAACTCTATAATTCCAGCAGCACCAGGTGTAAAATGGTGGCCATTGCTGGAACTGCAGCCAGTCCTTAAAGAAGAGAAATGAATGGAGGTCAGACTGAAGGTAAGCCGGGGGGTATCAGTAGGACCTGCTTTGTTGGCCTCAGTTATGAGACTGAGGAAGTTGGGAGCTGGGTTTGAGAGGTCTGGAGGGTAGTGGTGAAAGGTATGAGTGGAAATGATCTTGAGGGATCCCTTACAATGAACACAGGATGAAACCTAAAAGAGGTTCCTTCAAATCCCCCCCCTCCAATCCCCTGAACGATATCAATCCACGCAGCTAAAGAACAAAGAACAAAACAACACGGGAAACAGGCCCTTTGGCCCAATGAGTCCGCACCGCCACCTCCATGTTCCCACTTCTACACGCGATCCCTGTCCATGTTTATAGATCTATGGATTAAAAACCAAATTTGAGACAATTTAGGGAAAATTTGTTTTGCCAATTAGCCTAAGAGCACATCTTTGGGATGTGGGAGGAAACCGGAGCTCCCGGAGAAAACCCACGCAAGCACGGGGAGAATGCGCAAACTCCCACAGACACAGGCCCAAATCCATGTATCTGCACAGCACAGCGATAGTCACTGAACTGTCGTGTTGCCCATCAAATGGTCCAGGTCAAGCGTACACTAACGACGTGAAGCAGTAGGATACTCTCGAAAAAGATCCAAGAGCAGCCCTCTCACGACCCATCGCGTGTATGCCCCTCGTTAGACAACAAGGTGGACCAAAGCACCTGTAGGATAAAAACAAGTACATCAATATCATCATCTATTTACACACTTCCCAGGGACTCCCAAGGCTCATGATCCCTATTTTAAATCAGTTTTCTATACCCCTCCATTCCCATTCTGTTCATGTGCCCATCTAAGTATTTCTTAAATATCTCCAGAGTACCTGCCTCCACCACTTTACTTGGCAGCGCATTCCATACCCCCACCACCCTCTGTGTGAAAAAACTCCCTCTAGCATCCAAATTATACCTTACCCCCCTCACCCTAAGCCCGTGACCCCTCGTGCTATTTGAGTCCATCCTAGGAAAAAGCTTAACCCTGTTTACTCTATCTATACCCCTCATAATCTTGTACACCTCTATGAGATCTCCTCTAAGTCTACGTCTTTCTAAGGAAAACAGTCCCAATTTGCCTAATCTCTCCTCGTAACTCAGACCTTCCATACCAGGCAGCATCCTGGTAAACCTCCTCTGCACTCTCTCCAGAGTCTCCACGTCCTTCCAGTAGTGACCAGAATTGGACACAGTATTCCAGATGAGGTCTAACCAACATTTTACACAACTGCAACATTAAAGGCCAGCTCTTGTACTCTATAACCCCTTCCTATAAAGGCTAGCATACTATATGCTTTCTTCACAACCTTTTCCATTTGTTCTGCCACCTTCAGAGACTTGTTCACCGGCACCCCCAGATCCCTCTGCATTTCTATACTCTTAATAGGTCTACCCTTTGACATATACCTCCCCCCTACATTCTTTCTCCTGAAATGCATCATCTCACATTTATCAGGATTGAATTCCATCTGCCATCTGTCTGGCTCCCAGGCTACCAGATTAGCATTGCCCCACTGCAAATAAAGTAGTGGTGAATGTGGCCCTTGACTGGCCTCTTAAGGTCCTTGAATGGGCCTAAGGGTGGGTGGGTGATCTGCCTCTGCCAGCCCCCATAAAATGGAAGACAGTTTTGGGGCAGGTGGAGATATGTTATACAGGCTACATTTTAGAAGACAACTCCCTCCCAGCCCAGCGCCACTGCCTCAAGTGATGATCTTGCTTCTCTACAGACTCCCTGGATTTGATTTGCCTCTCCATTTTGGAAAATGGGCTTTCACGAAGTATGTCTGAGTTGTGTTGATTTAAGTATTCCTAAATTATAAAATATGCTGGAAAACTATGTTGATAATTACAAAAGTACAAAAAATTATGTGTCAAATAACACAGTATCATTCAGCCTTCACTTGCCTGCCTTCAGCTTCACTCCAACTACTCATTTCAATTCTGTCTCCATGTCTAGTTTTTAATTCATTCATTGCTGAATCAGCAATTTAATCATTCCTATTTGAATTTGTCATTGGCATCCATACTTGAAATACAT
This sequence comes from Sphyrna mokarran, assembly GCA_024679065.1. Classification (NCBI taxonomy): domain Eukaryota; kingdom Metazoa; phylum Chordata; class Chondrichthyes; order Carcharhiniformes; family Carcharhinidae; genus Sphyrna; species Sphyrna mokarran. Next base: position 16,804,147 of record JAGIQG010000007.1, on the reverse strand, counting down.
TGTCAATGATTCTTTTTATTTTCTCAGCTTATGTGTTCCAGTTTAATACAAAGCCACCTATTTGTTTTATAACGTGGCACAGTGATTAGCACTGCTGCCTCGCAGCACCAAGGCCAGGTTCAATTCTGGCCTCAGGGCATTGTCTACGTGGAATGTTCTCAAGAAGGCCATTGGCAAGCCTATTCCAATGTTCCCCTCCCTCCCGCAACCTTCCCAAACTATATCCCTTTGAATTGCAACAAAGAATTCCTGGGTTTCCTCTGTCTGCATGGGTTTCCTTTGGGTGTTCTGATTTCCTCCCACAGTGCAAAGGTGTGTGTTAGGTTGATTGGCTATGTTAAATTGTCCCTTAGTGTTAGGGGATTAGAATGATACATAAATGGGGTTACAGGAATAGGGCCTGGGTCACATTGTTGTTGATGGGCCAAATGGCCTCCTTCTGCACTGTAAGGATTCTATGATTCTAACTATAACGTATTGCAGAGTGCTTTGAAAATAAGGTGTTCAAGTACTTGTACCTAAAATTACTAGAGAGTAAGTTAAATAAAATCCTAAAAGTTAACTTTGGAATTCTGTTATCTATGTTGTGACTCATTTTGTGGTACTCACTACTCAGGGTTTACATCCCATTTAGGAGACTGGCGTGAACAATCTAGGCTGATAATCTAATACAATATTGAGAAAAAACTGTTTTTTGAGGAAACTTGAAACCAATTTCTAGTTTGTCCCTTCCAAAGAGAGTTAGGGCAGTACCGTGTTGTGTGGCCAATACTTATCAGGATCATTAAACTGGATAATCAATGATCCATATGAGGGTTGCAGGTTATTTTAAGACCTGATCATGTGATTTGCTAGTGATGTCATTAGGGTGTTGCAAGCTGCTGTTTTACATTTTGTATTCTGCAGTGTGGAGAACACTTTGGATTCAAACTAACCCACAATAGTTTTTATTAAAATGTGCAAACCAAGTTTTTTTTTGTTAAAACTCACAACCCCTAACATAGTTAGGACATTACAGAAAGAGTGTTGGTAATGAGACAGGATTTTGTTTTATTGAGAAAAAAAAATCCTGAGGTAGAAAAGATTGTAGCGCCTCAGTTAACATATTAGAAAGCTCAGGAGAAGCAGCAACAGAATTGAAAATTAAAGGGCCAGGAAGACAAAAAGGAAAAAGCTCTTTGTGTGATTTTGAGAGATTATGTTCTTAATCAGCGAAAGGTGTAATTCCAGGCAAAATCATAGAATCCCTACAGTACAGAAGAAGGTCATTGAGCTTGCATCATCAACAACGACAAAATCTGGCCTATCAAAAAAAGTAGATGCTTTGCGCTATAGCTGAGGTCATTTGAAAAACATCAACAGTCGCGAGGGTTAAAAAGAAGCCCACATAAAGCATCTAAAAAAAGGATGCTTTTTAAAAGCATCACGTCTGACGAATGTGATTCAATTGAGGTTCTTTCTAGTTCTAATGAATTATTCTGGAAAATTTGTTCCTTAGTTACGTTATTAAAGCCATTGCATAATTTACTATGTATGAAATAGTCATAGTACTGGACAAAATGAGAAACAAGGATGTCAAAGCTGCTTTTCTGAAATCTGATTTATTTTAATCTGAAGCTGTTATGGAGTAGGGGCAGTAGTTTTACGTATTATGCCTTCAGAAGAAGAACAAGCTTTTGCTTCATGTACTGTTGACTAATGCTGAATCTAAGTATGTTCAAATGGAAAAAACAGAGTATAATTTTCAGTATGCAACTGTTTCATATTAGTGACTGATCATTGATGTGGGTCGTATAATGGCATTCAACTGTTAGCTGGTCACTGATCTTATTTGCACACTCTTATGATATAAAAACATCAATCAGAGTATCATTTACCTATTGAGCCAATATCACCTACTAGTTTTGCTAGTATTCATTTTCACAAGTAGATCATTTAAATCTGACAACATCTCAAAATCAGAGACATAGTAGAAATTAAGCTGATGAGAAGGTAATGAATATGGCACCTTCTGCCTCCTGATTTGAAACCAAATATGTCAAGAAAGCTGGAGTTGACCATCCAAGGTAGGGTATCTATTATGGAGAATCCAAGTGATCATTCCACCTAGCGTTCTTGAACAACCTCATGAAGGAATCCTGGTATAGTATGGATGAAAGAATTAGCACTAGTTATTTTTGTTGGCCGGCTCTAGATCTCAGATTGAACAGAAGTGAGAAAGTATCCTTGGCATGACTAAGAAATAAACCACTATTGTCTTTTTTTATATCTTTGAAAGTGGCCTAAAATGCTATGGCAACAATTACATGTAGATTTTGCTGGTTCCCCTTCTTAATTATACTTGATGCACACGCAAAGTGGCCAGAAATTATGCAATCTACTATATTCGAACAAACTGTTGAAAAGCCTGACAAAATCTTGGCGAGATTTGGTAACCAGAAACAGATTGTTAGTGAATGGTATTCAACATATAAAATCCATACTTTATCATCCATTAACCAATGGCTCAGCTGAAAGATTTATATAATCCTTGAACCAATCTTTAAAATCTTCAAAAGGACAAGTTTTTAATTCTTTGTTCTTTGTTTTGTTATCAGTATGTGATTAGTATTTTGGCATTTTCCAGAAACACTACTTGTGACTACCCAAATTCCAACTGTGTTATTACACTTAGTTACCTACTTTATTATTTCTGGAGATAATAACAAATCAAACTTAAAGATAATGTCAAGCTGCTAGACAAGAAGTGAGGGTAAAATGATGCTCGTTTCAACGTGGATTGTGTTGGTGTGTAACATGTGAGAAATGAATACGAGTCATAGTTTTAGCAAAAAAAAAGGTCCAATTTCTTACACGAGTCAAGTTGAGGTGAGCTGGTTTGGTGACACCATGCTGACCAACTGTTATCACATCAAAACAATTTCTCAGACAAACTCCAGAAACATCAACTTCTTTAGCCTCTAGTCTCTAATGTTGTGAATGCTAAGAAGACTTAATTGATTCTGAATTGCCTGATGACTGTGTCTCTATTACTATACCGAGGATCTATAAGATTATGAGGGGTATAGATAGAGTAAATGGTGGTAAGCTTTTTCCACCATTACAAAAGGATAGAACGAGGGGTCACGGCCTTAGGTGAGGGGGGCTATGTATAAGACGAATATTAGAGGGCAGTTTGTCACACAAAGGGTAGTGGGGGTGTGGAATGCACTACCGAGTAAGGTGGTAGGAGCAGGCACGCTAGGGTTGTTTAAGGGTCTCTTGGACAGCCACATGAGCGGTCTGCAGATAGAGGGATATAGTAGGATTGTTTAAATATCCTATTTGTTTCCACAGGATGTTCAGTCCACCTTGTTGACCAACAAGGGCATGCATGCGGCAGGTCGTGCGAGAGCTGCTCTTGGATGTTGCTTCAGGAGTGGCCTAGTGCTTCACGTCGTTAGTGTATGCTTAAACTGGACCATCTGATGGGCACCATGACAGCTCAGGGACTATCGCTGTTGCTGTGCAGACACATGGATTTGGGCCTGTGTCTGCGGGAGTTTGCGCGTTCTCCCCGTGGTTGCGTGGGTTTTCTCCGGGTGCTCCGGTTTCCTCCCACATCCCAAAAATGTGCTCTTAGGCTGATTGGGTAACAAATTGGTCCCTATATGTCATTAAGACGTTAGGACGGCGGCGCGGGCTCGTTGGGCCGAAGGGCCTGTTTCCGGTGCTGTGTTGTTCTTTGAGTAAGAATGATGTAGCATTAGCTCCAAGAGAAGACGTAACTATAAAGTTCCAGATCATTCTGTTTTCTCCGGGTGCTCCAGTTTCCTCCCACATCACAAAAATATGCTCTTAGGCTAATTGGCAAAACAAATTCTCCCTAAATTGGCTCAAATTTGGTTTTTAATCCATAGACCTATAAACATATACAGGGATCACGGATAAAGGTGGGAACATCGGGGTGGTGGCATGGACTCGTTGGGCCGAAGGGCCTGTTTCCAGTGCTGTTTGTTCTTTGTGTCAATCCAGGACACCAAAGCTTATATCAATGCAACAGTTCTCAACACCACTTTTCAAAAAAAAGTTATTAATGGGAATACAATCATCACTGACAAGCCAAATATTTATTGCCCATCATAATTAATTGCCTTCTCAGGGAAATAAACAGATTATATAAAATGGTATGTAATATGTACAAATTACCTTGATCGGCGATATCAGGACTGATAATTTCACTATCATTTAAACACACCTTACAAATGTTTAGATTTTTAAATAACAAGAATGTTCACTCATGGCAGTTCCGATGTGGAATATTTAGGGACAATAAGGTTGTAATTTTTGAAATTTCCAGATAGCTGTAGTTTAGTACAGAGTCTGCAACAAAGAAAATGCATTCAGAGCAACTTGGGATGAAAGCCTCTGGCATTTTCAGACCATACAAATCTAATGGTGAGAGAAAATCAATTTTTCAAGAAATTTTATTGAAAATGTTCATCACTTAATGAGATGGTCTTAGAAACAAATATAAAACAGGGACATATTTTCTGTTACAGCAGGGTCAGAATCTTATGGGTCTGATAGATAGATAGCATCTTGTTCAGAGGAAAACCAGAGTAACCCAACTAGAAACAAAGCTTATTGCATATTTCCTATAACTATTCCAGAAGTTTATGAATAAACTTAAAATATAAATACAAATTAACACACATTGTAATATTGAAATCTACTGTGGAATAACATAACTCCCGTGTCATACAAAACTTGGTTGCTCAAACCACTATAATGTATCTTCAGAAATGTTCATTTTAAAATCATCCAGATAGTACAGGTGGTGGAGAAGGTTGGAATATGCAGCTGCACTGTCATCAAGCAGATTGAAAATACCTATTTCATTTCAATAAACATGGTTAAGGAAATTACAAAAAATCAAATTAAAGCAATAGTTTCACCACTCCCTCCACTAACACCCCCCTCCCCCAACTAATCACCTTTCAAGCAGTAGGAATTGCTATTAATACCTTCCAAAAGATGAAAACTCTTTAGAATATGTGGGTATGAATATTCACTCTTGCATGGAGTTTATAAAATGATATTAAAGGGTTACCATGACTGTAATATTGCAGATTAAAAAAATTTTGCACATTTACTTAGCTTTAACCCTCTGTCAGCAGTATTTGAAATGTATAGTAGTCTCACAGTAATTCATAGAAGACTACCTTCATAATAACTTTCAAGATCATAGAGTCAAATTATTCACTTTTCTTCATATGCAGATTATCACCAAGATAGTCTGTCCAGGTCGTCATGAAAACACTAAAGCAGGCGTTTGATTATTTATTTAAACAATGTTAGAGTGCAGGTTTAATCACTTTGAAAACAATGTCAACAAAACGAAAGAGATTGTCATTGACTTCAGGAAATATAAAGGAGAACATGCCCCTGTCTACAGCACAGCGATGAAGCAGAAACAGTCGAGAGCTTCAAGTTTGTGTGTCCAGATCACTGACAACCTGTCCTGGTTCCCTCATGCCAACACTACAGTTAAAGCTCACCAACACCTTTATTTTCTCAGAAGACTGAGAAAATTCGGCATGTCAGCTGCAACTCTCACCAACTTTTACAGATGCATCATAGAAAGCATTCTTTCTGGTTGTATCACAGTTTGGCATGGCTCCTGTTCTGCCAAAGACTGCAAATGTAGCCCAATCCATCATGCAAACCAGCCTCCCATCCATTAGCTCAGTCTACACTTCTCACTGCCTCGGCAAAGCAACCAGTATAATTAAGGACTTCACACATCCCAGTCACGCTCTCTTTCACCTTTTTTCGAGAAAAAGAGATAAAAAGGTCTGAAATCACATAACCATCAACTCAAAGACAGCTTCTTCCTTGCTGCTGTCAGACTTTTGAATGGACCTATCTTTAATTGAGTTAGTCTTTCCCTAAACCCTCGCTATGAATGTAACAGTACATTCTGCACTCTTTCGTTTTCTGCACTCTTTCATTTCCTTCTCTATGAATGGTAATGCTTTGTCTGTATAGCATGCAAGAAACAATACTTTTCACTGTATACCAATATATGTGACAATAAATGAAATCAAGTTCATCAGTATGCCACTGTAAACACACAATCTATTGAGCCCTGTAAGTTTTTAACAAATAGGCTATCTTGGGATTGTGTAGTAAGTTACAGAAAAAAATCATCAGCCACTGAATTAGATCATTTAGAAGAAAAATCTATCAAAGAGACAGGTAAATTGTAATCCCTGCTTTGCATTATTAATAGTGACTTAATGATACAAGCTTGTACTAGTTGTGAAACCAACTGGTTTATCTAAATACAATATATATGAAACAGAATGGTCATCTTAAGAACTGACCATTTCAAGTAATTGAGTCAGTGGTAATCTTTTGAGAAGTACAGCCAATTAAAATTTCTTCAATTATACACTGCAACATTATATTACAATGATCTTTGCTGCAACAACTAATTTATTTTCAGAAGAGTTTTTTGAATAAGTTGAAAGTCCAATGACTGTGTTATGATCATTCCTATTGACAATGTCATAATCCTTAGAAATACCTCTCAATTTCTAAAGCAAATTCAACATTTGCATTTTGGTAAGTCAATAAAAATAAACATTAAGAGCTGTCAAGTTGATATTTTGTCCTGTCACAGGACTGTAGGTACTTCAACAATTGTAACAATTTGCATGTGGAACTATGTAGAAAAAGAATCAAAATTTACATCAAACAGATCTGCTTCGATGCAGAAATCCATATCTTCTAACAGGCAATCTAGGTTGTCAAAATATTATGCAATATTGAATGGTTACATAACTTCACTTTATTTTAACTCATTATTTCATATTCTATATACTGTGCTCACTGTTACCTTTAAAGTTCAATTTAGAATAAAAAGATAGCAATTATTAGTTGTGGAACCTGATCATGCTACTGTTGTGCATATTTGTTGATCATTAGGCAAGGAAATAAAATTTAAATGTATATGTGTTTTAAGTCAAGCAAAATCTATCCAAACCATTTGGATCTCAGTTGGCCGTTTTCTTCTATTCAGTATGAACAGAAATTATTTTTGTCCATTTAAAATGTTACTTGCACAATAATGGACATAAGATACGATAATAGATGAGACCCATGATACAGTTATTCCAACTTACTGTAAAACAAGGGAGAGTGAAACAATTGTGCCCTTCACTCCCACAAATAAGTTCTTGATATTGGTTAGGCTTTCACACTGATAGACAATGAATGAAAATAAATGAATCTTAATGAAAACAAAATCAGAAATTTTGGGCTCTTATGTACTTTTAAAAGATTTGTTAAAGACCACTACAGGCAGAGACATGGCAATCAATTGCCCAAGCTCTTAGCTGACAAATGTTGTAGATGAAAGGATAGATGTCTCAGAGAGGTGGAAAAATCAGGGAAGAGGAAAGACAGTTATTATTTTTCTCCCATCATAAAAGTAAACTGATGTAACAATGGGAACATCAAGCAAGAGTAGTGTTGCTTTTGGTTGAATCAAATAATTAAAAACAGTTGAAGGCTTTGCATTTCAAAAGTTCAGGTAAATTCTGAACACTTTGCTGACTTTTAATTTCACGTGCTTTTACTAATATCACCAGGGTCTTTCATTTGCTCAAGATGGAGTACTTTTGATTGTATTGCAATATTGTGTACCCACATTGTTCCTATAATATAATGAAGTTACAGAAGACACACAAGCCTTTTGATATATGAACTTTTTTCCTGAGAAAGATTACTGACGTAGTCATATTTTTCTACTGACAGTACAAATAAAATAAGGCATTCAAAACAGATTGTCAAATTATTTTCCTTGCTCAGGACAGTCAGTATATGCTTGCATCACCTGTGATATCCAAGAATTCTTATTCATTGATGATGTCCTTGTCAATATTGAATCACTCCAGGCCTTCTTCCTCTGTGACTGGGTGATAATGACAGCAGATTACATGGCACAAAACCATAGCATTGCATGAAGAAATATAAAGGACTGATACAGTTGATACCTGCAAGGAACATAAGCATTTTGGAAGTCCTGATTTTGGCTGACTAAAAATAGAAAATAGCAACTGGATTCAGTTGCAACGCAGAATCATTTCCATAACTGATGCTGAATGTTAGAACAAGCACCAGCCTTTAGTATCAGCGGAGAGACTGTAGGCAGAGAGGACTTAAGAAACGTGCAACTGCCTGGGCTCCATAAGGAAAAGCTGCTGTCATCTAACTGATAAGCTCGGCTTTTCAGTGACATTGTGCTTTTTTTAATTTTTAAAAAACCTTTTACATCCACACCAGCAGAAGCTTTCACTTTGTTTTTTCACGTGTCCATTTGATCATAGTTTCTGGTGATCTATACAAAAAGATGAGCTTGGCAAACAGATCCTCTTCCAATTCAAGTTCTCCAGTCTCTCGAACCAGGAAGATATCCGTACATAATTTCAGAATTCGATCCACATTTGGCAGTTCTTCAAACATGATGTCATGAGAGATCCCACTGAAGAACTCACGTACAAACTTTCCAATGACTAGCACAACTGATGCATACAGGCCCACAATACTGAAAAGTAATGAAAACAGCATGAAAAAATTATGATAAAGGAAATTCAGCAAAAAATATTTCCCCGTATTGAAAAAAGATCAGAGCCCAGAAATTTGGCTGTTTAGGATGTTAAGCAACCATTGCCAAATCACTTGTCACATTGCATGCCCTTTTTTTACTCTATCAATGACCACACCTATCGTAAATGTTTGTGCCTTTGTTTTAGGATGAATAATTGTCCTAATGCCTATTTGAAGTTTCTACTATGATATTGGCTATCTGATGAGGTTACTTCATTTATAAAGCCTGCAACCCCTTAAATCTTTTTAACTACTTTCTCAAATACTCTATCACCTTCAACAATTGTGTGCACACATGCCCCAAACATTTCTGTTCTTGCGCCTGCTACACTCTTTACCGTACATTGTCTCTCCATGTTTTTCCAAACAAAATGTATCACTTCACACTCCACAGGGGCAGCAGTGTGTACCATCTACAAAATTAATCATGAGAATGAACCAGGGCTTCTTAGACATTACCTTTCAAACCCACAATCACTATCATCAAGCTACTTAAGAGGAAAATCAGGAAGGCTAAAAGAAGACATGAGGTTGCTTTGATAGACAGAATGAAGGAAAATCCAAAGAGTTTCGATAGGTATGTAAGGGGCAAAAGGATAGTGGGGGATAAAATTGGTCCTCTTGAAGACCAAAGTGATAGACTGTGTATGGAACCAAAAGAGATGGGGGAGATACTAAATGGGTTTTTTGCATCTGTATTTATTGAGGAAATGGGCATGGAGTCTATGGAAACAGAGTAAACAGGTAGGGAGATCATGGAACCTTTACAGATTAAAGGGGAGGAGGTGCTGGCTATCTTGAGGCAAATCAGAGTGGATAAATCCTCAGGACCAACAGGGTATTATCATGGACCTTGAGGGAGACTAGTGTTGAACTTGCAGGGGCCCTAGCAGACATATTTAAAATGTCAGTATCTACAGGGGAGGTGCTGGATAATTGGAACAACATGAGCCATCCTCCATTGTTTAAAAAAGGTTCCAAAAAAAAAATCCACGAAATTATAAGTTTGGCGGTGGTGGGCAAGTTACTGAAAGGTGTGATAAGGGATAGGATCTTCAAATATTTGGATAGACAGGGACTTATTAGGGAGAGTCAACACAGCTTTGTGCATGATACGTCATGTTTGACCAATTTATTAGAGATTTTCAAGAAGGTTATCAGGAAAGTGGATGAAGGGAAGGTGGTGGATATTGTCTATTTGGATTTCAGCAAGGCCTTTGACAATGTCCCTCATGGGAGGTTAGTTAGGAACATTCAATCACTAGATATACATGGAGAGGTAATAAATTGAATTAAACATTGGCTGAATGGAAGAAGCCAGACAATGGTTGTGGAGGATTGCTTCTGAGTGAAGGCCTGTGACTAGTGGTGTGCCACAGGGATCAGTGTTGGGTCCATTGTTGTTTGTCATCAATATCAATAATCTGGATGATAATGTGATACATTGGATCAGCAAGTTTGCTGATGATACAAAGATTGGAGGTGTAGTGGACAGTGAGGAAGGTTTTCAAAGCTTGCAGAGGGATTTGGACCAACTAGAAAAATGGGCTGAAAAATGTCAAATGGAATTTAATGCAGACAAGTGCGAGATATTGCATTTGGAAGGACAAAGTAGAACGTACAGGGTAAATGATAGGACTCTGAAGTGTGCAGTTGAACAGAGGGATCTGGGAATACAGGTACAGAATTTCCTAAAAGTGACGTCACAGGTGGATAGGGTCGTAAAGAGTGCTTTTGGTACATTGGCCTTTATAAATCAGAATATCGAGTATAAAAGTTGGAGTGTTATGGTAAGGTTATATAAGGCATTGGTGAGACTGAATTTAGAGTATTGTGCACAATTTTGGTCACCTAGTTTCAGGAAGGATATACATGAGGTTGAAAGAGTGCAGAGAATGTTCATAAGGATGTTGCTGGGACTTGACAAGCTGAGTTAGAGAGAGATTGAATAGGGTTAGGACTTTATTCCCTGGAGAGTAGAAGAATGAGAGGAGATTTGATAGAGATGTATAAGATTTTGATGGGTATAGATAGAGTAAATGCAAGCAGACTTTTTCCACTGAGGCTAGGGGAGGAAAAAAAAAGACCAGAGGGCATGGGTTAAGGTGAAAGGAGAAAACTTTAAAAGGAATATTATGGTGGGGCTCCTTCACGCTGAAAGTGGTGGGAGTGTGGAATGAGCTGCCGGATAAAGTGGTAAATGTGGGGTCACTTTTAACACTTAAGAAAAACTTGGACAGATTCATGGATGAGAGAGGTATGGAGGAATATGGTCCAAGTGCAGGTCAGTGGGACTAGGCAAAAAAATGGTTCGGCACAGACCAGGAGAGCCAAAAGGCCTGTTTCTGAGTGCTAATTTTTCTGTGGTTTTTCTATGGTTTAACAAGCCTGCAATGATAATGTGCTTTTACCTTGCATTGAGTTGATCTTTCCCTACATCCTAGCTATGACTGTAACACTGGATTCTGCACTTTTACATTTTCTTCTCTATGAACAGTATGCTTTATCTGAATAGTGTGCAAGAAACAATACTTTTCACTATATGTTAATACGTGACAATAATAAATCAAATCAAAAAATGTATTTTAATCTCATTTCTCTGCAGGGTGTTTCTGCAGTCCTTGGCAATTTTTGGCACCATTTTGCAGCCAGTGTCTTTCATTGTTACTGAAGCAGTGTAAACAAAGAACAAAGAACAAAACAAAATGGGAAACAGGCCCTTCAGCCCAAAGAGCCCGCACCACCACCCCGATGTTCCCACCTCTACCCGTGATCCCTGTCTATGTTTATAGATCTATGGATTAAAAACCAAATTTGAGACAATTTAGGGAGAATTTGTTTTGCCAATTAGCCTAAGATCACATCTTTGGGATGTGGGAGGAAACCGGAGCACCCGGAGAAAACCCACACAAGCATGGGGAGAATGTGCAAACTCCCACAGACACAGGCCCAAATCCATGTATCTGCACAGCACAGCAATAATCATTGAACTGTCGTGTTGCCCATCAAATGGTCCAGGTCAAGTGTACACTAACGACATGAAGCACTAGGATACTCTCGAAAAAAAAATCCAAGAGCAGCCCTCTCATGACCTATCATGTATATGCCCCTTGTTAGACAACAAGATGGACCAAAGCACCTGTAGGATAAAAACAAGTACATCCATATCATCATCTATTTACACACTTCCCAGGGACTCCCAAGGCTCATGATCCCATTTTAAATCAGTTTTCTATACCCGTCCATTCCCATTCTGTTCATGTGTCCATCTAAGCATTTCTTAAATAACTCCAGAGTACCTGCCTCCACCACTTTGCTTGGCAGCGCATTCCATACCCCCACCACCCTCTAAAAACTCCCTCTAGCATCCAAATTATACCTTACCCCCCTCACCCTAAGCCCGTGACCCCTCGTGCTATTCAAGTCCATCCTAGGAAAAAACTTAACCCTGTTTACTCTATCTATACCCCTCATAATCTTGTACACTTCTATTAGATCTCCTCTAAGTCTACGTCTTTCTAAGGAAAACAGCCCCAATTTGCCTAACCTCTCCTCATAACTCAGACCTTCCATACCAGGCAGCATCCTGGTAAACCTCCTCTGCACTCTTTCCAGAGTCTCCACGTCCTTCCGGTAGTAAGGCGACCAGAACTGGACTCAGTATTCCAAATGAGGTCTAACCAACATTTTATACAACTGCAACATTAAAGGCCAGCTCTTGTACTCTATACCCCTTCCTATAAAGGCTAACATACTATATGCTTTCTTCACAACCTTCTCCACTTGCTCTGCCACCTTCAGAGACTTGTGCACCTGCACCCCTGGATCCTCTGCGTTTCTATACTCTTAATAGGTCTACCCTTTATCATATACCTCCCCCCTATATTCTTTCTCCCGAAATGCATCACCTCACATTTATCAGGATTGAATTCCATCTGCCATCCGTCTGCCCACGCTACTAGCCTATCTATGTCCTGCTGCATCGCCTGACAATGCTCCTCACTATCTGCAAGTCCAGCCATCTTTGTATCGTCTGCAAACTTGCTGATCACTCCACTTACTCCCTCTTCCAAGTCATTTATATATATTACAAACAGAAGAGGTCCCAGTACCGAGCCCTGCGGCACACCACTAGTGACCGACCTCCAGCTAGAAAAACACCCTTCCACTATTACTCTCTGTCTCCTATTACCAAACCAGTTACTTATCCATCTAGCTACCTGTCCTTGTATTCCATGAGCCTTGACCTTCTCAACTAACCTCCCATGAGGGACTTTGTCAAACGCCTTACTAAAATCCATATAGACGACATCAACGGCTCAGTTTTCTATACCCCTCCATTTAATCTGGATGAATATAGTATTCTAATAGTCCCTTGGGATTGCTGAGTGGCAACTGATTTGGGGATGATTGACAGGTTATGTCATGTGACTAAGGACAGATATTTTTCACAGAGCATTTGAGTTTTAGTTTCATTTTCAGAAGTTGTTTGAAGCTGTGAGAGAAACAACAGTTTTTGCCCTCTTTGGAGACTGCAAGTTATCTGATATTTTTACAACAACAAAGAGAACAACAAAGAACAACACAGCACCGGAAACATGCCCTTCGGCCCAACGAGCCCGTGCTGCCGTCCTAACGTCTTAATGACATATAGGGACCAATTTGTTACCCAATCAGCCTAAGACCCCATTTTTGGGATGTGGGAGGAAACCGGAGCACCCAGAGAAAACCCACGCAACCACGGGGAGAACGCGCAAACTCCCGCAGACACAGGCCCAAATCCATGTGTCTGCACAGCACAGCGATAGTCCCTGAGCTGTCATGGTGCCCATCAGATGGTCCAATTTAAGCATACACTAATGACGTGAAGCACTAGGCCACTCCTGAAGCAACATCCAAGAGCAGCTCTCGCACGACCTGCAGCATGCATGCCCTTGTTGGTCAACAAGGTGGACCGAACATCCTGTGGAAACAAGTAGGATATTTAAACAGTCCTACTATATCCCTCTATCTGCAGACCGCTCATGTGGCTGTCCAAGAGACCCTTAAACAACCCTAGCGTGCCTGCTCCCACCACCTTACTCGGTAGTGCATTCCACACCCCCACTACCCTTTGTGTGAAAAACTGCCCTCTAATATTCGTCTTATACATAGCCCCCCTCACCTAAGGCCGTGACCCCTCGTTCTATCCTTTTCTAATGGTGGAAAAAGCTTACCACCATTTACTCTATCTATACCCCTCATAATCTTATATACCTCTAATAGATCCCCTCTCAGCCGACGTCTTTCAAGGGAAAATAACCCCAGTGTGTTCAATCTTTCCTCGTAAGACAGCCTTTCCATACCAGGCAGCATCCTGGTAAATCTCGTCTGTACTCTCTCCAGGGCCTCCACATCCTTCTGGTAGTAAGGCGATCAGAACTGGACGCAGTACTCCAAGTGAGGCCTAACCAATATTCTATACACTTGCAACATTAGACTCCTACTCTTGTATTCTACACCTCTTCCTATGAAGGCTTTTTACTTCATAAAGTTTGAGGAAATATCCTTCAGTCAAACATTTAGCCTGTATTTCTGTCCATAGATGTTATCAAACTGAAAATCCAGCATCACATAAGCATACTTGTATTTGTGTTAAGTTAGAAGAAGGTTGTGTATCTCTGGAATGGTGTTTACTTTAGAACAACAGAAATAGTTGGCAGTTAAACTTATCATGTTTAAGTCTTGTTATTGGTGAGAGTTATACTAATTCTTTTTGCTGTATTTTATCTGTGAACTTTAATAAACTTTGTTTGATAAAAACTTCCTGGTGAGACATTTGGAGTGTCCCTAGACTGAAACCAATGCCAAAATCAAATGTAAAGCTTAGGGTCTAGGTTAACTTCATAAAACACTTGAGTTTTTGGCCTGGATCTTTTCAAGCCACAGAATTTCTATCAACTTTGCAATAGCATAAGTCAAAAGCACCTCACCTGAAATTTGAATGTCTGGTTTTTTAAATAATAAAATTTGGAGAGCGTGGTAGTCCCTTATGTGGTTGGATGCCTATTTAGCTGAGTGATCAGTGCAGACATTCAGTGGGCATGCATGGCTGAAGTTTCAACTTTGTGTATGAAATTGACCAACAAACCTTTGCTTATAGCACCAATGCATACATGACATACTTATGCCAATAGCTTACAGGGTACGCTAGAAGTAACCAGCAGCCCAGCCCAGGCCATCTTATGCCTTTGGGATGCTGCTGAGCACAATACTGGGGGTAAAAGTATGCATGTGGAAACATATTTTCTCCATCTTTTCTATACAGTTACAACATAATAAAGGTGTACATGTTAAGTAAGGAAAGAAATTTGATGCCATCATTAATTAACTGATGTTTTGTAACAAACATATATCAAATAGTTGTAAACAAAGTAAAAGTATTTTCTTACCCATAACCAGCAAGAAATCCAAGGCTAGGTGGGCTAACTTTATCACTGAATACAATAATTTCTAAGCTTTCATTATTATCATAGCTGTTGAATTTTTCAGTCTGATTAACAGTCCACCATTCCTGAATTTGGCCTGTACGGTTGTCTTTTTTCTGAGCCAGCCTTACAACAAGTCTACTGTAGTCAACCTCATCTATTGGATAAACATACAAGAAATATAACGTTGAAAAAGTTACACATTTTCATCAATAATATACTTCTAGATTATCCCAAAATTTTAAATTAAAACTTCAAGTAAATTAATGATAAAGCAACATCAAGCTTGGATTTAAAATTGCAACCTTCAAGCTTTTAATTTAAACTTTATTTATTACTATCACAAGTAGGCTTACATTAACTCTGCAATGGATTTATTGTGAAATTCCCTTAGTCACCACACTCCATCGCATGTTCAAGTACACAGAGAGAATTTAGCATGGCCAATGTACCTGACCAGCATGTCTTTTTCAGACTGTGGGAAGAAACAGGAGCATCTGGAGGAAACCCACACAGATACAGGGAGGACGTGCAGACTTTGCACAGACAGTGACCCAAGACAGGAATTGAACCTGGGTCCTTGGAGCTGTGAGGCAGCAGTGCTAATCACCATACCACAACATAAAAAAAGACCACGTCTCCAGAAATTCAGAAACGCCTAAGATTGGGCCAAAACACTTGGCTGATGAAGTATAAAATGGGAAACTATCAACTTGTCCGCTTCAGCAGAAAGAACAGAAAAATTGAATTTTATTTAAATATAAAGAGATTGCAGAACTTTGATCTGGGTGGCCTTGTACATGATTCAGAATAAGTTGGAATGCAGATGCATAAGAAGGCAAATTAAATATTGGTATTTATCACAAGCGAAATTAATTATAAAAGTAGGGATGTGTTGCTGCTGCTGTACAGAGTCTTACTTATATTACATCTGGAGTACTGCATAGTTTTGGTCACCTTATTTAAGGAAGGATTTAACTGCTTTGGAAGTAGTTCAGGGAACATTTACCCAACTGATTCTTAGAACATAGAATACTACAGCACAAACAGGCCCTTTGGCCCACAAGTTGTGTCGATCGTATCCTTACCTACTTATAGCCTATCTATAACCCTCAATCCCATTAAATCCCACATACTCATCCAGAAGTCTCTTAAAAGACTCCAATGAGTTCACCTCCACCACTACCAACGGCAACCGTTCCACTCACTCACCACCCTCTTGAGATGAACTTGGGATCTTGAAGGCCTGGTCAAGAAGGAGAAAGCATATGACGTGCATAGGCAGCTGGGATTAAGTGGATTCTTTGAAGAGTGTAGGGATATACGAGTAGAGTTAAGAGAAAAATCAGGAGGGCAAAAAGGAGACACAAGATTGCTTTGGCAAATCAGGCAAAGGAGAATTTTGACTTTATCTGCCAAAGGCCAAAAGAGTAACTAGGGAGAGACCAAGGCCTCTTAAAGCTCAATAAGGTCATCTATATGCTGATCCACAAGAGATGGGTGAGATCCTAAATGAACACATCTCATCGGTATTTACTGTTGAGAAAGGCATGGATGTTCATGAACTTGGAAATAAATAATGATGTCTTGAGGAGTGTACATATTACAGAGAAGGAAGTGTTGAAAATCTTAAAGTGTATCAAGATTGATAAATCCTGGGACTTGATAAAATATATCCCAGGACATTGTTGGAGACTAGAGAGGAAATCGTGGGTCCCCTAGCAGAGGTATTTGAATGATCAACATCCACAGATGAGGAGCCTGAAGACTGGAGGGTGGCAACTGTTGTGCCTTTGTTTAAGAAAGGCTGCAGAGAAAAGCCTGGAAACTACAGACTAGTGAGCCTAACATCTGTGGTGGCAAATTGTTAGAAAGTATTCTGAGACATAGGATCTACAGGCATTTAGTGACACAAGAACAAAGAACAAAACAGCATGGGAAACAGGCCCTTCAGCCCAACGAGCTCGCGCCACCACCCCAATGTTCCCATCTCTACCCGCGATCCCTGTCCATGTTTATAGATCTATGGATTAAAAACCAAATTTGAGACAATTTAGGGAAAATTTGTTTTGCCAATTAGCCTAAGAGCACATCTTTGGAATGCGGGAGGAAACCGGAGCTCCCGGAGAAAACCCATGCAAGCACGGGGAGAATGCGCAAACACCCACAGACACAGGCCCAAATCCATGTATCTGCACAGCATAGCTATAGTCACTGAGCTGTCATGTTGCCCATCAGATGGTCCAGGTCAAGCATACACTAACAACGTGAAGCAGTAGGATACTCTCGAAAAAGATCCAAGAGCAGCCCTCTCACGACCCATCACATGTATGCCCCTCGTTAGACAACAAGGTGGACCAAAGCACCTGTAGGATAAAAACAAGTACATCAATATCATCATCTATTTACACACTTACCAGGGACTCCCAAGGCTCATGATCCCTATTTTAAATCAGTTTTCTATACCCCTCCATTCCCATTCTGTTCATGTGCCCATCTAAGTATTTCTTAAATAACTCCAGACTACCGGCCTCCACCACTTTACTTGGCAGCGCATTCCATTACCCACCACCCTCTGTGTAAAAAACCTCCCTCTAGCATCCAAATTATACCTTACCCCCCTCATCCTAAGCCCATGACCCCTCGTGCTATTTGAGTCCATCCTAGGAAAAAGCTTAACCCTGTTTACTCTATCAATCCCCTTCAAAATCTTGTACAACTCTATTAGATCTCCTCTAAGTCTACGTCTTTCTAAGGAAAACAGTCCCAATTTGCCTAATCTCTCCTCATAACTCAGACCTTCCATACCAGGCATCATCCTGGTAAACCTCCTCTGCACTCTCTCCAGAGTCTCCACGTCCTTCGGTAGTAAGGCGACCAGAACTGGACGCAGTATTCCAAATGAGGTCTAACCAGCGTTTTATACAACTGCAACATTAAAGGCCAGCTCTTGTACTCTATACCCCTTCCTATAAAGCCAGTTACCCCTTACCAAGCCAGTTACTTATCCATCTAGCTACCTGTCCTTGTATTCCATTTGCCTTGACCTTCTCGATTAACCTCCCATGAGGGACTTTGTCAAACGCCTTACTAAAATCCAAATAGACAACATCAATGGCTCGCCCTTCGTCCACTGATTTTGTCACCTCCTCAAAAAATTCTACCAGATTTGTAAGGCACGACCTCCCCTTAACAAATCCATGCTGCGTATCCCTAATCAGATCGCAACGCTCTAAGTGCCTATACAGCCTATCTCTAAGAATCCCCTCCAATGGCTTCCCTACCACTGACATCAAACTCACCGGCCTATAATTTCCAGTGTTATCCCTACTACCCTTTTTAAACAATGGTACAACATTAGCTATTCTCCAGTCCTCTGGGACCTCACCTGTGTCCAAGGAAGAGAGAAAGATTTGCATCAGAGGCCCAGCAATTTCACCTTGCACCTCCCTAAGCAGTCTGGGATAAATGCCATCGGGCCCAGGAGATTTAATAGTTTTAATGCTACCTAGAAGCTCTAACACTTCCTCCCTCGGTATGGATATTTCCCTCAACTGGTCCACAGCTCCCTCAGAGACAGGAGCTGTCCACAAGCCCCTCTCCTTCGTGAATACCGACGCAAAGTATTCATTCAGGTTCTCTGCCATTCCCTCGGGCTCTAAGCACAGTTCCCCTCCTCTGTCCCTAAGAGGTCCGATTTTTCCTTTAACCACCCTTTTATTCCTAACATAGGAATAAAAAGCCTTTGGGTTTTCCTTAATCCTATCCGCCAAAATCATTTCATGCCCCTTTTTGCCCTTCTAACTCCCTGTTTGAGCTCCCTCCTACTCTCTCTATATTCCTCCAATGCTGTCTCGGTTCCCAGCTGCTTCGACCTATCATACGCTTCTCTTTTCTTCCTAACCAAGTCCTCAATATCCCTAGTAATCCACGGCTCTCTAATCCTACCTTTCCCATCTTTCCTCTTGGCTGGCACATATTTATCTTGCAACATTTTCAGTATTCCCTTGAAAGAGTCCCACATGCCTAGCGGACTTACCCTCAAACAACCGTTCCCAATCAGTTTCCCTAAGTTCCTGCCTAATCCGACCATAGTTAGCCTTCCCCCAATTCAGCACCCTGCCCCTAGGGCAACAAGCATTCTTTTCCATCTGAATCCTAAAGTAGACAGAATTGTGGTCACTGTTAGCCACATGTTCCCCTACTACAACATCAACCACCTGCCCTGGCTCATTACTCAGAATTGATTGATTAGAGGCAATCAGCATGACTTTGAATGGAAAATCATGTCTCACAAATCTGACTGAGCTTTTCATAGGGATAGCCAAGAAGGTGGATGAAGACAGTGGAGTTAACATTGTCTACATGGCCATTAGCAAGGCCTTTAACAAAGTATCACATGGTAGGTCGTTGCATAAAGTTAAATCTCATGAGATCCAGTAGCCAATTGGATATAATATTGGTTTGATGACAAAAAACAGAGGATGGTTGTAAAAGGTTGTTTTTTAAACTGGAGGCCTGTGACCAGCACTGTGCCTCAGAGGTTGGTACTTGGTCCACTGTTATTTGTCATTTATATTCATGATTTGGATGAGAATGTACTGTATGGTTAGTATATTTGCAGATGACATCAAGATTGGCAGCACAATGGACAGTGAAAAAGGTTATTTAGGATTGCAATGGGACTTTGATTAATCGGGCCATTTGATGGATGAATAGCAGATGGAGTTTAATTTAGATAAATGTGAGTAATGCATTTTAGTTGATCGAACCAGGGCAGGATCAACTCAGTTAATGGTATGTTGTTGGGGAGAGTTACGGAACAAAGAGATTTAAGGGTACAGATTCATAGCTCCTTGAAAATGGAGTCACAGGTGGACAGAGTGATGAAGAAGGTATTTAGCATGCTTGGTTTCATTGGTCAGAACATAGAATACAGGGGTTGGGATGGATTGCTGAAGTTGTACAAGACATGACTAAAACTACAGTTAGAATACTGTATACTGTTCTGGTAACCCTATTATAGAAAGGATATTATTAAATGAGAATGAGTGCAGAAAAGATTTACTAGGATGCTACAGGGATGTGATGGTTTGAGTTATAACGAGAGGCTGTCTAACTGGAACTTTTTTCCCTGAAGCATAGGAGGCTTAGAGATGATCTTATAGAGGTCTATAAGATAATGAGGGGCATAGTTCAGCTAGCTATACAATATCTTTTCCCAAAGACGGGGGAACCTAAAGCTAGAGGGCATAAATTAAAGGTGAGAGGGAAGAGATACAAAAGTGTCCAGAAGGGCAATATTTTCATACAGAGGATGGTGATTGACTGGAATAAGCTGCTAGAGGATAGTAAAGCTGGGTACAATTTTGTCTTTTAAAAAGCATTTAGACAGTTAAATGGGCAAGATGGGAATAGAGGGATATGGGCCAAACATATTGGGACTGGCTCTGTGGTTTAAAAAAAGGGCAGCATGGACAAGTTGGGCTGAAGGACTTGTTTCTATGCTGTAAATCTCTATGATTTTATGACGGGCTTTCTTATGAGAAAAGTTTGAGCAGATTGACCCTATATGTTGGAGTTTAGAAAAATGAAAGATAAGCTTATACAAACACATGATTCTGAGTGGACTCGGTAGAGTGCATTCTCTTCTACAAAGAGAATGTTTTCTCTTGTAGGCAAGCGTAGAAGTAGAGGACACAGTTTAAAAATGAGGCTTTCATTTAGGACTGAGATATGGAGAAAGCTTTTCCTCTCAGAGTATTTTTGGGAAGTCTGTTTCCCAAAGAGCAATGGAGGCTGGGTCATTGAAAATATTCAAGGCCGAGTTAGATAGAATTTTGATCAGCAAAATATGCAGCATGATTAGCACTACTGCCTCATGGCATCAGGGACCTGGGTTCAATCCTGGCCTTGGGTGACAGTCTGTGTGGAGTTTGCATGTTCCGCCTGTGTCTTTGTTGGTTTCTTCCCACACTCCAAAGATGTGTAGATAAGATGGATTGGCCTGCTAAATTGGCCATGCTTAGTGTTAGGGTGATTTACAGGGTAAATGTATGAGGTTATGGGAATATGGCCTGGGTGGGATTATTGTTGGTGCAGGCTGAATGGCCTCCTTTGGCACTGTAGGCATTCTATGATTCTAAGAGTTATGAGGAGCAGACAGCGAGTGGAGTTGAGACCACAAACCAGATCAGGCACAATCTTATCAAATGCTGTAGCAGGCACAAAGGGGCAAGTGGTCTACTTCTGCTCCACCTGCAATGTTTTTACTGTGTTCAGCTCATAAGTTGCCTAGAATCATAAACTAATAAGAATCTGGTAAAAATGGGAGTTAGAGCATTGGAAGGTACAGAGAGCTCTGATTTCAACATAGTCAAGATAGAATAATATATATTTGCAGTTTAAAAAATTACATACAAAATAATAGAATTTTTGTTACATCTGAAAACGTGCTTGGATAATGAATCAATTCCAAGATGTGATGTTTGTTGAAGCATAATTTTTAAAAGGAACTAGGTATAGTTTGAACAGAAATAACAGATGTTATTGTAGAATCAAATTTCAACAGAATTGAAACATTGACTGGTTATTTCCTCAGAGCTGCTCCTGCTGTAAGATTGAGTGGAATGGGTGTAAATTCCCCAGAGTTTAGAAGGATGTGAGGTGATCTCAGTAAATGTAAAAAAATTCTTCAGGGGTTTGACAGGGTAATTGTTGAGAGGTTCTTTTCGATGGCTAGAGAGTCTAGAATTAATGGTCGTCCTCTCAAAATAAGCAGTTGATTGTTGAAGGCTGACAGTCGGAATTATTATTTATTTGGACAGTTTTGAATCTTAATAATTCTCCACCCTAGAGGTTTGTGGATACTCAGTCATCAAGTATTTTCAAGACTAAGATGGACACATTTTTGGATGTTTCAATGGGAGAATTAATGGATATGAAAATAAGGACTGCGATTTTCCCACACCACTGTGTTAACAAATTAGTGCAGCAGGCTGGAAGATTCTTGCATTGGGTGATTCACGAGGTTCGCGCATGGGTTCCCGCTGTGATAGTGTCTTGTGCTGGATTTCAGCAGCATCAGCTCCGCACTGGAAATCAATGGGGCAATCATCTGAATACTTATTTGAAATCTCTGGGCCTGCTTGCATCATTACCCCCCTCCTCACCAAACTCCTCCCCCACCCACTGCCAGAGTAGTTCATTCCAGCGGGCATTACAGTAGCTCCCCACTTTCAAGGAACTAGTGGGTTGACCTTACTGAAGTGAAGCGGGGACCTTTGGGAGGCCCCAGGACGTCAGGGCCAAGGAGAGGGGGATGCCCTGGGGCATTGACACCCAGGGGGTATGTGCCGACACTGCCCAAGGGGAAATTGCCAATGCTCATGGGACATCTTATGATTGCTCATCAGGCATGGTGCAGTGAGAAGGGGCAGGACCTGCAGGGGCAATTCAGTGAGAGTGGGGTTCTCGCTGCCACTCTGCAGACAGGATTGATGGGGGAAGCAGGGAGTCCAGCAATTGGGGACAGTGAAAAACGAGAACTGGAAATCAAGGCGGGCTTAGGGCCAGCCTGGAAATGGTTGGAGGGGCCAGTGATCGGGCTCTGGGGGTTGGAGGGCCAGGATTGCAAGGACTGTGGGATTAACCAGAGATCAGGAGGCTGGCAATATGGGGCCACTACGTATGCACCGATCTTGGCACATAATGCAGTGGCTCGCTCAGCATCACGCTATCAGCTCTCCAGCGGGAAAAGGCCCTGCAGTTTCATAATGACATACATGCTAGTGACCTCTGCAATGCACACAGTGTGGGAGAATCTTCTCTGAACTCCCACTGAAAACAATAACAATGCAAATTACTGCAGTTTTCATTAAGAATTTGACACTTAGAATTTTTGGGAGAATTTTGGCCAAGGTAGGAAAAATGGAGTTGAGATCAAAAATTAACCACAATCTTAACGATAGACAGAATAGGTTTCAGGATATATATGAGCTACTCATGCACCAATTTATAACGTTTTTTTGTAATTTACCCAGAAGTAGAAGAAACCTCATCCAAATGGATAAACAGGGTGGGTGTTGTATTTCTATGGAGATGAATTGAGAGCAGCTTTGAGCAAACCCCCACCAGTAATTTAGTTTCAAGTGTTATTTATTCAGTTACTCATATCCAATGTATCACTGGATTCATATTTTCATGTGTGTTCATGAAGCACATGCACACTTACTTTCATAAAGCTGTTTTACAGGTTTTGTTTCCGAACCAGAGGGAGCCCTAATGTAGTTGGGGAATATTTTTTCAAGTTCTCTGTAAAATAAGAACATTTTAAAATATTTTATGAAATATATAAAGAACACTCTTGCTTTCTAATGAACTAAATAATAGCCATGAATTTCCACAGTGCCCCATTTACCAGAAGCGTGCAAGTCTATTTTGAGAGTTAATTGGCCAACAAATGAATGAAAGGAACATAGGATTAAGAGTAGGCCCATTGAGCCTGCTCTGCCATTTTATAAGATCATTGTTGATCTGGTTGTGGCCTCAAATCCACTTTCCTATCAGTCATCATATCCTTGACTATCTTGTCTATCTAATTCAGCCTTGAATAAATTCAATGACCCCCTGCCTCCACTGTTTTCTATGGAAGGGAATTCTAAAATCTAACAACCCTGAGGAAAAAAATCTCTCCTCATCAGTCTTAAAACGGAGACAACTTATTGTCGGACTCTGTCCCCTAGTTCTAGTCTTGCCACAAAAGGAAATATCTTCCTTGTACCTAACTCAATATGTTTCTCCAAGATATATGTTTCAATAATATTGCCTCTCATTTTTCTGAACTCCAGTCGGTGTTAGCCCAATCTGTTCAATCTTTTCTCATAATATAAAACCCTTCATCCTCAGAATGAGTTGAGAATAATTCTGAAAAATGTGTTTTAAAAGAATGCTGAGAAATTTGGACCCCAGGAAACTTCAGTATATAGGCAGTCCCACTTCTGTAAAGACTGGGGGGCAACTTTCCAATCCTGCCGCACTAATTCTTCAGCACAGTGGGCCAGGAGAATGCACGCTGGCCGATTGGCTGGATTCATGCATGCCTTCCCGACATGCACAGATCTGCCAGTGCTGGACACTCAGTGCCATCGGAACTGCACTAGAAACCGGCTGGAACAGCAAGTAAGTTATTTTAATATATTTTACATTTCTTTTTAATGTAATTAGCAAGCCCAGGACTGAAGTCTCCAGACCCACTAGCATCTCCCATCCTATCAGAAATATTTCACTTCAGTGGGGTTCAGACTAGTTACCCACTTTCAGGGAATGAGCGGAACGACACTGCTGGAGTGGAGTGAGGGAGGGGGGAACAGCAACTGGGGCAACCCAGGGGCTCAGGCAGCTGTGGGGGTAGTGCACCCTGGGCATGGAAACCTTGTAAGAAGTTCTTACAACACCAGGTTAAAGTCCAACAGGTTTATTTGGTAGCAAACATCACCAGCTTTCGGAGCGCTGCTCCTTCGTCAGGTGAGTGGAAATTCTTTTCACAAACAAGACATATAAAGACACAAACTCAATTTACAGAATAATGATTGGAATGCAAGTTTTTACAGCTAATCAAATCTTAAAAAAGGTACAGAAAATGCGAGTGGAGAGAGCATTAAGCATAGGTTATAGAGATGTGTATTATCTCTAGACAGGACAGTTAGTGAGATTTTGCAAGTTCAGGCAAGTTGTAGGGATTACAGATAGTGTGACATGAACATTAAGATCCTGGTTGAGGCCATCCTCATGTGTGTGGAACTCAGCCATTAGTTTCTGCTCAGCGACTCTGCGCTGTCATGTGTTGTGAAGCTGCCTTGGAGAATGCTTATCCGAAGATCAGAGGCTGAATGCCCATGACTGCTGAAGTGTTTCCCAAAAGGAAGAGAACAGTCTTGCCTGGTGATTGTCGAGCGATGTTCATTCATCCATTGTCGTAGTATCTGCATGGTCTCCCCAACGTACCATGCCTGCAGCATATTAGGTAGACAACGTTGGCTCAGTTGCAAGAGTATGAACTGTATATCTGGTGGATGGTGTTCTCATGTGAGATGCTGGCATCGATGATCCCGCACATCTTGCAGAGGTTGCTGTGGCAGGGTTGTGTGGTGTTGTGGTCACCTGTTCTCCTGAAGGCTGGGTAGTTTGCTGCGAACAATGCTCTGTTTGAGGTTGTGCAGTTGTTTGTAGGGGGTATGGGGATGGCCTTGATGAGATGTTCACCTTCAATGACATGTTGAAGGCTCCGAAGGAGATGTCATAGCTTCTCCGCTACAGGAGGTACTGGACGATGGGTACTCTGTCCACTGCATCCTGTGTTTGTCTTCTGAGGTCGTCGGTGTGGTTTTTTGCTGTGGCATGTTGGAATTGTTGATCGATGAGTCGAGTGCCATATCTTGTCCTTATGAGGGCATCTTTCAGCATCTGAAGGTGTCTGTTATGATCCTCCTCATCTGAGCAGATCCTAAGAATATGAACGCTTGCACATAGGGGATAGCTTTTTTAAACGTGTTTAAGGTGGAAGCTAGAGAAGTGGAGCATTGTGAGGTTATCCATGGACTTGCGGTACAGTGAGATGCTGAGGTGACCAAGAACAAAGAACAAAGAGCAACACAGCACGGGAAACAGGCCCTTCGGCCCAACGAGCCCGCGCCGCCGTCCTAACGTCTTAATGACATATCCATGCCTTTAGGCTATGCCTATTGTGGAAGATTCCCATATAGGGACAATTTGTTACCCAATCAGCCTAAGAGCACATTTTTGGGATGTGGGAGGAAACCGGAGCACCCGGAGAAAACCCACGCAACCACAGGGAGAACGCGCAAACTCCCGCAGACACAGGCCCAAATCTATGTGTCTGCACAGCAACAGCGACAGTCTCTGAGCTGTCATGTTGCCCATCTGATGGTCCAGTTTAAGCATACACTAATGACTTGAAGCACTAGGCCACTCCTGAAGCAACATCCAAGAGCAGCCCTCGCATGACCTGCCAAATGCATGCACCTTGTTGGTCAACAAGGTGGACCGAATTGCCTGTGGAAACAAATAAGATATTTAGACAGTCCTGCTTTATCCCTCTATCTGCAGACCGCTCATGTGGCTGTCCAAGAGACCCTTAAACAACCCTAGCGTGCCTGCTCCCACCACCTTACTCGGCAGTGCATTCCACACCCCACTACCCTTTGTGTGAAAAACTGGCCTCTAATATTCGTCTTATACATAGCCCCCCTCACCCTGAGCCCGTGACCCCTCGTTCTATCCATTTCTAATGGTGGAAAAAAGCTTACCACCATTTACTCTATCTATACCCCTCATAATCTTATATACCTCTAATAGATCCCCTCTCAGCCGAAGTCTTTCAAGGGAAAACAACCCCAGAGTGTTCAATCTTTCCTCGTGAGACAGCCCTTCCATACCAGGCAGCATCCTGGTAAATCTCCTCTGCACTCTCTCCAAGGTCTCCACATCCTTCCGGTAGTACAGTGACCAGAACTGGACGCAGTACTCCAAGTGAGGCCTAACCAACATTCTATACACTTGCAACATCAGACTCCTACTCTTGTATTCTTTACCCCTTCCTATGAAGGCTAACATACCATACGCTTTCTTTATCACATTCTCCACCTGTAATGACACCTTCAGAGACTTGTGAACCTGCACCCCCAGGTCTCTCTGCGTCTCTCTACTCCGGATAGTTTTACCTTTTATCCTATAACTCCCCTCTACATTATTCCGGCCAAAATGCATCACCTCGCATTTATCCGGATTAAATTCCATTTGCCATCTATCCGCCCAATCTACCAGCCTATCAATGTCCTGTTGTATTGCCCGGCACTGCTCCTCAGTCCCCGCCAATCCAAGTATCTTAGTGTCATCAGCAAATTTGCTGATCACACCACCTACCCCCTCTTCCAAGTCATTTATATAAATCACAAATAGAAGAGGTCCTAGTACTGAGCCCTGTGACACACCACTAGTGACTGACCTCCAGTTGGAAAAAGAGCCTTCCACTACTACCCGCTGTCTCCTCCTCCCAAGCCAGTTCTCAACCCATCTACATACCTGGCCCTGTATCCCATGCGCCTTAACCTTTTCTATCAGCCTACCACGAGGAACCTTGTCAAACGCCTTACTGAAATCCATGTAGACGACATCAACGGCTTGTCCTTCATCAACCGTTTTTGTCACATCTTCAAAAAATTCCACTAGATTCGTAAGGACGTAAGACCGTCCTTAATGGAGATGCCCTGCCACAACCATCTCTCCAAGGCATGCCAGATCATCGACACAGATACCATCATTGCACATGAGAGCACCATCCACCAGGTACACAGTACATACTCTTGCAACTGACCATATCTACGTGATACGCTGCAGGAAGAGATGTCCTGAGGCATGGTACATTGGGGAGACTATGCAGACGCTACGACAATGGATAAATGAACATCGCTCGACAATCACCAGGCAAGAATGTTCTCTTCCTGTTGGGGAACATTTCAGTGGTTATGGGCACCTGGCCTCTGATGTTCGGGTAAGTGTTCTCCAAGGTAGCCTTTACAACACACGACAGTGCAGAATCGCTGAGCAGAGACTGATAGCCAAGTTCCGCACACGAGGACAACCTCAACTGGGATCTTGGGTTCATGTTACACTATCTGTAATCTCCATGCCTTGCCTGGACTTGCAAAATCTCAGTAACTGTCCTGTCTGGAGACAATAAGACAATACACAGCTCTTTAACCTGTGCTTAATGCTCTCTCCGCTCATATTTTCTGTATCTTTAAGACTCGATTAGCTATAAAGACCCGCATTCCAACCATTATTCCATAAATTGAGTTTGTGTTTTATCTGCCCTGTTTGTGAAAAGAACTCCCACTCACCTGACAAAGGAGCAGTGTTCCGAAAGCTTGTGGCATTTGCTACCAAATAAACCTCTTGGATTTTAGCCTGGTATTGTGAGACTTTATATATTTACCTCAGTCCAACACCAGCATATCCACATCATGGGAACCTTGACAGTATCAGTCTGTGCCCCGGCACTGCCCAAGAGGCAAAGTGTCCATGCCCAAAGGGCACATTGGCACTGTTCACCAGTGATGGGGCAGTACCAAGAGGCTTAGGGGTAATCAAGCGGGGGGGAGGGGGGTTTTGCTGCCACTCTGCATGGGATTGGTCAGGATAGCGAGAGATCAGAGGCCAGGATGTGCTGGGGGGTGGGGCAAGTGGCAATTAGGGGGCATCTGCTGAGGTGGGCAAGTGGGGAAATCGTTACTGCTGGGAGGGGGTAACAGAGATCGGTGCGCTCTGTGTCAGTGCAGGGAGGTCAGGGCTAGCTCATGAATTGGTGAGGAGGCTGCGATCAGGCCATTTGGGGTTTTGCCTGGGGGGGTGGGGGGAGGAGGGGGGAGAGGACCTCTGTGAGGGTCCTGGGCCAGCCAGCGATTGAGCTGACCAGCAAAAATGGGAAGCTGACAGCTCGGGGCCACTGTAAATAGGCCCTGCCCCTTGAAACTTAATGAGATTCACGATTGTGGCCTCTGCATTGCACAGAATGTGGGACATTCTAGTATGAATTCCCTGTCTTTCTGTAAATTCAGCACTTAGAAACTTTTTGGGAGAATTGCAGCCTGTGTGATCTTTACTGTAGCAGTTGGAGACAGCAAGTTGTGTACTGAAGTCCCATTCAAGTAACTTGGGCACAAGATGTAGACTGACAGTTAGTAACTATTAAGGAAGAGATGCCCATGCCACCTTTCAGTGAAATATTAAATTCAGGACTCAGCTGTTCTGTCTGCAAAAGTTCCCATGGCACTATTTTGATAAAGATACATTGTTTCAGTAAAATAAAAGCAAATTACTGTGGACGCTGGGATCTGAAACAAAATCAGAAAATGCTAAAAATCTCAGCAGGTCTAACAGTATCTGTGGAAGGAGAACAGAGTCAGCATTTCGAATCTGGATGGCTCTACAAATGCACAATAGGAAACATCCTTTCCAGATGTATCACAGCTTGGTATGACTCCTGCTCTAACCAAGACCACAAGAAACTACAAAGGGTTATAAACATCATGCAAACCAGCCTCTTATCCATTGACTTTGTCTACATTTCCTGCTGCCTCAAAAAAGCAGCCAACATAATCAAGGACCTCTCGCATCCCTGATACAGTGTCTGTCACCTTCGTCTATCAGGAAAATACAAAGGTTTCATATCACACACCAACCAACTCAAGAACAATTTCTTCCTTGCTGCCATCAGATTTTTGAATGGACCTACTATATATTAAGTGATATTTCTCTTCACCCTATGACAGCAGCATTATATTCTCGCCTTTCTTTCCTCTCTATGCATTCCATGAATGGTATATCGTGTTTGCAAAGCATGGAACAAAGAACAAAGAACAAAGAACAAAACAGCACGAGAAACAGGCCCTTCGGCCCAATGAGCCCGTGCCGCCACCCCGATGTTCCCATCTCTACCCGCGATCCCTGTCCATGTTTATAGATCTATGGATTAAAAATCAAATTTGAGACAATTTAGGGAGAATTTGTTTTGCCAATTAGCTTAAGAGCACATCTTTGGTATGTGGGAGGAAACCGGAGCGCCCGGAGAAAACCCACGCAAGCATGGGGAGAATGTGCAAACTCCCACAGACACAGGCCCAAATCCATGTATCTGCACAGCACAGCGATAGTCACTGAGCTGTCGTGTTGCCATCAAATGGTCCAGGTCAAGCGTACACTAACGACGTGAAGCACTAGGATACTCTCGAAAAAAAATCCAAGAGCAGCCCTCTCACGACCCATCGCGTGTATGCCCCTCGTTAGACAACAAAGTGGACCAAAGCACCTGTAGGATAAAAACAAGTCCATCAATATCATCATCTATTTACACACTTCCCAGGGACTCCCAAGGCTCATGATCCCTAGTTTAAATCAGTTTTCTATACCCCTCCATTCCCATTCTGTTCATGTGCCCATCTAAGTATTTCTTAAATAACTCCAGAGTACCTGCCTCCACCACTATACTTGGCAGAGCATTCCATACCCCCACCACCTCTGTGTGAAAAAACTCTCTCTAGCATCCAAATTATACCTTACCCCCCTCACTCTAAGCCCGTGACCCCTCGTGCTATTTGAGTCTATCCTAGGAAAAAGCTTAACCCTGTTTATCTATCCCCTTCATAATCTTGTACACTTCTATTAGATCTCCTCTAAGTCTACGTCTTTCTAAGGAAAACAGTCCCAATTTGCCTAATCTCTCCTCGTAACTCAGACCTTCCATACCAGGCAGCATCCTGGTAAACCTCCTCTGCACTCTCTCCAGTCTCCACGTCCTTTCGGTAGTAAGGTGACCAGAACTGGACGCAGTATTCCAAATGATGTCTAACCAGCGTTTTATACAACTGCAACATTAAAGGCCAGCTCTTGTACTCTATACCCCTTCCTATAAAGGCTAGAACCAATGGAAGAAACAATATTTTCCATTGTATCCCAATACATGTGACAATAATAAATCAAATCAAGAAGTCATAATTTAAGGATAAGGGCTTGGTTGTTCAGCTGCTTCTTTTCAGAGCTCTTCTGTTTTCAATATAATTCTGAGTCTGAACTTGGTTCTATTGTCATAATTGCAAATTAATTTTGTTAATGTCCTCAGAGAGCTGGATAGGATCTGGAGGATGAAACTTTACGCTGAATGCAGACTGGCACAAAACAATTCAGGTTTGCTTTGTAATCTCCTTTGTTGAGTCAAATCAGTTCTTTTGAACTTCAGAGTCCTGAATGTCAAATTGAAGCAATCTTTGCAGAAAGTTGAGCTGCTTACAGATTTTGTCAAAGATAACCAGTCCCTTAGCATATTTTCTCAATTTCATGTGTGTGTTCAGGACAATCCAGAGGGGTCAGTTTACCCAAGTCCCCTTTATTAACTGACCTTAGTTCCGCTGTCAGTGAATCTAACTCCACTTTCTGTTGCAAAATAATATGCACAAAATTCTCTCTAACCTCAAATTTTTAGTTGCGGATTATGATTTTCTTCTTTATCTGCAGCCTTGGTCTGCATTAGTGGATTGTCAATTACAACACAACTCTCAATTCTGAAACCGTTACATAGTCTTTTTATTCCTCACCACCTTGGAAAATATAAATTTATATTTAATTTATGCTCAATTAATTTCAACAACTTCAACAACTGCAATTTACGCTCAGTTAATTTCAACAACTTCAACAACTGAGGAACAGGCTTTAGATCAATCTATTTTTCTTCCATTTCTCTTTGCATATGCTCATTTTCCTTATTTGCATCATTGTCGAATAACTTGTTCTCCTTCTTTGCCTTCACCACTTTTACACTGCCCTCATTTGTCTCTATTTGCATCTTCATTAACTGAGATTTGTCACTAACAACCAGCCCTTCATAGTGTTTGATCAAGATTTTCTGCTGCATCTCAGACTGAGCAAGTGTTAACTTCAACTTCTGAACTTGTGCCAATTTGGTGGATTAAACCTATACGAATATTGCTCAATTTGAATAGAATTTTCTACATTTGCATCATGCACAATTACTTTAGTACTTTCCTGTTTGTTCCCACATATAGCTTTATATGATTGCAACAACTCTTTCCAATCATTTTGATTTTCCTCTGGAAGGTAACTCAGTAAATTGTCCCAAATTTTGATTACTTCATCATTGTTCAATTTAATTAGAGAATTATCAAATTCGTATTCATCTGAACATAAGAACTAAAGTGGGTAGGTAGGTCATCTGACTCCTCGAGCCTGCTCCATCATTCAATAAGGTCATGGCTGATCTTTTTGTGGACTGCTTATCCATCTATTCATCATAACCCTTAATTCCTTTACTTTTCAAAAATATATCTATATTTGCCTTAAAAACATTCAACAAGGCAGTCTCAACTGCTTCACTGGATTTGTTTCTTTACTCTGAATTGTAACAATGAACACATCCTTCTTTTACTTTCCTTTCTTATCAAAATACTATTTGAACATATTAACATGGCACACTCAATGAATCTTCCTCATATCTGGCAACCTTATCAAATAATTCACCTCATCTCAATTAGCTGTTTTGATTTGATAAAGCCCGCTAAACCTTACTTTTAATGGTTCACCTCCTACTGTCAATAGTTCAAATATTTTCTCCCCATTAACAAAACTTTGATTCTTATCTATTTCTTTTTTCATCACATGCTGTGCCACTGTCTAGCCAACTCACCTGCTCTATTCAATCTTTCTCTAAAATTTCACATAGTCCAATAATGTAGTCTCAGAATGCTGACTCACCAATGTCTCCTTGATCATTCTTAAGTGGTCCTCTTTTCTTGTAGCCAAAAATTAATTCAGAGGGACTGAAT
This sequence comes from Sphyrna mokarran, assembly GCA_024679065.1. Classification (NCBI taxonomy): domain Eukaryota; kingdom Metazoa; phylum Chordata; class Chondrichthyes; order Carcharhiniformes; family Carcharhinidae; genus Sphyrna; species Sphyrna mokarran. The sequence goes on along the minus strand of JAGIQG010000007.1, from coordinate 16,771,611 downwards.
TTTTTTGATTCATTAGATTCATCATTAATTGCAAAAAGTACAAATGAAATTCCTATATCCCAATCCTCTGGATATTGCTGACTATAGGCCATCAATATGGTCCTGTAAGTTCATAAGATATGGGAACAGAATTAGGCTATTCAGCCCATCGAGCCTATTCTGCCATTCGATCATGGCTAACATTTTCCTCATTCCCATTTTCCTGTCTTCTCCCTATAATCCTTCAACCCATTATCAATTAAAAATCTGTTTAATTCCTCCTTAAAATTTACTCACTCCCAGCATCCACAGCACTTTAGGATAGTGAATTCCACAGATTCACAACCCTTTGGGGGAAATAGTTTTTCCTCAATTCTGTTTTAAGTTTGCTATCCCTTATTTTAAGACCTCTCATCCAGAATGCCCCACAAGAGGAAGCATCTGCTCTGTGACTACTTTAGCCATACTTTTTATCAGTTTGTATACCTCAATTTGATTTCTATTCATTCTTCTAAATTCCAGAGAGTATAGGTCTAAACTGTTTAATCTTTCTTCATATGACAAACCTCTCATCTCTGAAATCATTTAGTGAACCTCCTCTAAACTGTCTCCAATGCCACTATATCTTTCCTCAAGTAAGGGGACGAAAACTGTGCGCAATACTCCAGGTACAGTCTCACAAATGCCTTGTATAGTTGCAACAATATTTTCTTACCTTTAAATTCGATTCCTTTAGCTACAAATGCCAACATTCAATTCGCTTTCTTTATTATCTGCTGTATCTGCATGCTACTTGTCTGTGACTCATGAATGAGGACACCCAGATACCTCTGCACTGGAGCACCACAAAGGCTCTTTTGATTCAGATAATAAGTTGCCTTTCCATTTCTCTGACCAAAATGCATGACCTCACACTTATTCACGTTAAACTCCATCTATCACATTTTGGCCAACTCTCCTAACTATATTTCATTTATAAGACTCTTATTCCCTCATTGCAACTTACTGTCCTGCTTATTTTTGTGTGTCATTTTCTGTCTCTCTATCAAAGTCGTTGACATAGATTGTAAATAGTTGGGGCCCAAGAACTGAATTCTGTGGCACCCCACTAATTACTTTCTGCCATCTGGGAAAAAAAATCATCCTGACTCTCTGTCTTTTGTCCAACAGACAATCACCTATCCAGGCTAATAAATTATTCCTAACTCTATGTTATCTAAGTTTGTGAATTAACCTTTCATGCAGCACCTTCAAACACCTTTGTGAATCTGTGGAATTCACTATCCTAAAGTGCTGTGGATGCTGGGAGTGAGTAAATTTTAAGGAGGAATTAAACAGATTTTTAATTGATAATGGGTTGAAGGATTGTAGGGAGAAGACAGGAAAATAGGAATGAAGAAAATGTTAGCCATGATCGAATGGCAGAGTAGGCTCGATGGGCTAAATGGCCTAATTCTGTATTCCAGATATACTACATTTTCAGGATCCCCATTATTCACTTTGCTTGTTACAACTTGGAAAAACTCTAGCAAGTCAGTGAAACATGATCTGTTCTTCATAAAACCATGTTCACTCTGATAGATCACATTTTGACTTTCTAAATGTCCTGATATTGCTTCCTTGATAATTGATTCTAACATTTCCCCAATAACAAATGTTAAATTTCCTGAAATTTCCCATATTTTGTCTCCCTCCCTTTTTGAATAAGGGTGTTACTTTAGCATTTTTTGAATCCACTGGAATCTTCCCTATGTTCAGGGAATTTTGAAATATTATAACCACTGAATTCACTATCTCTGTTGTCACTTCCTTTAATATCTTAGGATGTAGACCATCAGGCCTGGAAGACTTGTCTGTCCTCAATTTCAATACTTTGCTGAGTACCTTTTCCCTATTGATGTTGATTGTTCTAAGTTCATAGAATCATAAAATCATAGAACCCTTTGGTACAGAAAGAGGCCATTCAGCCCAACGAGTCTGCACCGATCAAAATCCCACCCACACCCTACACCTATATCTCACATATTTACCCACTAATCCTTCTAACAATGCATCTCAGGACATTAAGGGAATTCTTAGCATGGCCAGTTAACTTAACCTGTACATCTTTACACTGTGGGAAGAAACTGGAACATCCGGAGGAAACCCACGCAGACACGATAATGTGCAAACTCTACACAGACACTGACCCAAACTGGGAATCAAGCCCAGGTCCCTGGAGCTGTAAAACAGCAGTGCTAACCATTGTGCTACGTGCTGCCCAAGTTCTGCCCGTTCAATAACCTTTGACTTGCCCATTCCTACAGAAATGGGGCTGGTGTCCTGCACCATGAAAAGTGGGGCAAAGTCTTGATTTAGTAACTTTGTCATTTCAATATTCCCCACTATTAACTGTCTGGGTTCATCTTCCAAGGGACCAACATTCAGCTTTGTGACTCTCTTCCCTTTTATATATTAAGTGAAGCTTTTGCTACCCTTTATGATAATTTGGGCTGGTCTTTTTTTGTAATTTACCTTAACTCTTTATTACTTTATCCCCTTATGTTTGAAAGATTCCCAATCTTAAAGCTTGCTACTGGCATTTGCAATATGATATACATTAGATTTTGTCTTTATGTTATCTTTGGCCTCCTTGTTTAGCCATGGATGTTTTTTACCCCCATTACATCTTTCTCCCTCACTGGAATATATTTCCCAGTTATGAGGAATTGAGTATTTCCTTAAACAACTGCCACTGCACATCGCTGTCTTACCTTTTAGCCCTCCTGCCCTCTCTATTTGGGCCAAATCTATCCTCATACCTATGTAATTTTCTTTATTTAATTCCAGAATGCTAGTTTGGGACTCCACTTTCTATCATAGTATGATAGAATTCAAAATTCTATGGTCACTGCTTCCTAGAAGATCCCTAACTATAAGGTCACCAATAAATCACTCCTCATTACGTAACACCAGTTCCTGAATACCTTCTCCTTGGTTGATTTCATAACATACTGTTCCAAGAAACAACCTCTAATACATTCAATGAACTCTGCCTCCAGCTAACCTTGCCAATTTGATTCTTCCAATCTTTTTGCATATTAAAATCACCCGTGATCATTTCTGTACTTATCTTGCAAGCTCCCAGTATTTCCTGATTTTGTTCTATGCCCTATTGTGGGATACTGCTTAGAGACCTCTAAGTTACTCCAACCAAGTATTTCTTCCCTTTGCTATTTCCTATTTCTACCAGATTGATTCCACATTTTGATCTCCTGTGCTTATGTCATTTTTTTCATTACAACACTGATCTCTTTCTTCACCAGCAAAGCTATACCAGTTACTTTTCCTTTCAGTCCATCTTTCTGAAATGCTGAGTACCCTTGGATATTTAATTCTCAGACTTGGTCTCCTTGTAGCCATGTCTCAGTAATCACCCCCAAATCATAAACCAACATCAACTAGCTTTGACAAAGGGTCATCTGAACTCAAAATGTCAGCTCTTTTCTCTCTTTGCAGATGCTTCCAGACCTGAGATTTTTCAGCATTTTCTCTTTTGGTTTCAGATTGCAGCATCTGCAGCAATTTGCTTTTAGCCACCAATTCATACCTCTTTGTTTCTATTTGTGCCATTAACTCATTAATTTTGTCCCAAATGCTTCATGTATTTAGATACAAAGTTTTTAAACTTTGTCCTCCTGGTAAATTTCCCTAGTCTTTTATAATTCCTTTGTGCATAAAGACATTCACCTATTCTGTCCTTCACCTTTATTGTCTGGTAACCATCCGCCACATTACTAATCTGCACTCTTACCTCCTCCTCTAATTTGGGTTTTCTAATATCCCCAACAACTCAATGTTCACTCACACCCCCATTCAGTCTTTAAAGTTTAATGCCACTGTTCTAATGCTCCCTGCAATTATGGATGATACACAATTGATTTAAATTGCTTCACTCCTAAGCTGTCCACAACCTCCTTGAATAACATGTAAAATTTGATCCTTGATCTAATTGGATTTCTGGTTGTCTACAATTCTTTTAGCTGAAATGTTACATAATGAAAGGGTGTTTGGAAATCTAGTAATGTGAGGTTTGTATATCTTTGAGAAGTTTTTTTAAAATCATGACCATAGCCTTGGGTGATGTCATAGTGCAAGGAGAAAAAAAGCTTTGTTTTGGTCAGATGACAAGGATTGTTTTTAGTTTTGTTTTGGCTGCAATGTTAGAAGCATAGCTGAAAAAAAGTCTTTCTTTTCGGTTTTGCTTCAAAAGTTTTACCAGTTAACTGAAAGGAAAGCTTGCTATCCTGCTGCAGTAAAGAATCAATGTTTTTGGTGTTTTAGGGAGCTGATGATTACAAGCTGCTCTGAGTATAAGATCATTTGAAACCAGCATTCAAGCCAGGGAACTGGATTCTCGTATTATGAGAGCTTTACCCTGTGCAATCTTAAATCTGTTTGAAGGATTTTGCTTTTTGGATGTTGGTTTTGATTGGAATATCTGATATATATATTGGTTCAGTGTTATACATTATTGTGATTGTTTTATTTCTGCTTGCAGTTGATAAAAATTCTTGTTAATTTTCTTACTATACATGTTGACTACATTCTTAAATAAATTTTGTTTGATAAAAATTCCCTGGCGGGTCACTTGAATCATACCTAAAGTGAAACACCTCATGCTTATCCCAGCCAAATTCAAGATGTAAAACGTATGATTCAGGCTGACTTCGCAAAACACTTTGGAGTTTCTGACCTGAACCACAACAGTAAACACAGCCATTATGGTCAACAAATAACGATTTCCACTTTTTGTTTTAGGGAAGGAACCCACACAATCAATTAGGATCCTAGTACAAAGGTTCCTCAAATGCCAGAATGAGTATTAGGTGTTCTGGTTTGATTGCCAGTTGAGATTTTCCTATTACCTTACATTTGTAACATATACAGCAAAATTCTACAACATTTTTATGCAATCCAGGCCAATAAATTGTTTTGTATTTTCACCTGAGTTTTGCTTACTCCTAAATGACCTCCAACTGGCACCTCATGCGCTAACCACAATATTCCTTCCTATAACCTACCGGTAATATAACTTGATGAATCACCGCACATTTTTCACCTGTCTAAAGATGTAAAGGTCTTTATTTCCTCATTCAGATATTAGCCAATATTTTACTATCCACCCGCCATAGCAGGCAAATGGTGGACCATTGACCTTGGGTGGGATTTTACAGTTTTGGGATGAGCAAGGCCAAAAAATCCCACCAATGTTTCTAATATAATAACACTCTGGTATACACTCCTTCTTCTGTGTCTGCTTTCTGATAGAACTGCTCTATCCCTACATCATTCTGTTGCAGTTCTGCCAGCTTTCCTGAATTAAAGATATCCATTTCATCCTATTCTTGCTCTTTATCAACCATCTGGGAAAAAATTGTTTCTGATAACTGAACCTCGGCATTCTTATCTTTACTCCTTGATTTCCCCTCTTCCTATCTCAATTTTTGTTGGGAATCAGCCCAGCATACTCTTCCCACAACACTCAGTTGTTTGATTTTCACTGACTTTTCAACCACAGTAGGCATCACTTCCACCTATTTGTTACCCAGGGTAAACTGAATCTCTGAAAAAGGTAATTTTACTATTATTTTTACTACAATTCATCACTTTTCATTGGAATCTCTAACCTTAGCTTACACAATGAAACAGTAATCTTTTTACCATTAATTTCACATATTCCACCTTTCCTGGAAATACTCATTCATTATTACTGATTGACTTGATTCTGCATCCCTTAAGATCTTAAATCTTTACCTATCTTTCTCTTTGTTTTGCATTTAATTGCAATTCAAACTGTTTAAATACTTTTCGTGTTGTGGCTGTTTCATTTATAATTGAATTCTAGCCAGTTCCAATGATTCAATCTGTGTTTCTGGTAAATTGAAATGCTGAGCTATCAAATTATCTCTGCCAAAATGATCTCTGCCTTTCTCTCCCCTTCAGTTACAGTCAGTTGCAGCTTGTTCACCAAATCCAAAAGCTTTGTTTTAACCACCCTCTGTAAATCACTCTGAGTCATCTCTTCCACATCCAGGTAATCTTTTGTCACTGAAAAAGCATTTTGTTTCCACAAGGTACTCCCTATTTAAATTAACGGAATGCAACACTTGCAAAAGAAAACTCACCAGTTCCTCAACAGCTTTTAATCCTGGAAGAAAGCCCAATAGTTGTTAGGGTAATTCAAAGCTAATGATTAAACATCAAGTGATCAGGGAGGTGACTCTTGTCACCAGTCAGCCTCTGATTTGTTGTGGTAGTTTGAATGTCAGACTGTACAGAGGAACTTCATTGTGGCTGCCAACAGAGTAACAGGCACTCATCAACACGAGGCTGCATGGCTGCACACCAAGTGCATGGTAAGAGGATGGTATCAGTTAGACTCCACACTTTCCTGTTGACATTTGGTTCTCATGTTTCTGCAGCCTATGGCACCCCGCACCACTGAAAAATCCTACCATCCTAGAAAAACCACATTCTTGCCCCTTCTGCTTTTCTCTGGCTTCAGAGAAAACAGTCCTCTCTCCTTGTGTACACAACCTCTGTTATCTCATTAGTGCAATGATACATGGCAAACTGTAAGATGCTGCCAATATTGTTGGCTTCAGTCTAGTAGAATTCTGAGACACAAATCAAAGGACACTGAGATCAAAGCGGCCATGCACAGAGTCATCCTTCCACTGCTCTGTTGCTATAGACTCATCTGGAGTAGCAGTGCCAGAGAGTTGAATGATCATATTCTTTTAAATTATAGCTATCTCAGACACTGCCCCTGTCTGTGGTGGAGGAAGCAGAAACATGTAATATCATGGTTGAATACATATTCTATTGAGTGTTTTGTTCCATTTCCTCTGCTCGTGGCTTCCCCTCACTGCAGTCTGTGCTCATTTCTCTGGTTGTGCTGCACCCTGAGAGGGACTGCAACTATAGGTCCCATGAGTCACAGCAGGCTTTCTGCCACTAAGCCTTCAACCTTCATTGAGCTCATTAGAAACTTACAACACCAATTTATTTGACTCTTAACAAATTTTCAACTCCTTCAACATTATAAATAAACCCACTATTTCTGCAAAACTGGAAGAATGACTAAAGCATCTCATTTCAGAATTCTATGATAATATTTTTAAATGGGGCTAATGAGGTCAGAGATGCAGGAAGGGTCCCTCCTACAGCTAATGCATGTTTAAAGTTGAGCCAGATTGTTCACAACATTGACATCTGGTTAACTTTGAGCTCAGCTTTCAAGTTAATATGCTCTCCATCAGAAATAGCTGATTTCCATCTAAAATAACCCATGCTTGTTCTTATTCTCGCATATCTGCTGATAAAAAAAAACTGTCATGCCTCTGTTAGTTCTAAAACTAAAATTATTGATTGTTCTCATCTTCCATAAAACCAGCTTTGACAAAAGGTCATCTGGACTCAAAACATCAGCTCTTTTTTCTCCTTATAGATTCTGCCAAATCTGCTGAGATTTTCCAGCATTTTCTTTTTTGATTCTATAAAACATTATTGATTTCATCTAAAGTACTACTCTCTGTATGTTACCCTTACAGTTACACACTGACCTATTCTTGCTGACCTGCATTAGTTTCTGAGATTCTAAAGATCCAAAATTCTCATCCCTGGATTAAAATCTTCCAATGGCACAGTCCTCCATATCCCTGTGACTTTCTCCAGTGTTTCAATTGCCACCCCATTCACAATCCCCTTTCCCAAACATCAAGTTCTGTAACTTTAATGCATTCCTCTTTCTTTCACCACAGCTAACCTCTCTTATCCCACTTATTGATGATCACATTGTTAGTTGTCCAGATATCACTTAATTATAGGCCGGTAAGTTTGATGTCAGTGGTAGGGAAGCTATTGGAGGGGATTCTTAGATGTAATAGGATGTATAGGCACTTAGAGCATTGCGATCTGATTAGGGATACGCAGCATGGATTTGTTAAGGGGAGGTCGTGCCTCACAAATCTGGTAGAATTTTTTGAGGAGATGATGAAAAAGGTGGACAAAGGGCGAGCTGTTAATGTCGCCTATATGGATTTTAGTAAGGCGTTTGACAAAATCCCTCATGGGAGGTTAGTTGAGAAGGTCAAGGCTAATGGGATACAAGGACAGGTAGCTAGATGGATAAGTAACTGGCTTGGTAATAGGAGACAGAGAGTAATAGTGGAAGCGTGTTTTTCTAGCTGGAGGTCGGTCACTAGTAGTGTGCCACAGGGCTCGGTACTGGGACCCCTTCTATTTGTAATATATATAAATGACTTGGAAGAGGGAGTAAGTGGAGTGATCAGCAAGTTTGCAGACGATATAAAGGTGGCTGGACTTGCAGCTAGTGAGGAGCATTGTCAGGCGATACAGCAGGACATAGATAGGCTGGGCAGATAGATGGCAGATGGAATTCAATCCTGATAAATGTGAGGTGATGCATTTCGGGAGAAAGAATGTAATGGGGAGGTATATGATAAATGGTACACCTATTAAGAGTATAGAAACGCAGAGGGACCTGGGGGTGCAGGTGCACAAGTCTCTGAAGGTGGCAGAGCAAGTGGAGAAGGTTGTGAAGAAAGCATATTGTATGTTAGCCTTTATAGGAAGGGGTATAGAGTACAAGAGCTGGCCTTTAATGTTGCAGTTGTATAAAACGCTGGTTAGACCTCATTTGGAATACTGTGTCCAGTTCTGGTCGCCTTATTACCAGAAGGACGTGGAGAGTCTGGAGAGAGTGCAGAGGAGGTTTACCAGGATGCTGCCTGGTAGGGAAGGTCTGAGTTACGAGGAGAGGTTAGGCAAATTGGGACTGTTTTCCTTAGAAAGACATAGACTTAGAGGAGATCTAATAGAGGTGTACAAGATTATGAGGGGTATAGGTAGAGTAAACAGGGTTAAGCTTTTTCCTAGGATGGACTCGAATAGCACAAGGGGTCACGGGCTTAGGGTGAGGGGGGTAAGGTATAATTTGGATGCTAGAGGGAGTTTTTTCACACAGAGGGTGGTGGGGTATGGAATGCGCTGCCAAGTAAAGTGGTGGAGGCAGGTACTCTGGAGTTATTTAAGAAATACTTAGATGGGCACATGAACAGAATGGGAATGGAGGGGTATAGAAAACTGATTTAAACTAGGGATCATGAGCCTTGGGAGTCCCTGGGAAGTGTGTAAATAGATGATGATATTGATGTACTTGTTCTTATCCTACAGGTGCTTTGGTCCACCTTGTTGTCTAACAAGGGGCATACACGCGATGGGTCATGAGAGGATTGCTCTTGGGTCTTTTTTGAGAGTATCCTACTGCTTCACATCGTTCGTGTATGCTTGACCTGGACCATCTGATGGGCAACACGACAGCACAGTGACTATAGCTGTGCTGTGCAGATACATGGATTTGGGCCTGTGTCTGTGGGAGTTTGCGCATTCTCCCCGTGCTTGCGTGGGTTTTCTCCGGGTGCTCCGGATTCCTCCCACATCCCAAAGATGTGCTCTTAACCTAATTGGCAAAACAAATTCTCCCTAAATTGTCTCAAATTTGGTTTTAATCCATAGATCTATAAACATAGACAGGGATCGCGGGTAGAGGTGGGATCATCGGGGTGGCAGCGCGGGCTCGTTGGGCCGAAGGGCCTGTTTCCCGTGCTGTTTTGTTCTTTGTTCTTTGTTCTTTTGCAATTCTTTTCCTAAACACTTCCAGTATCATCCTCTCCTCCATTAAGGACATCCATTTTCACCCAGTCTTGGTCACTCATACTAATATTTGCTCAAACTTTTATGTTCCTCATGCTTCTATAAATCCTCTTGGTATATTCTTCAACATAAACAGCATATAAAAATGCAAGATGTTTATGTTGTAAAATCCTTCAATCCATTTACTATACTTCAGAAATTTTCAAAGTGCATGCATTGTGCTAAACCAAGAAATATTTTAACAAAATATATTGTCAAATAGCATGATGGAATGGTTCTGGTTCTGGTTCTGAATTGCTGTTAAAAATACAAAGAATGTGCCCACTATATGATTACATTCAGCAAACAAAACAATTCTTTGACAGAACTCAAAGTCCAAACCTAGCACTTTATGATAAAAATATAGATGCTAGGAAATCAAGTGTTGGATTTTTTAAAAATAAGATTTGCAATTAATATAAAGGTTATTGGTTAAAAAACCTTGAAACATGAAATATTAGTTGTGTAGTTAAAATTAACTAAAATGATTAACTTACACAGGTTTGTTCTCACTTCCTTCGAGCAATGCAGCAAGTCCTATTCTGGCTTGCGGTTGAATTTCAAACGAGAGTTTATCGGAAGCAATTTCTGCCTTTCCACCAAGACTGATATTCCTGTGAATTGAATGTACTGAAAGCTGATTGTAATGTACACCATGAATATTCTCAGATAATAAGCAAAGAATCATAATATAAAATGATAAAATAGTTTGGTTGACTAGGACAAAAGGTTAACAATGTTATAATTGAAAATGTTCTGCTTTATAAAGTGTGTCTGAAACAAAAATAACTTAAATTGTCTTTATATATATTGAAATGTGATGAAAATCTGGGAAAGAAATGTATCATAGAATTTTTTTCAGCGCAAAAGGAGACCATTTGGCCCACTGAACCTGCACCAACAATTCCACCCAAACCCGATCTTTGTAACCCCATCTATTTACACTGCTAGTTCTCATGACATGAATGGGCAATTTCATTTAGTCAATCAATCTAACTCACACATCTTTGGAAAATGGCGGGAAACTGGAGCACCTGAAAAGAACCCACGTAGACACAGGAAGAATGTGCTAATTCAATTTATTTGCATTTAATAAAGGGCTGAATTTTCCCGTGGGCTTTATGAGCTTGAAGTTGAGTCAAAAATTGAGGTGCACAGTGGCACTTGAAGACAGCAGGATTGGTTGGTTAATTTTACCAATGCAGCCTCCTAACTGGTAAAACAGCAATTAAACTTTAGGTACCACAGTACGAAGGGGCAACCCTTCTGGATATATAATTGGAACTCAGTAAGAATTTAGCAACACCAATTATTAATCCAACCGATTTATTTGATAGTAAAATAGCGAGCTTTCAACACTCTCGTGTCTTCATCAGGCAAGTGCAGTGTTCTGGTCCAGAACACTGCACTTGCCTGATGAAGACACGGGAGTGTTGAAAGCTCGCTATTTTACTATCAAATAAATCGGTTGGATTAATAATTGGTGTTGCTAAATTCTTACTGAGTTCTTACCACTCCAATCCAACGCCGGCATCTTTACATCATATATAATTGGAACCATGGGATGTTATTACCTTTTCTGTCCATGGCCTTCTTTTTGGGCCATAGAGCCAATGGCTCCACAGCCCCAGGTTGCCAAAGGGAGGCTATTTCTAAGAGGTTGTCAGCCTGCTTCCTGCTTGCCACTGTAAAACATCATCACTGATACAGGAGCTGACTCAAAAGGGTTCCCACCATTTTATAAGCCCCTCTGTATCTGCTTCCTCAATTTGGGAATCAGTAAAATATAGTCCATAATCTCCATATTAAGTTTTGGCTCATAATTTGTAATGAAATATTAAGTGGGTATAATGTAACAAAATCAGTTGATGTAAACTTTACTGTAAAAATGTAATTAGTAGTTGGATACTATTTTTAAGGTGATCATTTGAGCAAACACCTAACCAAAGGAATAGAGGTTCAACTAGTTAGAATAAAATACCTACAGTGCAGAAGGTTGCCATTCAACCCATTGAGCCTGCACTGAGTCAGAGAACATCCCATCCATTCAGGCCTAATTCCCCCTCTATAATCCTATGCATTTTCCATGGTCAATCCACCTAACTTCCATATCTTTAGAAACAGAGGAGCAATCTTGTATTGTCCGTCCATCCAGTCTGCACATCTTTGGACAGTGAAAGGAAACCAGAGCTCCCAGAGAAAACCCATATAGACACTGGGAGAACAAGCTTGGTGATGATTATTGCATGTTCTTCTGCACTGCTTGTCGAACGAGCATTCATCATCTAGTTTAATGTTACTGGAGGTATTAGGAATATGGTGGCCAAATTATAGAAAGTGCTGAAATACAATTCTGCTACTGTTATCATACAAAGGTCCTCATGGATATCCAGCTTGGAATTGCTATATTCTGACCTTAATCTATCCCACTTAGTACAGTCGTATCATCACACAATATTTTGGAGGGTACCCCTAAGTTTGAAGATGAGAATTAGTCTCCCACTGCTTACTTTGTGATAGTCACTTCTGCCAAGGCCATCAGATGGATGTATTTGAACAGGACTGCCTGAAATCATCATGCTAGGAGTGATCTTTACGGCTTCTTTACGGCTAGTCCGGCTTCGGGACTAGAAGGGCAGCGAAGCCATGACACCCCTGCCCCAGTGAAGAGTGGAGCAGTCTCAGCCCAAGCCCAAGCCTACCCAATTCCAGGACCGTCGAAGGTCTTGTCCTTTCAGCCTGGCAAAAGCAATGGGGTAAATAGCCACTGGACCTATTCTGTTGATCCCTTTGGGACCCAAGAAGCCAGGCCAGGGTATCAGTGCTAGGATGCCAAGAGTTACTGCACTACTGGCACTGTCATGGCATATCGCCTGAAGGGAGGTTCAGAGAGTCTTGGGAAGAGGGGACTGAGTAGGGGGTTAGGTCAGATAAATCTCATACCTGTGTGATGTGGAGAGGGGTGCATCTCATTGCTGAGTGGTGCTTCCTCAACTCTTGGGGTCCAACTCTTGTGACCACTTGCATGAAAGGTGGTCACAAGTGCAGATCCCATCTTGGAGAAGAGTGAATAGCAAGAACTATTTGAATTGAAATTCAAGCCTGCTAATTATGTTGAAAGTATTGAATTTAAATATACACTATGGGCAGGAACCCGATGGGGGCCTGGGAGGATTGCAATGGGTTTGGCAACTGAAGTGAAATCTGGTTTTCCATTCCCAATTCTCCTGGCCATTGCAATTTTAACTGGAAGCTAGCAGACCAGAGAATCTATTTGAAATTGACTATGACTAAGTAATAGACTGGGATTTTCTGGTAATGTGTTCACCAAGACATGAGTTTTTCATCCACTTATTTTACTGGTTGGAAATAATGTGATGAATTATGTAGCAGCAGAAAATCTGGTTATACTTTGTTGATGCCATAATTATTTCACCTGTTATGGACGAAAAGGGAATGGTTTAGGTTAGAGGGTCATCGCTTTTTCCTAATTGGTCGGCGCAACATCGAAGGCCGAAGGGCCTGTTCTGCGCTGTAATATTCTATGTTCTATGTTATGTAAAGCACAAAATGAATATTAAATCATCAGGAATTTCCTCAATAAATCCATCAGGTGCAATGGCCATTGTTGGAAATGTACCAGGAGAAAGAGGAAAGTGGATGTCGTGCCTTCACAATCACATCAATAGAGTCTGAGAGCACTGGTGTCCATCTGAGAGACTGTATTAGGACAGGGAAGTGGAATTTGAGAGTGCCGACAACATCATTGTTCTCTGGGGGCTACTAAGACGGCTAACAAGTGACCAAAAAATAGACAACCCTTTCCCATTTCTGACATCTGTTGGGGGACTGCCTGGGTTTACCTGGCAATCTTCCCTCACTGCTGGTTAAATGCCAGCGGATATGGGAACAGGCCCTTAAAGTTGTTCAATTGGGCTCTGGGGCAGGACAGTTGTCTGCCTTGTTCCCTGCCATTGCCCATTGCCATGATGGTAGGAAAACAACAGGTGTACTACCCTGCCAACTACCAGCAATATTTCATGAGCCATCTTGCCTCCCAGCGTGTCTCCAAACGGCTAATAAATTTCAACTCATCATGTGACACTGAAATTTAATAGTAATCAAACATTCATACTATTTTACCTTTGAACAGACCAAGATACAACAATGGAGATTTTTGAAGCATTATGCTTTAATTCTTCTATCATCTTCTCCCGACTTGGTGGGCTGATAGTCCAGAGAGAGTTTGAATTTCCTTCAAGTTGTGCAATCAGAATATCTTCTCTCATGTATGCTTCCAGGAACTGCATAGCAGCCTAAGAAAAAATACAATTAGCTCTTGAATTCATTTGAATTTTATTTCATCAACTTCATTTTCTGAGAGCAATAAACATCAATGTTATTTATTGTGATCCAATGGGGATGACTTTCACATTTAGATATGTCAATTTTAATTTATTTAGCACTGCTTTAAGACATAGAACATAGAAAAACTACAGAACAAACAGGCACTTTGGCCCACAAGTTGCTCTGATCATATCTCTCCCTACCAGGTCTACCTGTAACTGTCAATCCTATTAAGTCCAATGTACTCAGCCAGAAGTCTCTTACAAGATCCTACTGAATTTGCTTCCACCACCACCAATGGCAGCCGATTTCACTCATCCACCACCTTCTGAGTGAAAAACTAATGCCTGATATCTCCTCTGTACCTACTCCCCAGCACCTTAAACCTGTGTCTCTCATAGTGACCATTTCAGCCCTGGGAAATCGCCTCTGGAGAATTCACCCGATCTATACCTCTCAATATCTTATAAACCTCTATCAGGTCACCTCTCATCCTTCGTCTCTCTGGGGAGAAAAGACCAAGCTCCCTCAACCTATCCTCATAAAGTATGCCACCCAATCCAGGCAACATCCTTGTAAATCTCCTCTGCACCCTTTCAATAGCATCCACATCCCTCCTGTAATGAGGCGATCAGAACTGAGCACAGTATTCCAAGTAGGGTCTGATTAGGGCCTTATAAAGCTGCAGCATTATTTCCCAGCTCCTAAACGCAATCCCTTGATTGGTGAAGGCCAGTACACCATACGCCTCCTTAACCACATTCTCTACCTGCAAGGCCGATTTATGAGTCTAAGAACCTGGAATCCCAAGGTCCTTCTGATCCTCTACACTGCTAAGAGTCTTACACTTAATATTATACTCCTTCATCCCATTTGATCTGCCAAAATGGACCACTACACATTTATTTGGGTTGAAGTTCATCTGCCATTTCTCTGCCCAGTCTTGCATCCTATCTGTGTCATGCTGCAATTTCTGACATCCCTCCAGACTATCCACAATGCCACCAATCTTCGTGTCATTGGCAAACTTACCAACACATCCTTCCACTTCCTCATCCAGGTCATTTATGAAAATTACAAACAGCAAGGATCCCAGAACAGATCCCTGGGGCACTTCACCGGTGACCGACCTTCATGCAGAAAAACATCCATCCACAACCACTGTCTGCGGGCAAGCCAGTTCTGGATCTACAAGGCGACAGCACCTTGGATCCCATGCCCTCTCACTTTCTCAAGAAGTCTTGCATGGGGGACCTTATCAAGTGCCTTGCTGAAGTCATATAAACCACATCTACCGCTCTTCCTTTGTCAATGTGTTTAGTCACATTTTCAAAGAGCTCAACCAGGCTCATAAGGCACAACCTGCCTTTGACAAAGCCATGCTGACTACTATTGAGCATACTAAACTTCTCTAACTGTTCATAAATCCTGTCCCTCAGGGTTTTCTCCATCAATTTACCAACCACTGAGGTTAGACTCACTGGTTGGTAATTTCCTGAGCTCTCCCTATTCCCTTTCTTGAATGTAGGAACTACACCCGCAATCCTCCAATCCTCTGGGAGCTCTCCCATCCCCATTGACGATGCAAAGATCATTGCCAGAGTCTCTGCAATCTCTTCATTTGCTTTCCACAGTAACTTGGGGTACATCCCATCCGGTCTCAGCGACTTATCTATCTTAATGCTATTCAAAATTTCCAACACGTCCTCCTTCTTAATGTCCGCACACTCAATCTTTTCAGTTCACCGCAAGCCAATACAACCATCCTTTTTTTTGCACCGTGAATACCGAGGTAAAGTACTCATTAAGCATCTCTGCTATTTCTACCAGTTCCATACAAACGGTCCTATCTTCATATTTTATAGGTCTATTCCTTCATATCTCATCTTTTTACTCTTCACATATTTATAGAGCACCTTAGCGTTCTAGAACATAGAACATAGAACAATACAGCACAGAACAGGCCCTTCGGCCTTCGATGTTGTGCCGACCAAAATAAAAAGCAATGCCCCTCCTAACTAAACCATTCCCTTCTCATCCATATACTTATCAACTAACCTCTTAAACGCCACCAAACTTGGCGCATCTACAACAGCTGCAGGCAGGGCATTCCACTCCCTAATCACTCTTTGAGTAAAGAACCTACCTCTGATATCCGTCCTATAACTCATACCCCTTAATTTAAAGCTGTGTCCCCTCGTGCTAGCTTTCTCCATCCTAGGAAAAAGGCTATCACTGTCCACCCTATCTAAACCTCTAATCATCTTATATGTTTCGATTAGGTCCCCTCTTAGCCGCCTCCTTTCTAACGAAAACAACCTCAAATCCCTCAGCCTCTCTTCATAAGACCTGCCCTCCATACCAGGCAACATCCTGGTAAACCTCCTCTGTACCCTCTCCAATGCCTCCACATCTTTCTTATAATGTGGGGACCAGAACTGCACACAATACTCCAAGTGCGGCCGCACTAGAGTTTTGTACAGTTGCAACATGACGTTGCGGCTCCTAAATTCAATCCCCCTACCAATAAAAGCTAAGACTCCATATGCCTTCTTAACAACTTTATCCACTTGACTGCCTACTTTCAGGGATCTATTGACACATACACCAAGATCCTTCTGTTCCTCAACACTATTAAGAGCCCTACCATTAGCCCTATACTCTACACATTTATTGTTCCTGCCAAAGTGCATTACCTCACACTTTTCCACATTAAACTCCATTTGCCACCTCTCGGCCCAGCTCTGCAACTTGTCCAAGTCACTCTGCAAACTATAACACCCCTCTTCACTATCTACCACTCCACCGACTTTAGTGTCATCTGCAAATTTACTAATCCATCCTTCAATACCCTCATCCAGATCATTTATAAAAATTACAAACAGCAGGGCCCCAAAACAGACCCCTGAGGCACACCACTCGTCACCGAACTCCACGATGAATATCTCCCATCAACCACCACCCTCTGTCTTCTATCTGCCAGCCAATTCCTAATCCAATTAGCTAAATCACCCTCTATTCCACACATCTGCATTTTCTGTAGAAGTCTTCCATGGGCCACCTTATCAAAAGCCTTACTAAAGTCCATATATACTACATCAACCGCCTTACCCCCATCCACCTCTCTGGTCACTTTCTCAAAAAACTCAATGAGGTTAGTAAGGCATGACCTACCCTTCACGAAACCATGCTGACTATCCCCAATCAATTCATTTCTCTCTAAATAACTATAAATCCTATCCCTAATAATTCTCTTTAATCTTACCTGCCAAAGCCTCCTCAACCCCTTCTGGCTCTCCTAATTTCCTTTTTAAATTCCTTCCTACAAGCTGTATACTCCTCTAGATCCCTAACATTGCCTAGATCTCTAAACCTTCTGTACGCCTTTCTTTTTTTTAACTAGGTTCGTTACAACCTTTGTGCACCACGATTCCTGTATCCCACCAAAACCTCCCTGTCGCATCGGAACGTTATTGTGCAGAGCTCCAGACAAACATTCCTTGAAAATCTGCCACCTTACTTCAGTACTTCTTCCTCAAGAATACCTCCTTCCAATTTATTATTCTAATTTCTTATTGATGGCTTCATATTTTTCCTTGCTCCAGATAAACATTTCCCTAGCTTGCCTGATTCTATTCCTTTCCAATACTATTGTAAAGGAGATAGAGTTAGGATCACTATCCCCAATATGCTCCTCCACTGAGAGATCCGACATCTGTCCAGGTTTATTAGCCAGTACCAGATCGAGTACAGCCTCTGCTCTTGCAGGCTTATCCACATACTGTGTCAGGAAATCCTTCTGAACACACTTAAACTCCTTCCCTTCCAAACCCCTTACCCAAGGGATATTCCAATCCATATCTGGGAAATTAAAGTCTCCCATCACAATATATTTGAATCTAAACTATAAAATGCATTCAAATCTCTTATCTAAGTTCACAAATTCAGGTGCAAACTCAGCTAGATCTCCACATGATACCATTGATAAGGCAGGATATAATGCACATAAGTCAAATTTAAAGGGATGGTTCAATTACAATGAGTGGGACAAAAATTCATAATATTTTTGAACAGCCTTTTAAGATACATTATAACCTGATATGCTGTCTTTTGAGCAAGAGAGAAAAAGGTTGGAGTTTATGCTGACATTGTGGCACAGTAGTTAGCACTGCTGCTTCACAGTACCAGGGACTCAGGTTCAATTTTGCCCTTGGGTAACTGTATGGAGCTTGCACATTCTCCTCATGTGTGTGTGGGTTTGCATCCTATTTCAATTTCTACTTTGTGAACTCCATGCATCCATGCCATCCTGAACTGATTTTGGACCTTCAACTGCTATGATGAAACAAAGTAGCCTTGGCAAAGCCTGTTGCAAATTATCACAGATTCCTGACCTCCTACCCACCATCAAGTGAAGCTCATAAATGAAAAATTAATGACTGTATAAGGGCCATATCCTGCTGCAGCGAGTCACAGAGATTTAATGCATGGAAACAGGCCCACCTTGTCCATGCCATCTATTTTTCAAACCCCTAAGCTAGTCCCAATTGCCCACAGTTAGCCCTAATCTCTATATCCATTTTACCCATGTAACTGTCTAAATGCTTTTCAAAAGACAAAATTGTACCCACCTCTACTCCTACCTCTGGCAGCTTATTCACCCTCTGTGAAAAAATTGCCCCTCTGGACACTTTTGTATCTGTCCCCTCACCTTAAACCTATGCCTCTAGTTTTAGATTACCTAACCTTTGAGAAAAGATACTGACTTTCTTTTAGATACAGAGTAAAGCTCCCTTTACACTGTCCCCATTAAACACTTCCAGACATGCACAGCATAAGGTGAGGCACAGAATAAAGCTCCCTCTACACTGTTCCCATCAAACACTCACAGGACAGGTACAACATGGATAGACAGTAGACAGATAGTCAGATAGACAGTAAAGCTCTCTCTATACTGTCCTCAGCAAATAATGGTACTTGGTATCAAGCTTGCTGTGGGCAGGCCTATTGCCATGTGACATGCAAAGCAAGTAAAATTTGTGTGGACTCCTTTTCATCTAGAAAGTCAGTTTGAGGAATGAGACAGGGACCTTCTTTCAAAGAGCATTCAGCACCTGTTCAAGAGACCTAGCATCAGAAGTTAGGTGTGGATATGGGGTGGGGTGCTCAGAGCACCCCAAATCAGTGATCACACCCTGCAAAAACCCTCACTAGACTTTCCTGTGGTCTGGATTGGGCTATTACCCCGAGCCTTCAAGGAGTGTTTTTCCTGTGGTGCTTTTAAGCAGGAGACCTCTGATTGGCTGGTAGTTCTTGAAAGGCAAGACCTCTGCTCTCAAGGTCCTAATGCTGGCAAAAGGTCTGCCACTGGTATTTCACCCATCTGATTGCAGAATGCCTGCTAAACCATGAGTCCAAAAAAGACAACATAGGTTCTCCAGCACTCTTCAACCAGCAAGAGACACCCTGCTATCCCCATAATATTTCATCTAGTCTTTCCACTGTTAATCCAATGACTCATGTTGGAAAGTATGTCAGTGTCAATGTTATTTGAAGACAAGTTTAAACTCAGCTGTCACAGTTCAATAGTTGCTACTATACAAAATATAATGAGCATTTGGTAAGATACTATTGCACTCGCAAAAAAGTCAAAATTTGTGGGAGGATAATTGGAAGGTGGGGACTGGTGGGCCAATAATCCTGGGGGTCGAGTTTCATTTTAACATTCTGAGTGATAAACTAAAGTAGTAGGTTGCCTATCCAGTATAGATATGCACAGATTTAATACCATTTATTTAACAAGAATCAAGAACCAAAATTGGTGAATTTACCAACAGGCATCCAATCACCTCTGCCAAATAAAGATACAAATATCTATTCTTCCATTTCCCAGAATTGTTATGGCACACAAGAAAGCCATTGGTGTTTGCACAACTCTCCAAATGAGCAAATCATTTGGTGCCATTTTCTTCTATAGCCTTGTACATTCTTCCTTTTCAGGTAATAGTCTAATTCCCTTCTGAATGTCTCATTGAACCTTCCTTCACCAGAATCTGAGGCAATGCATTCAATGCATTCAAACCACTCAAAGCATAAAAATGTTTCTCCTCATGTCACTTTTAAATCCATTTCCCCTTGTTCTTGATCCTTTCATGAGCGGGAACAGTTTCTCCTCATCTATTCTGTGCCCATTCATAATATTGAATGCATCTATCAAACCTCTTCTTCATTGTTCTTTTCTCCAAAGAAAATAGTCACAACTTCTCCAATTTATTTTCATAACTTCCTTATGCTTGCAACCATTCTCGTGAATCTTTTCTGCACGTTCTCCGGTGCCTTCATGTCCTTTCTACATAGTGGGTGCTCAGAACTTGACATGGTACTCCAGCTGAGGTCAACTTGCTGTCTTCTACAAGTTCAACATAACCACCTTGCTCTTGTACTCTATGCTCCAACTAATAAAGCCTAAGATACTATTTGCTTTATTAACTATTCTCTAAACCTGTCCTGCCAACTTATGCACACAGATCTCTCTGTTCCTACACCACCTTTAAAACTGTACTCTTTATTTTATATTGTTTTTCCATGTTTTTCCCACCAAAATGAATCATTTCACATTTCTCTGCACTGAATTTCATCTGCCAACAGTCCTCCCGTTCCATCAACATGTCTACGCCCTTTTGAAGTTCCATGCTATCCTCCTCATTGTTCACAATGCTTTCAAGTTTCATATCATCTGGAAATTTTGAAATTGTGCCACAGTGTGCCACACAGCATATAAATGATAATGATGCAGGAAGTACTTACCGAATTATCATTATATTTCCTTAAGAATCTGTTGTACTGACTCGGAGTAAGATCGTGCAGCTGCTTCTGTTGGGCACTCATTGTAAAGATAGGCTTGAAAGAAAGAAACACAGATTTGAATATGTCACTAAAATAAAAAATTACTCTGGATGTTGGGGAACCTGTGTCTGAATATGACAACTTATATTAAAATTCACCACAAAAGAGATTCACAGGGGAGTAATACATCAGGTGGTGATTTTTGTCTTCCAGTGAAAAAACAGTTTATGAGATACATGGAGACATACAGCAGAGATACAGATCATTCAGACCAACTGGGCTATACTGGGGCTCATTCCTTTCATGAGACTCTTCTATTTTAGCTTCCAAATATCTACATAAAATTTCAGTTTTTTCACGCTATATAATGGGGGATTGAATTATGTTTCCAGAAGGCAGTAAAGCTGTGTGGGCTTCTTTTCATCTTGAAAGTCAGTTTGAGGAATGGGAGAGCAACCTTCTTTCAAACAGCCTGCTCAAGAGACCCAGCATCAGACGTTAGGTGAGGGTATGGAGGGTGCTCAGAGCACCCCAAACCAGTGATTGCACTCTGCAAAAATCCTCGCCATACTTTCCTGTGGCCCTTTCCAAGGGTTGGTCTATTACCCTGGGCCTTCAAGGAGTGCCTTTCCTGTTGTGCTTTTAAGCAGGAGACCTCTGAGTTGCCCATTCAGTCAGTTAGCATCTGAGCTACCTCATTATTAACATGGTTGTTCTACATCAATTTTTAAAGAAAGAATTAGATAGAGTTCTTGAGGTTAAAGGATCAAAGGATATAGGGGAAAGCAGGAACATGTTTGAGTTGGAAGATGGCCATGGTCATAACAAATGACAGAGCAGATTTGAAGGGCTGAATGGCCAAATTCTGCTCCTATTTCCTATGTTTCTACATTTTAAATGTTTATATTAATAAATATTACACTTCTTCCAATTTTCTTCAAGGGAATACTGCAAGTTAAAATCAGTTTTGTGCCAAAAGAATTTTGAATCAGACTTAATTTGTATTCCCCTCAACATCATATAGTTTAAGTTTATTTATTATCGTCACAAGTAGACTTACATTAATACTGCAATGAAATTACTGTGAAAAGTCGCCACACTCCTGTTCAGATATACTGAGGGAGAATGTAGCATGGCCGATGCACCTAACCCGCACATCTTTGGACCATGGAACGAAACCAGAGCACCCAGAGGAAACCCCACGCAGACAGTCAGTCAAACCAGGAACTGAATCCAGGTCCCTGGCACTGTGATGCAGCAGTGCTAACCACTATGCCACTGTGCCATCCCAGACTGGTTAATTTGTAATTTATTGTTCTCTGTTGTAACTTGGCCTTAAATTAATGAATTGCTTTCCTTCACACTTCTGAAATAAAGTAAAATGGATCTAGTTGAGATTGTAACAAATCTTTGTATGGAAGATGCATGCAAGACTTCTTGAGAAGGCGCTTTGGCCTTGTGAATCTGGAACTGGCTTGCTTGCAGAAGGCAGAGAGCAGTTGTGGATAGGGTCTTTTTCTGCATGGAGATCAGTCACCAGTGAAGTGCACCAGGGATCTGTTCTAGGACCCTTACTGTTTGTCATTTTCATAAATGACCTGGATGAGGAAGTGGAAGGATGGGTTAGTAAGTTTGCCGACAATACGAAGATTGGTGGTGCTGTGGATAGTCTGGAGGATATCAGAAGTTGCAGCAAGACATAGGTAGGATGCAAGACTGGGTGGAGAAGTGGCAGATGGACTTCAATGCAGATAAATGTGTAGTGATCCATTTTGGCAAGACCAATGGGATGAAGGAGTACAATATCAAGGATAGGAGTCTTAGCACTGCTGAGGAGCAGAAGGATCTTGAGGTCCGGGTCCATATGACTCTTACATCGGCCTTGCAGGTGGAGGATGTGGTCGAGAAGGCGTTTGGTGTACTGGCCTTCATTAATCGAGGGATTGAGTTTAGGATTTGGGAGGTAACTTTATAAGACCCTTGTCAGACCCCACTTGGAGTACTGTGCGCAGTTCTGGTTGTCTCACTCCAGGAAGGATGTGGAAGCTATTGAGAGGGTGCAGAGGAGATTTACAAGGATGTTGCCTAGATTGGGAGACATGCCTTGTGAAGATAGGTTGAGGGAGCTAGGTTTCTTCTCCCTGGAGAGACAAAGGTTGAGAGACGACCTGATAGAGGTTTATAAAATGTTGAGGAACAGATAGGGTGGATTCTCTGAGGCTATTTCCCAGGGCTGAAATGGTCACTATGAGAGGACACGGGTTTAAAGTGCTGTGCAGCAAGTACAGAGGAGATGTTAGGGTTAAGTTTTTCATTCAGAGGGTGGTGAGTGAATGGAATCGGCTGCTATCGGTGGTGGTGGAGGCGAACTCGTTGGAGTCTTTTAAAAGACTTCTGGATGAGTAGATGGGATTAAATGGGATTGGGAGTTACAGATAGTTCTATGGCTAGTAGGTATGGGTATGATCGGCACAACCTGTGGGCCGAAGGGCCTATATGTGCTGCAGTGTTCTATGTTCTATGAAATGAAAGCTAAGTTTTCACAGTTTACTTCATACTTACTGAATACACTTGTGACACTACTTGTGACACTAATAAATTTCTAACTAAAAAAAATTGCTTCCCATTCAAAGTGAGTCCCATCCATGCAATATCCTTCCACCTCTGTCCCAACCTCAAAACCCATTGGGAGGATCGTAAAATTCTGGCATTCATTAAATGTTTACATTGGTATACAATTTGTGTCAGAAAGAATACAGCTTTTGTTTTACCTGATAACCTCCAATGGTTATTTTAACAGAAACATCCAAAGGTTTGTTTGTCACACCGGCAACAGATTTGATTAAGGACATGAAGAGGAGTGGGAACCATACAATGCATATTAATAAGAAGACGATAAGACCACCCATGCCATATTTTACAACTTTCTTTTTCTTCTGCCCACGTGGTTGTGGATATCTCTGTAATGAAACCCAAACAAAAGTTAAAAAAAAATCATTAAATGAGACATCCTAGAACCATTTCAGTTGGGGCGTTAAACTGAATGATCCAAGCATCTGTCATATGAAAGTAGTGTCAAACCTGAAGGCATCAATCATGTACATTATTTAATTTGGACAGGAACTTTAAAACTCTTTATAATTTAGTAGTAATTGATTGTCAATCTTATTCAGTGAGGCCCCTGCATGGTTGGTATTGGAAACAGAAAAAGTGTTCTGTTAGGATCTACTGTTAAGGGTGAGCTGAGATTTGGTTTTGGGGCTGTGTAGAGAGCACTTAAGTTGCACCCAACTCTATAATACTTGATCTTACTGTAAAATTCATGCCAGCATTGAATGCCAGCATTGGAAGAGTTCCATTTCTGAATAGTAATACGTGTTACTTAAAAGGCATTTTAAAACTATCAAATGGAGTTTAATGTGGAAAAGTGTGAGGTAATTCACTTTGGCAGGAATAACAAATGTGTAGAGTATAGGGCTAATGGTAGGACTCTTAATAGTGTTGATGAACAGAGGGATCTTGGTGTATATGTGCATAGATCCCTGAAAGTTGGCAATCAAGTCGATAAGGTTGTTAAGAAGGCATACGGAGTCTTAGCTTTTATTGGTAGGGGGATTGAATTTCGGAGCAGCAACGTCATGTTGCAACTGTACAAAACTCTAGTGCGGCCGCACTTGGAGTATTGTGTGCAGTTCTGGTCCCCACATTATAAGAAAGATGTGGAGGCATTGGAGAGGGACAGAGGAGGTTTACCAGGATGTTGCCTGGTATGGAGGGCAGGTCTTATGAAGAGAGGCTGAGGGATTTGAGGTTGTTTTCGTTAGAAAGAAGGCGGCTAAGAGGAGACCTTATTGAAACATATAAGATGATTAGAGGTTTAGATAGGGTGGACAGTGATAGCCTTTTTCTTAGGATGGAGAAAGCTAGCACAAGAGGACATAGCTTTAAATTAAGGGGTGGTGGTTTTAGGACAGATGTCAGAGGTAGGTTCTTTACCCAGAGGGTGGGAAGGGTATGGAATGCCTTACCTGTGTCAGTTGTAGATGCGCCAAGTTTGGTGGCGTTTAAGAGGTTAGTAGATAAGTTTATGGATGAAAAGGGAATGGTTTAGGTTAGAGGGTCACTGCTTGTTCCTAATTGGTCGGCGCAATATCGAGGGCCGAAGGGCCTGTTCTGCGCTGTAATGTTCTATGTTTCTATGTAAAACAAATTAATTAATTTAAAATATATTTGCAGGATTTTAAAGCACTTTTGTGCTTATGAATTGCAAAATGGTTCATTTCCTCCCCTCCGCTAGCCACTAACCCTATTCTATGATTGTACAAATCCTAAAGCACATAAACCATTATGCTAGTAAATACAGTGGGGCGGATTCTCCAGCCTTATGTGCCCAGCTGCAAATAGCATTATGGCCGGAGTATCTTGTGAAAGGGGTCAATGCAATTTGTGTTGGGGTGAATCCCAAAAGGGATTTCTACTCTACCTGTGGCAATATTATTTGGTTCTTGCCTTGTGAGGGCGTGAAGCAGGTTAGCATATTTAAATTTTCACTTAATCTGGATTTCATTGACCCATTGGCACAACAGGAAGCTGGTGGAAATCACTGCTACTGGTCTCTATAAATGGAGACCAAATGTGATGATCACGCTTGGAGGCCACTGAAGTCCCTGGGTGGATAAATGGGTAGTTCCAACCTAGCATTGTGTCAGGGATATTGCCAGGTTGGCACCACCAAACAATAGGCCTGAAAGGGCGGAGCCTGTAGCGAGCCTATTGTGGCGATTCGCACAAATGAGAGGGAGAGGGAGGCCTTTGATGCCAGCGATGGGAGGGGGTTCTGATATTGTCAGTGATTAAGAAGTGGGCTTTTGATGCCAGTGATCAAGGTATGGCCTAGATGTTAATCTAAGGCAGTCTATTCTCTGAAGAGCAGTCCTTATCAGTGTCTTTAAGTTTTACTTCTCTCATTTACATTGCAACTCAATAAAAGTTATAAAATTGTGATCAGGATTGCATCAACTGATCCAATGGGAATTGCACTGTTTCATGCTGGATGTGGCGAACTTATCAAAAAAATTTCGAAGTGCCAAACAAACATGAAAACAAGAAAGAATTACACCTATATTTTGAGTGAACTCCCAGGCACAATCATATGGCATTTGGGAAAAAAAGAGGCAAAGTATGGTCATTGCCAGCAAGGGGAAGAGGGTGGAGTTTATTCATGCTGAGGAAATTACCTGCTGAGCTGTCGGGCGCTGTTGCTCAGCACCCTGATTTCCCACTGCGTTGTGTACAGTGCATGTGCAGTGTGCTGGGAGATCTGTTACTCGCACCCCCCTGCCCCCTCCCCCCACCAATTGCTCTCCCATTGCCACATCATCTAATCTCCAGCCCCCTGCCAGATCATTGATTCACCACCCCCTATCTATCTCTGGCCAATCGCTACTTTTGATCCACCATATCCAAATACCCTAGATGGCCAATTGCCACCCCAATATCCCTCCATTCTGGATGATTGTAGACCCAAGGGGCACTGCCTGACCACCTGGGGCTTCAAAGGCCTCCAGTCCCATTGGCGAGGCCATCATGTCTGGTCACTATTGGTGAAGAACATATGTCTCCTTGCCAGTGAGGACCTCCACTGGCAAGCAGATAAGTCCAGATGATTGCATCTGAGACACACTACTCATATTTAAATTAACTGATGAATATTTAAATCAATCTTACCCTCTTTCCAAGTGCAAGATTGATTTTCACCAGCAAATCAGGGACAGTGACATCGTGAGAAGCGAAAAATGGACGCAAGCCTGATTTTTCTGCTTCTCTTGCTAAAAAATTCTAAATTCTAAAAAAATTCTACAGGTTTAAGGTGCTGGGGGGCAAGTACAGAGGAGACATTAGAGGTAAGGTTTTCACTCAGAGGATGGTGAGTGAATGGAATCGGTTGCCGTCAGTAGTGGTAGAGGCGAACTCGGTGGGGTCTTTTAAGAGACTTCTGGATGAGTGCATGGGATGTAATGGGATTGGGAGTTACAGATAGGTCTATTGCCTGGTAAGTATAGATATGATCGGCACAACTTGTGGGCCGAAGGGCCGTTTATGCTGTAGTGTTCTATGTTCTATGTAAATCCTGAACAAGCGTGAAAACGGGAGAAATTCATACTTTTTCGGCCAACTTAAAAATTGAACCTTATTTGACTTGGTCAAAAAAATCTTGTCAAACTTGGAATCTGCCAGCAGCTTGCAATTGCACAAGTGCAGAAACCTATCATTGCCTCTCCTAGCCATAGCTGGCCCATAAAACCCTCCACAGCTGCATGGTTCTGCGGCTAATTGGTATCCACCTGCCCCGTCCAATATTTTAAATAGTATTTAAATACTGAGATCTGCCTTGCATCCTCTTTGGGTGCAAGGCTGATCTCACCAGATATCTGATGCTGGTAAGATCATGAGAAATGAGAAATCAGGTGCAATGGGTGAGCAGCTGAGATCACCCTCCCACCATATTTTACCAGCTCACTACAGCGTTTGATCAGTATAATAAGCTGGGAAGATCGCTCCCTTAATCATTTTGTTGGAGAATTACATCCATTGTGTCAATGCTGTTTTATTAATGTGAAATATGAAAAATGTGCAACAATTCTAACTTAAGAAATAATGCAAAGCTCACAAAAATAATCAAGAACATTTAGTGAATGTTTCAGAAAATTATTAAACTAATAAATAAATGTTTTCCTTTTTCAAAAAAGTATTTGTAAACATTATTGATCTGTGATTTATATGTTTCTTTCCTACCTTCTCAGATTCACGCCAGCATTTCAGAATAAAAATATGGGCGTAAATGTCTTCAATACAGATCCAACTTGAGAGACTAAGAGTTGTGTCTGTCCAGACCCAATCCATCACAGCTCTGAGCTCAGTCAGGAATGGAACTAGTCGAAACCTGTGGAGACCATGTTACATCAGAATTGAACAGGTGCCATGTGTCTGGCACTGGATAATTAATAAAATTTAATTGATTCCACAAGCATTCTCACATCACTCCAGAAATATCATGTGTGTGCTAACTATTCCGAGTCAACCATTCTCAGACAAAGATAGCTGATGGAACACTAAGATAACCGCAGCACCTAGACTAGCAAAGAAAAACAGTGAATTAAAGTTGGTCACTCTCTAGTTACTCCTGTTGAGAGGGTGAAGTTGGTAGTGTGAAATGCAGTGATAGTGGATATATTGGATGTAATCTTCCAAAATTCTGGAAAGGACCCAGTATAAGTGGAACTGCAAATGTAACTTTACTAATAAAGAAAGAGGAGAAACAGAAAGCAGGAAACTATTGTCTATACATCCACCATCTGTCATTGGAAAATGCTAGAATCCATTATTAAAGAGTAGCAGGTCATTTGAAAATCATCAGGAAAAGGACTTATGAACAGGAGGAGGCCATTTAGCTCTTCAAGCCCACTTCAATAACATCAAGACTGATCTGTATTGTGTTTTCAACTCTACCAAGGTGTGGACCCCCTCCGTGACTTTTGGCTCCCGAAAATCTGTCCAACTCTGCCCTAAATAAAATTCAATGACCTGGTCTCCATGGCTTTCTGGGGAAATACATTCCATGTACTAACAACCATCTGAGATAATTCACCTCATCCGAGTCTTTAATGGTAGACCTTGTGTTTGTAATTTGTATTTCTGGTTTTCGTCTTTCCCACAAGTGAAACACCCTCTTTAAGGGAAAATATCCTCTCCAAATACCTTCCCTATCAAATCTGCTCAGGATTTTACACATCTCAATGATATTCATTCTATTAACTTCCAATGGATAAATGCCCAACCTGTGCATCTATTCTTCATATGCACTCGTCTCAGGAAGACTTTTTTAAAATTCATTTTGTTTTATTTACTTGTGGGACACGGGCATTGCTGGCTGGCCAGCATT
This sequence comes from Sphyrna mokarran, assembly GCA_024679065.1. Taxonomy (NCBI): domain Eukaryota; kingdom Metazoa; phylum Chordata; class Chondrichthyes; order Carcharhiniformes; family Carcharhinidae; genus Sphyrna; species Sphyrna mokarran. Next base: position 16,742,738 of record JAGIQG010000007.1, on the reverse strand, counting down.
TGTTGCCCATCCCTAGCTATCCTTGTTCAGAGGGCAGATGAGAGTCAGCAATATTGCTGTGGCTCTAGAGTCACATGTATAGAACCATAAAACGCTACAGCACAGAAACAGGCCTTTTGGTCCTTCTTGGCTGTGCTGAACCATTTTTCTGCCTAGTCCCACTGACCTCCACCTGGACCATATCCCTCTGCACCCCTCTCATCCATGCACCTGTCTAAGTTTTTCCCAAATGTTAAAAGTGAGCCCGTATTTACTACTTCATCTGACAGCTCATTCCACACTCCCACTACTGTGTGTGAAGAACACCCTCCCAATATTCCCTTTAAACTTTTCCCTCTTCACCCTTAACCCATGTCCTCTAGTTTCTTTCTCGCCTAGCCTCAGTGGAAAAAGCCTGCTTACATTCACTCTATCTATACCCATCATAATTTTATACACCTCTATCAAATCTCCCCTCATCCTTCTTCGCTCCAGGGAATAAAGTCTTAATCTATTAGGCAAGACCGGGTAAGGACAGCAGATTTCCTTCCCTAAAGGTCATTAGTGAACTAGATGGGTTTTTTTGACAATCGACAATGGCTTCACGGTCATCAGTAGATTCTTAATTCCACATTTTTATTTTTATTGAATTTAAATTCACCATCTGCCATGGCAGGATTCAAACCTAGGTCCGGTCCCCAAAACATTAGCTGAGTTTCTGGATAAATAGTCTAGCAATAATACCACTCAACTTTTTGGCTTAATGAACCTTTTCTGTGCTTCTAATGGAACATTCTCAAAGAGGAGGATGAACAGCCAGAGGTCATGGTACACATTAGTACTATCTACATAAGCAGGAAGAGTGGCATGTTCTGCAACGGAAGTTAGGTAGTGAGTTGAAAAACAGGACCTCTAGGATGACCTCATGCACCATATGCCCATGAGGATAGGAATAGGAAGATAGTGCAACTAAAGACATGGGTAAAGAGCTGGTGTGGGAGAGATGGGTTCAGATATCTTGATTGTTGGGATCTCTTCTGGAACAGGTGGGACTTGTTTAAGAAGGACAGGTTACATTTAAACTGGAGGAGCACCAATATCCTGACAGTAAGATTTGCGAGAATCACTTGGGATGGTTTAAATTACTGTGGCAGTGGGTGACAACCACAGCAGTGGATCAGCAGGAGAAATAACTGAGAAGGAGCTCCAGAAGAAGGCCAGTGAGATTACAAGGGAAAGCAGGCAGGGAGTAATTGTTAACATAGCACGACTGGTGGTCTGAAGTGCATTTGTTTCAATGCAACGAGTATAACAGGTAAGACAGATAACTCAGAGTTTGGATTAGCACTTGGAACTATGATGTTGTTGCTTTTTCAGAGATTTGATTGAAAAAGGGACAGGATTGGCAGCTAAGCATTCCAGGATTCAGATGTTTTAGGCTAGAGGGGGATGTAAAAGAGATGGGGGAGTTACATTACTGATTAAGGAGTATATTAGAGCTCTACTGAGAGAGGGTACCTTAGAGGGCTCAGGCAGCAAGACGATATGATAGGAATAAGGAGGGTAGAGTCAGAATGTTGGGAGTTTATTATGGGCCTCCCAACAACCAGCAGGAGATAGAGGAGCAAATATGCAGACAGATTTATGAAAAATGCAAAACACAGTTGTTGCGATGCATGATTTTAACTTTCCATTTATTGACTAGAACTCACTTATTGCTAGGGCAGAATTTGTAAGAAGCATCCAGGAGGGTTTCTTGAAACAGTATATAAATAACCCAATTTGGTTTGTTCTCACTGGAATGACTGAGATCGAGGGGTGACCTGATAGATGTTTACAAGATTATGAATGGCATAGGGGACAAAGTGGATAGTCAGATGCTCTTTCCTAGATAGAAAAGTCAAGTACTAGAAGACATAGGTTTAAGGTGCATGGGGATAAGTTTAGAGGAGATGTGTGAGACAATTTCTTTTTCCACAAAGGGTGGTGAATGTCTGTACCATGCTACCCAAAGAGGCGGTGGTAGCCGGTACGATAGCAGCATTTAAGGGCAACTAAACAAATATATGAATAGGATGGTAATGGAAGGATATGGGCTCTGTAAATGCATCCTGTTTTAGTTTAGGCAGGCATCATGATCGGTGCAGGCTTGGCAGGCTGAAAAGCTTGTTCCTGTGCTGTACTTTGTTCTTTTGTTGTAATGTAATTCTGTCATCTTCTAACAAAGGAGATTAAAACTGCACACAGTATTTCATATGCGGTTTTGCAAAGATCCTCTACAGCTCCAATAAGATTTCCCTACTTTTATAATCCATTTCCCTTGCAATAAACGTCAACATTTCATCTATCTTCCTAATCACTTGTTATTCCCTGCATACTCAGTTTTTATAATTTATGTACCAGGACATCCAGATTGCACCAAGTTCTGCAGTTTCTCTCCATAAGATAGTATATTGTTTTTCTATTCCTCCTGCCAAAGTGGATAAGTTTATATTTTCACACATTATACTCCATCTGTCATTTTATTTCCCACATGTAATCAGTCTATCACTTTACAGATTCTTTGCCTCAATCGGCAACTTACTTTCCTACCTATCTTGATATCATCAGCAAATTTAGCAAACATCTGTTCCTTCATCCAAATTATTGATATATATATCATAAATAGTTGAGACCCTAGCACTGATCCCTGTAGCACTACACTTGTTTCAGCTTGCCAATTTGAAAACTACCCATTTATACCCACTATCTGCTTTCCATTAGCTAGCCAATCCTTCATCTATGTTAATACATTGACCCCTGTACATGTGATCTTATCTTTTACTTGGCAACTTATCAAATGCCTTCTAGAAATTCAGGTATACCACATCTACAGTTCCCTTTCAATCAAATGAGATCCTAGATTTCCATTAATTTGATAAAACAGGTTCACACAAGGGAAAACGTGATGCAAGTTTATGTTTAAAAGATATTTTCTTTGTGATCTGTTTTGTCACTAGCTCAATGTTCATTTGTACATAGTAAAGAGGTGTAATGTAATAATAATTTCTGTTATTAATACTTTAAAAGTTTCGTTGATTGATAGTTTTATAGGAATAACAGTTTTTTTAAAAAATAGAGTTACAAATGGTTGCTTTTAAACATTTACAGACATGGCATCATTACTACAGGTCATTGGTTCTGCACAGTGTACATTAAGTAAAAGGGCATTCAAGTGCTAGGAATTGACATGGAGGACATCTAGGATGTGAGGGACCACTGCAGCTGGATGGAAGACTATGAGCATCATGAAGGGTGCATGGGTTGTCTTGGAGTCTATAATAGCTATTGGAAGTGAGCGGAGGGCATGGTTTGGTATGGAGGATGAGACATGAAAACTAGAAAGGGCAATAAGGGTGGAAGGTCCTGGCTTGGCATGGACAGGACATGTGGAATGTATGGAGGGGGTGAAGGTAGAAGGTCTAACATTGTACAAAACAACTGGGATGAACTCCCAGAGGATTGACGAGTTTCATTTAACCAGTCTGCCTCAGCAGCTCCTGTAGCTGCCTTTGATTTGTGCCAATAATGGTTTGCTCAACCCTATCCCATACCTATCTTCCTCAGATAAATATGACGCTTGCCAGTCAGGCTACTTTTTCTTTACGTGGGTGTACTGAACTGGAAAATTTCCTGATGTGAAGTATCCATTTCTAGGATGAAAATCCAGCCCAGATCTAATTGAAGAACTGGAGTGTGGTGTCTGCAATTGCTCTGTATACTAACACTTTTTCTTTGACATGAGGTAGTCTCTGTTGCCATATTTGCTGCTATAGTTTATAGAAAGTTGAGTTGACTGATCTGGTGTTGATCTCCTTGTCAATGGTGATCTTTTGAGAAAAATAGCTGCGAAGGAATGAGAAGTACTCAGTGTATAAACTGTAATTGGTGGAGAGCTGCTGGGATCATTGTTGGGAATCTCAACTATTTCTAATCTACATTAATGACTTGGATGAAGGGATGGATTGTATTTACTGTCGTCAAATTTACTGATGATACAAAGGTATGAAAACAAGTTATAAGGCCGTATATTCTTAATGTTTATAAAATTTACCTATGTATCTCGTTAACATCAACACCCATGAATTTAAATGGGCTACTGTTGCTTTCATTATAAATCTACATATTGTCATTTACAAAAATTGCCTGAGATCATACAACTATCAATGTGGCATTGAGATACTTGGGAACTATAACTATAAATTTCAGTAAATATTTAGTCAAACTGAGAAGGTGAATGAATTGATTACCACATTTAACAAGAAATTCTCTTACCCTTGGAAGAGAAACAAGTTGATGTAGTTGTAGCTTTTTGTCAGAAAGTTACCAAGCACACGTGTCGGGTAACCACAACGTATCTGATATGCTGACAATCCAAAATAAACACATTTAACAAAGTACCAAATCTGTGCAACTTTGTTCTGGCTAAACCTCCTATAAGAAAGTAACAGAGAAAGCTGTTTTGAGTGCTATGCTAGTACATATAAATACACCAAACACATTTAAATGATGGTGGAAGATACATGAAGCATTTGACAGCAATTAACTATTACTAGCCTACAGTGAAATAACTGAGTCATTTGTCTATAAAACCCACGCTTTTTGCCTCTTAAAATTTCCATCTAGCTCAATAAAATAAGGACCTTACCGTTCTGTCACTTTTGGCAAGATAAAGAACATCCAGAAGTGAATTCCAAAAACAAGGATGACTTGAAAGATAACTTTCCCTAAGACTGTCTTTCTGAGATAGAGTGCTCGATCTACCACCATTGTTCCAAACTGAATTATTAACATCACCAAAAACGCCTCCGGTACTTTATCTTCTGACAAAGAGGATGTGATATCAGCAGCTGCAGAATGTTTCTGTGGAAGACAAGCAGGCATCACTGAGCTATTGTCTTCCTGTGCACAGTTTTTTTTAGTCAATTAGATCTCTGGGATACAAAGAAATTCAACAACAGCCAAAGGAGTTTTTCAACTACATTACAGAAAAATCCCCAGATTAAAAAATGTTTTCCTTTGCTTTCCATGGACTTCATATTCTACTTAGGCACACATCATACTTAGGCCTCAATAACTTAAGTACAGCTACATGTTAAGGGTTCCTAGGTTACAGTGAGAAATTATTGGACTTAGTTAAGAGTACAAAGCTCATGAGAAGTTAGCACTTCGAGATACTTACATATCAACCACAACTGAAGAACTTTTTGGCACACAGCTAAATGAAAGGAGTCTGAGCTCCTGGTTAATCAGCAACAATAATCTGGATTACTGGAATTTGGCAAAAGTACTCGTTTAAAAAAAATCTGCAAGAGATAATTGGCTTAATTTGAATTTACCACCTTTGATTGGCTATTTTGGAGCCAATTTAATCTCAAGATAGTATTGTAGATATTCACTAGATGAGCATTAGACCTCTGACAGCTACTAATTTTAGTCCTTGTTAAATGAACAGCAAGCACCAGAAATCCCTTCTGAGCAACGTGGTGAGCAGCACAACTAAAGGAGGGGGAAGAGAAAACAGCCTTACAGTTCTATAATGCTTTTCACAGAACAGAAGTTTTTTTGGTTCATTTGAATTTCAGTACTTTAACTAACCACCGCCTTAGCTGGTCATAGGTTGTTGCTTGATTACAATGGTGGCACTGTTGAGCTGTTACTGCTCTCTCCAGTTTATTGAAGCTCCTCCCACAAAATAGTGACCGAAGTGTGAAAATAAAACTGCAGAATTTCAAACTGAACAGTTTTAAAATACCTTTGCATTAGTTGTTAGGTGCTGCTGGTAACTGTTATCAAATTGACACTTCTACCTAGTCCAGTGTCCAATGTTTTAAATTCTCCCCAACCTGCTGAAGGGACAGCAAGAAGCAATAATGGATTATTTCTTTTCTATAGAGCTCTGTCTAAAGCTAGACTCTCTGGAGTCTGCTATTTAATCTCTGTTCTTACACAAACCTTGCTATTGGTAGACTTATACCAGTTAAACATAGAACATGGAACACTACAGCACAAACAGGCCCTTCGGCCCACAAGTTGCACTGATCATACCCATACCTACTAGGCCATAGAACTATCCAATCCCATTAAATCCCATGTACTCATCCAAAAGTCTTTAAAACACCACCACTGATGGCAGCCGATTCCATTCACTTACCACCATCTGAGTGAAGAACTCACCCCAAACATCTTCTCTGTACTTGCTGCCCAGCACCTTAAACCTGTGTCCTCTCGTATCGACTATTTTAGCTTTGGGAAATAGCCTCCAAGAATCCACTATTTCTCTCAACATTTTATAACGAGGTGACCAGAACTGCACACAGTACTACAAGTGGGGTCTGACAAGGGTCTTTTAAGTTGCAGCGTTACCTCGCGACTCCTAAACTCAATCCCTTGATTAATGAAGGTCTTCTTGACCACATCCTCCACCTGCGAGGCCGAAGTAAGAGTCGTATGGACCTGGACCCCAAGTTCCTTCTGCTCCTCAGCAGTGCTAAGACCCTTGATATTGTACTCCTTCATCCCATTGGTCCTGTCAAAATGGACCACTACACATTTATCTGCGTTGAAGTCCATCTGCCGCTTCTCTGCCCAGACTATCTATGTCTTGCTGCAACTTCTGACATCCTCCAGACTATCCACAACACCACCAACCTTCATATTGTCGGCGATCATACTAACCCATCCTTCCACTTCGTCATCCAGGTCATTTATGAAAATGATAAACAGCATGGATCCTAGAACAGATCCCTGGCGCACTTCACTGGTGACCAACCCCCATGTAGAAAAAGACCCATCTACAACCACACTTTGCCTTCTGCAGGCAAGCCAGTTCTGGATCCACGAGGCCAAAGCCCGTTGGATCCCATGCCCTCTCACCTTCTCAAGAAATCTTGCATGGGGGACATTATCAAACACCTTGCTAAAATCCATGTAAACCACATCCGCCGCTTTTCCTTCGTCAATGTGTTCAGCCACATTTTCAAAGAATTCCACTAGGCTCGTAAGACACAACCTGCCCTTGACAAAGCTGTGTTGACTATTTCTGATGAAGCTAAACTTCTCTAAATGCTCATAAATCCTGTCCCTCAGGATCCTCTCCATCAACTTACCAACCACTGAGGTCAGACTCACTGGTCAGTAATTTCCCAGTATTTCCCGTTCCCTTTCCTGAAAATAGGAACCACATCCGTAATCCTCCAGTCCTCCAGAACCTCTCCCGTCTCCACTGATGGTACGAAGATCATCGCCATGGGTTCTGCAATCACTTCCCTGGGATACATCCCATCCGGTCCCGTCAACTTATTTATCTTGATAGAATTTAAAAGTTCCAACACAAAACTTCTCCAAAATTTGAACAACTTTACTGGATTCTGTCTACACTTCCCGCTGCCTTGGCAAAGCAGTCAGCATAATTAAGGACCCCATGTATTCCAGACATTCTCTTTTCCATCTTCTTCCATCAGGAAAAAGATACAAAAGTCTAAGGTCACGTACTAACCGACTCAAGAACACTTCTTCCCTGCTGCTGTCAGGCCTTTGAATGGAATTACGTTGCATTAAGTTGAATTTTCTCTACATCCTAGCTATGACTGTAATACTACATTCTCTATGAATTCTATGAACAGTATGTTTTGTCTGTATCGCACACAAGAAAGAATACTTTTCACTATGTTAAAAGATGTGATAATAATAAATCAAATCAAAGAACAAAGAGCAACACAGCACGGGAAACAGGCCCTTCGGCCCAACGAGCCCAAGCCGCCGTCCTAACATCCTAATGACATATCCTTGTCTTTAGGCTATGCCTATTGTTGAAGATTCCCATATAGGGACCAATATAGGGACAACTTGTTACCCAATCAGCCTAAGAGCACATTTTTGGGATGTGGGAGGAAACCGGAGCACCCAGAGGAAACCCACGCAACCACAGGGAGAACGCGCAAACTCCCGCAGACACAGGCCCAAATCCATGTGTCAGCACAGCAACAGCGATAGTCTCTGAGCTGTCATGTTGTCCATCAGATGGTTCAGTTTAAGCATACACTGACGACGTGAAGCACTAGGCAACTCCTGAAGCAACCTCCAAGAGCAGCTCTCGCACGACATGCCGCATGCATGCCCCTTGTTGGTCAACAAGGTGGACTGAATTGCCTGCGGAAACAAATAAGACTTAATAAACATGCTAAAAAAAAAACTAAGACATTCCCGAGACGAAACTAAAAGATAGTCTACTACTATTTGGTCCTCCCGATATTCAAACAGTCCTCCTATATCCCTCTATCTGCAGACCACTCATGTGGCTGTCCAAGAGACCCTTAAACAACCCTAGCGTGCCTGCTCCCACCACCTTACTCGGCAGTGCATTCCACACCCCCACTACCCTTTGAGTGAAAAACTGGCCTCTAATATTCGTCTTATACATAGCCCCCTCACCCTAAGCCCGTGACCCCTCGTTCTATCCATTTCTAATGGTGGAAAAAGCTTACCACCATTTACTCTATCTATACCCCTCATAATCTTATATACCTCTAAAAGATCCCCTTTCAGCCGAAGTCTTTCAAGGGAAAACAACCCCACTGTTTTCAATCTTTCCTCGTAAGACAGCCCTTCCATATCAGGCAGCATCCTGGTAAATCTCCTCTGCACTCTCTCCAGGGCCTCTACATCCTTCCTGTAGTACGGCGACCAGAACTAGACGCAGTACTCCAGATGAGGCCTAACCAACGTTCTATACACCTGCAACATCAGACTCCTACTCTTGTATTCTATACCCCTTCCTATGAAGGCTAACATACCATACGCTTTTTTTTACCACACTCTCCACCTGTACTGACACCTTCAGAGACTTGTGAACTTGCACCCCCAGGTCTCTCTGCATCCCGATACTCCGGATAGTTTTACCTTTTATCCTATAACTCCCCTCTACATTATTCCGGCCAAAATGCATCACCTCGCGTTTATCTGGATCAAATTCCATTTGCCATCTATCTGCCCAATCTACCAGCCTATCTATGTCATGTTGTATTGCCAGGCACTGCTCCTCAGTACCCGCCAATCCAATCATCTTAGTGTCATCAGCAAATTTGCTGATCACACCACCTACCCCCTCTTCCAAGTCATTTATATACACCACAAAGAGAAGGGGTCCTAGTACAGAGCCCTGTGGCACACCACTAGTGACAGACCTCCAGTTGGAAAAAGAGCCTTCCACTACTACCCGCTGTCTCCTCCTCCCAAGCCAGTTCTCAACCCATCTCCATACCTGGCCCTGTATCCCATGCGCCTTCACCTTTTCTATCAGCCTACCATGAGGGACCTTATCAAACGCCTTACTGAAATCCATATAGACGACATCAACGGCTTGTCCTTCATCAACCGTTTTTGTCACATCTTCAAAAAATTCCACTAGATTCGTAAGGCACGACCTTCCCTTAACAAAGCCATGCTGCGTATCCCTGATCAGATCGCAGCGCTCCAGATGCTCATACATCCTGTCCCTGAGAATCCTCTCCATTAGCTTACCTATAACTGAAGTCAAGCTCACTGGCCTATAGTTCCCTGGGTTATCCCTCTGACCCTTTTTAAACAACAGTACTATATTTGCAATCCTTCAGTCCTCTGGGACCTCCCCTGAGTCCAAAGAGGAGACAAGGATTTGCGTCAGAGGCCCAGCAATGTCATCTCTCACCTCCCTTAGCAGCCTGGGATAAATACCCAAAAATCAAATGGAACCGAGTCCCTGCTGGCTAGGGTGAGGTGTGATATTCCAGAATGAATGTGTGTAGGCTTTCTACAGAGCTGTAGAATAACATACATAGATTGAATTAGCAGTTGACAATTATTTCACTTCCAAGCAGTTCTGCTGCTGTACATTGAAGGATTGAAGCTTGTATATCTTTCAGTTATTGTTTATTACTAAACAATAATGTAGGTTCTTTATTAGAAGATAAGAATAGATACACCTAACAGTAAGTGCGATTCTGCATATCAAAGTCTAATTACTACAAACTGCCATTGTAAACTGAGGGTGGGATTTTCCAGCAGTGTTGATTCAAGACCAGAAATACCCATCTGAGGTCAATGGACTTTTGCATGAAAGTGGAAGTGTGTAAACAGATGATGATATTGATGTACTTGTTTTTATCCTACAGGTGCTTTGGTCCACCTTGTTGTCTAACAAGGGGCATGCGATGGGTCGTGAGAGGGCCGCTCTTGGATTTTTTTTTTCGAGAGTATCCTAGTGTTTCACATCGTTAGTGTACGCTTGACCTGGACCATTTGATCGGCAACACGACAGTTCAATGACTATCGCTGTGCTGTACAGATACATGCATATGGGCCTGTGTCTGTGGGAGATTGCGCATTCTCCCCGTGCTTGCGTGGGTTTTCTCCGGGTGCTCCGGTTTCCTCCCACATCCCAAAAATGTGCTCTTAGGCTAATTGGCAAACCAAATTCTCCCTAAATTGTCTCAAATTTGATTTTTAATCCATAGATCTGTAAACATAGACAGGGATAACGGATAGAGGTGGGAACATCGGGGTGGCGGCGTGGGCTCGTTGGGCCAAAGGGCCTGTTTCCTGTGCTGTTTTGTTCTTTGTTCAAATCAAGTACCTGATTGCAACATTTCTCAATAGGAGGCAAAACTTTTACATTAGCACAAAGTTTTGTCCATCCGACAAAGCCAGGAGTTAAAACCTACTGACAAAAGTCTTAGTGGAGCATTTCTCACCTAGACTGCTTATTAAGGTCCTCCGGGCGAATGGGTTTGAGATAAATGCCTTCGAGTGGTGAGGAGAAGCTGCCTCTGTTTCAGTGAAAGTCTTTCTTGGACATGGCGATTCATGTCAGCGAGCTGGAGGCAGCCAAGAAAACTTTGACGGAGGCTTTAGGGGAGAATATGAAGCAGTGAGTGTGGTTGTGGACTGTGACTGCCATTAACATTAACCCCTGTGTGGATCTGCTGCTTGGATTCAGTCACAGTGCCTGGGCCCTGCAGATATCCAGTGGGATGGGAGAGAGACACTCTCAGTTATTATTTAAATCCAGTGAGAGCCCAGGCTGCAAGTTAGTTGTGGATATTGGAGTTGCAGTAGATTTAAATCTAAGCAAATGCGAAGTTATTAATTTTGGAGTGAAAAATGATAAGAGTACTTTCCAAATGGTATGAAGTTAAATACAGTGAATGTCCAAAGAGATATGCGGGTCCAGGTTCCATAAAATACCACAAACAGCTGCAGAAAATAACCAAGAAAGCTAATGGAATAGCAGTCTTTATGTCTATAGATTTACAAGAATTATGCCTGGACTTCAGAGATTTAATTATGGGGAGAGATTATACAAATTAAACCTGTTTTCTCCAGAATTTAAAAGCTTAAGGTGTGATCTGACTGAAGTCTTCTGGATATTAACAGGAAAAAACAAGATAGGTAAAATTAAAACTAGTTCCACTGGAGAAGGGTAGACCTATTAAGAGTATAGAAATGCACAGGGACCTGGGGGTGCAGGTGCACAAGTCTCTGAAGGTGCCAGAGCAAGTGGAAAAGGTTGTGAAGAAAGCATATGGTATGCTAGCCTTTATAGGAAGGGTACAGAGTACAAGAGCTGGCCTTTAATGTTGTAGTTGTATAAAACGTTGGTTAGACCTCATTTGGAATACTGCGTCCAGTTCTGGTCATCTTACTACCGGAAGGACGTGGAGACTCTGGAGAGAGTGTAGAAGAGGTTTACCAGGATGCTGCCTGGTAGGGAAGGTCTGAGTTACGAGGAGAAGTTAGGCAAATTGGGACTGTTTTCCTTAGAAAGACGTAGACTTAGAGGTCATCTAATAGAAGTGTACAAGATTATGAGGGGTATAGATAAAGAGGGTTAAGCTTTTTCCTAGGATGGACTCGAATAGCACGAGGGGTCACAGGCTTAGGGTGAGGGGGTGTGGCGTCTCAATTGGATGCTAGGGGGAGTTTTTTCACAGAGGGTGGTGGGGGTATGGAATGCATTGCCAAGTGGTGGAGGCAGGCACTATGGAGTTATTTAATAAATACTTAGATGGGCACATGAACAGAATGGGAATGGAGGGGTATAGAAAACTGATTTAAAATAGGTATCATGAGCCTTGGGAGTCCCTGGGAAGTGTGTAAGTGGATGAAGATATTGATGTACTTGTTTTTATCCTACAGGTGCTTTGGTCCACCTTGTTATCTAACAAGGGGCATACACGCGATGAATCGTGAGAGGGCCACTCTTGGATTTTTTCGAGAGTATCCGAGTGGTTCACGTCGTTAGTGTACGCTTCACCTGGACCATTTGATGGGCAACACAAAGCTCAGTGACTATCGCTGTGCTGTGCAGATACATGGATTTGGGCCTGTGTCTGTGGGAGTTTGCGCATTCTCCCCGTGCTTGCATGGGTTTTTCTCCGGGTGCTCCGGTTTCCTCCCACATCCCAAAGATGTGCTCTTAGGCTAATTGGCAAAACAAATTCTCCCTAAATTGTCTCAAATTTGGTTTTTAATCCATAGATCTATAAACATAGACAGGGATCACGGGTAGAGGTGGGAACATCAGGGTGGCGGCGTGGGCTCGTTGGGCCGAAGGGCCTGTTTCCCAAGCTGTTTTGTTCTTTGTTCTTTGTTTACAATAGGTCTACATAAGCATGAATCTGGCACCTTCAACTCCGAGGAGGAGTTTGAAGGCGAGTGCTAAGGTAGTGAGAACCCTCTCTGGTGTACACTATCAGGAGAGGATTCAAGCAAGAAAAATTAGTTCAACTCAGGACATGGAGTAGGGATCTCAGAATTGCCATTTCAGGGAGAAGGGTCAGGAGGGTCACTTGCAGATCCTACCTTCCTTTCAGATGAGGAGCATCCCTTTCTTTGTTGTGAAGTCTGATGTGTAAGCAGTACTTTTCACGTTCTCCTTCCTGGGTCCTTGTCATATGATATTCTGTCCAAAGGGTGGTGCCTTTTCTTAGTAGGAACTGACAAAAAGGTGGGAGGGCTTCAGAAGAAGATGCTCAGCACTGGGACAACTGTGAGTTACTTGGGTGGGGTCCCATGACAGGCTGGGCTGTCAGGGAAGAGTGGGGGGTTTTCAGAAATGGACTACGTCTCGCCTCATGCAACCTGAAGGGCTGCCTGGGAGAGGATGACTGCAATGATTGGAACCCACACTTCGGCAGCAACATGAGTGCAAAAGGCAGAACTGGCTGACAGTCAAAAACTAATTGTCAGGGGTATTTGTGTATAATATTAGATCTCAACAGTTCATACAAGGCTGCTCAGCCTGCACGTCTTGTGACCTGGGAGAAACAGGGGCTGGCGATCCTTCCAAAAAAAGTGCCAAATTCACATAAAAACTGGAGTAAATCATGCTAGATTTTCAGCAGGAGTTTCAAAATGAATCTCCACACTTTGTATACTGCAAAGTGCTTCAGCATGAATCATGCTGAAATTAAAGGGCCTATTCCCATCCAAGAGGCCAGCAGCATAGCACTGAATGGGCCACTGCCCATGTGCTAATATTTCAGTGCCAAGATTGGCACATGCACAGTAGCCCATGCTGCTGGTCTCCCAATCACTGGCCAGCACCATGACCCCCGTATTGCCAGCCATATGACCAACACCACTACCCCTCCCCCGCAATGGTCCAATTGTTGGGTGCCCGAACATATCTGGGCCAGCCTTGATTTCCTACCTTCTCCACAGCTCTGACTGCATGCCTCCCAGAGTGGCAGCGGGACCTCCATCCCTACCAATCAGATTCTGCCCACCATTAGGCCCCTCCTTCTGGGCAGTGCCAAAGTGTCCCTCTGGTGGGGGGGAGGGCCTTGGTAGCCCCCCCTTCACGCCAGTGGATTTGGGAACTATACTAAACCCTACTGGGGTGAACCACTCCTAATGGGGGAGACACTACTGGCCCCAGAGACTTCAGTCCTGGGCCCAAATACAATTTGGATTTAAGTTGTATTACAATTAGAATTTTAATGAATTATGCTGGAAATGCAATGCCTGGGAAATTGTGAAGGCCATGAAGCCTAGTGGGGAGCTGACAAAATGGCCCCTGCTTGAGACTCCCAGTCTGCTGTGCTACAAAAACAGTGTAGCAGTCTGATAGAATTGCCCCAAAGGTGCCCTCTGGGAATCTGCTAGATAACTGCTAGCCTCACATGGTTCAGCTATACCTCATCTGGCATAAGAAGAATGGTATGTGTCCACATCATGGCTACTGTCACTACAAACTGCCTGCTCAAAATGGAAAGGATCTCCAAAAAGTTCGCGCATATTGACACGGATGTCAAGTTTCTACAAAGATGCAAGAAAGCAGACAAGATCCTGAAAGGACTACAGATTACACATTCCAAACATTCTTTACATTCCAATCTATAATTATCTTGCAATTGTGTCTTTGCCTATATATACCGTGTTTGTGAACCGACCTCTCCACTCACCTGATGAAGAAGCAGCGCTTTGAAAGCTTATGATTCCAAATAAATCTGTTGGACTTTAACCTGGTGTTGTGAGATTTCTTACAATCCAATGCTGGCAATGCCACAAGTGGAAACACTTGGCTGAACAGCCACCCCAGCCTCTCCTTCTAGTGCTTATGCCAATAAATGCTGTACACCCAAACAGCACAGCCATTTAGTGGAGGCCAGCTTTGAACCTCTTGCAAGCATATATCCCAAGAATTGAGTTGACATTCCTAAAAAAGCTGCAACATCACATAGGTTACACTGATGTGAACACTGATAACAGTACGTTAAAGTCCAACAGGTTTATTTGGTAGCATATGCCACTGGCTTTTGGAGTGCTGCTCCTTCATCAGGTGAGTAGCAATCACCTGATGAAGGAGCAGTGCTCTGAAAGCTTGTGACTTGTGCTACCAAACAAACTTGTTGGACTTTAACCGGGTGTGTGAGGCTTACCCCAGTCTAACACTGGCATCTCCACATCATGTGAACCCTTATGCCAGGTGTGATGGTGATGATTATCATCCCACACCCCAGTTGAGGTCATGATGTCCCCCTTCAGGATGCAAACACTGGTCTCATGCAACTACTTGACTACCCTCTAACATAATGCCTTGTTTCTTTAGGGGCGGGACTGGGACATGCCAGTGTTTGTTACCCCTGAGCTCCTGGTGGGTCCACATGCTGCATCCTGCTGGAATTGACAAAAACCATTGAGGAGTTGTGGCTTTGGTGGCAGAGTGGAGGGTGTGAAGGATGCCGTTGATACATCTACTGAGTGTGCTGTTATTGGATGATAGTCCCAGAGGAACTGAGGAATGAGAGTCGGGAATCTCTGAACACTTAGAGTTCACTGTGGTTTTCTCTTCTTTACTGTGCACGGTTTGGAAGATCATGGAACCTGTCGAGTTGGCTATCTTCCTTATTGGGAAGAGCAGTGGCAGAGGAACCAACACGCTTTAGCATTTGCCCAGAACATGTACCCTGTAGAGGAAGGAGGGGCCAGTTGCTGTTCTGGAAGCAGCACCACATTAGTCATCATGTCTGCAGTTGTCAGAAATACAGTGATGTAAAAGACTGTGCCAGTCCCTGGTCACAGTGGACCATCTCTGCCAGGCCCTGCAGGAGCACCACATGCAATGGGAGGATACCCACTGCCTGTGGTTCTCAAACTCAACGCCGCTCTGAATTTCTTTGCGAGTGGCTCATTCCAGGGCAGCACAGATGACCTGTGTCACATCTCCTAGTTGACCATAACCTAATGCATATGGGAAGTAACAGATGCCCTTTTATGCAAGGGGTCAAAGTATATTAACTTGGACTGGAACCACATGAGCCAAGATGCCAGGGCCATGGGCTTCATCCACAAAGCAGGCTTTCCCAGTGGTAAGGTTTGATTGACTGCATCTAGGTATCCTGCGTGCTTCAGGGTGTCATGTGGCACCATTCATCAATTGCAAGAGATTCTATTTTCTCAATGTGCAGCTCATCTGTGAGCGCATGATATGTTTCATGCAGGTATGTGCCCATTTTACAGAGAGAATCCATAACAGCTATATCTTGGAGCACTCTCAGACTGCAGCTGTCTTTGAGGGAGAGTGGCAGCTGGAGGGATGGCTCCTCAGGAACAATACATACCCACTCAAGAGATGGCAGATGATACCAGTGCAGCAGCCACAACATCAGTGAAGACCACGTCAGGGGTTCTGGTGTTCAGATGCAAATTACAGTCATGGTAGGCAACCAGGCAGCTCCCTCAGCAGCCCTTGGCCTCATCATAAAGTCACAGAGGTTTACAGTGTGAAAACAGGCCCTTCAGCCCAACTTATAGAACATAGAACATTACAGCTCAGAACAGGCCCTTCGGCCTTCGATGTTGCACCGACCAATTAAGAAAAAGCAATGACTCTGTAACCTAAACCATTCCCTTTTCATCCATAAACTTATCTACTAACCTCTTAAATGCCACCAAACTTGGCGCATCTACAACTGTAGCAGGCAGGGCATTCCATACCCTTACCACCCTCTGGATAAAGAACCTATCTTGTCCATCCTGCCCTTTTTTAACCACTGAGCCAGCTCCAATTGCCCACATTTGGCCCATATTCCTCTATACCTATCTTATCTATAAAATACTCTAAATGCTCTTTAAAAGACAAATTTGTACCGCCTCTACTATGATGTCTGGCAGCTCATTCCAGACATTCACCATCGACTGTGTATCTCTCTGGAGTCTTTTGTATCTCTCTCCTCTCACTTTAAACCTATGCCCCCTAGTTCCCTACCTTTGGGAAAAGATATTGACTATCTAGCTAATCTATGTTCCTCATTATTTTACAGACCTCTATAAGATCACTCCTAAGCCTCCTACTCTGCAGAGAAAAAAGTCCCAATCTATCCAGCTTCTTCTTATAATTCAAACCATCAAGTCCTATAACACTACATTTTACACTCTCTCGTTTCCTTCTCTATGAATGGTATGTTTTGTCTGTATAGCGCACAAGAAATAATATTTTTCACTGTATGTTATATAACAATAATAAATCAAATCAAAAATAAGAGATTCTTCCTAGCTCCTTATATTTTGCCAATAGGAAATCATCTCTCTTTCTATCTAGACTCCAATCTCTATCCCCTCCCTGCTCAACTGATGTACTTTTGCTCAGTGACATCCTTCACCTGGCATCAGGCAGGCAACATACATAGAACATAGAACATAGAACATAGAACAATACAGCACAGAACAGGCCCTTCGGCCTTCGATGTTGTGCCGACCAAAATAAAAAGCAATGCCCCTCCAAACTAAACCATTCCCTTCTCTTCCATATACTTATCAATTAACCTCTTAAACGCCACCAAACTTGGCGCATCTACAACAGCTGCAGGCAGGGCATTCCACTCCCTAATCACTCTTTGAGTAAAGAACCTACCTTGATATCCGTCCTATAACTCATACCCCTTAATTTAAAGCTGTGTCCCCTCGTGCTAGCATTCTCCATCCTAGGAAAAAGGCTATCACTGTCCACCCTATCTAAACCTCTAATCATCTTATCTGCTTCAATAAGATCCCCTCTTAGCCGCCTCCTTTCTAACGAAAACAACCTCAAATCCTTCAACCTCTCTTCATAGGACCTGCCCTCCATACCAGGCAACATCCTGGTAAACCTCCTCTGTACCCTCTCCAATGCCTCACATCTTTCTTATAATGTGGGGACCAGAACTGTACACAATACTCCAAGTGCGGCCGCACTAGAGTTTTGTACAGTTGCAACATGATGCTGCGGCTCCTAAATTCAATCCCCCTACCAATAAAAGCTAAGACTCCATATGCCTTCTTAACAACTTTATCCACTTGACTGCCCACTTTCAGGGATCTATTGACACATACACCAAGATCCTTCTGTTCCTCAACACTATTAAGAGCCCTACCATCAGCCCTATACTCTACACATTTATTGTTCCTGCCAAAGTGCATACCTCACACTTTTCCACATTAAACTCCATTTGCCACCTCTCGGCCCAGCTCTGCAACTTGTCCAAGTCACTCTGCAAACTAAAACACCCCTCTTCACTATCTACCACTCCACCGACTTTAGTGTCATCTGCAAATTTAATGATCCATCCCTCAATACCCTCATCCAGATCATTTATAAAAATTACAAACAGCAGGGGCCCCAAAACAGACCCCTGAGGCACACCACTTGTCACCGAACTCCACGAGGAATATCTCCCATCAACCACCACCCTCTGTCTTCTATCTGCCAGCCAATTCCTAATCCAATTAGCTAAATCACCCTCTATTCCACACATCTGCATGTTCTGTAGAAGTCTTCCATGGGCCACCTTATCAAACGCCTTACTAAAGTCCATATATACTACATCAACCGCCTTACCCCCATCCACCTCTCTGGTCACTTTCTCAAAAAAACTCAATGAGGTTAGTAAGGCATGACCTACCCTTCACAAAACCATGCTGACTATCCCCAATCAATTCATTTCTCTCTAAATAACTATAAATCCTATCCCTAATAATTATCTCCAATACCTTGCCCACAACAGAAGTAAGACTCACTGGCCTATAATTCCCTGGAAGGTCTCTCTTCCCCTTCTTAAACAGTGGGACCACATTCGCTATCCTCCAGTCCTCCGGAACCACACCCGTAACCAACGAGACCTGAAGATCAGAGCCAGAGGCTCTGCAATCTCCTCTCTTGCCTCCCAGAGAATCCTAGGGTAAATCCCGTCCGGCCCAGGGGACTTATCAACTTCAAACCCTCGAGAATATCTAGCACATCCTCCCTATCTACTTCAATACTTTCCAGTTTGCAACCCTGTACCTCAGTGTTCTCCATAACTACATTTACATCACCCTGCGTGAATACCGACGAGAAATATTTATTCAGTACCTCTCCAATCTCTTCAGGCTCCACGCACAACTTCCCACTGCTGTCTATGACTGGCCCTAATCTTGCCCTAACCAATCTTCTATTCTTAACATAGCGAAAGAAAGCTTTAGGATTCTCCTTAATCCTATCAGCCAACATCTTCTCGTGTCCCCTCTTAGCTCTCCTCCATTCACTTTTTACCTCCTTCCTGGCTAATCTATAGCTATCCATTGCACTAACTGAGCCTTCAAGCCTCATCCTGACATAAGCCTCCTTTTTCCTTTTAACCAGCAAATCAACCTTTTCGTACACCAAGGTTCTCTTACTCGACCATTTCCTCCTCGCCTGACAGGGACATACTTATCAAGGACTCGCAGCAGCTGCTCCTTGAATAAGCTCCACATTCCAGATGTTTCCAGTCCCTGTAGTTTCCTAGTCCAATCTATGCACCCTAATTCTCTCCTGATGGCCTCATAATTACCCTTCCCCCAGCTATAACTACTGCCCCCAGCTTCATGCCTATCCCTATCCATCACTAAGGTGAACGTAACCGAATTGTGGTCACTATCACCAAAATGTTCACTAACTTCCAAGCCTAACACCTGGTCTGGCTCATTGCCCAGCACCAAATCCAATGTAGCCTCACCTCTAGTTGGCCTATCTACATACTGAGTCAAAAAACCTTCCTGCACACTCTGTACGAAAACTGACCCCTCTAACGAGCTAGAGCTATAGCTATTCCAATCAATATTAGCAAAGTTAAAGTCCCCCATCACAATTACCCTACTACTTTCACTCCTAATCAGAATTGACTTCGCAATCCTTTCCTCAACCTCTCTAGAACTATTAGGAGGTCTGTAAAAGACTCCCAACAGGGTGACCTCTCCTCTCCTGTTTCTAATCTCAGCCCATACTACCTCAACAGACAAGTCCTCATCAAACTTCTTTTCGATCACCGTGATACAGTCTTTGACCAGTAACGCCACTCCTCCCCCCCTTCTACCTCCTTCTCTACTCCGACTAAAGCATTTGTACCCCGGAACCTGCAACATCCATTCCTGTCCCTGCTCTACCCAAGTCTCTGAAATGGCCACAACATCGAAGTTCCAGGTACTGGTCCAAGCTGCAAGTTCCTCCCCCTTATTGCGAATACTCCTTACATTAAAGTATACGCATCTCAAACCATGCCCCACCCCACCCGTACGCCGCTGTGTTTTACAACTCTCTTCTATAACCCCCTTACTCTCATCCCTCTCAGCACCCCAACTACTTAGGATCCCACCACCCCCCCGAATCAGTTTAAAGCCCCCATCATAGCCTTAGCAAATTTTCCCCCCAAGATATTAGTCCCCCTCTGGTTCAAGTGTAGACCATCTCTCTTGAAGAGGTCCCACCTATCCCAGAATGAGTCCCAATTGTTAAGGAACCTGAACCCCTCCCTCCTGCACCATCCACGCAGCCATGAGTTCAAACTATCCCTTTCTCTGTTCATCTCTAAACTATCTCTGGCACAGGCAAGAGTCCAGAGATAACCACTCTGCCTGTTATGGACCTAAGCTTCCACCCTAACTCCATAAATTTCTGTTTAATATCCCCTTCCCTTGTCCTACCTACATCATGTGTCCCCACATGAACAATGACTTGGGGCTGACTCCCCTCACCCTTAAGAATCCTAAAAACCCGATCTGCAACATCCTGGACCCAATCCTAGATAATCAGTATTCTGATTATAATCCTAGATAATCAATACCATCCTAGATAATCAGTAGACATTCCTGAAGAGTTGACAATTTATTTTACAGTAGAACATTACTAGAGATCTGAGAATGCAAAACCAATAAATAAAGATAGACAAAAAACAATAAACAAAAGTTAAGAAAAATTATGGAAATGGGTGGTAGGTTAGCTTTCATAGAAATGCATAATGAGAATTGGCTGATAGAAAACAGAATAGGAATAAACAGGTATTTTTGGGTCGACTAGCAGGATACCTTGAGGATCAGTACTAGAGCATCAACTATTAACAATCTAAATTATCAGCTTAGTTGAGGGGGCTGAGTGTAACACATTCAAGTTTGCCAATGATGTAAGGTTAGGTGGAAAGGAAGGACTGAGGAGGGCTCAAATAGGCAGCAGAAGGGCCCAAGCAAGATGGGGAAGGAAGGAAGGAAAATGGCAGCTGAAGTATAATGTAGTAAGAAAATTTAAAAAAAAATTTAAAGATGTTGGGAAATGTTTGCACTTACATGCATCAGTTTGTCCAGGTATATGAATCACAAAGTAACATTCAGGTATAATATGCAATTAGGAAAGCAAACGTCCTGTGGCTTTTTGTTACAAAAGGATTAGAGTATAGGAATAAAAAAGTGATCACAAGGCACTGACAAGGCACATCTGGAGAACTGAACAGTTTTGGTCTCCTTACCTAACAAAAGGCATATTGGCTCTCCAGGGAATGCAACAAAGGTTCGATTTTTTAAAGTCTATTTATTAATGTCACAAGTAGGCTTACATTAATACTGCAATTAGATTATCCCTGGTCATCACACTCTGATGTCTGTTTGGGTACACTGAGAGAGAATTTAGCATGGCCTAACCAGCATATCTATCAGGTTGTGGGAGGAAATCAGAGCACCCGGAGGAAACCCATACAGGCACAAGAAGGACGTACAGACAGGTCATGTGCAGACAGCATTATGTTTCCATGACAAAAATGTGTTGGGATACTTATAAATACATGATGCACCACAGACAATGACCCAAGCCGAGAATTGAACTTGGGTCCCTGGCACTGTAAGGCAGCCATGCTAACCATTGTGCCACCATGCTAGTTAGATACGTATTCTAATTAGTTAGAATTGTGCCTGGCATAAGGGTATTGTCTTAAGAGGAGAGATTGAGTAGGCTAGGCTATTATTCCCTGGAGTTTAAAAGAATGAAGGGTAATTGAATGGAAATATATAATATTTTTAAGGGTTATTTATCAGGATTAGAGCTGAAAAAATGTTTCGAGCTGGGGAATCTAGAGCATGAGGTCACAGTTTCAGAATAAGAGATCAGCAATTTAGGACTGAGATGAGGAAAAGAATGTTCAGTCATAGGGCAGTGAGTCTTAGGAATTCTCTATCCCATGGCCCTGGATGCTCAGTCATTTGGTACATTCAAAGTAGAGATTGATACTTTTTGGATGCTAAGGGAATTAAACGACATGTTGATAGTGCAACAAGATAGAGATAGAAGATGAATCATGGTCTTACTGAATGGCAGAGCAAACATGAAGGGCCCAATGATCTATTTCTGATCCTATTTTGTGTGCTCTTAAGATTTTTTAAGGAACATATACAAGACTCATGCTTTGTTAATCAGCATTATGCTTCCATGACATAAGTATTTAGGATATTTACCAAAAAACAATACCTTAGGATAAAATATAAACAATGTACCATGATACCTTCAGGTAAAATATTTACTGTGAATAGATTTAAAAAGATAATGGGGTAATATTTTCTTGGGGTTTCTCCTGATCTCTTACTTTGGCAAAGATCAATGGAAACCCTAGAGAAATTTCTAATAAGAGATTAGGAAATCTACAGAAACTTTATCACAATTAATTAGACAATATCAAACATTCTATAAAATAAACCAAAAATTACCTACCCCAAATGCCCCAAAACCAAAGACAATGACAATAAAGTCTACAACATCAGCCAAGAACATCAACACATAGACATCTGTTACTGCACTATATTCTGGATGGATAATATTGTAGAAGAAATGCTTGATTGGGATATATATTTGAAGTGTTCTGAAAAAGAATAAAACACTGAATGAAATTCAAGTTAACAATCATAAATTATATTACACTTGGATTTTAAATATAATACTTGATCTAATTCTTCTTTAGTACACAAACTAGTAAAGGACAGAAATAAAGTTGCATTTATACACACACATCATGACTATAGGTTAACCCAAAGTGTTTTGCAGTCAATGGAGTCTTTTTGAAGCAAAGTCACTTGTAACGTAGGATTTGATAGCTCACTGGCATCAAACTGATGTGATTTCTCTATGACTTAAATAATGGTCATCAAGATTAAAGACTAGGCTAAGTTTGTAACTCTTTTATCTATTATTATCAATATAGCATTGTTTTCATCCTGTAAAATATGCATGTCATAAAGGGTCATATTAACATTGTAATTTGTGATTAAAATACAGAATAATTAGAATATATTAAAAGCATACTGATTATTTCTAATAGTCATTTTAACTTTCCAATTAATTATCAACATTTTTGTTAAAAAAGATAAGCAGATCTAGAGTACATCATTTTCACTAGCAAAGCACTAGCCATTAGTCAAACCAAATTTCTTCAGGTCCCTTTCCTCAATCTCAAGACAATTTCCCTATCACGGCCTTACTCTCTGATGCTACTCTTTTTCTCAAGACTACTCAAACTGAGCATTAGAGTAACCATGAGATAATCTTGCAGAATAGATGCATCAAACAACATTTATGTTTCTATTCAACTATCATTACTTTAAAATCTATAGTCTGTGTGACACGCCCCTCAATTTCTCATTTCCAGTAGTAATAAAATTGTGGCTAAGAGAGTGATTGGGAATTTTTCAGGAACTGACAGGAAATGGGAAGTGAAATTTGAAGGAAGTAGTGAAGGCCCTCCTGCACCAACTCCATCTGTGATACAATCTTGTGGCTGGAAAGATGGAGTGACCCACCTCTCAGTGGCTGGAAGTGGGCTATGAGGCAGTGGCATCATTGTTCCCTAAAGTGGAAATGCTGGCGCCATGTTTAAAGGGCTGAAAGCATTCAAGCCACAATCTGAATGGTCTTTGTCTCAGCAATCCTTCTCTATCCATTCTCAGAAGACTAAAGCCTTACCAGAATCAAGGAGCCAGAAATTCCTGCACCTCATCCCACAGAATCAAGGAGCCTTTGACTACCTACACTCCTAAACTTTCAATAGTATTTGCTCTTTTTCCAAGGTGCCTTGGACCATCTACCAATCCTCTCACTTCCCCAACTATCCCCAACATCCAGAAATCATTGAAACCCTCAGCTTCCAGGAGACTCAGACACTCCCCTCAGCATCCTCATAAGAAAAACACAGCAGAAAGCCGCTTGTTGGATCGGTAGGAAAAAGGTTCCAGTGACCTAATGGCTCAGTAACAATTCCCTGCATGATCTTCTTCAGACCATTGAGGCAAGACTGGAGGTTCTCTTCCTCAAAGGCAGAAGGAGGAGACCAACCTGTGCAGAGGTTGGAAAGGTGGTCAGTACCTCTAGGGTCATCTGGAGAACCTGGCTGCAACACAACAAACAGGTCAATAAATGGATATGAGTTAAGGTGTCAGTGTTGGGAAGGGAAAGTTCATCTTATCAGTGGCAATAGTTGGAGACTGCAACATCTCCTTAATAGGAAGGGGTTAGATTCAGTTTTGTTAGGGGATGTGACTGTCACAAGCTCACACAAAAGTGGCCCAATTCCACATGAATGGCAATGGCAGCAGACATCTTGTAGAGATGCCGGTGTTGGACTGCGGTAAACTCAGTAAGAGTCTGGCAACACCAATTTTAATCCAATCGATTTATTTGACGGTAAATCTGCAAGCTTTCGACTTTCGTCTTTGTCAGGCAAATGCCTGACGAAGACGAAAGTCGAAAGCTTGCAGATTTACCAACAAATAAATCGGTTGGATTTAAAATTGGTGTTGCCAGACTCTTACTGAATGGCAGCAGACACAGCAGCAAAAGTGCAAGGCAATTAGGTATTTTGTTTGCTCTCAGATGACTATTATTATTGTTATTCTCTTGCCACAGTAGACGACGGACCAGAATGCCAGAGTGAGGGCATAAATTGGTGGTGGAGTCAGGATCATCATTATCCTGAATCCCACTGGGGAGAAGGGGACTCTTAAGCTGGAAGGTGGGACAGTGGTTAGCACTACTATCTCACAGACAAGGGACTCAAGTTGAATTCTGGCCTTGGAGACTGTCTGTTTGGAATTTGCACATTTTCCCCACATCTGCGTGCGTTTCCTCTAGGTGCTCTGGTTTCCTCCCACAGTCTAAAGATATGCAGGTTAAGTTAATTGGCCAACTCAAACTGCCCATTAATGTTTAGGGGGATTAGTGGAGTAAATATATGAGGATATGAGGTAAGCCTGGATAAAAGTCATTCTATGATTTTAAGGACAAAGGCAGAGATACAGAGAAACACTTGCACGTTCCCCTCCAAGCCACTCACCATCCTGACTTGGAAATATATTATCGTTCCTTCACAGTCATTTGGTCAAAATCCTGGAATTTCCTCTCTCACAGTATTGTGGGTCAACCCACAACACGTGGATTGCAGCGTTTCAAGAAGCCAGCTTACCATCACCTTCCCCAGGGCAATTAGAGATGGGTTGTAAATGGCCAGCCAGTGACACCCATGTCCCATGAATGAATATAAAAAAATTCTAAGGGTACCATGCTAGCTGTTCCATAATTGATGGTGACTGGAGTACAGATGCAGGAAACTGAGTCACCTCACCATCAGGGATCAGGTAAGCCTCAGTTAAGCATGAGGGATGGTGAAGTTAAAGTTTATTTATTAGTCATGTAAGTAAGACTCACATTATCATTGAAATGAAGTTATCATGAAATTCCCCTAGTCACGACATTCTGGTGCCTGTTCAGGTCAATGCACATACACAGCACATCTTTCAGACTGTGGGAAGAAACCAAGCACCCACGCAGATATGAGGAGAACATGTAAACTCCACACAGACAGTGACCCGGGAATCGAACCCAGGTTCCTAGCACTGTCAGGCAGCAGTGCTAACCACAGTTCCCTGTGCCATGTGAATGGTGTCTGCGTGTCCGCTGATGTGCAGAAAATGATGTGAGATGCTGATTCTATGGGCTCCAGTTTGGAAAAGTGCATATCATTCTACTTTCTCTCACAAGTCAACCATAAGAGCAGCTAACATTTAAGAGGGGCACTTATTTTCCTCCTCTGAGGAGGGGATCTCGGATGGTGCAGCATCATATAATCCCCCTGTACATTCGACCAGTGCAGATACTTTCATCTCAATGGAATTCACTTGGGGTCACAATCTGATATGAGCACCATGCATATGTGTGACAAGATGTTGGAGGTACTGATGGTTAGAGGACTGTGGAAGGTAAGACCCATTCTGAACTCCAGGCTGATGATCTGCCTCTGGAGTTATCCATGTGTTGACAATGCTATTGTGTCTATTGTCTACTGTGAGGTGCATGAGGATCTGGCAGATCTCCCTCGATATATCTATGCCCCAGCTTCAACATTGGAGGAGGATATCTTTACTGACAGATTTTATGACTTTAATTTGTGACTCTAATGCAACATTTAACAGACTATTCAGTGGATGCTGGAGGTACATGCAGATCTATATACTATTGCCTTGTCCATGAGATGAAGGGTATGGTAACATCAAAAAGGGACAGAGCACCTGGAGTCTCAACTAGGGAGATACAAGTGTGCCCTTCTATTTCTGAGGGCTGCTATCATGGCATTCTGAGTGTTGATAAGATCTTCTGAGCCCTTCTATCAGTCACCTGAGTGCCTCAGGTTGCCATGATGACAGAGGAGATTCCTGTAACCATGCAACAGCCTCTCAATATTCCAAGCCCATCAGGTTTGCATTTTGGTAGACTGAATCAGGGCAGGGCTTATTCAGTTAATGGTTAATCAGCACTTGGGAGAGTTACAGAACCAAAATATCTTGGGGTACAGATTCACAGCTCCTTGAAAGTGGAGTCATAGTTGGACAGAGTAGTGAAGAAGGCATTCGGCATGCTTGGTTTCATCGGTCAGAACATTGAATACAGCAGTTGAGACATCTTGTTGAAATTGTACAAGACGTTGGTAAGGCCACACTTGGAATTGTGCAGTTCTGATCACCCAATTTTAGAAAGGATATTATTAAACCAGAAAGAGTGTAGAAAAGATTTACTAGAATGCTACTGGGACTTGATGGTTTGAATTACAAGGAGAGGCTGGATAGACTGGGATTTTTTTTCTCTGAAGCATAGGAGGCTGAGGGATGACCTTATAGAAATCTACAAAATAAAGAGAGGCATAGATAAAGTAGATAGTCAATATCTTTTTCCAAAGGTAGGGGATTTTAAAACTAGAGGACATAGGTTTAAGGTGAAAGAAATAAAAAGTGTCCACAGGGGCACATTTTTGACACAGAGAGTGGTGATGTCTGGAACAAGTTGCCAGAGGTAGTAGTAGAGGCGGGTACAATTTTGAATTTTAAAAAGCATTTAGATAGTTACATGGCTAAGATCGGTATAGAGGAATATGGGTTAAATGCGGGCAATTGGGATTAGTTTAGGAGTTTAAAAAAAAAGGGCAGCATGGGAAAGTTGGGTGAAAGGGCCTATTTTCGTAATGTAAACCTCTATAATTCAAGTAGTCAGAAGGCTGCCATCAAGTATATCCCAAACCCATGATATGGCAAGCCGGCATCGAACGGGGAACATCTGCAAAAGATTTAAGGAAACACACTAGATGTACTTGGGCCTCCCAGATGATTAGACAGCTACTGATATTCTACTTGTATTTTATGATTAATCTAATAAACGTCTGATTTGGTTAATGGAAGTTTTTATCCAGTGTCAGTAGTACTCTAGCTCTGCAGAAGTGGTATGTGTCAACTTGAGGGTTGGTGGAGTGTCTGGGGTTACAGCAGAGCTGATTGACATTAAGTTGGAGTCTTGGAGTGTGCAGTATATTTTGGCTGGTTGGCTGCAACAGTAAGGCTCAGCTGAAAGTAGAAGGTGCAAGTGCCTCGCGAGTCTCCTTGAGCCAATACCTTAGCACCTTGCAAGTGTCCCCTCATATCTAACAAGATGCTGTGCAGACTCATCCTCCTCCTCATCCTCCATTATGTTTTCAGCATGCAGTACTTTCCTCAGTGCAGCATCAGATTATGTAGAGTGCAGCAGAATACCACTTTCTGGCAGACCTTTGATGAAGCATACTGAATCGATCCAGTTAGCTGATAGTCTGCTCGGCAATCATTCCAGTCACAGCATAACTTGTATTACTGCATTTCTCCATCTTAATGTTGGGTTCCTCACTGGTGTCAGTAGCCATCTTTAAGTTTAATTTTTTTTAATGTGTGAAAATCCATTAGTCGCCACACTCCAGCGCCTGGCTGGGTACACTGAGGGAGAACTTAGCATGGCCAATGCACCTAATCAGGATGTCTTTCAGAAAACTGGAGCAACCAAAGGAAACCCACGCAGATACAGAGAGAATGTGCAGACTCCGCACAGGCAGTGACACCGGGACTGGCCTGGTACTGTGAGGCAGCAGTGCTAACCACTGTGCCATTGTAGGTATCCCTTGTCGATAGGCATGCTTGTGGAAGTGGTGATAGCTGGTGTGCGATGAGTTCTTGTTGTCTTTTGGAGACCTGTGACTCCTGGTTGTGGAGGATTGCTTTTCTGAGTGGAGACTGTGATTAGTAGTGTGCCACAGGGATCGATGTTGGGCCCATTGTTGTTTGTCATCTATATCAATGATCTGGATGATAATGTGATAAATTGGATCAGCAAATTTGCTGATGATATAAAGATTGGAGGTGTAGTGGACAGTGAGGAATGTTTTCAAAGCTTGCAGAGGGATTTGGACCAACTAGAAAAATGGGCTGAAAACTGACAAATGTGAGGTACTGCACTTTGGAAGGACAAACTAAAGTAGAACATACAGGGTAAACGATAGGACTCTGAAGAGTGCAGTTGAACAGAGCGATCTGGGAATACAGGTACAGAATTCCCTAAAAGTGACGTCACAAGTGGATAGGGTCGTAAAGAGTGCTTTTGGTACATTGGCCTTTATAAATCAGAATATTGAGTATAAAAATTGAAGTGCTATGGTAAGATATAAGGCATCGGTGAGGCTGAACTTAGAGTATTATGTAGTTTTGGTCACCTAGTTACAGGAAGAATGTTAGTAAGGTTGAAAGAGTGCAGAGAGGATGGACACGATGATGTTGCTGGGATTTGAGAAGCTGAGTTACTGAGAGAGATTGAACAGGTTAGGACTTTATTCCCTGGAGCGTAGAAGAATGAGGGGATATTTGACAGAGGTGTATAAGATTTTGTTTGGTATAATAGAGTGAATGCTAGTAGGCTTTTTCCACTGAGGCTAGGGGAGAAAAAAACCAGAGGGCATAGGTTAACGCTGAAAGGAGAAAAGTTTAAAGGGAATATTATGGGGGGCTTCTTCATGCAAAGAGTGGTGGGAATGTGGAATGAGTTGCCAGATAAAGTGATAAATACAGGGTCACTTTTAACATTTAAGAAAAACTTGGACAGGTTCATGGATGAGAGGGGTGTGATCCAAGTGCAGGTCAGTGGGACTAGGCAAAAAATGGTTTGGCACAGACAAGAAGGGTCAAAAGGCCTGTTTCTAAGCTGTAAATTTTCTATGGTTTCTATAACAATTGGTTCTTGGCTAACTAGGTCTTAGCTCTTCACAGATAATATAACAACATATAACATTTTTCTTGTAAACTAAAGAAAATAATTAATTGAGTTTTGGGAATAGCTGAATCCCTTCTTAGGAGTCTTTTATAGTGAACGTGTATTATTTTCTAAAAATATTACTCATAGTGTTGCTTAGATTGTAAGATATTGGCTGGAATATAAGAACATAAGAATTAGGAGCAGGATAGGCCATCTGACCCCTCGAGCCTCTTCTGCCATTCAATAAGATCACGGCTGATATTTTTGTGCACTCAGCTCCACTTATCCACCTGCTCACCATAGCTGTTAATTCTTTTACTGTTCAAAAATTTATTTATCCTTGCCTTAAAAATATTCAGTGATGTAGCCTCAACTGCTTCACTGGACAGGGAATTCCACAGATTCACAAACCTTTGTGTGAAGAAGTTCCTCCTCAACTCAGTTTTAAATCTGCTCCCCCTTATTTTGATACCATGCCCCTTAATTCTAGTTTCACTTGCCAATGGAAACAACTTCCCTGCTTCTATCCTATCTATTCCCTTCATAACTTTATATGTTTCTATAAAATCTCTCCTCATTCTTCTGACTTCCAATGAGTAAAGCCCCAGTCTACTCAGTCTCCAGAATCAACCTAGTGAACCTCCTCCGTATCCCCTCCAATGCCAGTTTATCTTTTCTCAAGTAAGGAGACCAAAAACTGTACACAGTACTTTAGGTATGGCTTCATCAGCACCTTATACAGCTGCAACATAACCTCCCTTTTTTTAAATTCCATCCCTCTCAGAATGAAGGACAAAATTCAATTTGCTTTCTTAATTACTTGCTGCACCTGCAAATCAACTTTATGTGATTCATGCACAAGGACACCCAGGTCCCTCTGCACAGCAGCATGCTGCAATTTTTTACCATTGAAATAATGATCCATTTTGCTGTTATTTCTACCAAATGATTTCACATTGTCTGACCTTGTCCATGACTGGATTCTCCAGCCCTGCTACAGTAAATGGAGATTTGGTTGAATTCTCCATTGTTGCTGTCAGTAGAGCATATGAGAGCACAAAATTCTGACCATTATGTCTCCATCTTGTGGATATGGTACTTATTGCCTTTAGTGGTTGAGTTGGCACGTTGCATTGGTAATGTTGTGCTTCCTGTCTGTGGTGTTGTAGGCATCACACTTGCTGGTGCTAACGAGTCATTTGTTGGTGATGTCATTAACATTGTCTCTCTGAATATTGATGCTTCCAGAATTGCAGATGATCTTTTCTATATTTCCTGCTCTAATACAGATCAAACATGGGCTCTGTTTCTTCTCATTTGCTTGCCATTTTTGGTCTCAATTATGTATGACCTTGACATTTCAGCTTCAGAAATAACTTTTGCTGGGTTCCATGTTTTCATGTTTGGATCCTGTATATGTATACTTTATCCTTTCAACAGCTCAGTTCAGGATTTAGCATGTTTGTTGACCTCCATCTTTCTGTTCTTTAATGAGTTATGCAAATTTTCTCTGGGAACTGTCTCATCAAGCTATTTCATGCAGTAACCTGGTTTCGATGTCTATTGTGTTCACAAATTCAACTTCATTTTAATAAGAACATAAGAGATAGGAGCAGGACTAGACCATCTAGCCCCTTGAGATTGCCCTGCCATTTAATAAGATCATGGCTGATCTGATAATGGTTCAGTTCCACTTACCCGTCTGCTCCCCATAATGCTTAATTCTCTTATTGGTCAAAAATCTATCTACCGGTATCTTAAACACATTTAATGAGGTAGTCTCCACTGCTTCAATGGGCAGAGAATTCCAAAGATTCACTACCCTATGGGAGAAGAAGTTCCTCCTCAACTCTTGTTCTAAATTGACTTCCCCTTATTTTGAGGCTGTGCCCTCTAATTCTTGTTTCCTTTCTAAGTGGAAATAATCTCTCTGCTTCTATTCTGTCTAGCCCTTTCATTATCTTACATGTCGCTATATGATCTCCCCTCAGTCCTTTAAACTCCAATGAGTACAGGCCCAGTCTATTAAATCTCTCCTCATAAGCTAACCCCTTCATCTCCGGAATCAACCTGGTGAACCTTCTCTGCACTCCCTTCAAAGGCAATATATCCTTTCGCAAATAAGGGGCCAAAATTGCACACAGTACTCTAGTTGTGGCCTTACCAGTACCTTGTACAATTGCAGCAAGACCTCTCTGCTCTTATACTCCACCTACCCTGGTTCCCTTTCCTGTCCATTGACCAGTTGTCTCATTTGCCACCTTTTCCCTTTGTTGTATACGTTTTGTTCCAATGATTGGTCCTTCCACAAGCTCTGCAGAATGATCAATATGTGGCACATTTTCTTTTGCCTATGAATTAATGTGCTCTTTCATGCCTTTCTTGTTGTTTATGTACATTCTTTTGTGACTGCTGCATTGGATCAACCCTACTGTCTTTCTCTTGGTTCAAGTGAAGGCAGCGCTTTCCTTTGGTACTGAACATTAACATCAAAAATGGCATATGACATAGTGATTAGCACTGCTGCCTCTCTGCACCAGGGACTTGGGTTCAATTTTGGCCTTTGATGACTGTGGAGTTTGTACCTTCTCTCCATGTCTGCATAGGTTTCCTCCAGGTGGTCCAGTTTCCAATTACAGTCCAAAGATGAGCAGGTTAGGTAGATTGGCCATGCTAAATTGCCCCTTAGTGGCCCAAGATGTGTAGATTAGAGGGATTAGTGAGGTAAATGCATGAAGTAGGGAGTGGGAGTAATATGCTCTATTGGTGAGTCAGTGCAGACTTGATGGACCAAGTCCTTCTGCGCTGTCAGGATTCTATGATTCTATTCTATGTTTAAATGATCCCAAATGTATCTTCAGATCACAGTAGTATCCTTTCCCAGAAAAACATTCATGAATATTGCTGTCTAAATCATTTGGCAAGCTAGTGACAACTAACATTGAACTAAGGGCTATTTTCTGCTGTAGATTCACATACCTTAGCAAAATAATTGAGATTGTCTAACTTCTTATACTTTAAATCCATCATAATCATAATAGAAAGAAAATTCCATCATTTCCCTAGCCTGGACATAAAGACAAAGTACTGAGGTGAAAAAGGCATGGTTCTAAAATGTTACAACATCACTTTTCCTACAAATGTGTTGCATTTTGAATTAAAGGACAGAATTATTTATAATGACCCTGACATGTTGTATGGAGGAAATTTTCTGAAATCAGAATTATATGACTTACTTTGCAATGGCAATGGCTTTTGCCTTGATCATTTGCTCCCTTAATTTTTCCAATAAAAGCTCCTTTTTATTCTTTGGGTGGACACTGAGTGACCCACTTCCTTTCCGACTACTACTGTTTCGAGTACTTATACTGCCTGTATGAAAATAGGGGGAAAAGCATTCATCTTGATTAAACAGTTGCTTAATGTTGCAGCAAAGCTTTTAGTTATGAAGATTAGTCACAAAAAAACAGCATTATCAAAATTTACACAGTTGAATGACCTTTTGTGATTTAAAAAAAACCCGAAAGCCTGTACTTAATACTAATAATTCCTTCGCTTCCGAGATAAAAATGAAATATTTTTGCTGGATGATATCACTAAACCACTCAAAATGCAGTTTATGCAGTTTGTAAACTGCACTTCAAAAGGACCTCTGGTTACAAAACTATTTGTGATGTCCCAGGACTACATTTTATGAGTCCTGCTGAACATATTTTCAGTGTGGTAGACCATGTAAAATAGAGCCGGAGCCTACCTCACCACCTTCTCTCCCACCCCAGAACTCACACTTATAATACAAGAATGGTAGGCTTGCACAGGAATTGGCAACTTGCTTGCCATATATAATTAGGTAATCAATAGTCAATTAAATGTGTTATCAAGCCAAGTAGCCCTGATACTACGTTGGCCATGCCAAGAAATGCCTGGCATGGACAGTCGGAGGAGAGAGGGCAGCCCAGTTTTTAAAATCATTTCACCAAAGGGTGGGAATAAATTGCGCTGGTGGGGGGTTCCAGCTTTGGTGATATGTACAGATCAAGGGCTGTTCAGAGAAGATAGAATAGAATCCATAGAATTCCTACAGTGAAGATGGAGCCATTCAGCCCATCAAGCCTACACTGACAATGATCCAATGCAGGCCCTATCCTGGCAACCCTAAATATTTATCCTGCTAATTCCCCTAACACTAATGGTCAATTTAATGTGGCCAATCCACTTAACTTGCACATCTTTGGACAATGGGAGGAAACTGGAGTACCAGAGGAAACCCATTCAGACACGGGGAAAATGTGCAAATTCTATACAGACAATGGCTCAAGCCAGGAATCGAACCTAATCCATGGTGCTGTGAGGCAGCAGTGTTAATTGCTTTGTCATCGTGCCATCCCTCCATTTCTTCCTATCTGCTGACAGCCTTAAACCCACCCCTGATCTGCTCAAACCCTCCAAGTCCAATTATCTGGTTCCTAGGATCCAAGGACCTTCTTCCTTTTTCTCTTGCAGCATCTACAGCAGCCACTAATAAGTTCTTGGCACTACTGTGACTGATAAATCTGTCAGCCAATCCCAGTGATGGCAGAAGTCTCACTCAATCCTTGTTTAACAATGCATTATGACAGCGGGATGGGCTAATATGAAGTGGATCAACTGCATACTAATTTTGTTTCTGCTGGGGATTGGGAAGGCAGTCACCTGCTCCTGTTCCCTCCATTAAAA
Organism: Sphyrna mokarran; assembly: GCA_024679065.1. Lineage (NCBI taxonomy): Eukaryota > Metazoa > Chordata > Chondrichthyes > Carcharhiniformes > Carcharhinidae > Sphyrna > Sphyrna mokarran. Next base: position 16,708,624 of record JAGIQG010000007.1, on the reverse strand, counting down.
CCATAGGACATTACAGTACTAAAACGGGCCTTCTGGCCCTTCCTGGCTGTGCTGAACCATTTTTCTATCTACCCACTGACCTGCACCTGGACGATATCCCTTGACACACCTCTCATCCACGTACCTGTCAATGTTATTAACGTCCTTCCTCTAATTAGGTGACCAAAACTGCACACAATACTCTAAATTCGGCATCACCAATGTCTTATATAATGTCAACATAACATTCCAACTCTTATACTCAACACTTTGATTTATAAAGGCCAATGTACCAAAAGCATTCTTTATGACCCTATCTACTTGTGATGCCACTTTTAGGCCATTATATATTTGTATTCCAAGATCCTCTGTTCTACTGCACTCTTCAGTGTCGTACTATTTACCTTGTATGTTCTACCTTGGTTTGTCCTTGCAAAGTGCAATACTCACACTTGTCTGCATTAAACTCCATCTGCCATTTTTCAGCCCATTTTTCTAGCTGGTCCAAATCCCTCTGCAAGCTTTAAAAATCTTCCTCACTGTCCACTACACCTCCGATCTTCGTACCATCAGCAAATTTGCTGATCCAATTTACCACATTATCATCCAGATCATTGATATAGATGACAAACAAAAATGGACCAGCACTGATCCCAATGGCACACCACTAGTCACAGGGTCCACTCAGAGATACAATCCTCCACTGCCAGTCTCTGGCTTCTTCCATTGAGCCAATGTCTAATCCAATTTATTATCTCTCCATGTATAGCTAGTGACAGAACCTTCCTAACTAACCTCCCATGCTGGATCTTGTCGAAGGCCTTACCAAGTCCATGCAGACAACATCTGCTGCCTTCCCGGATTACTTTTTGAGCCTTTTTTAAACAATGGAACAACATGAGTTATCCTCCAACCATCCAGCACCTCACTTGTGGATACTGATATTTTAAATATATCTGCCAGGACCCTCTGCAATTTCAACACTAGTCTCCTTCAAGGTCTGAGGGAATACCATGTCCAGTCCTAGGGATTTATCTACTCTGATTTGGCTCAAGATTGCAAGCATCGCCTCCCCTTTAATTTGTATAGGTTCCATGACCACCCTACTTGTTTGTCTTATTTTCATAGACTCCATGCCAGTTTCCTTAGTAAATACGGATGCAAAAAAACCCATTTAATATCTCCCTCATTTCTTTTGGTTCCATACATAGTCAACCCACTCTGATCTTCAAGAGGGCCAATTTTATCCCTTACTATTCTTTTGCTCTTAATATACTTGTAGAAGTTCTTAGGATTATCCTTCACCTTGACTGCCAAAACAACCTCATGTCTTCTTTTAGCCCTCTTGATTTCTTTCTTAAGTAGCTTCTGGCACTTTTTATACTCCTCAAGCATCTTATTTGTTCCCTTTTGCCAATAAATGTTATACATCTCTCTCTTCTTTTTTATCAGAGTTCCAATATCCCTCCAGAACCAAGATTCCTTTTTTTTAATTCACTTTTTCTTTAAACATGACAGGAACATACAAATTCTGCACTCTCAAAATTACCCCTTTGAAGGCCTCCCACTCATCAATTATATCCTTGCCAGCCTGTCCCAATTCACACTTTTTAGATCTCTTCTCATTTTTTCAAATTTAGCCTTTTTCCAGTTTAGAACTTCAACCCGAGAACCCGATCCATCTTTATCCATGATCAAGTTGAAACTAATGGCGTTATGATCACTGGAACCAAAATGTTCCCCTACACACACTTCCGACACTTGTCCTAACTCATTTCCTAATAAAAGATCTAATATTGCATCCTTTCTAGTTGGCACTTCTATATATTGATTTAGAAAATTTTCCTGAACATGTTTCACAAGCTTTAAACTATCTAGACCTTTAACAGTATGGGAGTCCCAATCTATATGTGGAAAATTAAAATCCCCTACTATTACAACTTTATGTTTCCTCTAGTTGTTTGCTATCTCTCTGCAGATTTGCTCCTCCAATTCTTGCTGACTATGGGGGGGGGTCTATAATACAACCCCATTAATATGGTCATACCTTTCCTGTTTCTCAGCTCCACCCGTATGGCCTCGGTAGACAAGCTCTCTAATCTGTTCTGCCTGAGCACTGCTGTAATGTTTTTCCTGACTAGCAATGCTAACCACTGGCCCGCCCCCCCACCTCACCTTTCATATCTCTGCTTCTATCATGTCTGAAACATCTGAACCCTGGAACATTAAGGTGTGCCCCTCCTGTAGCCAAATTTCACTAACAGCTATAATGTCATAATTCTATGTGTCAATCCACGCCTTCAGCTCGTCTGCCTTCCCCACAATATTCCTGGTATTGAAATAGAGAGACTTCAGAAGATTATTACCACCAAACACAATCCTTCTATTTGTGATTTTTGCATGAACTAGTAACATCATTTATTTTCATCCCTGCTCAACTATCTGCTCTGACACTCTGGTTCCCATCCCCTTGCAAATCTAATTTAAACCTTCCCCAATAACACTAGCAGACCTCCCTGCAAGTATATTCTACTGGCTTAAGATCATCACAAGCAAGCTATAAATGCAAGACTTTCATTTTCACTGTCTTTTCTGGGATTCAAAGTAAATGTGATATTGGGGCTTCCTTTGCTGTGACATGTAACTATTTTGTAGACAGCAGCAACTGAATCAGGCTCATCAAACATAGATAGCCTAAGATTTCCTCTTCAGCACTTAGGTGCAGGTACAAGCTGACTATTTATTTATCCATTCATTTCCTGGATAGAAAACTATGAGAAAATTGCACTTAACTTCCAATATCACGGGTTGAAGAAGAAGAAAGACTGAGTCCGATCTTTAATAATAAATAATAATAATAAAGACAGATTTCCCATCCTATATATCAACTGTGGTTACATTTGGGATAATTTTTGTTTCCCAACAATACTGAAAAATGAGACAAAAAGTTAAGAAAGACCTGCCCTTATTGGCCACTTAATGTCTGCTGTCTCAAGAGACTATCATTAGAAAAGCAGCAATGGAACATTCTCAGTAGTTTTATTTTTCAAAATGATCTTTGAGTGATAACAGCTCTATCCTCCACCCTTCAAAATAATGGCAATATGCTATTTTTCCAGGCCCCACATTGAACAGAAAGTATATGAACCTGTCATATTAACTGAGGCTACAAGAGCAGGTTAACAACTGGGAAATCTGCAGAGGATAACCCATAGTCTGATTCTCTGAAGTCTGTCCACCATCTACGAGGCACAAATGATGGAATACTCTCCACTTGCTTGGATAATTGCAATTCCAATAACTCAAGAAGCTTGACATATCCAAGATAAAGCAGCTTGTTTGATTTGCACCCAGTTCATGAATCTAAACACTCACTCTCTCCCCTACCAACTCATAGTGGAAGCAATGACTAATTGTGTACAATGAACCGACTTACTAAATCTCCTTGATTCCATTTTCCAAAAATGAGACTTTACCTCTTAGAAGGATAAGGACAGCAGACGTATGTGAACACAACCACATGCAAGTTCCCCTCCAAACCATATAATATCTTGAAATAGAACTATATCACCATTCCTGCATTGTCACTGGATCAAAATCTTGGAACTCTATTGTTAACAGCACTGAGGGTGTATCTGGACTGTAGCAGTTCAACAAGGTGGCTCGTCACCACCTTCTCAGGGCAATTAAGGATAAGCAACAAATGCTGGCTTTATTAGTGATGATGTGGAAATGCTGATGTTGGACTGGGGTGAACACAGTAAGAAGTCTCACAACACCAGGTTAACGTCTGACAGGTTAATTTAATAGCAAAAGCCACTGACTTTTGGAGCGCTGCTCCTTCATCAGGTGAGTGGAGTCCTATTCACAAACAGGGCATATAATGACACAAACTCAGTTTACAGAATAATAATCTCTTTAATCTGTGCTTAACACTCTCTCCATTCACATTGTCTGTACCTTTAAGACTTGATTAGCTGTAAAGACTCACATTCCAACTATTATTCTGTAAATTGAGTTTGTGTCTTTACATGCCCTGTTTGTGAACAGAACTCCCACTCACCTGACGAAAGAGCAGCACCCTGAAAGCTAGCGACTTTTGCTATCAAATAAACCTGTTGGATTTTAACCTGGTGTTGTGAGACTTCTTACCTTGTTAGTGATGCTTATGAAAGAAGAAAAAAACAAGTGGTCAACACTTATGCAGTACCATACTTGTCACATCTCTGTGAATCAGTCTGGGATCAAATTAAGCCAGACTTAGAACTAGAAGACCCATTTTGCCTGCATGTACTACTTGCTAAAGAATAATGCCAGCTTCAAAAACGTTTTTAAAACAAAATTATACTTGACCTTAAAAACAAAGTTCCATTCCCTTTAATACTATGCAGTAACCAATTTTGCATGCAATTTTTACTGTGAATTGGTGGGGGAGAGAGTGAATGTTTAGATTTGTGGATGGGATACAATCAAGCAAGCTACTTTATCCTGGATATGCCAAGCTTTTTGACTTTTTCGAACTGCAATTATCCAGGCAAGTGGAGAATATTCTTTATGCCTTGTAGATGGTGGACAGACTTTGGAGAATCAGGTGATAAGATTTCTCAGTGATTAACCTGCTCTTGTAGCTTCAGTTAATAATTGCATGCAAATTTGGTTACTGCATAGTATTAAAGGGAATGGAACTTTGTTTTTAAGGTCAAGTAAAATTTTGTTTTAAAAATGTATAAAATGACTCAGTTAAACCAAACTCAATTAACAAAAGTTTTATGTCTTTGACAATATGAAGCAATGAAATTAATTGTTGGACTTTTTTTAAACGGTGATTCTATTTCAATCAATTTAATTTGAAAGTTTCTTCAATTATATTGGTGAAAATCTCATCTCGTGTTACTACATTGAGTGCTCTGCAACTATCACATTTTGTTGATAAATAAGCCAGAAGTAACAATATTGGAAATTCACTGTGTTAAATAATGTTGTCTTCACTACTTAGTGATATGCTTCTTAATATGTTGCGTTCACATAGTTTTGCACAGTGGCAAAAATCACATGATAGTCATTTTGAGATTTTTTTCCAACTATTAAGATGTTTTAGCACTCTCAAAACTTCATACATTTTTTCTCATACTTCAATTATCTCAAAATCTTACCTCTTTGTGACTTATGTGATGATCGATTTGAGATCTGTGAACCCGTTGAGCTTAATCTTCTGGCTGTTGTTTGTTCTGGAAAATGAACATGTATAGAATCCATAGATGCTTGCAAATTAATTGACTTTAAAGATCCTAGAGAGTTCTTTCTCTGAGATTCATTCAGATTATCTTCTTCCATGTCATCTTTGGTGGAAGTATCTTCATTCTTATCATCCTCATCCCATAAACCGTGACACTAAAACAAAATTTTTAAAAGTGAAGTATGTTGTTGCAGCCAGAACAATAATGAACCACAATATTTTATTTTCTGCTCATAAATAATCCACAAAAGTGACAAATCAAATGAAAAGACTTGGTTCATTGCTTCAGCTGAAGGACAGTAACAAAATGAATTGATTGAATTTGTCGGGCAGATGACACAGGTATGTGGACTGGGATTCTCCCAAAAAAGTCTAAGTTTCCAATGTGTGATAAAACGGGAGTACTTCCAACTTTGTTTTTAGCAATAATTACTAAAGCAACTCTCCAACACACTGCATTGCAGAGTGCCTCAGTATGATTTCCTCTGGTAAGCAGTGAGCACGGTCTATTCCCATCCGAGAGACTGGCAGCATAATGCAGAGTGGGCCACTGTATCGATCTGTCAGTGGTCCCCATTACCGATCTTCACAATTGCTGACCATCATCCCGATAGGTGGCCTTCCAGCCCACTCCCACCTCCTTAACTGATTGCCCCCAAACCTCCTCAGGCTAGCTCCATGTCTCTGTGCCCCAGCTAGCCCCAATCCTCCCATTTCCCACCCTTGATAGCCAGTCCCGATAGCCCTTAGTCCCTCTTCCCTTCCTCACCGATTCTCATGCAGAGTGGCAGCATGTTCCCCCCCACCACCCCATCGATCGTCTCCCACCCCAAAAGGCTCTGCCCCCTAGTAGGCTCTGGCCCCAATCCTTTGGCATTGATCAGTGGCTGGTGGGTAGTGTCATGTTGCCTCTTTAAAGAGGTATAGGTTAGGTGGATTTGCTATGCTAAATTGCCCCTTATTGTCCCAAGAAGTGTAGGTTCAATGGATTATCCAATGGTAAATGCATAGGAGTATAGGGATAGGGTGGAGTGTGCCTGGTGAGATACTCTGTTGGAGAGTCGGTGCAGATTTGATGGGCCAATTGGCCACCTTCTGCATTGCAGGGATTTTATGACTCCAGTTATTTAACTGTCTTTGGGACACTTCAATGCAACTGAGACTATTTGTTTTATCTGTTCCAGGGATGTGGGTGTCATTGGCTGGGCCAGCAGTTATTGCCCATTCCTGAGGGCATTTAACCACATCGCACTGTGTCTGGAGTCACATGTCAACCAGTCCAGTTAAGGATGGCAAATATCCTTCCCTCAAGGGCATTAATAAACGGAATGGGTCTTACGGCCATTGACATGGCTTCTTGGCCATTATTAGACATTTTATCAAACTTTTATTGAATTCAGATTTCGCCAGTCGACATAGTGAGACTCTAATTTTGGATTACTAGTCCAGCAACAACACCACACACCCTGCCTTCCCTTATGTTGTGTTAGAGCGAAATAATGAATGTAGTTTATTACAATTATTTCTTATGGTAAATAGTGAATATGGGTAATTAAGGGATCCATCTAAAGGTTAACTGTCTCATCAAGAGTTTAAAGTTTATTTTATTTGTGTCACAAGTAGGCTTACATTAACACCACAATGAAGTTACTGTGAAAATTCCCGAGTAACCACACTGTTGGGATACACTGAGGGAGAATTTAGTATGGCCAATACACCCGATCAGCATGTCTTTCAGACATGGAAATTGAAGCACCTGGAAGAAGGTCACGCAGACATGGGGAGAATGTGCAAGCTCCACATAGATAGTGACCCAAGCTGGGAATCAAACCCAGTCCCTGGTGCTGTGAGGCAGCATTGCTATCTACTGTGCCACAATGCTACCGGTATAAGGACCAGGAAATCTATGTAAAACTTTTAGAAAGTTTCACTAAAGTTTCACAATCAAGGGAAAATAACATGTTGATATCAACAATGACTGCTTATGTGGATGAACAGCTAGTGAGTATGCCTAGTGACCTCTGTATCACCAGAAACTGGTAACTTGGACATAGCACCATTAATGTAAACATAAGTTACAAGGAGCAGAACCAGGGATTTGCCCAGAAATTCCTTCCTTCTTTCTGTTTTCTGTAGATTATCCAGCTGCAACTGTGTTATATGATGTTGCCATCATTAAATTCTTATTGGTCACAAACCCATCAGTGTCCTATGTGGTTGAGCAATTTCATTCTCATAAATGACTATGGATAGATAATCAGGGTATAAACCTTCATTAGCCAGGCATTTGGGCTCATGGAGTGTTCACTGTAAGTTGTTTGAGATTGGGGTGATGCCCGTGGACTCTGTCAGAGAACAGGACAGACTCCCTGAAAAAGTGCTGAATTAGGGTCTCCCTTGTGACACCCACTCCTCCTGTGCCCTCCCAGCCTCACCACATCCCTGATGCCTCCCTTCTGGCTGCCACGGATTTGCATGCAAGTCAATATCTGATCTAGATACATCAGCCACATTGCCCTCCTGGTCCAAGGTTCACCCCTGCAGAGAGCAAGATTATGAAGATCGTAGCAACTATGATAAGTATTGCTCACTCGGGCAAATACTGCAGGGCATTCCCAGATTGGTCCAGATATCAAAACCTTATCTTCAGCAGCCCAATGTTCCTCACTACCACTGCACTCGTGAATACATGGCAGTTGTATCTCTCTTCTGCCTCTGTCATCAATTAACCAACAAAGGTATAGTGCCATCTTATATAGACATCGTGAGAACTACCTGAATACCTTGCATAGACAGGCAGAATCTGGGTCCTGAGGTTGCAGATTATCTGAACATTCATTGAGCAGAATTTCTTCCTGTTTACAAATGCACTTGACTGGCCAGTTGATGCCTTAGTAGCCACGGTGCAATCTATGGAACCCTGGATGGGAAGGAAACTGACAATGGCAACAACTCTGGCCTGTATGACTTTGTCCATCTCGAAATGAATACATGTTCAAATATGCGTGAACAGAGCCAGTCACCAGCTTGACAAGCTCTGTGCAACTGACACAATTGGCCCTATTTTACCATTTTGATTCTAAGTTCTGGGTGGACTTAATCTGGGATTGCTTTAGATCCGACTTTTAGACCTGTTCTCCGGCACTCCCTTATGCATTCTGCCTGCAAAAATATCAGTGAGTCCAAATTGTGCTGCACAAGCTTATGGGCAGTGTTTAATGTGCCCAAAACACTACAGGTCCAATCAGTGCTTCAACTAAAAAGATAAAATGCAGCTCCCCTATCACTTCACTGGATAATGCCTTCCTCTGGCCCCGCAGACATTGCCCAACCCCCACATTACTGAGCCCTTTATCCCCTCACCCAGAACAATCCCAGGCCCTTCCCTCCTTTCTCCTCACCAATCCCCTCTTCAATGATCTCAGGTCGAGCGGCAGTGGACTCCCCTTCCCTCCCAATGATCTCAGGCAGAGTGGCAATGAACCTCCCTCCTCCCCCAGTGATCTCACAGAATGGCAGAGGACTCCTCTTTCCCCCCCGTGATCTCACAAAGTTGCAGCAGACCCCTTTTCCCCCTCCAATGATCTCAGGCAGAGTCACAGTGGACCCCCCCTTCCCCTCTCCAATGATCTCAGGCAGAGAAGCAGCAAACACCCTTCCACCCCTCAAGTGATCTCAGGAAAAGTGGCAGTGGACCCCCCATTCCCCACACCAATCTCAGGCACAGAGATCTACCCTATAGATGCCAGGCAGAGTGAGTCCCTCTCTCGGACCTTCTCTCACAAGGACCCCGTCTTCTCTGGACTCCGATGGTTGTCTGACACCTCCTCTCTCTCCTCTGTCACCATCATTGAGACACTGATCCACTCCATCAGCATACCTGCAAGTGCTCACTTGCCTTCCCTTCAATGCTAACAAAGAAATTGCATGGAACTTGCTGGAATGTTCTGCCAAACTGCCTGCAGTTGTTCTGCCCTAACAAGGGGTAGCTCTATTAAAAACTCGAGAATGGACAGGCAGGCAGGCATTCCTGCACAAAATGTACGCATGACCAGCAGCAGAGGCAAGGTGGGATACCTTCTTCCCGCCAAGAGGACAGAGACCTGTGGGGAATGGTGGGGTGGGGGCGGTGATGGAAATGTGACCTGGGAGGAAGTTGCCATCTCAGTCAGTGCCAGGGCACTGCCACCCTCTCCCCACCCAAACCCCCAACCTGAACTGTGAAGCAATGCCGGAAAAAGGTCAATGATCTCATCTGTGTAACAAGGGTGAGCGCTGATCCACATTTTGCATCTTCCCCCAGATCCTCCCATCCCCAGCATCCTGCATGCTTCCAGCTCCTGACCCCCAAACAGCTTCTTCCTATCCCCCCAAAGGCCCCACTGTGCTTGCCTTCTAAGGGCCATCATATGATACTCTGCAGGAGTCACAGCATCATTTTTTTCATGGCTTCTCTGCCTCCACAGAAGAAGACTAACCATAGCACCTATGAGAGGGTGAAGACAGCGGGTGGTAAGCCTGACCTCTGGGTGCACACACCCTTTGAGGAGCGGATGCTGGAGCTGTCAAGGGAAGAGAAGATGCGGGCTGTCAGCGACAATGTGGTCGGGCTGCTGTTCAGACGTGAGCACCTGTCTTTCCTCCACTCGCTTTGAGGCAATTTCTCCAGGGCATGAGGGGTATGCCTTCTTGTTGTTAAGAAGGCATATGGAGTCTTAGCTTTTATTGGTAGGGGGATTGAATTTCGGAGCCGCAACATCATGTTGCAACTGTACAAAACTCTAGTGCGGCCGCACTTGGAGTATTGTGTGCAGTTCTTGTCCCCGCATTATAAGAAAGATGTGGAGGCATTGGAGAGGGTACAGAGGAGGTTTACCAGGATGTTGCCTGGTATGGAAGGCATGTCTTATGAAGAGAGGCTGAGGGATTTGAGGTTGTTTTCGTTAGAAAGAAGGCGGCTAAGAGGAGACCTTATTGAAACATATAAGATGATTAGAGGTTTAGATAGGGTGGACAGTGATAGCCTGTTTCCTAGGATGGAGAAAGCTAGCACGAGGGGACATAGCTTTAAATTAAGGGGTGGTGGTTTTAGGATGGATGTCAGAGGTAGGTTCTTTACCCAGAGGGTGGTAAGGGTATGGAATGCCTTGCCTGTGTCAGTTGTAGATGTGCCAAGTTTGGTGGCGTTTAAGAGGTTAGTAGATAAGTTTATAGATGAAAAGGGAATGGTTTAGGTTAGAGGGTCACTTCTTGTTCCTAATTGGTCGGCGCAACATCGAGGGCCGAAGGGCCTGTTCTGCACTGTAATGTTCTATGTTCTATGAGGTTTGGTTTAAAGGAGATGTACTAGGCATGTTTATTTGAACAGAGAGGTAGCGGGTGTCTAGAACTCACTGTGAGTGGGAATTCGCAGATGCAGATACGATAGTGACTTTTAAGAGGCATTTCTTCAGCTATGTGAATGGGATGGGAATAGAGGCAAATGGTCCCTGGAAGGGTAGTGAGGTAACAAATCAGATGAGTGGCCTGATCACTACAGACTTGGAGGACTGAAGGGCCTGTTCTGTGATATAATTTTTTTGGTGCTTTGTTCTATGTTCAGTGGAGAAATTTGAATCACATGTTTGGCATCCCAGATTCCTTTCTGTCCCTTGCATTTAACTTAATGTCCAGGGACAGATCTGGTCACCTCGGGGCCTTTTGGACTGTACTGCCCATGCTGCAGCTCCCACCCATCCTGGTCCTGACAGCTCGGATGAGTCCTTGGAGGATATGGGTGAAGAGACCTCTGAGGATGGTACTACACTGACATCAGCTTCCACCTCATAATTCACCAATCCAGATACTGACATGTCGATGGATTCAGTTAGTCTTGAGGCTTCTGGGTCAGCTTCTGGTGAACACAACAATCTGATAAAAATCGGATGGAGGAGGGAACGTCTGAGACCTCAGGCATGTGGTGGGCCTGTCAGAGATGAGCTTAGCTGGCCCCAGGCTACCTGCTGGCCTCTGAGATCAATTTTCCCTCAGCTGCTGAAGATGCAGCAACAGAACTAGGGAATGCAGGAGGGACTGACAGCCACAGTCCTGTCCATGCAGGACCAATTGTGAGGCTGTTGAGAGGAATTCCAAGACTTTTAGGCAGACCAGCTATACCGCAGACAGCTGTAGACAGACAGCAGAAATACCTCCGACCCATGGAGTGACCCAAGGGGCCTAAGGAACCCCAAGAAAGAAGGAAGAGCTTGAGCCTATACTGGAGCCTTACAGCCAGAAGACTGTGACTATGGCTACACATTCTGATGCCCCCCCTTCCTGATACGGGGCAGACATCCCAGACACCTGGAGCAGGCCAGGATCTTCAAGGTCCAGGGCCTCCGCATCATAGCATGATACGCATCTGGCTCCCTCCACCTCTGGTATACATTCTGAGGAGTCATTGAGATGTAGTGGCAGGATTAGAAAGTTGTAGTGGCACTGACATGGCATGGGTGAAGGGCTACAACTAGTTAAGAAGATATTTAAGTATCTTAACATTTTCTGTTCACAAGTTTTTATGTTAGAATGTCTTATTTAAACACCTTTATTGCAATTAAATGATTTTTCATCATCTACCTGTACCTAATTTGTCTCAGATTTGTCTTGAATAGGAATTCTCTTCCATTAATGATCACCAGAGGGTTGCTTAAGCACCTAGTTGGTGTTCTTCAGCATGCTCTTCCTCATCCTCCTCCTCTTGCTGGTCATTATTCCCAGAGATGCCCAGGTGGTCAGCCTCTACGTCCTCCTCCTCCTCCTCTTCCAATAGCTCACTTCTCTGTAGAGCCAGATTGTGCAAAGGCACAGCACACAACCTCAATGGAGGAAGAGATCACTGGTTGTATTGGAAGGCTTCACCAAATCAGTCCAGGCACCGGAATCGCATTTTGAGGAGCTCAATGCACCTCTCCACTATCATCTGCGTGGCTACATGGGCCTCATTATAGCGGGTTTCTGCCTCACACACAGGCCTCCACACAGGCATCATCAGCCATGTCCAAACGGGTAATCCATATCGCCCATGAGCCAGCCCTGCAGCTGGGCTCCTCCTCAAATGCCTCCAGGATGTTTGAGCTTCTGACAATGAAGCTGATGTGCAGACTACCTGGATGGCTTGTGCAGACATACGTAATGTTCATGTTATGATCGCACATGAGTTGGACATTTAGACTGTGTTGTTCTGTTGTTGAATCGCGACGGATTCTGTAGGGGGGCCTTGAGGGTGACGTGTGTTTCGATTGCCCCCTTATGTTAGGCATCAGCGCAATGGCTGCAAACCCTGCAGTCCGGGCTTCGTGATAGGCCTAGTCCAAGTCAAATTTGATGTACAGTCCAGCCTGGGTATACAGGGCTTCTGTGACCTGCTTGGCACAAGTGTGCATGGCTGATTGGGTGATGTCACAAACATCTCCGCTAGGAGTCTGGAAAGAGGCAGTCGCGTAAAAGTTCAGAGCAGCCGTCAATTTGACACCCACTTAGAGTGGGTGCCACACTGCCTCTAGGTGCCAGATCCTGCAACAGGTTGCACAGTGTTGCCCAGTCTTCTTTCAGAGGTGGAGACATCAGCAGCACAGGGTGTCCAACATTTGTTCAAATGACACTAGTGCATGGAACTGTCAGTGTCTTTACTCCCTCCTTCTCCTGTGTCTGCCCACCCCCCCTCTTTACCCCCCACTCCCCTCCACTGGGTGAATAGTGGTGAATCTCCTGCCTCTGGCGGTCACCTCCTTCTACTCCTGCAAGTGGTAAGGCCCAGGACTCCTGTACCCACAATTCTTCCTCCAACTCCTCCTCCTCAGCTCCAGCAGCAACCAAAAGAATAGCAAGATCGATTGGTTACGTCAGGGGTAGTGTAGAGGTGTGGAAGGAAATGGCAAGGACCACATATAGAAGTTAAGAAATGCTGCTTGCTCGAGCACATCAACAATCAACGCCTCCAATTCCCTCAACCAAATGCTCCAACAATCACACCTCTTGTCCCTCCCCCCCCCAATTCCCCCAAAAAAGCCACATGTTCCCCACAATCACAGCTTATTGCAACATTGAGAGATTGCAGCAGTGCAATTTGTAAGGGCTTTGTATGCACCCTTCAGCTGGAACTGAGCAGAGTGCACTAGGGCCCAGCAGCACTGCAAGACTCAAAGTCATTGGTGAGATTTGGGTTCATGCTGCAAGTCAGACATCAGAGACCCTACAGAGCCACAGTGCCCCTGCGCATACCCCACACACTGCAAACGTGTCACTGACCCAAGAAAAAAAATGGCTGCAACAAAAGGATATCCATGAAGGTTTCCTGACACAGTATGTGGAAAAGCCTACAAAAGGAGAGGCTGTACTTGACCTGGTGCTATCTAATGTGCCAGGGCAGGTGTCAGATCTCACGGTAGGTGAGCATCTTGGGAATGGAGATCATAATTCTATCTCTTTCACGATAGCAATGGAAAGAGATAGGATCAGGCAGGCTAGGAAGGTGTATGTCTGGAGTAAGGGGAAATATGAAAACATTAGGCAGGTAATTGGACGTATAAACTGGAAGGAGGCGTTCTTGGGGAAGAGTACAGAAGGAAAGTGGTGGATATTCAAGGAATGTTTGTCTGGGGCTCTGCAAGACAACGTTCCGAGGAGTCAAGGAGGTTTTGGTAGGACGTGGGAACCGTGGTGCACGAAGGTTGTGGTGAACCTAGTTAGGAAGAAAAAAAAGGTATATAAAAGGTTCAGAGAGCTAGGAGATGTTAGGGATCTAGAGGAGTATAAGGTGTGTAGAAGGGAGCTTAAAAAGGAAATTAGGAGAGCCAGAAGGGGTCATGAGAAGGCCTTGGCAGGTAAGATTAAGGAGAATCCCAAGGCCTTCTACAAATATGTGAAAAGTAAAAGGATGAGAAGAGAAGGGATAGAGCCTATAAAAGATGAAGGGGTAAAAGTCTGTGTGAATCCGGAAGAAATGGCAGAGGTGCTTAACGAGTACTTTGCCTCGGTATTCACGGTGGAAAGTGAACTGGGAGATTGTACTGCAGGTTTGAGGCATACGGAAAAGATTGAGTATGTGGATGTTAGGAAAGAGGATGTGTTAGACCTGTTAAATTCTATCAAGATAGACAAGTCGCCGGGACCGGATGGGATGTACCCCAGGTTATTGTGGGAGGTGAGGGAAGTGGTTGCAGAGCCCCTGGTGATGATATTTGCGTCGTCCATGGAAACGGGAGAGGTTCCAGAGGATTGGAGGATTGCGGATGTGGTTCCTATCTTTAAGAAAGGGAACAGGGATAGTCCAGGAAATTACCGACCGGTGTGTCTGACTTCAGTGGTTGGTAAGCTGATGGAGAGGCTTCTGAGGGATAAGATTTATGAACATTTGTAGAAGTTTGGACTGATTAGAAATAGTCAGCATGGTTTTGTTAAAGGCAGGTCATGCCTCACGAGCCTAGTTGAGTTCTTCGAAAATGTGACTGAACACATTGACGAAGGAAGAGTGGTGGATGTAGTGTACATGGACTTTAGCAAGGTGTTTGATAAGGTGTCCCATGCAAGGCTTCTGGAGAAGGTGAGAGGGCATGGGATCCAAGGGGCTTTGGCCTCGTGGATCCAGAACTGGCTTGCCGGCAGAAGGCAGAGAGTGGTTGTGGATGGGTCTTGTTCTGCATGTAGGTCGGTAACCAGTGGAGTGCCCCAGGGATCTGTTCTGGGACTCCTGCTGTTTGTCATTTTCATAAATGACCTGGATGAGGAAGTGGAGGGATGGGTTAGTAAGTTCGCCAACGATACAAAGGTCGGTAGTGTTGTGGATGGTCTGGAGGGATGCCAAAAGTTGCAGCGGGACATAGACAGGATGCAAGACTGTGCGGAGAAGTGGCAGATGGACTTCAACGCGGATAAATGTGTAGTGGTCCATTTTGGCAGGAATAATGGGATGAAGGAGTACAATACAAGGGGTAGGAGTCTTAGCTGTGTTGTAGAGCAGAAGGATCTCGGGGTCCGGGTCCATAGGACTCTTAAATCGGCCTCGCAGGTGGAGGAAGTGGTCAAGAAGGCGTACGGTGTACTGGCCTTCATTAATCGAGGAATAGAGTTTCGGAGTCAGGAGGTAATGATGCAGCTCTATAAGACTCTTGTCAGACCCCACTTGGAGTATTGTGCCCAGTTCTGGTCACCTCACTATAGGAAGGATGTAGAGGCTATTTGAGAGAGTGCAGAGGAGATTTACAAGGATGCTGCCTGGATTGGGAGGCAGGCCTTATGAAGATAGGTTGAGGGAGCTGGGACTCTTCTCACTGGAGAGACGTAGGTTGAGAGGCCACCTGATAGAGGTTTATAAAATGTTGAGAGGAATAGATAGCGTGGACTCTCAGAGACTATTTCCCCGAGCTGAAATGGTCACTACGAGAGGACACAGAATTAAGGTGCAGGGAAGCAAATACAGAGGAGATGTTAGGGGTAAGTTTTTCACTCAGAAGGTGGTGAGTAAATGGAATCGGCTGCCATTGGAGGTGGTTGAGGCAAACTCGCTAGGTCTTTTAAAAGACTTCTAGATGAGTATATGGAAACGAATAGGATAGGGGGTTATAGATAGGTCTGTGGATTGGTAGATGTGATCGGCGCAACTCGTGGGCCAAAGGGCCTGTTTGTGCTGTATTGTTCTATGTTCTATGTTCTATGAGCAGCAGAGAGTCATTGGACGCTATATACTTACCTCCTCAGTAACCCCGCACTGACAGAGCACCCAAATCGAATTTTTAACAGCATGTCTGTTTCACGCCGATTCCGGATTGGCAAACATGGTGGTAAAGGGAGAAGTGCTGATAAAGTTGGGGATGCAGTTCATTACTTTGTTTTGTGCATTTAAATGAACATCACACCTGTTTTGGGCATGGTCCTAATTGCGGCCATTTTCAGGCTTTGGCAGAGGAAACTAGTGCTGAGGCCAGCACTGATCGCACGACTCAGAGTCTCTGACTTCCGACTTGAAGCACAAACCAGGATCTCAGCACTGACCCTGGGTCTTGCAGTACAGCTGAGTCCTAGTGCACTCAGCTCACTTCCAGCTGAAGAATGTGCATGAGGGAAGGAATCTATGCGTGGAGCCAGAGGAAATGGGTGAGGTATTAAATGCGGACTTTGCATCAGTATTCATCAAACAGAAGGACCTGGTGGATGATGAGTCTGGGAAAGGATGTGTAGATAGGTTGAATTATGTTGAGATCAAAAGGGAGGAGGTATTGAGGTTCTTAAGAAACATTAAGATAGACAAGTCACCAGGGCCTGATGGGATAGACCCCAAAATACTGAGAGAGACAAGGGAGGAAATTACTGAGGCCTTGACAGAAATCTTTATATCCTCGCCGGCTACAGGGGAGGTCATGATGTAGAGATTCCAGCGTTGGACTGGGGTAAAAACAGTAGGAAGTCTGACAACATCAGGTTTAAGTCCAACCAATTTATTTGATAGTAAACTCACAAGCTTTCGAGGTGTTTCGACCTCTTTGTCAAGTGAATGAGGTGTTCTGGTTTCAAACAGCATATATAACAGCACAAACTGTTTACAGATTACTGACTAGAATGTGATTCAAGTCTTAAAGTGGCTAACAACGTGAATGGCAGAGCACTAAGCAGAGGTTAAAGAGATGTGTATTGTCTCCAGACAGTACAGTAAGTGAGGTTTTTTTGCTAACCCTGACAAGTCACGGGGGTTACAGATAGTGTGACATGAAGCCAAGATCCCGATTAAGACTGTCCTCATGTGTGCGGAACTTGGCTATTGGAATGAACATCGCTTGACAATCACCAGGCAAGACTGCTCCCTTCCTGTTGGCGAACACTTCAGCGGTCACGGGCATTCGGCCTCCAACCTTTGGTTAAGGGTTCTCCAAGGTGGCCTTCACGACACATGACAGCGCAGAGTCGTTAAGCAGAGACTGATAGCCAAGTTCCGCACACATGAGGACGGTCTCAACAGGGATCTTGGCTTCATGTCACACTATCTGTAACCCCCATGACTTGCTTGGGTTAGCAAAAAACCTCACTTACTTTGCTGTCTGGAGACAATACACATCTCTTTAACCTGTGCTCAGTGCTCCGTCCACTCACATTGTTAGCCACTTTAAGACTTGAATAGTAGATTAGGTGTAAAGATTCACATTCTAATCAGTAATCTGTAAACTGTCTGTGCTGTTATATGTGCTGTTTGAGACCACAACACCTCATTCATCGAACGAGGAGGTCGAAACACCTCGAAAGCTTGTGAATTTACTATCAAATAAATCGGTTGGACTTAATCTTGGTGTTGTCAGACTTCCTACAGGGGAGGTCCCAAAGGATTGGAGAATAGCCAATGTGTTTCTTTGTTTAAGAAGAATAGCAAGAATAATCCAGGTAATTACAGGCTGGTGAGACTTACATCAGTAGTAGGGAAATTATTGGAAGGATTCTTCAAGACAGAATTTATTCCCACTTGGAAATAAGTGTATGTATTAGTGAGAGGTAACATGGTTTTGTGCAGGGGAGGTTAAATCTCATGAACTGAACTGAGTTTTTCGAGAAGTGATGAAGATCATTGATGAGGATAGGGCAGTCGATCTTGTCTACATGGACTTTCGTAAGGCCTTTGACAAGGTCCTTCATGGCAGACAGATGCAGAAGGTGAAGTTGCATGGGATCAGAAGTGAGCCAGCAAGGTGGATACAAAATTGGCTTGGTCAAAGAAGGCAGAGGTAGTAGTGGAAGGGTATGTTTCTGAAGGGAGGGCTCTGACAAGTGGAGTTCCTCAGGGATCAGTGCTGGGACCTTTGTTGTTTGTAATATACATAAATGACTTGGGAGAAAATGTAACTAGATTGATCAGTAAGTTTGCGGATGATATAAACATTGGTGATTGTGCGGATAGCAATGAGAATCATCAGAGGATACAGAGACTTGGGCGGCAAGATGGCAGATGGATTTTAATCCAGACAAATTTAAGATAATGCATTTTGGAAGGTCTAATATGGATAGAAAATATACAGTAAATGGCAGAACCCTTAAGGGTATTGATAGCCAAAGGGAACTGGGTGTGTAGGTACACAGGTCAGTGAAAACGGCAATGCAGGTGGAGAAGATAGATAAGAAGGCATACGGCATGCTTGCCTTAATCAGCTGGGGTATTGAGTTTAAAAATTGGCAAGTCATATTGTAGTTTCAAGAACCTTAGTGAGGCCACGCTTGGAATATAGTGTTCAATTCTGGTTGTCATTGCTACCAGAAGAATGTGGAGGCTTTGGAGAGGGTACAGAGAAGATTGACCAGGGAGGTTGTCTGGTATGGAGGGCATTAGCTATGAGGAGAGGTTGGAGAAACTTGGTTTGTTCTCATTGGAGCGATGGAGGTTAAGGGGAGACCTCATAGAAGATTGTAAGATTGTGAGAGGCATAGACAGAGTGGATAGTCAGAAGCTTTTTTCCAAGGTGGAAGAGTTAATTAATAAGGGGGCATAGGTTTAAGATGCAAGGGACAAGGTTTAATGGCATATTCTTTACACAGAGAGTTGTGGGTGCCTAGAACTCGTTGCTGGGGGTAGGTAGTAGAAGCAGATATAGTAGTGACTTTTAAGAGGCGTCTTGATAAATAGGATGAATAGGATGGGAATAGAGGGCTATGGTCCCTGGAAGGGTAGTGGATTTTAGTTAAGTATTGTTGGTGCACTTGGAGGGCCGAAGGGCCTGTTCCTGTGCTGTAATTTTCTTTGTTCTTTGTACTCAGCTCATGCCCAACTTTACCAAGTTTTTGTGCCCAAAAACAGGCAAAACTTGATGGTAAAATCAGACCCCAAGACTCTGCAAAGATCATTCACTGCACTCTGGAATTATTGGAAACATAAAAACTTAGTGCCACAGTGACCTTGAAAACCATGAGATTGGCTGTCCACCCACACAATTGAAGGCTATCTTTGGGCCAGATATACACTCATCATGGATCCCTGTGGAAGCCATTAACTTCAACAGGATTTGTATCATGTCCAAATAATTTAAGTGCTGCCTGACCACCCTAGATCATGACATCTTCTGTGGGGGCGTGTTCTTTGTCTTCCCTATTGTCTAAAATAATCCAGTCCTTTTACCTCTGTCAGAAGTATATGCCTGTGATCACCAGGCCTCTTCCTTCTTTGTGCTATCCTCCTCCTTAGGATAGGTGCACACTGTTGAATAAACAATACCCATCTGTGGATATGCAGATGGAGTTGACCAGTGCATAAAGATGACAGAAGGAACCAAACTTTTGGCATGAGAGGACAGCAATGTCCTGAGACCTCCATGCTATGATGAACCTAACACAGAAATCACGCTTTCAAAACCACAAAACATCAACTCAATCCTCTCCCTAAAATTCCTAACTCCTCATCCAGCCTAGGCTTCATTCTCTTTTTATTGCACTCTTGCATCCAAAAAGCTGAAAAATGATAGAAGAGCCCATGCCAGACTGGTAGGTTTCCTTGCTCAGTCTGGTGATTCATCAAAGGAAGGGAACAGGTGCCACTTTTTTGGGTCACTGCTGCTCCAGGTCTTCTTACTCCCTTGTTTTTCTTCCTTCAGCATCAGAGACTAGAGAGCTATTGACCATTTTATTGGCCAGCTGCTCATGAAGGCAGGTTATACGCCTAGATGTAAATTGAAGACCCTTTTCAACATAATTAATGGTCTCATGGCTGTTAAATGGCGTAGAGTAACAGGCTGACTTTTACATTAGGATAAGGGTTGAACCACTTCCCTAAAATCCAGTCCTTACATTTGGCAAAATGCAAATAAATTTGATTGGAAACTGAGAGAAAACATTTATCACAGGGTAGAGTAATAACCTACCATTAATGTGTGGACACGTACGTGCTTGCATTTAACTTCCATGTCAGGTTTGTGGTTTGGGGAAACCACATTTACATCAGGCTTATCCAGCTCTTGGGCAAAACCCCTATATGTGACCCCTGGAACAATTGTTTAAAGTGTGTGAGAGAGAGGGGTGAGAAAAAAAAGGAGAGTTCATGCCTGACTCACTCCCAATCTCAGGGTTCTCATTAATCCTCGCTTCCACACATCAATACTCTAATGATCATCTTTATTTCTTACTATTTTTTAAATGATGCATTTATTATTTTCACTTTTTATGCTCAGCAAGTTGTTTCTTTCCATACATCAGCTTTTTGTTCAAAATTCAGGTTTAATATTGTGCCAAACCCTACTTTCCTGAAAGTAGCTCATCAGTCTCCAACATGTGAAAAAGACTAAAATATGCTCCTCCCTTCCCATCATACAAAAAGGTTGGATAAGCCTGCTTTACATAAACTACCAATGCTAAAATCAGAACAAACAATTCTAAAACTATAGAGTAGGCTGATAAAATCTGAGATAATAGATTGGTTAATGCTCCGCTTATAACCCTTCAGCAGCTATACGTTCTTCCTACTTTTTCTACATATATATTGTGCTGACATGTACATCTACTATTCCATCTGTACAACAATGCATAAAGATGCTGGAATGACAGCATACCTTTCTTTCAAGACTGGAAATGATAGTCTATTACCTTCAAAATGGATCGGTGAAAGAATAATGCAAGCAACTGAACAAGGTCATAATGCACATAGCCTTCCTTCTTCTCAATACCAATTATATTTGGGGGAAATTCAGGTTTTTCTCGATTGAGATTCAAATTTTCATTCCATGGGAAAAATCCAAACTGGAAAAAGTACTTGATCACAATTGTTACCTGTAGGAAAATGAAACACCACAGTTTTGTGCAGCAGTCACATTTGTTTCATTACTTAGCCTCATTCAAGAAAATTTAAAAAAACTAGTACACTGGGAAGTACAGGAAAGGATCAGAATTTTCTTTTAGTAACAAGTTTACAAGTCTCTATTCCAGGCATTCAAACTTAAGAGTTCCATTTTTTGGGAGAGTAGTGAGTTACTTGGGGAAGGAGTGGGGCCTGAAAATAATAGAGCTCAGTTTCAGAGCACTTGGGCACCATTTCTCAAAAGCATCCTGATCTCACAGCGTACTCTCTCCTTCCCCCTAAGAACATCGGGACCTCTCACCTCGTCCATGTTCCTCCATCCCTTCCTAACAATGGGTCACCAACATCGGAGTATTGGGGCCCACTCAGTGTGAACTCTGCATAGCCCCGGACATGAACCCCACCATGACTCCCAATATGCTCCCAATAATAACTACTTAATGCTCCACCCCTGAATGATTCCCTTTACACTCCATCCTTGCACAACCTCTTGCATAGCACCCCCTGCATGGCCTCCCTACATAGCACCTCCATCATAGCCCCACCCAGGTCTCATTCTCTTAGCACTGCCCTGGCAGTGCCCAACTGGCTTGGTGACCATTGCTGGGGTGCCTGGTGGGCACTGCCCGACCATGCCCCCCACCACCCAAAAACTTTAATGGATTTGATCCTCATTGCATGGCCATGATGCTTGATCTCTTCCAGAGTCAGTGAGGTTGGAAAATCACCTCCCAGAAATCTGGTCAAATTACCCAAAGAAAATGAGATTGTTTTCCATAGAGCCATTGAAGCTGAAGGTACAGAAAGAGGCTATTCAGCCTAACACATCTGAGATGGCTCTTTGTAGCAACAATGTAAAATGAATCTCATTATCATGCTCTATTCTCAAATTCCTTTGCATCAAATGTTTTTTCTTCTCTTGAAAGAACAATAATCTCTACCTGAACTACTCCTTTTGGTAAGGCATTCTATCTGGTTACTGTGAAATTAATTGTCCACTAATTTTACTTCTGACTCTCAGAGTCGCAATTTTCACTGATGAACTCGTGACTAATTCACCAATTGACTAAATAAAACTACACTTTAAAAAAAAACTACTAAATTTCCATTTAGTCTTGACTATTCCAATGTATTTTAAGTATCTTCTCCTAATTATGGTCTCTTATATCTGATATTATTCTTGTTAACCTACACCGTATGCAATCTATGGCTTTAATTGCTTTTCTCCAACTGGTGCCTAAAACTTGGAGTACTCTATGTAGTCCTGTAGTCCTGTCCAAATCTATCACATTTTTGCTCTTATTCTTTGCCGAAGTGAACTTCAATAGCTTTTATTAAAATAGCATAAAATACAGTTAAAGCTCACATTCTGAAAATTTGATCAAAACAAATTCTGAACAAAATATCTTTAAAATAATAATTTGTATATAGATTTCAATCTGCAATATTGAAAGAACCATGGAAAAGTTACCATTTACTGAAATGAGAATGGAAAGTATAATGTCATTTATTTACAAAGCTTTGAAATGTCAAATTAAAACAAATATGTGGGGTGAAATTTTTAAAAGTAATTTCTCAATTTTGCATCTGGCCAGATATCTTAAACATTATTGGAAGTTTTGACAGGTCCAGATATATTTTGATACCAACTCATCCAATTTGAAACATACATGAGGCCATTGAACTTTCTGCCTATTAGAGACAAAATAGAATTGGTTCATGTAAATAATTAAGAAAACTCTTCCATTTCAAATAACCTTATGCACCCTTAAGGAATTAAAAATGAGACCAATGGATTTACATTTGAAGTACACTCAAATATGCTTTTATAGAAAAGCACAACAGCAAGGGCGCACAAACAGCAGATACAGTCAGAGAATCATAGAACCCTACATTGCAAAAGGAGACCATTCAGCCCATCAAGTCTGCACTGGCAGCAATCCCACCCAGGCCTTGCAACAGTATGTACTTATCTTAATAATCCTCTGAATTTACACATCCTGGGACACTAAGGGGCAATTTAACACAGTCAATCAACCTGCACATCTTTGGATGGTTGAATGGTATTATCTTCACCAATGCATTCACACAGTTGTTTCAGGTTGGATGAAGTATTCAATTCATGGAATTTTATTTGGAATTGTGTATCAGAGACAAAGGTAAGGCTAACTGAGCCAAAACAATACGTGCATTTAGTAGTACCATTAACACTATGGGGATGATCTTACCATTGCACTCCGCCTGCCAATGGATGGGACAAGCAGGTAAGATCACAAGAGCCAAGGAATCAGGTTTCAGGAATCAGGAATCAGCATCCGATTTCTCACCTCTCGTGATCTTAGCAGCACTCGATATCTGGCGCGAGACTGATTACAATATTTAAATATATTTAAAACATAATTTGAATAGAATTGGCAAGCCCAGGTCAGAATCGTCTGGGCTTACTTGCATTTGTGGTCTTGCGAGGAAGGTTCACTCTGGTGAGGATCACTCATGGTCTCCACCAACAGGGATTAGATGCGGTGATCTTGCCAGTAGAACAAGAGGCCATTGAGCGCATCCCCCCCCCCCATCCCCGGGAGATCAGAGGAAGGGAATGCCTCATGGGCAGTGCTCAGGTTGGCACTGCCAGCCTGGCACACAGTGCCAATTTGGCATGCTGGTAGTGCCCACTAAGCACTCCAGCACTGCCAGTCTGGCACCCTGGCTGTTGCAGGGGTTGGACCTGAGGAGCGCATGGCTAAATGTGTGTGTGGGGGGGGGGGGGGGTGAGGGAGTGGCTGTTTATGAAAGATTCAGAGCACAGAGATCTGAGCATGTGCAATTGTGCCCTCTGCTGCTTTCAGCCAGCTTTCTAGGCCATATCCAATCCCCCTTCTGCAACAAAACTGGCTTGTGAAGATATTTTTGCCTAAGTCAGGCAAAATTCAATTTTTAAATCACTCATAAAAGCGGTGTGAAGTTCTTTTGTTTTCACGTTCATTCAATACCTAGAATATTTTTGATAAAACCTCCCTTCCACCCCACCCAAAACTGCATCCTGCATTCCATTTAAGATAATTTTCCATTTCCCTTTCCACCCCCATCCTATCTCTAACCCCCTACATTTGTGCTTTAATTTGATATTTCAAAGCTTTACATTATGCTTTACAATTTCATCTTAGTAAATTGAATTGGCACATTTTCATGGTTCTTTCAATATTGTAGAGCTACACTTAGTCACAATAATGGTAAACTAAGTTTGTCAAACTCCAAAAATTACACATACCTCTGTATACACAATGGCTGTCATCCAGAAGCGTTTGCTTGGCCTGGGTACAGATAGCATAGCCCAGAGGAAGATGAGGATAGGTAGCACCAGTGTAATCATTGAAGCCGAAACCATGTGGTTCAGTATAATAACAAAGAAACATAACATTTCTGAACGAGCTACCAAGGTATTATATAGAGCAAAGAATAGAAGCAGAGCACGGGGCTGCGCTTTGTAGAAGTTTTCTGAATCTTCTAATTCTTCATCATAAAACATTCTGTAATGTAATATATTGGAATCACATTAAAGAAATGTACTACCTCAATTAAACAAAAACAGATTTGTATTTGAATTTCCACCTTACTTGTTCAGAAGTAGTTCACTGGCTGTTAGTTCATGGCTCAAGTTTGGAAATATATCATCTTCCAGTACATCTGTTCTGCTATCTGGGGTCAGTGCCATGAGGTGTTTTTCACTAGCTGAATCTGAACTAAAGGATATGCAATCAAGGCTAACAGCTTTGCTATATGAGGGAGGAACATCCTCAGTCATGATATCTGCTGTGCACACAGGAATTGTTGCTTCTTCATCCTGCTCGTCTTCCACTTCTTCAATTGTATCCGTGGTCCCTTGACGTGAATACAACATTGTGCATTGTGTTGGTTCACTAAGAAAAATAAACATTCACTTTTATAAGATTCAGTTTGGATCCAATCATTTTCCTTTCAAAAATATTTTAGATTTTTAACCTTTTCCCATTCAAAAGTTTTGAAATTTCCATTAGTATTGAAGCATGAAATTGCAACGGATTTTGATAGCTTTGACTAGGAAAAGATTATTTGTTTATTTGGCACCAGTTTCATGCACATATTTAATCCACATGCCAATATTGCAAACGTATTTATACATGGGCCCAAACTTGTGTGTCAATTAGTAATGATGTGATTAAAATGTGGAAAATATAACAAAAAGGTAAAGATAATATTGTACATATATTGTTATAATCCAATTGTTGCACTCTATTCATTAGAATTTTTTTTTTGCTTCCTTTTCCCTCGGCAGGGAACAATTCACCATATTGCACAAATTTTTTGGAACTGGTAGTCCTCCAGTCCCATGCCAAAGCAACCATTTTTGACATGTCAGCAGGTTACTTAATAATGAAAGACATCACAAATGGGTCCAAATCAGTCCTCACCCAACATGCACACATTTTGATCAGGCAGCAAGCAGAATAAAAAGCCCTTATTGGTTTCCTCCATTCTCAAGGCACTACAATCATCTGTAGTACCTCCACCACAATTTCATTTAGATTAAATAATTCAGACCAGATCAGAAACAGAATTTTATACCTACCTTTTTTGCACGCTTTAGTGTTAAACTACAAAGTGCGCATTGATCACTTAAAAAATGAAAGGGGAAGATGCTCTTTTCCTCTCACTCAAACTTGTAACTATCATATCATAGTACAAAATTATCTTATCATAGTACAAAATCAAAACTGAAATGGTCAAGAAAATGTGCATGCAAATCACTAATCTGTAGCTTCTAGTTCAACTGTTCAAGTGTGTATTCAAGCAAGAATCATAAAATCATAGAAGCTCTACAGTGCAGAAGGAGGCCATTTGGCCTATTGAGTCTGCATTGACAAGAATTTCACTTAGGCCGTATCCTCATAACACTATGTATTTACCCTGCTAATTCATCTAACTATGGATCCTGGTTCAATGAGGAGCAATTTAACATGGCCAGTGCACCTAACCTGCACATTTTTGGACAGTGGGAGGAAATCAGAGCATCCAGAGGAAATCCATGTGGACACAGGGAAAACATTCAAACTCTACACAGACAGTGACCCACTCCAAGAATCGAAGAATGAGGCAGCAGTGCTAATCATTGTGACACCATGTCACAGAGTCTTTATAGAATATATCCATTATAAGCATTGTAGGGGAAGTATGTTATTGTAAGTTGTTTAATATTCATTTTATTCTGAGACTACAAGATACTTGAGTGTCTTTGCAAATTAGTTATTGGAATCATGCACATTATCACACCAACTAAGATGTTGCAGAAAACAATGTAAACCAGCACATAATTAAAAGCATTTACAGTGACCTAAAAAAGATACCCTTGTTTTAAATATTTTTATAGAACATTTTCTAGAATCTTTACGATAAATATCTGCTGGTACAAATTCACAGTTTACAATGTAGATAAGTGGTAAAATGTTACATTCATGTGGGTATTTTGTTCGACCACACTTGGAGTTGCTGGCTGGAATTTTCCAAATTTTCACGCCAGCGGGATTATCTAGTCCTGTTTCAGTGAATGGAGATTTAGCTGAGTGCCAAATTCTCCGTCTTCACTTTCAGCAGTGAACAGCCAGAAAATTCTGTGTAGTTCTAATCTCAACGTTAATGAACATTAAAACTTTGGAGAAAGTGAAGATATAAAGGATATATAAGATGATACCAGAATTGGGAGGATATACCTATCAAGAAAGATTGAGAAGGTACTCTTTTCTTTGTAAAAGAGAAGGTTGAGAGGTGACCTGATATGCAATTTAAAATACTAGAAAAGTTTCATATTGTGGATATAGAGAAATTGGTTCAATTTCTGAGGAAGTCTAGGATCAGAGGGCATACATATAAGATAGACAAGATCATCAAATAACAAATGCAGGAAGACACTCTTCCCACAAGAATGCGGAACTCATTGCCACATGAAGTGGCTGAAGCAATTAGTATTGGTGTATTTGATGGAACATTTGATGCATATTTAAGTTGAAAGCAATTGAGGAAAATGAGGGCAGGTTGAGAAGAAGGAATTAGAGTAGGAGAGGGCTCAGGTGTTGTATGAACACTGACATTGGGCAGTGGAATAGAATCTAGACTCTTATGCAATTCTCTGCAATTCTAAATGTAATCACCTG
This sequence comes from Sphyrna mokarran, assembly GCA_024679065.1. NCBI lineage: Eukaryota > Metazoa > Chordata > Chondrichthyes > Carcharhiniformes > Carcharhinidae > Sphyrna > Sphyrna mokarran. The sequence continues at coordinate 16,681,431 of JAGIQG010000007.1, read as the reverse complement.
ATTAAGTAGCATGTACAGAAAGATTTATATAGAGTTGAATGATGTAGGTTTTGAGCACATTACTTTAGCATCACTAATAGCCATTTTCTAAAATTAAATTTAGTATCCATAATTGAATAACTTGTAGTCTTATGACATTTTGCAAAGGAGAAACCTGCATTTCAAACTAGGAATCATGCCAGCATCCAATATGCAAACATATATATCTTTTATATATATATATATATATATCTATATATAAAATAAATATATTTGATTAATTATTGAAAGTAAGCATGCATGAATAAGGCACCTTGACACTATACTGCAACTTTCAACCGATGAGGAGGACATATCAACGCTGTACATTTTACGAAGCCTAGGCCGAGCACGCTCACTTGTTTTAGGAATATCATCTATATCATCTAGAGTTGACTGTCGTGAGTATAGCATGGTAGCTTCAGTGTAGCAGCTAGCAGTATAAAAAATTAAAATGACATTGAAATTAGACAAAAGTGCACAAAACAGCTGCATGCACAAAAGATTTAAAAGAATCTCCAAGATTCTGTTGATGCATCATATCTTAGGGCTGCATTGTCCTCTGACAATTTGAAAAAAAGGTACACCTAAACAAAAGGAGTTTCATGGAAAAGACTGTTCAGTTTGGTTTAAGGGATACTTTCCCTTATTTGTTTGTTAATGTCATCAATGAAGAAATTATTCAGCTTCCCTCAAATGCCATGTCAAATTAAAAGATGGTTTTATTTTTAATATTTTAAGCATTTGCCAAACTAAATGTACAGGCAAATCTCAAAGAATCAACAAAGTATTAGCAGTGAATAAGATAGCAGCAATTGTCTTTCACTGATCAGCTATTCTCAATTATACACTAAAATCTAAAAAGATATAATTAAGCCATTACTATGACTTATATTTTAGATGGTAAAAATGCAAAGAAACTAAGGACAGAATTTTCCAGCCCTGCCCGCTGTCGGGATATTTTGGTCCCGGCCATTGTCAATGGACTTTGGCTGGCTCGCTGCATCCCTCACAGAGGGTCCCACTTTGGTGGGGACAGAAAATCCCAGCCTAAATGTATCTTTTGAGAGATGAAAAAGTGCAGGATATAATAAACATTATCACCAGAAACCTCCAATCTCACCGGTAGTTGGGATTCTCCAGTGCTCCTGCAGTAAACAGAGTTTTGGCGGTGTGCTAAATTCTCTGTTCGCACGGCAGAGGGCGTGGTGTCAACGGGATTGGAGAACGCTCTATATATTTTAGATTAATATTGAAAAAGCTCGTACCTCCCCATACCTTATTAAAAACCAATTCAAATATAGTAAACCAATGAGACTGGGGTATGTGATGCTTTGTTCCTCTCTGCTCAGAAAGAGGTATTCTGAAATGAAAGAGCTATTTAGCATCTATCCGTAAGAAAAATTATTAAGCTAAATAATAAGCACTAGCTTAATTAAAAAACACAAGAACATAGATTATTAACTGTAGAATTAAATTTGAAAATAAACTGCACTGTTTTCTAAAACAAAATAATTGAAATAGGGAATATTTTGTAGAAGAATAAAGGAGTAATTTCCCATGGCAGTATCATACTAGTGGGGCTTCATAGACAGGGTGAAACTTATTTGAAAATTGTGTCTGTGCAATTTTACATTAACGAATGACAGATCTTGGGAAATTTATTTGTGATTTTCTAATAAGCAACCTCCTTCATATAAAACCAAGCTGGTAATGTGGGACAATTCTGAGGTGTTAAATTCTTTCTCAGGGAACCTCCAATCATCCAGCAGCAGTTCTGCCCACTCCCTCTATTCCTTGATTCCCTGAAGAACTGTAAAGGAGAGAGAGAGCACGAGAGAGAGTGCAAGAGACGAAGAACACTACAGCACAAACAGGCCCTTCAGCCCACAAGTTGTGCCGATTATATCTATACTTACCAGGCCATAGAACTATCTGTAACTCCCAATCCCATTAAATCCCATGTACTCATCCAGGAGTCTCGTAAAAGACCCCAGCGAGTTCGCCTCTACCACCACTGACGGCAACCAACAAATCAACCCTTACCATCAGCCCCTTCCAGGGCATAGAGTTGACACTACAGTCCGTCAATGAGGGACCCTTGTGCCTTCTTGGATGAGTTGTGGCAACTGTATGGTGCTGATGCAAATTTTGGGCAGGAATGTAGTTCCTTTGGAAAAAGGTGAACTGGTGCCACTGACTTTAGCTTAGTAAAACTCAGATATGTGTACTTTTGCTGGAAGCTTCACACCATACAATGATGTAGCCAATGAATAAAATGAGAGCCCTGTCAAACTGCTGGTGTGATCTGCAGAAACGGCCCAATACTATTAACTGATCCAGTGGGAAAAAAATAAGGGCAGTGAGCAACTGCAGGACAAAGTGAGAGTGCATACGCTATCATGGAACACTGATTGATGGTATGAACAATGAAATTTTTGATTTGACATGGGCTGTCTGGCAACAGAGTTTTCATCTGCTATTCCGGCATTTAATCCTTGTGTGTAGTAACCTTGGCCGCTACGAGAGGACACAGGTTTAAGGTGCTGGGGGGTAAGTACAGGGGAGATGTTAGAGGTAAGTTTTTCACTCAGAGGGTGGTGAGTGAATGGAATCGGTTGCTGTCAGTGGTGGTAGAGGCGAACTTGTTGGGGTCTTTTAAGAGACTTCTGGATGAGTACATGGGATTTAATGGGATTGGGAGTTACAGATAGTTCTATGGCTTGCTAAGTATAGATATGATTGGCACAACTTATGGGCCGAAGGGCCTGTTTGTGCTGTAGTGTTCTAAATCCTTTTTCATCTGCTGTGGGGCTGTCAATGAAGAGAAATCAAACATTTTTCTTGAGCTCAGTGAAACCTGAGATAGGGAGAGCCTTCGTGAAAGTGATGTACCTGGTGGATGAAAGGAGTTCAGAGAGGAGAGACGACAACTGTGGTTCATTAGATGAAGCTAGGGTAATGCCACATTGCGAATCGATTGTTGTAGGAAATATAGTGGATTGAGTGCTTTCCTATTGTTTAACTGCATCATGAAGAAGTTCAGCCAAAGCACTTTCATCCTGAGGGTCCCCCGGAGTCACCCCTATGCACCAGGATGAAGCCTCCCCACCCCCTGTTGATTTGCACAATCCCCTGTGCAGCCCTTGACAATGTTTAGAAAAGCACTTACCTTCCTGATCCCCCTTGGATTCCACGGCGCCATGTCTCCGCTTTTTAGGGTCTGCACCAAATAATACTCACAGATTTCTAGCTAGGGAGTGGGTGCATTGTGGGAAGATGGAGAATCGGGCTTTCAGCCTGCTAATGACATTAAAATAAAGGGCTTTGCATATTTATTGGTTCCTACTTGCTCAGGGTCACCTGATTCAACAGGCTGTTTAGGATTCCTGTTAAGGGCGAGCGGTCTTGGTGAATCCTGGCCTTAATTTTTAGTTATTATAAAGTATAATTTATCAGTTAAGCTAGAACCAAAATTATGAATATTTTTTGAAATATAGATAAGTAGTTGAAATACTCAGTAGTATTTCTGGTGAGAAAAACAGAGTTAACATTTTGAGTCTTCAGAACTGAAGAAAGTGAAATATGGGTTTTAGGTTTTTGAAAGGAGAAGGGAGAGGAAAAACAAATCGTTACGATGGTGGTGGCATTGTATTGGAGCTGGTGGAAATGATAGGGTATGATCCTTTGAATGTGAGGCCGGTGGGTGGAAAGTGGATGTTTCTCGAGGAAGCAGAAGGGATGAAAGCATAAGTGCAGGAATTAGGTCAAAAACAGTTAAGGACTGTCAACTATTGTGGCGTGGAATCGTTGATTGTTGGAAATGGAAGATACATCTGTGGAAGGTTTCATCACCAAAATAAATATGACGGAGACAGAGTAGTCAATGAAATTGAATCCTTATGAGGAGGAAGGATGTGAGAAGGTGTAGTCAATGTAACTGTCAGTTGGTGTGCTTACAATATTATTGTCTACTACTAATAGATATGAATCTTGTCTTCTCATCTCCTGTTATTTCACTATAACAGTTTAGGAACATTTACATTTCACAGTTCAACTGCTGGGCATACCAAAATTTGTGCATGTTTTGTCCATGTTGTCAATGTAACAACAGTATTCTTTTTGTTGCTGTTTGATGATGAATCTCTGGAAACTAGTCATTTTGATATTGAGGTCTTAGAACATAGAACATTATAGCGCAGTACAGGCCCTTCAGCCCTCGATGTTGCGCCGGCCAGCGGACCCTCTAACCTAAACTATTCCAATATTATCCATATGCCTATCCACCGAACATTTGAATGCCCCCAAAGTAGGCGAGTCCACAACTGCTGCAGGCAGGGCATTCCACGCTCTCACCACCCTCTGTGTAAAGAACCTGCCTCTGACATCCGTCCTATAACTACCACCTCTTAATTTAAAGTTATGTCCCCTCGTGTTGGTCATCACCATCCGAGGAAAAAGGCTCTCACTATCCACCCTATCCAATCCCTTGATCATCTTATACGCCTCAATTAGGTCACCGCGTAACCTTCTTCTCTCTAATGAAAATAACCTCAGGTCCCTCAGCCTTTCCTCATAAGGCCTTCCCACCATACCAGGCAACATCCTGGTAAACCTCCTCTGCACCCTTTCCAATGCTTCCACATCTTTCTTATAATGCGGCGACCAGAACTGTACGCAATACTCCAAGTGCGGCCGCACCAGAGTTTTGTACAGTTGTAACATAACCTCACGGCTCCTAAATTCAATCCCTCTACCAATAAAAGCTAACACACCGTACGCCTTCTTAACAACTTTATCAACCTGGGTGCCAACTTTCAAAGAGCTATGTACTTGTACCCCAAGATCCCTCTGCTCAACAACACTATTAAGGGTCCTTCCATTAGCCCTATATTTCATATGCCTGTTATTCCTACCAAAGTGAATCACCTCACACTTATCCGTATTGAATTCCATTTGCCACCTCACGGCCCAGCTCTGCAACCTATCTATGTCCCTCTGCAAACTGTAACATCCATCCTCGCTGTCTACAACTCCCCCCACTTTGGTATCGTCAGCAAATTTACTAATCCAACCCTCTACACCCTCATCTAGGTCATTTATAAAAATGACAAACAGCAGTGGCCCTAAAACAGATCCTTGAGGTACACCACTTGTAACTGCACTCCAGGTTGAATATTTCCCATCAACCACCACTCTCTGTCTTCTATCAGCTAGCCAATTCCTAATCCAAACTGCTAAATCACCTTCAATCCCATGCATCTGCACTTTCTGCAGTAGCCTACCATGGGGAACCTTATCAAACGCTTTGCTAAAATCCATATACACTACATCAACTGCCTTACCCTTATCTACCTCTTTGGTCACCTCCTCAAAAAACTCAATAAGGTTTGTGAGGCACGACCTACCCTTCACAAAACCGTGCTGACTATCCCTAATCAATTTATTCCTCTCTAGATGCTTATAAATCCTATCCCTTATAATTCTTTCCAAGACCTTGCCCACAACAGAAGTCAGGCTCACCGGTCTATAATTTCCAGGATGGTCCCTACTCCCCTTTTTGAACAAAGGGACAACATTTGCCATCCTCCAGTCTTCCGGCACTATACCTGTAGCTAACGACGACATGAAGATCAAAGCCAAAGGCTCTGCAATCTCCTCTCTAGCCTCCCAGAGAATCCTAGGGTAAATCCCATCTGGCCCAGGGGACTTATCAATTTTCATACCCTCAAGATTCGCTAACACCTCCTCCTTATGAACCTCAATCCTACCCAGTCTACAACCTGGTATCGCAGTATTCTCCCCGACAACATTGTCTTTCTCCTGCGTGAATACTGACGAAAAATACTCATTCAGTGTCTCTCCTATCTCCTCAGGCTCCACACACAACTTCCCACTGCTATCTCTGACTGGCCCTAATCTTGCCCTAACCAATCTTTTATTATTTATATATCTGTAAAAAGCTTTAGGATTCTCCTTAATCCTATCCGCCAAAGTCTTCTCGCGTCCTCTTCTAGCTCTTCTCAACTCCCTCTTTAGCTCCTTCCTGGCTGATTTATAGCTCTCCATTGCCCTAACTGAGCCTTCACGTCTCATCATTATATAAGCCTCCTTCTTCCTCTTCACCAGAGATTCAACTTCCCTAGTACACCATGGTTCCCTCACTCGACCACTTCCTCCCTGCCTGGCAGGTACATATTCATTAAGGACATGCAGAAGCTGTTCCTTAAATATGCTCCACATTTCAGATGTCCCCAGCCCCTGCAATATCCTGCTCCACCCTATGCATCCTAAATCTCTCCTAATAGCCTCATAATTACCTTTCCCCCAGCTATAACTACTGTTATTCGGTACGTGCCCATCCCTTTCCATCACTAAGGTAAACGTAACCGAATTGTGGTCACTATCACCAAAGTGCACACCCACCTCCAAGTCTAACACCTGGTCTGGTTCATTACCCAGTACCAAATCCAATATAGCCTCACCTCTTGTTGGCCTATCTACATACTGAGTCATGAAACCTTCCTGCATACACTGAACAAAAACTGACCCCTCAAACGTACTTGAACTATAGCTTTTCCAATCGATATTAGAAAAGTTAAAGTCCCCCATTACAACTACCCTGTTACTTTCACACCTATCCAGGATCAACTTTGCAATCCCTTCTTCTACTTCTCTGGAACTTTTTGGAGGCCTATAAAAAACTCCCAACAGTGTGATCTCTCCTTTCCTTTTTATAGGTTCTGATGAATCTTGCTCTTTTGTCACATCACAGTGTTTTCCTCCATTATATGACTGCACCAAATAGCTGGTGGTCTGAAATCATTGCTGAACTGAGGGTTTCATTTGTCCTATTTAAGTGCGTGTATAAGCACTGTACTTCTAGTGACAATATAATCATTCTAATAATTTCTGAAGACCACTGCGTTATATACTTCTCAAGATCAGGCTAACAACTGGTCCCTGTTCTGTTGGTCCATTTGGTAGCCATGTTCTTGATGGTAGATTCCTTTTCTTCCATTCTCATACTTGTTTTTCACGAATAGTGAATTTCCTTGATGTAGATGTTATTTGGCATTTGCAAATTTATGACTTTTGGCTTGAAAATAGCTTTGTACATCATTTTTCTGGAGGACTATTAGCTTAATTTTATTCATCAGAAAAATGATAAAAAGTATGCTTTGACAGTGCTTTCAATCACCACTTACTGCCCATCAATGCTCAGTTTGGATTCCTCTAGGAGAACTTGGCACCATACCTCAGTACAAGTTTGGTCTAAACATAATCAAGAGATTTGAATTCAAGAGGTGAGGTGATGTTAAGGCACCTTTTGACTGAATGTGACATCAATGTTGCAGTCAGTGCGAAACAGGGAGAAACACTCCACTACCTAGCAAAGAGGAAGAATGGGGAAGATAGTTGTGGTTGTTGGAGATGAATTACTCTAACTCATAATGGCAGATCAGACGCTGTAAGATCTATGGCAAATAATTCATCTTCTGATTCTCCTAAGTTTTCCCATCATCTATAATACATTGAAGCACTTTCCATTTGCCTGGATGAGTTGAGCTTCTTCATGCAAGCGTTTTGACACTATCCAGGACAAAATAGCCCACTTGATCTGTCCCCTATCCATCATCTTAAATATTTGCTACTTCCTCTACACTAATGGCTGCAGTGGATACCATGTACAAGTTGCACTGCAACAACTCACCAAGATTGCCATGACAATATCTTCCATACACACAACCTCGAGCACTAAGAAAGAGAGGGAAGCAGGTAAATGGGAACATCACCATTTGCAAACACTCTAAGTTAATGTCATTCTGACTTAGGAATAATTACTGTTCCTTTACTGTAGCTCAGTCAAAATCCTAGAACTTCCTCCTTAACACTATTTTGGGTTGATCAACAGCACATCAACGGCAGTGGTTCAAGTAGGTGGCTTATCATAGATCTATAGGTCGCAACATTTAGATCAACAACAACCATTTTGTGGACTTAATATAGCTTCATAAGCATCCAGTACGGAGGGCAGGAAATTCAGGTTTATTAGAAGCAAGTACACTTTTGCACCATATTGATAAGGGATTATCAAAATCAGTTTGCAACAGTGCCAGATGTTGGTCCATGAATTGGAGTGTGGACAAAGATAAATCATTATAGCAGCAATCCTAATTCAACAGGAAATACAAACTTATCACTTAAAACATAGAATGTCATAAGCATTATTTTCCATTTGTTTAGTGAATTAGTACTAGTCATATTTCCCAGGGAAAGAAATCCCAGGATTTGGTTTGCATTGTTCTTGTGAATTACAATAACAAGTTGGTCTAAGCTGCGAAGCATAACTTCTAAATTCAATGCTTTGCTGTTGTTAATAGAATGATATGCCTTGATTGGGTTCCATCTCTGATTCAGAATCAGAAATTGTTTACATGAATTGCTTCATCGTGTAACGTCACTTATGGTTGTATGCTATGCCTATATCTGAAATAGATGTTAGTTTATTTACATCAAAGCTCAAATCTGTTTGAGGCAACTGCTACAAGAATTCTTTGACTTGAGGTAGCCACACCTGAATGGGCAATACTCTGGAATACTAGAACACTGCTACATCCCTAATCAATCATGCTCTTCCTCACTCACACTCTTTCATTACCATTCCCTTTTAGTCACCTACCAGAGTACAATTGCTGAAGTTTCAGCAGCCTGATTTTTCATTCCCCTGTACCAATGAGCAATCTCTTAGCGTCCATAGTTTACTGGCTTGAGGATGCATCTTGGGCCTTAACATTCAGGCACAGGCATTCATCCCTGTGATCAGTGCCCAAGTTGAATGTACATATTTAATGGAAAACAATAGCCTGGAGATTATGTGCATAGAGTTAAGCAATATCCTTTATAATGAATTCAATTTTTAAAAAATGTTAATGAACATTAGTTAAATTCAGGTCTGGTCAGACAATTGAATTTAAATATTTCCAGTAGGACACAAGCGATAAAACGTTAGGAACAAGCATTTCTGAAGCAATTACCTGGACAGACTATCACGAGAACCTATAGAATCTGTGCTATCCATTCTTTCAGCACGCACTTCTCGATTTCCTTCATGGATTGTTAAAGCAGCACATCTGGCACCATCATCATTTCTATCCAGACCTGACTCCCGTGAACTGTGCAATTTCATCTGGTACTTGTAGTAATTATGGATACTGTCACGGCATGGAACATTTCCCTGTGGTACAGTGACACAAAAGATGATGAGCAGATTTAAAGGCCGGTTAGTGTAACATGATGTTGTCTTGCTTGCATGGCATTGTAATGCAAAGGTACTCGGCAGAGTAAGTGTTAGCAACCAACCCTGTCGCTAAGTGGCAATTATCTGTCAATTGATTGAAACCTGATTAAGGCCTCAAGAAGTGTGAACGCTTAAGTATTTTAAACTGGTGTGAGTCATCTCAGTTTACCTAAGCTGTATTTAAGGCAGTGGTTTTAGCAAACATAACCAGTGAGCTTGCACCTGCTGATGGAGAGAGACTACAGCTAGAGTGAGATTCAGTCAGAGTGAGGATATTGGAAATTTAGCGCTGATGGAAAAGAGGTGCTCATTTTGGGAGTCATGATGTAGAGATGCCGGCGTTGGACTGGGGTAAACTCAGTAAAGTTTCACAACACCAATTTTAAATCCAACCAACTTATTTGATAGTAAATTCGCGAGCTTTTGACACTATGTGCCTTCGTCAGGGAGTAGCAGAGAGGCAGACCTGTGAGGGAGACTCAAGGGCAAGTGAGAAATAGAAAAAAATTGAACTGTGAAGTTGCAGCCAACAGATAAGTGATTGGCTGTTAACTGGTAAAGCAGTTTTTCTTTTTCTTCTTGGCATTGTTGTTGTTAAGTTAATTGAAGGGTTAAGTCATGACAGGAGATCCCAGACTTGTGTCATACTCCTCTTGTGCAATGTGAGAATTTAGAGACACTTCTGATGCTCCTGGCTCCTTCATGTGCAGGAAATGTGTTCAGCTGCAGCTCCTGTTCACCAGCTGATGGTGCTGGAGCTGCAGATGCTGAGGAGATTATGCATAGCATGTTCCAGGAGTTGGTCATGCTGCATATAATTATTACTGATGGAGATAGGGAATGGGAGACCACAATGCAGAAAAGGAGTAGGAAGGCAGTGCAAGGGTTTCCTGTAATCATTTCCCTACAAAACAGATATACTGTTGGGGAAGGTGGCAGCAGCCAGGTCCATGGCACCATGGCTGGCTCTGATAAACAGGGCAGCAGCAGAGAGAGTGACAAAGATATATATTAGGGAATTCAATTGTAAGGAACAGACAGGTGTTTCTGTGGATGTAAATGAGACTCCAGGATGGGCTTGTACTCCTTGGAGTTTTGAAGGTTGAGGAAAGATCTTATCGATATAATGAAGGAGCTAAACAGGGTAGAAGCAGAGAAATTATTTCCACTTACAAAGGAAACAAGAACTAGAGGGCACAGCCTCAAAATAAGGGGGAGTCAATTTAGAACAGAGGTTAGTGAATCTTTGGAATTCTCTGCCCATTGAAGCAGTAGAGGCTATCTCGTTAAATGTGTTTAAGTCACAGGTAGGTAGATTTCTGACCAATAAGGGAATTAAAGGTTATGGGGAGCAGGCGGATAAGTGGAACAGAACAACGATCAGATCAGCCATGATTTTGTAGAATGGCAGGGCAGGCTTGAGGGGCTAGATGGCCTATTCTGGCTCCTATTTCTTGTGTTTTTATGTATGTTGCCTTAAGAGAAAATGCTGGAAAATCTCAGCATCTGTAAGGAGAGAAAAGAGCTAAAATTTCAAGTCCAGGTGACCCTTTGCCAAAGCTGGTATGTTGCTTCCCTCATGCAAGGATCAAGATGTCTCAGAGCGGCTGCAGAGCATTCTGGAGGGGGAGGGTGAACAGCCAGATGTTGTGTGCATATAAATACCAACGATATAGGTAAAAAATGGGATGAGGTCTTAGAAGCTGAATTTAGGGAGTTAGGAGTTAAACTAAAAAGTTAAACTAAAAAACTCAAAGGTAGTAACCTTAGGATTGCTACCAATACCACGTGCTAGTCAGAGTAACAGTGTCAGGATAGTTAAGATGAATAAGCAGTTTGAGGTATGGTGCAAAAGGGAGGAATTCAAATTCCTGAAACATTCGAAACAGTTCTGGGGAAGGTGAGACCACCAAATTCGGATGGTCTGTACCTGGGCAGGACTGGAACTAATGTCCCAGGGAAAATGTTTGCTTGTGTTGTTTGGGGAAGGTTTAAACTAATATGGCAGGGAGATCAGAAATGATGTAGGAAATCAGAGGGAAGAAGTGGGGACAGAAACAAAAGGCATGAAGGGGAAAACTGGAAGGCAAAGAAACTGAAGACAAGAATCAAAAAGGACTACATTGCATCATAATACTAAGAGGGCAATACATGCCAAAAAAACAAGCTTGAAGCTGTGTCTCAATGCAAGGAGCATTTGTAGTAAGGTGGATGAATAACAGATATGATACAATTGGGATTGCAGAGACAAAACGACTTCAGGAAGTGTAATGGAGAACATGCTCCTGTCTACATTAGCGGAGACAAAGTAGAAATGGTCGAAAGCTTCAAGTTTTTAGATGTCCAGATCGCTAACAATCTGTGCTAACTCCTCATGCTGACACTATAATTATGAAAATCTACAATGCCTCTACTTTCTCAGAAGAAAAAGGAAATTTGGTATGTCAGCTATGACTTTCTCCAACTTTTACAAATGCAAAATAGAAAGCCTTCTTTCTGGTTGTATCACAGCTTGGTATGGCTCCTGCTCTGTCCAAAATTGCAAGAAACTACAAAAGATCATGACTATAGCCCAATTATTCACTTAAACTAGATTCCCATCCACTGACTCTGTCTGCACTTCCTGCTGCCTTGGCAAAGCAGCCAGCATAAATAAGGACACCACACAATTTGGACATACCTTCTTTCGTTGGGAAAAAGATACAAAAGTCAGTCACATACGAACTGACTTAAGAACAGCTTTTTCCCTGCTGCTATCAGATTGTTGAATGAACCTACCTTGCACGAAGTTGGTCTTTCTCTACACCCTAGCTATGACTGTAACTCTACATTCTGCACACTCTCATTTCCTTTTCTATGTCTGCATAGTATGCAAGAAACAATACTTTCCATTGTATACTAATACATGTTGTGAATGTAACGCTAGTGGTCCGAAAGCTTAGTGGCTTTTGCTACCAAATAAACCAATTGGACCATAATTGGTGTTGTGAGACTTCTTACTGTACTAACAAATGTGACAATGATAAATCAAATCCAATCAGGGATAGGAAAGTAACAACTGGGAGTATTCAATATTCAGGAAAGATGGATGGAAAGGAAAGAGGGTGAGGTAGCATTGCTGGTTAAAGAGGAGATTAATGCAATAGTAAGGAAGGACATTAGCCTGGACAATGTGGAATCTGTATAGGTGGCGCTGTGGAAAACCAAAGGACAAAAATGCTAGTGGGAGTTGTGTGCAAAGAGTAGCGGTATGATTGGAGAATGCATTAAGAAGGAAACTAGAGATGTATACAGTAAAAGTACAACAGTTATTATGGGTGATTTTGATCTGCATATTGATTGGGTTCACAAAACTGGATTTCTTGGGATGTACAATGGATGATTTTCTTGACCAAACATGTCAAGGAACCAACTAAAGAGCAGGCCATCCTAGACTGAGTATTGTGTACTGAGAGAGGATTAATTAGCAATCTTATGCTGCGAGATCCTTCAGGAAAGAGTGACCATAATATGGCAGAATTCTTCAAGGTGGAAAGTCACACAGTTAAGTCTGAGACTAGGGTCCTGAACTTAAGGAAAGCTGACTTTGATGATATGAGACATTATTGGCTAGATTAAGCTGGCAAAGAATACTGAAAGGGTTGAGAGTGGATAGACAATGGCAGATGAACTTAAAACAACTGTACATTCCTATCTGGTGTAAGAGTAAAATGGGAAAGGTGGCTCATCCAGGGCTAACAAGGGAAAACAGGGATACTGTTAAAGTCAAAGAGGAGGCAAATATATTGACCTGAAAAAGCAGCAAACCTGAGGACTGGGAGAAATTTAAAATCCAGCAGAATGGGACACAGGGTTTAATTTGGAAGGGGAAAATAGAATATGAAAGCAGGCTTGCAGAAAACATTACAACTGACTGCAAAAGCTTCTATAGATACATGAAGAGAAAAAGATGGGTGAAAACACCTGTAGGTCCCTTGCAGGTGAATTCATAATGAGCACAGAGATGGCAGACCAGCTGAAGAAATACTTTGGATCTGTTTTCACTAAGGAGGACACAAATAACCTTCCAGAAATACTATGGGCAGAGGGTCGAACATAAAGGAGGAACTGAAGGAAATCCTTATTACTCAGGAAATTGTACTGGAGAAATTACTGGGATTAAATCCTATGGTTTGATGCTCTACATCCCAGAGTACTCAAGGAAGTGGCATCAGAAATAGTGGACGCATTGATCATTTTTCAGCATTTTATATACTCTGGAAAAGTAACAAGCCAATTTTGTATCCATTTAGCTACCTTACCCTGGATTCTGAGATTTAACTTATGCAATAATCTATCATGTGATACTTTGTCAAAGGCCTTGCTAAAGTCCATGTAGACAACATCAATTGCATTGCCTCATCTACCTTCTTAGTTACCTCTTCAAAAAACTCAATCAAATTTGTAAGACATGATTTTCCACTCACAAAGCCATGTTGACTGTCCCTAATCAGTCCTTGCTTCTTTAAATCCCTGTAGATTCTGTCTCTCAAAATAACTTCTAATAACTTACCCACCATAGGTGAGAGGCTCACTGGTCTGAAGTTCCCAAGCTTTTCCCTGCAGTTCTTCTTAAACAAAGGCACAACATTTGCCACCCTCCAATCTTCAGGCATCTCACCTGTGACTATCAATGATTCAAATATCATCTCTGCTAGAGACCCACAATTTCCTCCCTACCTCCCACAGTGTCCTGGGATACCCTACTTCAGGTTGCAGGAATTTATCTACTTGATATGCTTTAAGACTTCCAGCACTTCCTTCTCTGTAATATGTACACTCCTTGACATTACTATTTATTTTCCTAAGTTCGCCAACATCCATGCTTTTCTCAACAGTAAAAATATTGATGAGAAATATTGACTTAGGATCTCACTCATCTCTTGTGGATTCGCACATCGATGACTTTGTTAATCCTTAAGAGGCCTTACTCTCTCCCTAGTTACTCTTTTACCTATTATGTATTTGTAGAAGCTTTATGGATTCTCCTTTGCCTTATCTACCAAAAAAATGTTGCGTCCCCTTTTTGCCCTCCTGATTTTTCTTTTAATTCTACTGCTGCACCCTCAATACTCTTCAAGGGATCCACTTGATCCCAGTTGCCTATGCATGTCATGTGCCTCCTTCTTCTTCTTGACCAGGGCCTCAATATCCTGAGTGTGCCCACACCTTGGGTATTGTGTGCAGTTTTGGTCTCTTAGTCTGAGGAAGGAGATTCTTGCTATTGAGGAAATCCAGCGAAGATTCACCAGGCTGATTCCCGGAATGACAGAACAGACATATGGACAGATTGGATTGACTGGGCTTCTACTCACTAGAATTCAGAAGTGAGGGGATCTCATAGAAACATATAAAATCCTGATGGGAGTGGGCAAACTAGATGCAGGGAAAAATGTTCCCAATGTTGGGAGTGCAGAAGTAGGGTTCATCTCATTCAGGAATGAGATGAGGAAGAACTTCGTCACTCAGAGTTGTGAACCTGTGGAATTCTCTACCACAGAAAGCTTTGGGGCCACTTCATTAGTTATGTTTAAGAGGGAGTTGGATGTAACCCCTGTAGCTAAAGGGATGAAGGGGTAGGAACAAAGTGAGAGTGGGATACTGAAAGTGCATGATCATGCTGAATGGTGGTGCACGCTTGAAGGTCCAAATAGCTGCCTCCTGCACATACTTGCCACGCTTCTGTGACTCCCTGGCCGATCCAACCCCTTCTGTGCACAGACCAGGCATTTGTCAGTTGCAGAGAGTGCAGCATCATGCCCCTACTCTCCCCTACCAACTGGCCACAGTTTCAGAGTGCACAGCATTGCCTCCCCTGATCGCGGCTGTAGACTGTGCAGTGTCGCTGTCCCCTTCATCATGCTTGCTGAACGTGCAGCATTTTCCCCAGTAATCCTGCTGCCTTCAGGTCACACCCCCTCAGGCCCTTCCTCTTTGGGACTGCCTAGTGCCCAGCGGGCAGGTCCGTTTATGGGAACCATACATGATCCTTGCTAGTGAGGACCTTCAGTGCTTAAATCACTGCCACTTCTGAAACAAGAATGCCCACTTTGAAGTTCTGTCCTTCTCTCCAATGGGATTTCCATAACCTTCACTGCTTTCTATTTCCCTTCTTCTGTTTGATCAGGTTTCAACTTAAACTTGCTTTCCTCTTCATATTTCCTTAATCATCAATTTCTCCAGCTCCAATTAAAATTTCACTCTTCTTGTTTTGTTCATTATTCAGGTATCTGAGACATTCAACATTCTCAAACCATTGTATTCATTGCACCATGAAATTCTCAATCAACATCATGAGCCACAATATGCATATCATTGACTTAATTCTTCAGCAGTACTTGGAAATACATCCACCAGCTCTTCACTGTCACTATGTCAAAATCCAGGAACTCATTCCCTCACAGCACTACAAGTGTAACTACACCTATGGCCTCTAAAACAAGAATGATGTAAAGATGCCGGCGTTGAATTGGGGTGGTAAGAACTCAGTAAGAATTTAGCAACACCAATTTTTAATCCAACCGATTTATTTGATAGTAAATCCGCGAGCTTTCAACACTCTGTGTCTTCCTCAGGCAAAAACAAGAAGACAGCCCACCAGCACTTTCTTAAGGGTAAGTAGAAATGGGCAATAAATAGAATAGAATCTCTACAATATAGAAAGAGGCCCTTCAGCCCATCGAGTCTGTACCAGCAACAATCCCACTCAGGCCCTACCCGCAATTCATACGTATTTTACTCACTAATCCTCTCCAACCTATGCATCTACGGTCAATTTAGCATGCCAATCAACCTAACCCGCACATCTTTGGACTGTGGGAAGAAACCTGCACAGACACGAGGACAATGTGCAAACTCCACACAGACATTGACCCAAGCCGGGAATTGAACCCAGGTCCCTGGAGCTGTGAAGCAGTAGTGCTAAACTCTGTGCTACTTTGCAGCCCTAAATACTGGCTGCCCAGTGACATCCACATCTCAGAAGTGAATTAAAAAAAAAATCCTGCCTCAATGAGTTTTGCTTCTGTGCCCTTTGATCAGCAGTCCTTCTGTGCTCAGTATACTCTTTCCACCTGGACCCCTCCCTCTGGCCTCTTCACCCTCTTGCCTTTTCACTAAGAATTGCCAGTGCCATTAGTCATTTCAAACCTGTTCCCCTCACTTATTCTAATCTATATCCCTCTACTTCTAATGAAAGATCATCGACTTGAAACAGAATTGTTGCCATGCCAATTAGCCCATGTTTGTTAAAATTTGTCACCCTCTGTTGTTACCTGACTGTTCCTTCCTTCTGAATATTTCCAGCATTTTCTATTTTATCACAGATGCTGTGATTGATGGCAAACTGATTTGTTGATGGTATCTTGGACTCTAGGCCTCAACTGGCATAGAAACTGAGGGCAACAATGACCTTGATTGCTACTTGCATTGATATCCTAGCAATACTCTGTGGCTTGAGAAGATAGAGCAATTCTCATGCAGTGTAACTAACATTCCTCATGGCTGAAGTGCAAATAGAAAAAGACCCTAGATTGGTAAGGCTGGGAGTAAGTGATAAACTTAGAGGCCTTTTAAATTCACATATTTCTATACAAAGGCACAGCAGCACTGTGCTGACTGTAAGAACTTCTGTCAACTCCTTGAACAAAATGGTACTTCTACAAATGCTGCAGCAGCAAAACCTCACCTAAAAGTTGAATGCTGTTGCCTTTCAATAGCACTCACGATAGAGCATCTCCTGCACAGTTGAATGCTTATTCAGCTTTACACGTTTAACAGATAGCATTAATAAGGCAAGCAAGGTTCAAAATGGCAGGTTGTGTACTTGTAATATAGAACATAGAACATTACAGCACAGAACAGTCCCTTCGGCCTTCGATGTTGCGCCGACCAATATAAAAAGCAATGACCCTCCAAACTAAACCATTCCCTTCTCTTCCATATACTTGTCAACTAACCTCTTAAACGCCACCAAACTTGGCGCATCTACAACTGCCGCAGGCAGGGCATTCCACTCTCGAACCACCCTTTGGGTAAAGAACCTACCTCTGATATCCGTCCTATAACTATCACTGCTTAATTTAAAGCTGTCTCCCCTCGTGCTAGCCTTCTCCATCCTAGGAAAAAGGCTATCACTGTCCACCCTATCTAAACCTCTAATCATCTTATATGTTTCGATAAGGTATTAAGATATCACCATTCAAAATGGCATTTGGCATTGGCTCAGCCAGATACTGGCAGAATGGGCTAACCCACCTTTATTTATTATTAGGGTAATTGTGATGGGGGACTTTAACTTTGCTAATATTGATTGGAATAGCTATAGCTCTAGCTCGTTAGAGGGGTCAGTTTTCGTACAGAGTGGGCAGGAAGGTTTTTTGACTCAGTATGTAGATAGGCCAACTAGAGGTGAGGCTACATTGGATTTGGTGCTGGGCAATGAGCCAGACCAGGTGTTAGGCTTGGAAGTTAGTGAACATTTTGGTGATAGTGACCACAATTCGGTTACGTTCACCTTAGTGATGGACAGGGATAAGCATGAAGCTGGGGGCTGTAGTTATAGCTGGGGGAAGGGTAATTATGAGGCCATCAGGAGAGAATTAGGGTGCGTAGATTGGACTAGGGAACTACAGGGACTGGGAACATCTTGAATGTGGTGCTTATTCAAGGAGCAGCTGCTGAGAGTCCTTGATAAGTATGTCCCTGTCAGGCAGGGAGGAAATGGACGAGTAAGAGAGCCTTGGTGTACGAAAAAAGTTGATTTGCGGGTTAAGAAGAAAAAGGAGGCTTATGTCAGGATGAGGCTTGAAGGCTCAGATAGTGCAATGGATAGCTATAGATTAGCCAGGAAGGAGGTAAAAAGTGAATTGAGGATAGCTAAGAGGGGACACGAGAAGATGTTGGCTGATAGGATTAAGGAGAATCCTAAAGCTTTCTTTCGATATGTTAAGAATAGAAGATTGGTTAGGGCAAGATTAGGGCCAGTCATAGATAGCAGTGGGAAGTTGTGCGTGGAGCCTGAAGATATTGGCGAGGCACTGAATAAATATTTCTCTTCGGTATTCACGCAGAGTGCTGGAAATGTAGCTGTGGAGAGCACTGAGGTACAGGGTTGCAAATTGGGTAGTATTGTAGTAGATAGGGAGGATGTGTTAGAAATTCTCGAGGGTTTGAAGTTGGATAAGTCCCCTGGGCCGGACGGGATTTACCCTAGGATTCGCTGGGAGGCAAGAGAGGAGATTGCAGAGCCTCTGGCTCTGATCTTCAGGTCCTCGTTGGTTACGGGTGTGGTTCCGGAGGCCTGGAGGATGGCGAATGTGGTCCCAGTGTTTAAGAAGGGGAAGAGAGACCTTCCTGGGAATTATAGGCCAGTGAGTCTTACTTCTGTGGTGGGCCAGGTATTGGAGAGAATTATTAGGGATAGGATTTATAGTTATTTAGAGAGAAATGAATTGATTGGGGATAGTCAGCATGGTTTCGTGAAGGGTAGGTCATGCCTTACTAACCTCATTGAGTTTTTTGAGAAAGTTACCAGAGAGGTGGATGGGGGTAAGGCGGTTGATGTAGTATATATGGACTTTAGTAAGGCTTTTGATAAGGTGGCCCATGGAAGACTTCTACAGAAAATGCAGATGTGTGGAATAGAGGGTGATTTAACTAATTGGATTAGAAATTGGCTGGCAGATAGAAGACAGAGGGGGGTGGTTGATGGGAGATATTCATCGTGGAGTTCGGTGATGAGTGGTGTGCCTCAGGGGTCTGTTTTGGGGCCCCTGCTGTTTGTAATTTTTATAAATGATCTGGATGAGGGTATTGATGGATGGATCAGTAAATTTGCAGATGACACTAAAGTCGGTGGAGTGGTAGATAGTGAAGAGGGGTGTTATAGTTTGCAGAGAGACTTGACAAGTTGCAGAGCTGGGCCGAGAGGTGGCAAATGGAGTTTAATGTGGAAAAGTGTGAGGTAATGCACTTGGGCAGGAACAATAAATGTGTAGAGTATAGGGCTAATGGTAGGGCTCTTAATAGTGTTTAGGAACAGAAGGATCTTGGTGTATGTGTCAATAGATCACTGAAAGTAGGCAGTCAAGTGGATAAAGTTGTTAAGAAGGCATATGGAGTCTTAGCTTTTATTGGTAGGGGGATTGAATTTAGGAGCCGCAGCATCATGTTGCAGCGGTACAAAACTCTAGTGCGGCCGCACTTGGAGTATTGTGTGCAGTTCTGGTCGCCACATTATAAGAAAGATGTGGAGGCATTGGAGAGGGTACAGAGGAGGTTTACCAGGATGTTGCCTGGTATGGAGGGCAGGTCCGATGAAGAGAGGTTGAAGGATTTGAAGTTGTTTTCGTTAGAAAGGAGGCGGCTAAGAGGGGATCTTATTGAAGCATATAAGATGATTAGAGGTTTAGATAGGGTGGACAGTGATAGCCTTTTTCCTAGGATGGAGAAAGCTAGCACGAGGGGACACAGCTTTAAATTAAGGGGTATGAGTTATAGGACGGATATCAGAGGTATGTTCTTTACTCAAAGAGTGATTAGGGAGTGGAATGCCCTGCCTGCAGCTGTTGTAGATGCGCCAAGTTTGGTGGCGTTTAAGAGGGTAGTTGATAAGTATATGGATGGGAAGGGAATGGTTTAGTTAGGAGGGGCATTGCTTTTTATTTTGGTCGGCACAACATCGAAGGCCGAAGGGCCTGTTCTGTGCTGTATTGTTCTATGTTCTATGTTCTATTTGTCTCCAGTCATGCCAAAACAGTGGTACCATTGAACCAAATTTGAAACTTATTTAAAAATACTATATAATATGGATTGTTCTGCTCATTTTGTCTAATTGTTTAACTATGTTGTGATTCATATATCCTGCTAATTACAAAAGATGATATGAAAAGGCTTTCGTAAATGTAATAATTAATGTGATGTAATTTAGTAATTTCAAAATCGGAATGTTTTATTTGTAGGGCTAATATCTGCTTGGGAGGAAAAATGGTCCAAAATGCATTACTTTTCTAACCTATAATTGTAACAAAGGATGATCAAGAACTTGACATGGGTTGCCAGGAAGATTGTTTGAGCATTCTGAACTCAGAAGAAAAGGTTAGAATGGAATAGCCACAATGGAAAAGTATAATTCTGAAATTATGAAATGAATATAATTGAAAGGTCTTCTTTGTGAGCTAATGTTTCCCATGTAATAGTAAAGTCATTGACCAACCTAACCAGAAAGCCAAAGTTTTAAATATCTCTGCCCTTTCACTCTACTAACCAAGACCTCCCCTCCCTTTGCTTTGTCAGGTGGTTGACACAGGGTGATATCCTGCCTAAGTGGAATCTGCAATCTACAGCACGTCACCTGTTTGAAGCCCACAACTCTCTGCTGGTATGCTACTTAGGCCCAGTTATGGGCCTTACTAGACCACCATGAACAAACAAGCCGAGTGCTGTTGTATTAAATTCGTACCTCATAGAATTGCTACAGTGCAGTAGGAGGTCATTCAGCTCACTGAGTCTGCACCAACTCCTTGACAGAATCTTATTCAGGCCCTCCACCCAGCCCTATTCCCATAACCCCACATGTTTATCATGGCTAATCCAACTAACCTGCACAGCTTTGGATCATGGGAGGAAACCGGACCATTTGGAGGAAACTTTTGGAAACAGTCAACCAATGTCAGAACTGAACCCAGGTTCAACCTGTTTGGCTACTATTTTAAAATCACGTCTATTTTCATCAAATGGACTAAGTCTGGATAACAGTAATATAGTGAGCATAAGCATCAGGCTGCAGCATTTTAGAAACAAAGTTGATTTTCTTAACTAAATCTCTTCAGTCAATAAACAGGATTTTAAGGAAGATTATTCCAATTTATCATACCTTCTTCACTTCTCTTGTAAGCATACATCTCTCAATCCTCAGCACTGTAGATATATCAATGTACTCTTTTGAGATGGAATTGAGCCATTTTGTAAAACTGTCCACCAGAGCCAAAAAGAGAACCCACGTGAACTTCAGAAGATTAAACACTCGCTTGATGACATTATCTGAAAAAATGAAAAGCATTATTAGAAATAGTCAGTTAAAAATAGTAGGAATGAATTTAGCCTTTTCAGCATTGATTGCACATAGCAAATTCAGACATGGAAGTAGGCCCCCAAAATTTTTTATACATTGAAATGAACTAGGCCAATTGCAACATTTAAAGCTGGAATTTATATAGGAATAAGCAGGGTGATTTTCCAACATTAATGCACCTGGCACAAATTGCATCAATCCCAGAAAATAGTATGCTGGCCTAAGAACTGGTTATGTGCTCAGCTCCAAATGGTTTGCAATCATCCTGGCCTCTTTCCACTGGTACAAACTGGATGGCACCCAGAAAGGGAATCAGGCTGATTAATGAGATTGACTTGACTTCAGTCACATTAGCAAGTTCAGCACATGATTGACACCCTCATGGAATGTTCCTTTCTGGCAGAACACCACATGGGCGCGAATCAGTACTTGGCTCTATTAGTGGAGACCAAGTGTGATGGCCAGACTGAGGTCAATGCCCATTGGGACACCCTGGCAGTACCCTCCAGACACTCTGGCAGTGCTAGGTGGTAACTGCCAGTGTGCCAGGTGTAGTGCCAAGGTATGGAGCCTGAATGAGGGTTGGGCTGAATAGGGACTATGATGGGGGAAGGGGGAAGAGAAGGCTATCTGAGGCTATAACAGGGAGGCCATGACTGGGGGAAGTGGCTTGCCATTTGTTGCTGGCGCTGTCACCAATGTCAAAGGCCATTTGTGTTGCACTGTCTGTGCTGCTGAGGAACGTGCCCTGGGGAGTTGCCTTTCGCTGGACCAGAAGATCCTAACTTCAGGAAGGGCTGGAAAATTCAACCCAGTTACTCTTTCCGCTATCTGACCTGTTGTTTATTTCCAGCATTTTCTCTTTTTTTCAGATTTCCAGCATCTACACAGTTTTGCTCTTTGATTATTTTGTGTTAATAACAGTCATAAAAGATTATTTCAATATTGTAAAAATAAGAACAGGTTGACGTAGATTTTACATGTTTGATGCTGAATTTGGTGCACAGGAATATAAGCATATAGGTAAGAGATCAAATATTTATCACATGTTCTGAATGGGACATGTTATTCTCCATGTCCGAACTCTGAAGAGATATCTTCTTTATGTGAAGTTTGATGCCATTGCTTCTAATTGTTAAACTTTACTCTACAATTGAGAATTGACCTAATTTTGTTTCCAGATCAATTTCTAAATAAAGTTGTCTCTATTTGAATTAAAAGGTCACACCTGGTGCATTTGAATTTTTACGCACTTCTTCTGGTGTTGGTAGCTCTTCTGTCTCTTCGCATTCAATTGCAACGTGACCTAACCAAAAGAGTACAGTGGCGTGTGAACAAACTCAACATTGTTCCAGTTGTGTGATCTATAAATTGCTCCATTTTTTTTATATACTCCTTCAAACAGACACCTAAGTGGGCTCATAATGCTTTCATAATAGACATGGAAACTATCTGGACACACATTGAGCCCATATTGTTACAAGACTAGAAATCCAGAGACCCAAGTTCTAATCATGGTTGATTACCAAAGTAAGTGATGATATTTTAATTCAATATAAAATATAGAATTAAAAGTCCAATGATGATCATGAAACCATTATTGATTGATTATCAGAAAGACCCATCTTTTTCACTAATGCCCTTCACAGAAGGAAACAAGTATATAGTTTTAGATTAAGTTGGGGGAATAGACTCTCAGGAGGAGATATCAGCAGCAGCTAGGCTTGTGACACCACAACTGATTCTGCTGTGGAGCATGTTGGAGCTAAGTCCAAGCGAGTGATAGTAATAGGAGATTTAATAGTCAGGGGCACAGACAGATATTTCTGCGGCTGAAAATCTATGATGGTGTGTTGCCTCCCTGGTACCAGGATTCTGGATGTCTCTAAGCAGCTACAGAGCATCTTACAATGGGAGGGTAAACAGACAGATGTCATTGTCCACATTGGGACTAATGACATAGGCAGGAAGAGGGGAAAGGTCCGGTGAAGGCAATTCAGGGGGTAAGATTAGGAGCTAAAATGCAAGACTTCCAGGGTGGTAATCTCAGGATTACTTCCTGAGCCACGTGCTAGTGAGGTTTGGAGCATGGAGATAGTACAGTTGAACATGTGGTTAAAGGGCTGGTGTAGGAGGGAGGGTTTTAGTTCAGACTCATCTGATGAAGGAGAAACACTCAGAAAACTTGTGATACCAAATAAATCTGGATTATAATCTGGTGTTGTGAGATTTCTTACTATGTCTACCCCAGTCCATTGCCAGCATCTACACATCAGAGATAAATATGGTGCAGAGGGAAGTTGCAGGGTTCATCAGGACTGTAGGTCTGGAGTGCATTTCCTTCAATGCAAGAATATAACAGGTAAAATAGATGAACTGAGATCCTAGATTACTGTATGGAATTATGATCTAATTGCAATTACAGAAACATGGTTAAAGGAGGGACAAGACTGGCAGCTTAATATTCCGGGATATCATTGTTTTAGATGGGGCAGAAGGGGGAATAAAAGAGGTGGAAGTTGCATTGTTGATAAGGAAGCAGATCACAGCTGTGTTGAGGGAGGACACATTGAAGGAATCTTATATTGAGGCATTATGGATGGAGCTCAGAAATATAAAAAGGGTGAAATCACAATGCTGGGAGTGTACTATTGACCTCCCAGTAGCCCATAGGAGACTGAGGAGCCATTGTGTAGTGAACTACTGAAAAGGTGTGGAAAAAAACAGAGTAGTTGTGATGGATGACAAGGAATCCCTTACAGGCAGGTGCTCAGATGGAGTGCAATCTGTTAGATGTATCCAGGAAGGCTTTTTTGATACAATATGTTGACAATCCAACAAGGGAGAGAGCCATACTAGACTCTGTATTGGGGAATCAGCCATGAATGTTTCAGTGGGGGAGCATTTTGGGCTTAGCGTTCATAATTTCATAAGATTTTGAGTAATCATGGATAAGGACAGAAAAGGCTCTAGGGTGACGATGCTTAATTGAGTGATAACCAATTACATCCTAATTAGACAGGAACCAGGGAATATGGATTGGCAGTGGCTATTTGAGGGCAAATCCATGTCTGGCATATAGAGGGTTTTTAAGGCCAATTGATTATAGTGCAGGATACAAGTATCCCTGCAAAAATGAAGGATAGAAATGGCAGGATTTGGGACTCATGGATGATAAGGGAAATTGTTAGCCTAGTCAAAACAATAAAGGTAACTTATGGTAGGTCTAGACATCTAAAAACTGACAAAGCCCTTGAGTACAGTGAAATTAGGAAGGAACATAAACGTAGAACTAGGAGGACAATAAAGAACTGTGAAATGTCTTTAGCAAACAGGATCAAAGAGAATTCCAAGGCTTTTTATGCAAGTATTAGGAGTAAGAGGATAGCAAGAGAAAGGGTAGGCTCACTCGAGGACAATGGAGAGAAGTTATGCACGGAACCACAGGAAGTGGGTGAAATCCTTAATGACTACTTTGCATCGGTTTCACCAACGTGAAGGACATGATGAATGTTAAGATCAGGGATATGTGTGAGTGCCCTTGAGAACATCAATGTATCAAAGGAGGAAGTGTTGAATATCTTAAATTGCATTAATGTAGACAAGTTCCCAGGGCCAGATGTGATCTATCCCAGGTTACAGCAGGAGGCGAGGACAAGGGGCCTTAACAGATATTTTCACACCCCCATTGACCACAGGTGATGTTCTGAAGGACTGAAGAATAGCCAATGTTCCCCTGTTGTAAGAGAGGAAGCAGGGAAAATCCAGCAGATTATAGGCCAGTGGGTCTATAATCAATACTGGGGAAGTTTTGGAAAAAGTACTGAGGGACAGAATACATGTATATTTAGAAGAAAATTGACTAATTATTGACAGGCACCATGGTTTTGTACAGAGAAGGTCATGTCTCACTAACTTGATTGAGTTTTTGAAGAGGTGACGAAGAAAATTGAGGGAAGGACTGTGGATGTAGTTTATATGGACTTTAGAAATGTATTTGACAAAGTCCCACATGGCAGACTGGTACAAAAACTAAAATTACATGGGATTTGGATTGGCCTGCCTACATGGATACAGGACTGGTTATAGACAGAGTAGCAGTAGAAGGCTGTTTTTCAAAATGGAGATCTGTAGCTTGTGATGTTCTGCAGAGGTCAGTTCTGGGACCTCATACATATGTATATATACACACACGCACGCAAACATGATTTGATTATTGTCACATGTATTCACATTGAATTGTCTCTTTCATTTATACAGACAAAGCATACCATTTATAGAGAAGGAAATGAAAGAGTCCATAATATAGTGTTACAGTCATAACTAGGGTGTAGAGAAAGGTCAATTTAATGCAAGGTAAGTCCATTCAAAAGTCTGCCAGCAGCAGGGAAGAAGCTATTCTTGAGTCAGTTGATACATGACCTCAGACTTTTTAAAATCTTTTTCCTAACAGAAAAATGTGAAAAATACAATGTCTAGGATGCATGGGGTTTTTAATTACGTTGGCTGCTTTGCTGAGATAGCAGAAATTGCAGACAGAATCAATGGATGGGAGGCTGGTGAGTCATCTGGAGGAAAATGTGTGTAGTCTGATTATAAGCTTGCAGATGAAATGAAGATTGGTGGAACTGCTGATAATGCCTTGGATTGTCAGAGGATACAACAGGATATAGATAGATTGGAGACTTGGGCAGAGAAATGGCAGATGGTGTTTAATTCAAATAAAAGCAAGATGATGCACTTTGGAGGATCAAATTTAGGTATGAATTATACTGTAAATGGCAGAACACTTAAGAACATTAACACAGAGAGATCTGGGTGCGCAGGTTCACAGTTCCCTAAAAGTAGCAATACTGGTGACCAAGGTGATTAAGAAGGCATATGGCATGCTTGCCTTCATCAGCCGGAATATTGACTACAGGAGTTGGGAAACTATGTTGCAGCCATATAAAACCTTGGTTAGGCTATATTTGGACTATTGCATGCAGTTCTGGTCACCACACTATCAGAAGGACATGGAAGCTTTGGGGAGAGTGCAAAGAAGGCTTACCAGGATGTCACCTGGTCTCAAGAGTCACCTGGCTATTAGGAGACATTGAATAAACTAGGATTGTTTTAACCAGAAAGAAGGAAGCTGAAGAGAGACCTGATAGAAGTTTACAAATTATGAGAGGCATAGATAGAGTGGATAATCAGAGGCTTTTTTCTAAGGGTGCAAGTATCAATTATAAGGAGGCACAGGTGAGAGGAAGAAGGTTAAGGGAGATGTACAGAGGATGTTTTTCATGCAGGGAGTGGTGGGTGCCTGGAACGTGCTACCAGTGGATGTGGTGGAAGCAGGCAGATAGGTACATTCAAGAGGCATTTGAGTGGTTACAGGAATCAAGAGGAAATAGAGGTATATGGACCGAGTAACAGCATCATGATAGACACAGACTTGAAGGTCCAAATGGCCTATTCCTGTATGTACTTCTCTTTGTTCTTTGAAATCTGATGTCCTCACCTGATCTTGACTACAATGACTCCAAAAAGCCAGCAATATGGTTGACTCTTAACTCCCTCTGAAATGGCCTAGCAAGTCAGTTTGCTCAAATCTCTACGAAGTCTCAAAGAAATGAAATAGGCAGAACAAACTTAGCAAAGGTGGTGGCACAGCAACATACAGTAAAGAGTCCTGGGAGTTCTAAACATCGACTCCAAACCGCATGAAGTCTCATGGCTTCAGGTTAAACATGCAAAGGAAACATCCTATTTCATGTACTGTCCCCCTCAGTACATGCAAAGATGCAGAATGGACTCTGAATGGGAACTTCAATGTCCATTACCAAGCTTGGCAGTACCACCACACACTGAGCTGGCTGAGTCCTAAAAGACATAGCTGCTAGCCTGGGTCTATGGTAGGTACTAAGGGAACCAATAAGAGAAAGCATACTTGACCTCCTCCTCAACAAACTGCCTGCTGCATATGCATCTGTCCATGACAGTATCGGGAGGATTGAGCACAAGATCCTGCCTGCACAGAGAGGACAGTGGCCATGATGGCCAATCACCATGCTAAGTTGAATGATTTTGTCTAATCTTGCATTGCTAGACCTGTTCAATCATGAAGCATCAGCAATATGGCCATCAGTAATAGTAGAATTGTACTCAACCACAATTTATAATCTCATAACTTGCATACCTTCCACTCTAACATTACCAGCAAGCCAGGGATCAATGATTCAATGATGAGTGCAAGACAGATGCCAGGAGTTGCACCAGGCATACATAGAAATGAGATGTTGACCTGGTGAGCTAAAACACGGGACTACTTGTATGCCAGACAGCACAAGCAGCAAGGAATAGACTTATTCCACAATCAATGGATCAAGTCTAAACTCTACAGTTCTACCACATGTAGTCATAAACGGTGGTGTATAATTTAACAACTCAGTAGAGAAGGTGGCTCAATGATGGGGGTAGCCCACTCATCAATGCAAAAAATAAGGTAATCTTACATTTACAACAATTTACAGCCAGAAGTGCCAAGTTCACCTTGGCTTCCTTTGGAATTCCCCAACATCACTGATTCCAGTTGTTCAGCCAATTTGATTCACTCCACATGATATCACAAATGGCCAAAGCCACTAGATACTGCAAAGGCAATGGACCCTGACAATACTTTAGCAATACTACGAAAGAATTGTGCTCCAGAAGTTGCCCTGCCCTAGGAAAGCTGTTCCAGTTCAGCTACAACAGTGCCGTTTACCAAGCAATGTGGAAAGTTGCCCAGGTATGTGCTGCAAACAAAAAGCAGTCATGCCCGTCAGTCTACTCAATCATCAGTAAAATGATGGAAGGATAATTCCACAATGCAATCAAATACCGTTGCTTTGCAATCACCTGCTCGCTGACACTCAGTTTGGGTTACAGAACAAAGAAAATTACAACACATGAACAAGCCCTTCAGCCCTCCAAACCTGCACTGACTATGCTGCCATCTGAGCTAAAACTCCTTGCTCTTCTGGGAATCATACCCTCTATTCCCATCCTATTCGTGTATTTGTCAAGACGACCCTTAAAAGTCTGCCAGGCTCAGCAAGGCCCTTCATCCAAACATGACAGAAGAGCTGAACCCAATGGGTGAAATGTCTGACTAACCTTGACATCAAGGCAGCATTTGACCAAATTAAGTAAAACATCACAGCAGTATCGAGAAAGGATATATCTGAGGGTTTGGTCACTGAATCTACATTGTTTGAACTGAGAAATAAGAGGGGGGAAATCACTTTGATAAGGCAGTACTATAGGCTCCCAAATAGTTGGCAAGAAATTGAGGAGCAAATATGTAAGGAGATTACAGATAGCTCCAAGAAAAATAGCATGGCAATAGGAGGGGATTTTAACTTTCCCAATATTGACTAGGACAACCATAATATTAGAGGTTGGATGGAGAGAAATTTCTGTATTCAGGAAGAGTTTTTCATTCAGTATGTGAATGGCCCAACTAGAAAAGGAGCAAAACTTGATCTCCTCTTGGGAAATAAGGAAAGCAGGTGACAGAAGTATTAGTGAGGGATCACTTGGGACCAGTGACCATAATTTCATTAGTTTTAAGACAGCTATGGTGAATGATAAGTCTGGTCCAAAAGCTAAAATTCTAAATTGGGACCAGGCCAATTTTGATGATATCAGACAGGAACTTTCAACAGTTAACTGGGGGAGTCTGTGGGAATAAAGGAATAACTGGTAAGTAGGAGGTTTCCAAACATGTGTAACCAGGGTTCAGGGTAACCACATTCCTTTGAGTGAAGGGCAAGGCTGATAGATATAGGGAACCCTGGATGACTCGGGATATTGAGGCCCTGGTCAAGAAGAAGGAGGCACGTAACATGTATAGGCAACTGGGATCAAGTGAATCCCTTGAAGAGTATAGAGTGCAGGAATAGAGTTAAGAGAGAACTCAGCAGGGCAAAAAAGAGACACAACATTGTTTTGACAGATAAGGCAAAGGAAAATCCAAACAGTTTCTACAAATCCATAATGGGCAAAAGAATAAGTAGGGAGAGAGTAAGGCATCTTAAGGATCAACAAGTCATCTATGTGTGAATCCACAAGAGATAGGTGAGATCCTAAATCAATATTTCTTAACAGTAAATGCTGCTGAAAATATTGATGTTAGGGAACTTGGGGAAATAAATAGTGATACCTTAAGGAATGTACTGAAGAGGAAGTGATGCTGGAAATCTCAAAGCACATCACGTAGGTAAGTCTCCAGGATCTGATGAAATGCATCCCAGGATACTGTGGGAGGCTAGGAAGGGTTCCCTAGCAAAGATATTTGAATCATCAATAGTCACAGCTGAGTGCCTGAAGACTGGAAGGTGGCAAATATTGTGCCTTTGTTTCAGAAGGGCTGCAGGGAAAAGCCTGGGAAATACAGGCTGGTGAGCTTCACATCTATAGTGGGTAAGTTGTTGGAAGATATTTTGACAGAATCTAGGGGGCATTTAGTGATGCAAGGGCTGATTAGGGATAGTCAGGCAGGGCTTTGAGTGAAAAATCGTGTCTTTCAAATTTGAGTGAGTTTTTTGAAGAGGTAACCAAGAAGGTAGATGAGGGCAGTGCAGTTGATGTTGTCTACATGGACTTTAGCAAGACCTTTAACAAAGTCTCATACGGGAGGTTGTTGCATAAATTTAAATCTCTTGGGATCCAGGGTGAGGTAGCCAATGATACAAATTTGGCTTCTTGACAGAAGCTAGAGGATGTTAGCAAAGGTTTGTTTTTCAAAGTAGAAGCCTGTGACCAGCGGTGTGCATCAGAAATCAGTGCTGGATCCACTGTTTTTGTAATTTATGTAATGATTTAGATGAGAATTTAGTAGGTATGGTTAGTAAGTTTACAAATGATACCAAGATTGGTGGCATATTGGACAGTGAAGAAAGTTATCTCGGATTGCAATGGGATCTTGATCGATTGGGTCAGTGGGCTGACAAATGGCAGATAGAGTTTAATTTGGTGCAAGGTGATGAAATTTGGTCAATCAAACTAAGATAAGATGGTACAGAAGGATTTGCAACTAGTGTAGGGGTTTAAAAAAGGTGGCAATCTGGGCAGAAGGGCCTCTTTCTATGCTGTAAACCTCTATGAATCTGACTCTAAATATAACATCAATCTAGCAAAGCTCGAGTCAATGGGTATCAAGGGAAAAATACTCTGCTGGTTGGAGTAATACCTAGCACAAAGGAAGATAGTTTTGGTCACTAAGTCAATCATCTCAGTTCCAAGATGTCACTGCAAGTGTTCCTCTGGGTAGTGTTGTAGGTCCAACCATTTTCAGCTGCTTCATCAATCACCTTCCTTGCATTATGTCAGTGGAGAAGGTATTCACTGCCCAGTGATCAGCAGTATTCGTGACTCCTCAGTCATGTCCAAATACAGCAAGAACTGGACAATGTCCAGAATTAGTAAGATAAGGGGCAAGTAATGTTTATGCCATACAAGTAGTAGGCAATAAAGATCTCCAAGAGATAATGGTAAGGGGTTTGGATGAGGAGGAGTTTGTTAGGTATGTTCAGAAAGATTTCCTGACACAGCACGTGGATAAGCCTATGACAGGAGAGGCTGTATTGACCTGATGCTGGCTAATGAACTAGGATAGGTGCTGAATCTCTTGGTAGGAGAGCATCTTGGGGATGGTGATCATAATTCTATCTCCTTCATGATAGCATTGGAAAGAGATAGGATCAGCAGGATAGAAAGGTGTTTATCTGGAGGAGGGGGAAATATGAAATCATCAGGCAGAAAATTGGACAAGTAAACTGCAAGGAGGTGTTTTTGGGGAAAAGTACTGAAGGAAGGTGGCGGGTTTTCAAGGAATATTTGTCTGGCGCTCTGCACGACAATGTTCTGGTGAGACAAGGAGATTTGGTAAGTCATGGGAACCGTGGTGCACAAAGGTTGTGATGAATCTAGTCAGGAAGAAAAGAAAGGTGTACAAAAGGTTCACAGAACTATGAGATGTTAAGGATCTAGAGAAGTATAAGGCTTGTAGAAAGGAGCTTAAAAAACAAATTAGGAGAGGCAGAAGGGGTCATGAGAAGGCCTTGGCGGGTAAGATTAAGAAGAATTCCAAGGCGTTCTACAAATATATGAAGGGTAAAAGCATGAAAAGTGAAGGAATTGGATGTTTAAAGGGTGAAGGAGGAAAAGTACGTGTGGAACCGGAAGAAATGGCAGAGGTGGTTAATGAGTACTTTGCCTCAGTATTCACGGTGGAAAGTGATCTGGGAGGTTGTACTGCAAGTTTGCAGCAGACTGAAAAGATTGAGTATGTGGATGTTAAGAAAGAGGATGTGTTGTAACTTTTAAATTCCATCAAGATAGATAAGTCGCCGGGACCGGATGGGATGTATACCAGGTTACTGTGGGAGGTGAGGGAAGTGATTGCACAGCCCCTGGCGATGATCTTTGCATTGTCAATGGAGACGGGAGAGATTCCAGACGACTGGAGGATTGCAGATGTGGTTCCTATTTTCAAGAAAGGGAACAGGGATATCCTGGGAAATTACTGACCAGTGAGTCTGACCTCAGTGGTTGGTAAGTTGATGGAGAGGATCCTGAGGGACAGGATTTATGAGCATTTAGAGAAGTTTAGCTTCATCAGAAATAGTCAACACGGCTTTGTGAAGGGCAGGTCGTGCCTTATGAGCCGAGTAGAGTTCTTTAAAAATGTACTGAACACATTGTTGAAGGAAGAGCAGTGGATATGGTGTACATGAATTTTAGCAAGGTGTTTGATAAGGTCCCCCATGCAAGACTTCTTGAGAAGCTGAGAGGGCATGGGATCCAACGGGCTTTGGCCTCGTGGATCCAGAACTGGCTTGCCTGCAGAAGGCAGAGATTGGTTGTTCATGGGTCTTTTTCTGCATGGAGATCAGTCACCAGTGGAGTGCCCCAGGGATCTGTTCTAGGACACTTGCTATTTGTCATTTTCATAAATGACCTGGATGAAGAAGTGGAAGAATGGGTTAATAAGTTCGCTGACTATTGGAAACTCACATGTTTCTCTGTTTAACATTCAGAACATAATGAGGTCTCTCTTCACTCAAGAATAATTGCAGTGAGATTACCTGAATTCAACTCCGGTCACCAGAAGGGAAGCAGATATGGAATTGGAAGAGTCGAGAACAAATGATGACCAAGTGTGAACAGGGAGTCAAATTTAGCATCTCCATTTTAAGTAGTATCTTCAGGTATAATTTAAGATAAATTATACTAATAGGGTTATGAATGTTACTTTTTTCAAAGTTGCAGGTGGATGACAAAATGCTGCACCAACATTACCTCCTGCTTCTTTTTTACCACGTTCCCATCTTTTCCTCTTGTTTTGATCCCTTTCTTTTAGCACCGATTTTGAATCTTTCATCCAGGTCTGATAAATGAACTGGAAAAACAAAGTTCACACAACTTCACCAGATTAAAGTGACAACATTCAGTGCACAGCCATACTACAGAATACAAGTGATATCCAGAAACTCATCACAGCATAAGTTTATTGAAAACACAGTAGCAATTGGATTCAAAACATCAATGGAATAAACAGCTTACTGGCTTGAATAGCTAGGTTTTAGATGAGACTTTGCTGCTTATTTTGGCTATCAATCCTTATTAACTATTTTAACTATAGTGCTGTATTGGTATACAAAAATCAGGCACTGTAAAATCATTAATAAAAGTAAAAATTGAAATCCACCATTTTTTTACTGCTGGGCACACAGATTAAGGGTTTGTCCAAAACAAAATGTAACAATATACATATTTTCAGAGACACTGACATTGAAAATATTCCTTTGCCTGTCTGCTGGTTACAAGTGGTGCATGTGAAATGATTGAGGAATATATATAATCTATAACCTAGTAATATGATTATCCTGCATAAAATTAGCATTATTCTGGCAATTTCATTCTAAGAAGCTACAAAATGGATTGAAGAAAATGTCAGCCCAGTACATTAGGGTTGATCTGTTGAGATTATGATTTAGCATTATGTTTGGACTGGAACAAAATAGCGAGAACTCCAAACCACATAAAATAAACTATATATACTATATTGGGTCTGAGAGTATTTTGATTTGATTTGTCACAGTATACAGTGAAAAGTATTTCTTGTGCTCTCCAAACAAAGCACTCCATTCATAGAGAAAGAAAGAGGGTACAGAATGTAGTGTTGCACTCATAGCCAAAATGTAAAGAAAGATCAATTTAATATGAGATAGATCCATTTAAAAGTCTGATGGCAGCAGATGCTGCTCACGCTGATGCCTATCGTCTAAAAGACAATGTTGTTTTAACTAACGTTTTAAATATTTCTTATGATTTCAAACACAACAGTAAATAAGAAAATCCTCTCAACATGTCCATTGGTTGCTGGCATGGTGGATGATGCATTCTATAAAGCCTATCTCAAGACAATTTGTGGAAGATTACTTAAAAAGCAACAATTAATTTGGCTAGGTTTCTATTTTTGAAATACCAATGCACAGCACTACACAAATATAAACAGAGTAATAATAAGTAAATGATTGAGGAAAAAGAAAACCACAATACATGTTTGCCACTTCTTTAGGAGTTGTTAGTAGTTAGCAAAAATGCATAATTAGTGGTTAGTTCAAATAATTTATCAGCAGCATTAATTTAGTTTATCTCTATGGTGAGTTTTGATGGCACAGGAAAATTCTATTTGTTCAGTAGTACATTTCCCTTTTTTCATAGATATAATCACGCATGCAAAGCAAGAGCAGCAAAAGCACAAGGTAGCACTGAGTTAAAGCAAGCATGGAAGCAAGACATGCATATTATGATGTACAGAAGCCAAACTCTTAGTTGAGCTGGTGTGCAGAAAAATCAACAAAGAATACATAAAATCAATTAGCATTCAGACAATATCATCAACCTCTATCTTAAAATATTACATAGAACTTAGTCTGAATCTATTATTTTGGTTTTCTCTGTTTTATTTGAGTATTAATATTTGTGACAACTCTAAACCATAAGATTTTGACTTGTGTATTTATAACCCATAAATATTTAAACCTTAATGCAAAAATGGTCTCTGCTAGGACAATATACACCTTTTTGAGTATGAAAGTACTTTTTATTAGCCTCAGTGTATTTAACTTTAATAATAAGCTATTACAATCACAGTAGGTATTACAAAGTTGAATTCAGCATCTAGTTTATGTAAACAATATCTTAAAATGCACCAATCAACTGATCTGAATAAACAAAAACTTCAGAAAATAAAATTCTTCATGTCAATTTTGTTTATTTTAAATTTAATGTTAAATGGTTTCTCTTATCTGAATTGCTTCAACTGTCAAGCTCTCTACTAATATGCTTGAACAATTCTATTGAAGGATAACTAAACATGCAGATACAAGCCAGTTACTAAAAGGCAGAATGGTACTGATATGTGAGGAAAGTCCAGTACACCTCCACCAATTGGCAATCTTAGGAAATGTGTGACATCACATTTTAGCTTTCTTCAGGTACTTTCACTGAGGAGAATCAATATTACTTGATAATTCTATCATTATGCTTTCACACCAAAACATCATCTTTACAATTGTTTTAAGCTACACAATAAACACTGCAGGGAAAATTTGTTTGAACTACAGCTCAACCAAATATATTGAAGAGTTGTCAACTGATAGGGGTGTACTGTATTAAATGTGTTGGCATACTACAGAATGAGGCATAATCATTGCACACACATGAAATATCTAAGAAATACCTTTACAGCTCTGACTATCAACTGAAGTATGGTTTTTGGTAGTTTTAGGATAGACTTTGGCAATGCTATTATGGCTGAAGCAAACTTCCGAATTGCTCTCTATAGAGAAGGATAAAGCAAGGCAATTGTTAGTAGAAAGGAAGTTCCTAATACTTCAGTTTTTTTGAAAAATAATTCATGTCAATACTTTAAGGTCTCACATTCATTTGAAAGTTATTTATCTTTGAAGTTTACATAATCTACAAAAAAGGTGAATTCTACACTGAAAAAAACTAAAGAGAATTTGACTTTCTAAATTAACTATTGATCAAAATAAAAACTTGTATCCACATGACATGTCTCACATCAGAGACAACTAATAGTAAAGAAGAAAAGAAATGCATTGAATGCTGACAATGGGAAAAAAGGGAGATAAATATAGAAGCTAGCTGGGGGGATCTGAAGCATTACTGAAAACAAGATTTTTGACCAAGCTTTTGGAAGCAGGTAGAAAAGCCGTGAACAACAATCACTTTTACAGAGCATATGGGCTCAAATTGAACCTAATTTGCCCAGTGGGAACAAGGGGCGATTCAGAACATTACCATTTTATGGGTCATCTGAGTTTGCTTCCTACTTACTTTATTGCTGGATAAAGTTGATGAGGATGAAAATGGGCATCCACTTCAAACTGGGTCATCTCTGTTAAAACTGGGGCTACAGTAATTGGAAAATGACTTCAAATGAAGCAAAAGGCACAGTGAGGCATGAAGACAGTCAAACGATAAAGAATAAAGTTATAAAGTGGTAAGGTGGGAAGAGATCATTTAGGTCTGATCTCTTGGCTTTAGAGAGATTGACTAAGTAGCCATATAAGGCCTCAGAGGAATTCCTAAACAAAAAACAATTTTGAAATCGACATTTTGTGCCACGGGAGTTAGAGCTTGGGGATAGATAACAGTATTGAGAATGTTGGACATTATGCAAGTGAAAACACTAATTATGTCATTTTGGATGAGTTGAAATTTACTGGAGGACTAATGTGTGGTGGCCAATCAGCTGCGAAGTAATTAGAAATACCAAGGCTTGAAGTGATGAAGGTGTAGACAATAATTTCTATGATAGAAAATTAGAGATGGGGTAGTGCAGCTATTATTGCAGAGGTGCAAGGAAGCATTGTTTTATTTTGACACATTTTGGAGAGAAAGCCAAACCTGAGATTGAATACATATACCAACATTTGTAAATCCTGATAGCTTGAAATAACAGCCAGGGAGTTTCTGCAATGACCAGAGATTTTCGTCACAGATGCTATTGTAAGCCAAAGAAGATGATCTCAGGTTTGATCATGTTGAACTAGGATAAGTTATAATTCATCCAGATATTGGTAGCAGAAAGGCAATCTGAAAATCTGGTATCAATCTTCCAGTCAAGGTCAGTAAGTTAGAAATGGGTGTCATCAATATACCTGGGCATAGTGCTCTCATGGTATTGGTAGATCAGTCATTCAGTAATTTAGAACTGTACCATTCTTACACAATCTGGGTTACATGTATTCTTCTTACACCAATGTAATTGATTCTTAGCTGCCCTTCAAAGTGATTTGGCAAGCCACTCAGTTCTACAAAGTTAACACAGCCACCCACTTCTTAATGAATAAAGAAAACAAATGTAGAAACTGACCCTAGGCAATGCATAATGTAGCTAATTGATTTGAAATGAACAATGAAAATTTCTGAGATAAACTGGAGATGACTGTGTGATAATTTTATCATCAGTACTTCATCAATAATTGGAACTATTTCTCGAACTCCTCAGCAATAGTTTGAGGTCTGCTCTCTTGCCCTATCATCTCACACAGTTAATTAAAAGGTCACCTCCAGGAAGGCAAGCTTTTTAGGCAGGAGGGCCAATAGCAACATCTGAGGCTCTAGAAGAGATGGGTGCCATAGCATAGTGAGTTAAAAGCTATGCTAATGAGATACTGATATGTATCTTAATGTAAAGTGACATTAGCAGTCCTGCATTTTCTGACAGAAAGATGGAAGTGTCTGCATAGGGGAGATATATTTACCTTGAAGCTTATCCATATAAGTGTAAAAGAAGTAGTTCTGAAGACACCTACCTGAGTTCAACCTAAGTCACTTAAGTGAAAAGGGATTAGGCCGCATGTTAAACTGCAAAACATGGTAGCACTGGTGGTGGCACCAATCGAACAATGATTTGATTTGATTTATTACTGTATTAGTATACAGTGAAAAGTATTCTTTTGTGCACTATACAGACAAAGCATACTGTACATAGAGAAGGAAAGGAAAGAATGCAGAATGTAATGTTAAAGTTATAGCCAGAGTGTAGAGAAGGATCAACATAATACAAAGTAAATCCATTCAATAGTCTGATGGCAGTAGAAAAGAAGTTGTTCTTGAGTGAGTTGGTGCATGTCCTCAGACTTTGGTCTCATGACAGAATATCCATGGACAGAAATTGGGAGACGGCTTCTTCAAAGGAAGAATCAAAAGACTTCACTTAGCTCTGAGGCAAACTGAGGATTCATAGGGATTGCAGCACCAGTTGAGCAATCACTGTTCCTTCCATGACCATTCAAAAACCTCAAAAGTCCACATACATCAATGTTGGTGTGTGGACAAAACATTTTGAGGTATTGATCAGTTTCAGATTTGTGTGCTAAACAGCAGAAGCACAAGGTTAGTTCATTCCGCTATGTAGTGGGGCCTGTTATTGACAATGTCCTGCTGAGAAACGTGTAGTCGTAATGTGGAGATACCGGCATTGGACTGTGGTAAACACAGTAAGAAGTCTCAAGACACCAGCTTAAAGTCCAACAGATTTATTTGCTAGTAAACACCACTAGCTTTCAGGGTTTGCAGAGCAGACCTCTGCAGACTTGGAATTGTCTAAAGTGTTTGATGCATATTTCAGTCCAAAATTGAATCTTGTAATCAAGTAAACGCAATTCAGTCAGAGGTTCCAAAAACTAGAGGGGTCCGTCAATTCATTTCTTACAGACTTGTAAAGGCCAGCCGTTGTTATTGTGGGCATGAAATTTTCACCATCACAGCCATGACTAAAAGCTGTCAGATTTTTTTACAGATAAAAAAGTGACTGAACACTTGACCCAGTTCAATATACTAGGCAAATCAAACTTAGCAAAACCAGGTTCTAATACTTCAAAATACCAAAGCTTCAGAAGCATCTGTTAGTTGGACAGGCCCAAAGGCGACAACCATGCCCAATCAGCCTGCCAAAATGCACAAAAGTGAGTGTAAAGACACTTGTTCACCAGTTTAGGGAAAACAAAACTTGCTAATTTACAGGCTAAAACTATACTAAGGCTTGCAGCCTTGTGGCTGCAATGAGCTCCCAAGATGACACTGAGTACAGAACACTGCACTTACTCCACCCTGCTCCCTGAATGGTTCCCTGGGTCATGTCACCCTTACTCTGCAGGTGGATGCTTAAAGGGATAACAATCAACATATCCTTCCCACTACGTCCTTTTATGCAAGTGTCAATACTCAATTTATACAGTCAAGATAATTAAACATTTAGTACATTAATTTAGTCAATTATAAGTTTCTCAGAGGGTTTCCTAATTCTTGTGGATTGGTGTTTCCACAGAATTGCTGTCAGCCAAAACCACAACGACAGGTGTCTCTCCAGGCATAGTTTAGTCTGTTTTCATGGAGAGCTTAAAAGCGGACAAAAACAGATGAATTCTGTCCCAGCTGTTGTGGGAAGCAAGGAAGGAAATTGCAGGCTCTGACCCAAATGTTTAATTCCTCCCTGGTCACTGAGGTGCCAGAGAACTGGAGAACAGCTATTTAAGAAAGATTGCAGTCCCACTATTTAGAAAGGTTGTAGTTGGGAAACTATTGAAGAAGGTTCTTAAGGAGACAATCTATCTCCAATTGGAGAGGCAAGGTTTGATCAGGAATATTCAGCATAGTTTTGTCAGAGGGAGGTCATGCCTAAAAAAAATCTGATTGAATTTTTTGGCATGTAACCAAGTGTGTGGATGAGGATAGTGCAGCTGATATAGTTTACATGAATTTCAGAAAAGCCTCTGACAAAGTCCCACATGGGAGACATGTTAAGAAGGCAAATGCACATGGGATACAGGATGACCTGATAAGGTGGATTCATAATTGGCTTGGTGGTAAGAAGCAGAGTATGGTGACATACACTGCTTTGGTGAAGAGAGACCAGTGACAGTAGCGTACCACAGGGATGCGTGCTGGTTTCCTATTGTTAGTCTTTTATCTAAATAACGTAGATGACTATGTGGGGGGTAGAATCAGTAAGTTTGCCGATGACACAAGACTGACTGCGTGTTTAACAATGAGGTTGAGTGTCTTGTGTTACAGAAAGATAGAAATGAGATGGCCAAATGGGCGGATAAGTAGCAGATGGAATTTAACCCTGAAAAGCATGAGGTGATACACTTTGGAAGGAGTAATTTGACAAGGAAGTATATTATGAAAGGTCTGACACTCAGAAGATCAGAAGAACAAAGGGATATTGATGT
Organism: Sphyrna mokarran; assembly: GCA_024679065.1. Taxonomy (NCBI): domain Eukaryota; kingdom Metazoa; phylum Chordata; class Chondrichthyes; order Carcharhiniformes; family Carcharhinidae; genus Sphyrna; species Sphyrna mokarran. The sequence goes on along the minus strand of JAGIQG010000007.1, from coordinate 16,641,695 downwards.
TTTTGTCCGTACATTTCTGAAGGCGGAAAGGCAAGTTAATAGAGTGGTGAAAAAGTCTTATGGCACATTCATCTTTATCAATCGGGGTATAGATTACAAAAGCAGAAAGGTCATGATGGAGTTGCTTGCCACATTACAGGAAGGACATAAACACATTGGAGGGGGTCCGGAGGAGATTCCTCAAGATATTGCCTGGGATGGAACATTAAAGTTATAAAGAGAGGTTGGATATGCTCAGATTGTTTTCTCTGGAGCACAGAAGACTGAGAGGTGACCTGATTGAGGTTTCAAAATCACAAGGGACATGGACAGGGTGGGTAGGGAGCAGCTGTTCCCCTCAGTTGAAGGGTAAGTTTCAAAAGGATATAAGTTAAAAGTGAGGGATGGGAGCTTTAGGGAAGATTTGAGGAAAAACTTCTTTACTCAGAGGGTGGTGGTAGTCTGTGATGCACTGCTTGGGAGGGTGGTATAAATGGGATGTCTCACATCTTTTAAAAAGTGTCTGAGTGAGTACGTGGCACTCCATAACATTCAAGGCTATGGGACAAGTGCAAATGGGATTACATGGGCAGGTCAGGGCCTTTTGGGTGTCAGTGCAGATTAGATGGGCCGAAGGGCTTCTTCTGCACATAGTATTCTATAGTCCTCATACATCTACCAGTACCCCATGGAGGTTATCTCAGTGGCTTTAAGAATACATTTCTCCTTCCTAAGGTGAACTTCTACCTCTTGAAATCATTTCAGCACCTTCTCTAGGTTTACTAGATGATTGGCTTCTGTCACCCCAGTTATTAAAATATCATCGAGATATAATGCAACTTGTGTGGTAGACTCTTCATTGTCCTCTGGAAAATTGCACATACTGAAAACACGTCAAAGGATTGGAACAACCTTTTGTGTGTGTTATTCGTGTCATAACCTCAGGAAGTGTCTAATTTGAGTTGCTGATACGTGATTTGTGCAGCTTTGTATAGCATTGATCTCCAACCTGCTTGAGAAGTTAATTGGCTAAATAATGATCAATTGTTCCAATCTCTTTAATGCAGTGTCTACTTTCTCAGTAAATAGTACTGGTCTTGCCTTAAACAATTTGGGCAGGGGTTGCTTCTGGGTCCACATAAATCTTCAGTTGCAGGCCTTTTACGTTGCCTAATTCATCCTTGAAGATGCTCACATACTCATTAGTTCAAACAGAGCTCCTTCATGGTCTTGGAAACTTCAGTCTAATTTAACTTGATTTCCTTAAGCCAGTCGTGGCTAAGAAGGCTTAGTCCTTCACCTGCAATTATGTTGGACAGATTATTGCCCGTAGCTTAACGATGCCATTGCAATGCCCACTGTTTTTATTGCTTATCCAATATAAGTTATAGTAGTCTTCAAATCCAATGATTGAACTCCATCTTTCAAATACTGGTAAGCATGCTCACCTATCACGCTAGCTGATACCCCTCAATCAACCACCACCTTAAAAGGATTCCAATTTACCTGGAACAATACAGTAATCGGGGCTATCTTGCACATTTTTATATTAAACAGTGAGTGAATATTTAAATCATTAGTGCTATACTCTTTCACATTGTATGCTGGTGACTCACTATACAATTGGTGGCTCCTCAATCTTCTCATCTTATTTGTGACTTAACTTATTTCCAGCCTTTTGGCTATTTAAGTTTGAGGCCACTGCTAGCTCACATTCCCATCCTAATTGGTGGAGAGTGCCGTTTTGTATGTACTGTGACTTTTGTACATTTTTTCCAGCATTTCCCATTGCTTGCACTATCTTATTTGTTCATTTAAAATTTAAAGCAATTACTGCAAGTAATCTGCATTGACTCACCTCATTATTCACCCTGGAGACTAATCTGTCTCATAACATATCATTGAAGCTCACAAATTGCAATACTCTAATATTTGTTTCAATTTGATGACATAAGTTACAATCATTTTGCATGGGGCTCTCCTCCTTGATTAAGCTTGAATCTTTGGAGTTCTCCACAGGGGAATCAAATGGATTATCAATCCAAAGAGGGGCATTTTAGCAAGGACTCTTTTCTTTTCTCATCTTCATTGTAAACTGGATACTCACAGTTTTAGAATTGCTTTTTTAACTTCATCACCAAATGTAAAGGTACCCATTCACCAATTTAAGAAAACAAAACTTGCTTATTTACAGGTTGAATGATATGTTATGAGACAGATTGGTCTCCAGGATGAATAATGAGATGATTCAATGCAGATTACTTGCAGTGGTTGATTTAAATTTTAAATGAACAAAGAAGATCGAGCAAGCAATGGGAAATGCTGGAAAAAACGTACAAGAGTCACAGTACATACAAAACGGCACTCTCCACCAATTAGGATGGGAATGTGAGCTAGCAGTGGCCTCAAACTTAAATAGCCAAAAGGCTGGAAATAAGTTAAGTCACAAATAAGATGAGAAGATTGAGGAGTCACCAATTGTACAATGAGTCACCAGCATACAATGTGAAAGAGTATAGCACTAATGATTTAAATATTCACTCACTGTTTAATATAAAAATGTGCAAGATAGCCCCAATTCTGTGTTGTTCCAGGTAAATTGGAAACCTTTTAAGATTGTGATTGATTGAGGGGTATCAGCTAGCGTGATAGGTGAGCATGCTTATCAGTATTTGAAAGATGGAGTTCAATCATTGAATAGAGGCATGCTTGAAACTTATCAGTTGTCTTTTTTAAGGCACCAGCTGTGTGTGCTGTCAAAGCACAAAATTCATATACTTGACTCTTTGAACATACCAATGAGAAACATTCTATACTGTTGGCTGACCCATAGAGGGTTGTCCAGGGAGAACAAAATTTTGATTCCATAGTGGATTCGACTGCCGGAGTGTTGCTAGAGCCTATTAGTTTGAATAGAAGTAAGCAGATGCCCGCATTTCACCCTCACCAGAAAATCATCCTTCCATGAAAATTTTCCTTCAGTACAGAAGCAGAAGCCAAAACTTTAGAACTTCCACAGCTAAAGAGTCTTATCCAAGAATTCATCTAGGTTTAGTTCTGAAGATTCATTTGGTTGTTAAAAGTTAGTTGTCTTATATTTTTGTTCTACCACAATCCTCACACTGCCTACAGCAAAGCAGCCCTATGCTGATCCACGGTTGGCAAGGTTAGCGGGACCACAGAAAGTAAAAGTAGATTCCTAAATGCAGTAAGGAAATCATGGGGTGATTCTCCCCAGAAAAATATAAGTATCGAATCTGTGTAAAAAATGGAGTAAATCACACTTCTTTTTCAGCTGGAATTTCAAAATGAACTTCCCACATTCTGTGCACTGCAGAGTGCCCTCACGTAAATCCCTTTGAAAATAAGCGAAGAGCCCATTCCTGCTGGAGAGATTGCCAGCATGGTGCTGAGTGGGCCCCTGTGTATGCGCTGATCTGCCAAGCTGCACCTACTGCCCCCACTAGCTCTTGTCAATCTTGATGACCTCCCTTCACTCCAGCAGGATTGGGCTGCCAGCTCCCTGCAAGTTGGGAGCTATACTTAACCTCACTGGAGTGAGTCACTCTCAACTGGCAGATAGTGGGGGGAGAGATGCCATTGGGCCCAGAGATTTCAATCCCAGGCCTGCTAGTGATATTTAAAATTGATTGAGATGTGCATTTGCATAAATTCTACAGCTCTATACCAGAAATCAGCATGGAGCTGATGGCACTGTAAATCCAACTGCCGGAGACATGTGGAGGCCATGGCATCCAGCAGGGAGCCTGCAAAATGGCCTCCACTTGAGTCTTCTGGCCTGTTGCGCTCTAAAAACTGTGCAGCAGGCTCATAGAATTGGCCTCCATATCTTGTGCAAAGAAATCCTACCTACATAATTTTTGTCCTTCTTCTCATCATCAACCAGATTTGTTCAATCTCATATCTTTTTATCTGCCATGTAGCAGTGAATCATTCAGCTATGTAATTCTTTGCTGGAGTTGAAAATACATCATCTTCTCAGGCTTTTCTCCAGTATGCTAAGGGAACAGAGGTTTCCTGAATGAATACAAGTTTGTCTTCTTCCTGTTCAAGAGTGAACAATTGTCTATGTCCTGCAGTCTTTGTTCTTGGATTGGTTTTTCTTTGAAAAGGTTTCATGATCCTCAACACTTCAGTTGTTATGGAGATCACAGCCCAGTTATCAGCAGTCATGAAAAGTTACTGTCTCACTTCTTGATCCAGTAGTCATCCGGGGAAAAGATGAGCAGTCACATGTGTCCACAAGTTCAGACCAGAGAACTAAGAACACCATAAGAGACTGAAACCTTTACGACACAAAGTCATAAAGTGCAGTGGATGCAGGGATAGTGGGTAAACTTAAGGAGGTGTAGACAGATTTTTAATTGGAATTGGTTTGAAAGGTTATGGGGAAAAGGCAAGAAAATGGGGATGAGGAGCATATCAATCACGATTGAACGGCAGAAGGACTTGATGGACCGAAAGGCATAATTCTCCTCTATAACTTAAGAACTTGGAGGATTGGGGGGTGGCTGCATTGGAAAGCACAGTAAGAGTAGGAACTGGATAGAATCTGTAATGATAAAAGATATTACAAACATTTGAACATATAATGTAAATAGTTCAAGAAAATAGTTCAAGGTGATTATTAAAAACGTTGAGATTATTAAAAAATACTTGTCAGGAGGTATAGAAAAATCGGTTAATATTTATAGCAATGAGATAGTAATTTGTATCACAATGTAACATTGTCTGATGGTACTGTGCTTTTAAGAAATAAATTTATATCAGTTGCTTGTAAGAGTGTTTTGTTACAAGGAATCACTATGTCTAAAAAACTGTGCAGCTTCATACTGAGACTGCAGGATAATAATTCATTTTAGCTAATGATATATTTGTCTAAATGGAGTTAATGCATTTGTGTTTACTTGGTTTTCACCTGGCATTTCAGAATGGAGCCTTGATCAGGTTGATTAACAGAGCTGGAGTCAAGTTTTTAACAGGAAGAGCTAAACCTGTAGAGAAAACAGTCTCTCTTTTTTTTGGACAAGCAGTTTATAACTGAACAAAATAGTTTTGTAAACCAAAGTCACTCATAAGTAGAGGGAAAACATCCCAAAATAGATTAGGCCACTGATAAACTTCAAGATATCAATCAAAGATGGTGGAGATGGTGATTTAATGGGAATGTAATTAAAATAATAATTCACAGGCTCAGGCTAATGTTCTGGGAACATGGGTTCAAATATCACCACAAAAGCTGGTGGAATTTAAATTCAATTCATAAAACCTGAAACTGAAAACTCTTCACAGTAATAATAAGTGACCAGAGTCACTTTAGTTTAAGTTCCAAATAATACTTGGCAGTTAACTGTCAGTTACCATCAACTGATGCATACCCCATGGCAAAACCTCTACTAATCATGATATCAACCAATTAGCACTCTTCTCTCATACAGTACAAATGTATTGATTTCCCTGATACTATTCTTGCAAATGTGCCAATGAGAGCAATACGAAAATTTTGACAAAATAATCTATTTTTTCAGCAACAATTGGTGTAAATTTTATGCAGTATATAGGTTAGAAACCAAACTGAAAACAAAGTACTAAGTGAAGTTGAAGCATTGCTTAAATACTGTAGAAAATTCTAAGATTTTGAAGAAAATGACAAGCTTTGAGACTTCGAAGTAGCTGGGCAAATTGAAAAAGTAAGTTGCTTTTTCAATTTGCCCGGGAGAAATAAGGAGAAATACAAATTGCGGGAAGGAATGTCAATGTCAGACAAGGAAACAGATTGTTGTTGTTGGTGGTGGTGAACAAGGTAAAGAAGGGATGAAACTAAAAGAGAAAATACTGGAAAATCTCAGCAGGTATGGCAGCAGCTGTAAGGAGAGAAAACAGCTGATGTTTTGAGTCCAGATGACCGTTTGTGTGTCTTTGAGTGATCAAGTGGTGGACTTCACAGACCAAATAAGAGAACTGAAGAATAAGGGGAAGATGGCAGATAAAGTATAAGGAACATGTAAAATGTGGACATATTTATGTGGAGGACAGGCGAGTAGCTTGGGGTGTATGGGAATTGTGAGGGAACAGAGTCATGATGGAGCGCTGAAGGCAATATAGGAGCATAGTCACAAAAAAGATAGTCACAATTTTGGAATTAAAATTAGAACATAAGGTGAAGATTGAAACAATATGGTATCTTGATATAATTGTTGGCCTCTAGTATTTACTGTATTTTCAAAAATTAATAGACAATTAGGATGGAATTCACTAATTTTTGAAATTTAAGTGGTATTAGGTCACATATCAGATTAAGTCAAAAGTTTCAGATTAAGTCAAAAGTTTATAATCAGTGATAAAAATTTAAATAACAAGTGCAATGGTTTAAGTTTCAAATTCTGATTTAATAAGTTGTATTCCTCTTTTTACAAATACTCTTGAAATTTATTGTATTATTTTCTTGTCTCTCAATATATGTTGGCAATGATTACATCCATGAATGCAGAACCTTAATTAAAAAACAAAAATGGGTGACTAAACCTTGAAAAAATGAGGTTTAGGACAATAATTTGGCATTTAATCTCAAACTAAAATGTCAACCTTCAGATCATCAGCAATACTCAGTTTCTCCATTATCAAAGAATGTTTAACACAAGGCATTTCAATCATTCACATAGCAGGAATCTTAACGAATTGTACAAAAAGTCTATTCAGTTAATCATGGATATTGGCAAACCAGAACAAAAGGTTATCACAATGTTACAAAATTTATTGATTAGGATACATCAAGACAAAAGAAGTAAAAATATATAGTAATATAATAATGCACATTGTACTAAGATATTTGACAAAATCCTGCTTTATACCTATAGCATATCTGCAGGGATTTATGTCAAATTATTACTTCAGTTGTACAAGCCACACTAAAAGCATTGTCACAAACGTGATGTAAGTAATTACTAAGGTTCTTCTTCAATTATTATGATCATGAAAATAGAGTTTGACTTGAAACTTTATTTTTCATGTTTCAATATGGGAAGAAGACATTCTTACATCCCAGTCTGTCTGCATAATTGGGTGCAACAACAGGCAAAAGGTTATTATGAGCAAACAGCATCGATAATCAAATATAGAAAAGAGCAAAATATGTATTTGTGCATTAGTAGAGACCTTCTAACAGATCTTTATATAAACAAGACATACAATTTTACTTAAATACATAGAAATTTGAACACACTTATCAAATAGCTGCACTATATTTGAAAGCTAGTTGATAGTGAAATGGTTGAATCATCAATAATTATTCTTAGTTAAAACACTTCTGCTACACAATCTGGAGGATGAGAGAAGCAACAAAGTCTACAACCCTGCTTGACAATACTTACCAATGGGGGTTCACATTGATGGGCGATTTCTCTGAGGACATTTAAATAGCTACACTGTGCGTTTCCAGAAATATGTATTCTGCAAATCAAATTTTTCACAGGAGTTTCCTTGGGGCTTCCTTTGTTTGACTGCCTAAACTTTAGCAAGATTTTCAGCTAATCCAATTTACAAACATAAAAGGTGTTTTCACTGAACTTCCTCCCAAGTTATGGCAACAGAGCTGGTAAAGCCCCCAGAAAATCCACCACTTCTTTAAAAGCCAATTGAGGTTATCAAATAATAATTTTCAACCATCTATCTTCAATATTTACTTCCTCCATAATTGACATATAGAGGCAGCCAAATGCACCATATACAAGATGCACTGAAGCAACTCACTAAATCTCCTTCAACAGCACTTTCCAAACTCATAACCGCTACACCTGAAAATAAAAGAGCAGCAGACACATGGGAACATCACCATCTGTAACTTGTCTCCAAGCCACACACCATCCTTATGTGGAATTGTATCATTGTTCCTCCATCATTGCTGGTCAAAATCTGGAAGTCCCCCTCTAAATGATACTATGGATGCAGTAACACCACACTCACTAAAGTGGTTCACTAAAGTGGTTCAATACAGTCGCTCTTTTACTATTCATTCTTGAGGACAAATTAAGGGTAGGAAATAAACGTTGCTCTTGACAGTGATGCTTACATTCCATGAAAAAATTTAAAAATAATGAATGCTATAACTATAACAGCCCCCTCAAAATCTTGGAAATAAATTTTTGATCAATCAACATTTGAAAGACAAAAGGAAGCTTTAGATGTGACTCTTAACGTCCCTGATGTGGAGATGCCGGCGTTGGACTGGAGTAAACACAGTAAGAAGTCTGACAACACCAGGTTTATCGGTTGGACTTAAACATGGTGTTGTCAGACTTCTTACTGTCTTAACATTCCTGTCAGAGTTGATAGAATCTGGTCCAAAGTATCAACTTAAGTTTCAGATGCTAAATTAACCTTTGCATTGATAGCTTTTATTTCCATGAACTGAGGAAATATTTTAGCTCTTATTTACTGTATGCATTTAGATTTAATGTTTTTTGGTCTTTGTTTTACAAATTTTATTCTTGGAAAAATTATGACAGCATTTCAGAATAGTACCTGGAAACCTGATTTTTTGGGTTGTTGTTCTTCTTCTTCTTCCTTTACTTCTTCTTCATTCTCCTCCTCACTGTCTGTCTCAAAGAGATAGTAATCTCCACTTCGTACCACTAAGCAGGAGAAGATAACATTACCAGTAAGAGAAAAGGTGAAACAATGCAATTTGTGGACTTCTGAATGGATCTTCAATTACTTTTATTAAAATATATCTTAAAATCATTTCATTCTACTTTATGAGCTGGCATTAATAAAACAAATGATAAATTAAAGATTGAACCATTTCAACAATGTAATAGAGAGCAGAGTGTAAAGAATGTACGGCACTAAACTACCTAAATGGTTACCTGAATGTTAACATCCAACTCAAGTGAATGCACAGAAAAATCAAGAAATAGTAGCCAGGATAACAAAGTTTAATGAGGAATTAGTAGCAGAATACACAACATCAAAAAGGGTGGCTATAGTTGAAAAATGTGAAGAAAGGTGGAGAAAAAGAGAATAAATATTGCAAAGACATGCAATATTTTGGAGCAAGTACTGTGAATAAAAAAGTAAGAAGTGAAATATAACTTTTAGTTTTATATTTCTGAATTTCAGTTTTAAATAATCCGTGCAGAAACATGTATTTCAGTTGGATTTCAAACAATATAAAATCTGTCCAACAGATAACACAAAAATGATACGGCATTTCATAACATAATACATAACAAGCCTTCTTTTGTACATTTTAAATTTTCAGATTTACATTTGACTGAGTATAACCAAATAAACTAAGCAAATCCTGGATTTGTACCAAATAAAGTAAAAGAGAATACACAGTATTCTTTTCAATCATTAAAAATAGTTAACTTATTAATTCCAAATGCACTGTATTAGAAATACCATTTTGAAATTCATATGTACAATAAACCCTTATAAAACACAATCTCATAATTAAAATAAATTGTCATTAACTTCATGTTTTTTCTATCTATTTATATTTATAGCTTTGCTTTCATTTTTGTTTAAATAGTAAGTGCTTGATTGTAAAGATTACTGGGATGATAGAATGAGGGACTTCAAAGATAAGCTGTATTAACAGAGATTTTCTATCTTGCGCACCTGGAGCAATGTTTTATAACACTTAAAAAGAAAGCTTATGGTTTTACTACAAATTTTATCCACAACGACTGTAATTCATTTTCCTGACAAGAAACTCAATAACCTCCCTAAACCAATACCTTTAAGAATAAGTTGAATCAATCTTAAAAATCAATAAATAGACAGAAAAAAAAATGAAAGAGTGGTCAAAATTAATGACAATTCTTTGTGAAATGAAGCAGTCACAAAATGGTCCTGACGGATCCACATACTGAAAATTCACAGCATCCCGGAACTGACCTTAGCCTCCAAAATAACCAATTAGTTTGATATCACGCATGGAACAAATACCTTATTTCCTTGAATAGATCAAGAATTCATTACTTTCATGCCTCATTTTGTCAGAGTCATAAAGGTAAAGGCCAACCCAAAAATATAAATAATGGAGCAACAGGCTGTTTGATTGAGACAAACAGCTGCAAGTAATGATTCCTTGCAGTCTGGCAGAACAGCATTGTTGTCTTTCCTGTATACATTTATATATTTAAATGATACCAATTAACACAGGTAGTTTTACAGATCAGAAAACAACATCAATGCAACTAAAAAACTGTGTTCTTCAGTAATCAGCCATGGATTTATCAGTTTTGTTCACAACAGATAAACAGATGGCTTAAAGGTAGCTCATACATTGGCTTTCATCTAATCATTTACGCACATAGTCTGTTCCTCTTAACCTGAAATTGCTTAATGCAAATAATCAGCTAATTCAAAATGAAAACATTTGTGCTGTATTATTAAAATTGTTTAATTTGAAATTCTGGATAATTCAAAATTTGTCAGGTAAAGTATTACTTCAAATTAATACATGTAGAATTTATTTGAAGCATTGTGCAATGCAAAACGGTTAGATGATCATATTCAGCATACTGTAGTTTCACAGTTGATTGTGCATTCAAGGTGGATCCTTACAGTGATGGTGAGTTAGTGCAGAAGGACTTTCTTGCATAACTCCAACCTTGGTTGAAACCGAGCACAAAGCCCATCAAAATAATAATAATTGGGCTAAAATAAATTCATGCTTTAAACAAACTAGAATAGGCAATGATTTTTAAAAACATTTTTTTACTTATTAAGTTCTGACTGAAAATAAATAAAAAAAAGTGTCTATTCAAGGAAATTTGGTACATGATTAGCATACACAACTAACAGATGATTGAGGCAAACCTACTAGAAGCATGGTCAACCCAGGGCCGCCACCACTGCTTTTTTTTGCCCTTGGCTTTGTCTTTCTCTGGTTCTCCTAAAATAAAATAGGTCCAAATATTAATTATGGAAATCAAGAACAAAATAATTAGATGGCCTGAGTTTTAACTGGAGAATTACAAATGGAGTAACATATTAATGAGAACTTTATGCAAGAAATAAATAATACTTAATACATAAGTACCTTTTTTAATTATCACATTTTCTCTCATGAAATGATCTGCATATATGAATTATTTTCCATTGCTTTTTAAGATTCCTTCACAACCTCTCAACACTATTCCTTACTCTGAAAAGAACTGATGAATCAGAGTCACCTAAAGATTTGTTCCTGAATAATTTGACTTTTTAATTTTCTTTATGCTTCCAACAGAGGCAGTCAACTGAAGTGTCAGTTGAAGACACTCTTCACACACCATCTGGATATTTCTAGAATACAAATGGCCCACCTGTTGTTACTGTGGCTTGTTGGATGGAGGCATCTGGGGCCACTGATGTCTCTTTTAACTGATCCAGTCACAAATGAAGAGGGCCACAACTGAGGTTTTCCATCTGCAATTCTGGCCGAACATCTGTAGCCATGTTTTATGTATAAATAGTGTAAAGCCTTCAGAGAACTCCTCCAATTTGAAACACACTAATGATTGTTCATCTACTTCAGCAACGCCATCTCATAGAAATCCTGCAGTGCATAAAGAGGCCATTTGGCACATCGAGTCTGCACTGACCACAATCCCTTCCAGGCCCTACCCCATATCCCTATATATTTACCCACTAATCCCTCTAATCTCAAGGCACTAAGGAACAATTTTAGCAGAGACAATCAACCTAACCTGCACATTTTTGGACTGTGGGAGGAAATCCATGCAGACATGAGGAGAATGTGCAATCTCCGCTCAGACAGTGACCCAAGCTAGGAATCAAACCCAGATCCCTGGAGCTGTGAAGCAGCAGTGTGAACTCCTGTGCTGTCCATCTGTTGATCTTTCAGTGGAATGCCTTATATTTGCTCTGCAGACTTGAGAACCTGTCCATTGTCCTTGATTTAACGGGACTAGCAGTCAACCATTTCCTCCAAAATATCCCTCTGTATCTCTATGCCAACATTTCTGGATTCCTGGTTGCATTTCATCCAGACAGCAGGATCAGGACACCAGAATGAATATCCTGCCCTACATTATGAAGTGGATATATTCTCATGTAGAGATACACTCCTTCACTTAAGCCCAAAGAACACGTTAGTAAGAGGCCCAATTTCCATCAAAATGCTTTGACTATAATTAGCAAAAATGTTATAGTTTACCAGCAGAACAAAAGCACTAATATATTAGCTCAGTCGGCTGGACAGCTGGCTTGTGATGCAGCGTGATGTCAACAGTGTGAGTTCAATTCCTGTACTAGCTGAGGTATGGTGATCCTCAGGTTAAATCACCACCAGTCAGTTCTCCCTTTCAAAGGGGCGAGCAGCCTCTGGTCATCTGGGACTTTTGCAACTTTATCTGCTGCTGAGGATGACTCTCCTGGGTAGGCTTTGATTTACAGGATAATCAAGTCTAAAAGGAAGGATTCCAACTTTCAGTAACAAGATCTCTCTCCAACCCAAACAAAGAGTATGCCCAGTTAGTTGATCAATTCTTAGATTTTAAAACTACTGCAACAAAACATTGATTCACTTTCAATTTATTGCTATCATCTTTGGGTTGAAATTGACTGAAAAAAGATCTCACTTGCCCCTTCCTCTCCTAAGAAGGAAACGCAGTAGTTTGTCATTAAAAATAGTTATCAATCTTTGTTCTAACCACCACATACAGTATCCTTGGATAATAATTGATTGAACTCCCTGAGGGGCTGGTTGAGTAAGAATTCCCCTGGTAACACGCAATGGCTTGTTCAGCTAGAACTCATTACCTAAGCCTTTTATAATGCATATGAAGGACTGGGTCTGCCGAACTGTCTCTCATTTTGTTTAATTTAGTTTATTTGATTTGTCAGAAAGAATAGCAAGGACCATGGCAGTAATTTTACTTTGCATTCTGTAAATAAACTATGTTCTTTTCCAGTCAGGCTTCCTGAGTTATTATATTGGCAACAAGAAACAAGAAAAGTTTTCGACAGCCTTGTCTTTTAACAAACCCAATAAGACAGTGATAGAGAGATATTGAAAATGCCACTGTGTGGGAACTAGAACCTTACGATGCGGGTGTGGAGGATTGGTCCCAGTATGTTAAAAGAATGAGATATTTCTTTTGGGCAAATGAGATAGAAGGGAACTATTTTTATCCTGAATATTTGTCGGGCCACAATTTTCAGCACCATTAAAAATTTAACCTACCCAGATTCAAAATCTTACAATGAATTGATAGATATAATAGTGAATCACTACGACCACAAACTGTTTGTTATATTGTAATGCTACAGGTTTAACATGACAAATCGACTGCCTAGGAAACTAATCACTGAATTCTTGATAAGACTGTGGAAATTGGCAGGACACTGAGTATGTAGTGGAACTTGCATAGAAGTTAGAATCAAAAATATTGCAACCCAAAAGAAGCTACAGACTCAACCAACTTTGGACCTCAAGAAAGTCTTGGACTGGCTCTTTCCCATGAAAATGCAGAAAAATGGAGCCAGGAGCATTCAGGGTCCATAGATGGTACTGTTGTCAGCTTAGGGTGACTTCTATATAGCAGAACCAAGTCCCCAGTGAGTAATGCTTGTGTCTTCCATTGCTGCCAAAAAGGGGTGATTGGAACTGTAAATCTAAGAACTGGACAGCAAGTTACTCCACCATACAGTGAGGAGTAAGCACACCGCACATCACTGGGATGTTGGGGCTGAACATCGAATTGCATAAGCCCTGGCGGTTGCATAAAAGAAGTATGCCCAGATTAAAAAAGAAGGTTTGACAATGGTGTTTGTGATGAAAAAGTTCCACAATATGCCTATGATTGGCATTTCACGTTACTAAATTTTCTTCAGCGAAGATAAGGTGACTCCTCCCATACACAACCTGGATCTGATATTATGTGCTTAAGAATATACTTTAGAGCATCATCCAAGGAAACATAGCCAATGCGGATGCCTTGAGCCACCTGCCACTACCCACCAGCCTACCTTCTCCTCCCAAGATGAATGAAGGCACATCACCGAACTTCATGAACACCCTGCCAGTATCTGCTAAACAGATCCAAGCCTGTATCCAAAATGAAAGGAGCCTACATTGGTGAAACTACATTATGTCAGCCTAAGTGACAGACGAAAAGGGTGTCCTACAAGAAATTGAAATCTTATCTTTCAAAAAAACCAGGACTTAGGTATAGCATCATCTTGTGGACAATCAAAGTGATTGTCCCATGTCCAGGCCAGTGACAAATGCTTTAAGAATTGTACATTTGCCACCAAAGAATTTCTAAGATGAAAATGCTCACAAGAGCTATGTCTGGTGGCCTGGCATAGACAGTGGGATTGAAAACCTGCTCATGCGGTGCATTATCTGCAGGAAAACCAGAATGCCCTGCAGCAGCCTTGGTGTACCCTTGGGAGTAGCCTGGGTTTGATTGCAAAGTTTACAGGGCCATTTATGGAATCAATATTTTTAAAACCTCATCGACACCCATTCAAAATGGATAATCTTGCACCAAATGGCACATCCACAAGGCACCCTACAACCTGTTGTCAAATGGCCTGGCTGAGTTGTCCAGTCATTCAAAAGTAGCATGAGAAAACAAACTACAGGCTCCCTATCTACAGATTCCTTTTCATCTATTGTAATATATTGTATATGACAATAGGAATAGCCTTGGCGAAGCTATATACGGGCTGATGCTTTTGGACTAGACTTAGTTTGATGTTCCAAAATTTGAGTGGCCAAGTTGTGTTAAAACAAGAAGTGCAGTAAAAGGGCCGTGACAGTCAGTGACCAGATAGAGTCTTCAAGCTGGGAGATATGGTCCACATGAAGAACTTTGGCAATGGCTTCTTGTCTGGTGGGACCAGAGGCTATAAAGTTCCCCTGGGTTGTAGGGGACACTGTTGTTTGAGCAGTACCAGAGTGGCCCTGCTCACCAGGCCATGGGCAGTGCATTGAGTGAGGTCTACAGTGAGGTGGAGGGGCTTGAAGGGTTGGGGCAGGATCTGAAGGGGCATGACCTAAGGGGATACTGGAAACCACACACTTGCAATTGGGGTTGCAGGGACGGCAATCAACCATGGACGGGATGGCGAATTGGGACAGCGATCATTGAGGGAGTGGGGAACAGGGGTAGCAATCAGCCAGAGGGGGTGCTGAATGTGGTCTCCAACGGGATTTGGGGAGTGAGATATCTCCCAGTGCATTAACTGTGTTTTCTTATAAATACAGAGATCAACACGTGCGCAATGGCAATCTCTAGCAGTCATCAGCCGGCTTTCTAGTGCGAATAGACTGTCCACTCCCCTTATTGATGAGAATCACACTTTGCCACACTTTTTTCTTTCAGTGACATAAGATCATGACTGAGAGTTCTCCCAAAATAATAGACACGATTCTCTCCTGTTTGGTACTTAGAATTGTTTGGTAAAATCATCCTCTATATTTCTATGTAAATCCCCTCAAGATGAAGGTCAACCTCCACTTGCCTTGCTAATTATTTGCTTCATGTATATGCTAAGTTTTAGTGACAAGAACACTTAGGTCCAATTGGACACCTGAATTTCCAAATCTCTCACCATTTAAGAAATATTCCGCCTTCCTGATTTTTCTATTAAAGTGGATAACTTCTCATATATTTATATTCCATTCTTTCTGCTATGTTTTAGCCCTTTCAGTTATCCTACACAAGTCATCTTGATGTATTCTTGTATCCTCCTCACAACTTACATTCTCATTCAGTTTGATTAAATGTATAGATCATTGGGATGTCTTGTGAGGAAAGTGAGACCTGTATAAGAAGGATGGGTTGCAATTGAACATAGAACATAGAACATAGAACATAGAACATAGAACAATACAGCACAGAACAGGCCCTTCGGCCTTCGATGTTGTGCCGACCAAAATAAAAAGCAATGCCCCTCCTAACTAAACCATTCCCTTCTCATCCATATACTTATCAACTAACCTCTTAAACGCCACCAAACTTGGCGCATCTACAACAGCTGCAGGCAGGGCATTCCACTCCCTAATCACTCTTTGAGTAAAGAACCTACCTCTGATATCCGTCCTATAACTCATACCCCTTAATTTAAAGTTGTGTCCCCTCGTGCTAGCTTTCTCCATCCTAGGAAAAAGGCTATCACTGTCCACCCTATCTAAACCTCTAATAATCTTATATGTTTCGATAAGGTCCCCTCTTAGCCGCCTCCTTTCTAACGAAAACAACCTCAAATCCCTCAGCCTCTCTTCATAAGACCTGCCCTCCATACAGGCAACATCCTGGTAAACCTCCTCTGTACCCTCTCCAATGCCTCCACATCTTTCTTATAATGTGGGGACCAGAACTGCACACAATACTCCAAGTGCGGCCGCACTAGAGTTTTGTACAGCTGCAACATGATGCTGCGGCTCCTAAATTCAATCCCCCTACCAATAAAAGCTAAGACTCCATATGCCTTCTTAACAACTTTATCCACTTGACTGCCTACTTTCAGGGATCTATTGACACATACACCAAGATCCTTCTGTTCCTCAACACTATTAAGAGCCCTACCATTAGCCCTATACTCTACACATTTATTGTTCCTGCCAAAGTGCATTACCTCACACTTTTCCACATTAAACTCCATTTGCCACCTCTCGGCCCAGCTCTGCAACTTGTCCAAGTCACTCTGTAAACTAAAACACCCCTCTTCACTATCTACCACACCACCAACTTTAGTATCATCTGCAAATTTACTGATCCATCCCTCAATACCCTCATCCAGATCATTTATAAAAATTACAAACAGCAGGGGCCCCAAAACAGACCCCTGAGGCTGTTTGAGGCTGCAGGGGCATTAATAAAAGTGAATTGCATGGAGGACATGGAAAGACTGCATAGGCTTAGTTAGTGGGCAAGGACCTAGCAGATGGAGTATAATGTTAGCAAATGTGAGGTTATCCACTTTGATAGGAATAATAGTAGGAAGGAATATTATTTAAATGGTGAAAAGCTGCAGCATGCCACAGTGCAGAGGGACCTGGGGGTCCTTATGCATGAATGGCAAAAACTCAGTCTGCAGACGAATGGAATGTTGGCTTTTATCGTGAGGAGGATAGAATATAAAAGCAGGGAGGTCTTGCTGCAACAGCACAAGGCACTGGTGAGGCTGCAACTGGAGTACTGTGTGCAGTTTTGTCCCCTTATTTGCGAAAGGATATATTGGCTTTGGAGGGAGTACGGTGAAGGTTCACCAGACTGATACCAGAGATGAGGGGGTTAGCTTATGAGGAGAGATTAAATAGATTGGGCCTGTACTTGTTGGAGTTTAGAAGGCTGAGGGGAGGATCATATAGAGACTTACAAGGTAATGAAGTACCTAGATAGGGTAGAGGCAGAGATTTTTTCTATTTAGAAAGGAAAAAAAAACTAGAAGGTACAGCCTCAAAATAAGGTGGGGGGGGAGGTAGCAGAGGCAGTTTAGAACAGAGTTGAGGAGGAATTTCTTCACCCAAAGAGTATCAAATCTCTGGATTTCTCTGCCCATTGAAGTGATGGAGGCTACCTCATTAAATATATTTAAGTCATGGGTAGATAGATTTCTAATAGACAAGGGAATTAAGGGCTATGGGGAGCAGGCGGAAAAATGGAACTGATCCACTTCAGATCAGCCATGAACTTATTGAATGGCGGGGCAGGCTTGACGGCCTAGATAACCTACTCCTGCTCCTATTTCTTATGTTTTTAATATCCTGGACGGGTGATTTGCTGGTGCTGTTTGGGAGGATTTCAACTAGTGTAGTGGAGTGGGAACTGGAACAGTAAGCCAGTAAGTATAGAGACTAGGGAAAAAAATGAAACTGAGATAAACATAGCACAGAATAAGAGCAGGCAGAGGGAAACCACAGAGTTTCGATGGGCCGTAGGTCGAGGTTGCGTTTGCTTCAAAGCAAAAAAATATAACAGGTAAAACAGATGAATTGTGAGCCTGGGTTACTGCACGGAATTATGATGTAATTGAAATTACGGAAACATGGTTAAAGGAGGGACAAGACTGGCAGTTTAATATTCCAGGATATCATTGTTTTAGATTAGACAGAAAGGAAACAAAAAAGGTGAGGGAATTGCATTACTGATTAGGGAATAAATCACAGCTGTGTTGAGAGAAGACAATTTGGAGGAATCTTATAGTGATGCATTATGGGCGGAACTCAGAAGTAAGAAGGGTGAAATCACAATGTTGGAGTGCATTATAGACCTCTCAACAACCCGCAGAGGACAGAGGGGCAAATGTATAGTCAGATACTGAAAAGGTGTGAATTAAGCATGGTAGTTGTGACGGGTGACTTTAACTTCCTCCATATTGACTGGGAATCTCTTACTGCCAAGTACTCAGATAGACAGCAATTTGTTTGATGTGTCCAGGAGGCTTGTTGACAATCCAACCAGGGAGAGAGCCATACTAAACTTGGGATTGAGGAATGAGCCAGGCAAAGTGATCAATGTTTCAGTAGAGGAGCATTTTGGGCTTAACCACCATAATTCCATAAGATTTTGGGTAGTTGTAGATAAGAACAAGAGTGACCCTCAGGTAAGGATTCTTAATTAGGAAAGGACCAATTAATCCAGGACAGGAACTGGGGAATGTGGATTGGAAGCAGTCATTTGAGGGCAAATCCATGTGTGGCATTTGGGAGGCGTTTAAAGTTGATTGAATACAGGACAGGCATACCTCCATGAAAATGAAAGATAGAAATGGCTAGATTCAAGAACCATGGGAACAAGGAAATTGTAAGTTTAGGCAAAAGGAAAAAGGAAGCATACAATAGGTCTAGGCATCTAGAAACTGATGACTCCCTTGAGGAGTACAGTGAAAGTAGAGAGGAACTTAAACGTGAAATTCAGAGAGCTAAAAAGGGCCATGAAATACCTTTAGCAAACAGGACCAAGGAGAATCCCAAGGCTTTTTATGCATATATTAGGAACAAGAGGATAGCAAAAGAAAAAGTAGGCCCACTCAAGGACAATGGAGGGAAATTAAGTGTGGAACCATAGGAAATGGGTGAAATCCTTCATGGACACTTTGTATCGGTATTCATCAAGGAGAAGAACATGATGGATGTTGAGGTTAGGGATAGGTGTGTGAACATCCTTGAGAATGTCAATATATCAAAGAAGGAAGTGTTGAATATATTACATTGCATTAAGGTAGACAAGTTCCCGGGATCAGATAGGATCTATCCCAGGTTACTGTGGGAAGCAAGGGGAGAAATAACTGAGACCTTAACTTACACCTTCACATTCATTTTGATCATAGGCGAGGTTCCAGAGGACTGGCAAATAGTCAATGTTGTTCCCTTGTTTAAGAAAGGAAGTTTGGGATAATCTAGCAGACTATAGGCTGGTGAACCTGACATCAATGGTGGGAAAGCTTTTAGTGAAGATACTAAGGGGCAAGATATATGCACATTTGGAGGAAAATGGACTTGTTAGTGACAAACAGCATGGCTTTGTTCGGGGAAGGCCATGTCTCGCTAACTTGATTGAGTTTTTTTGGAGAGCTGGCAAAGAAAATTGATGAAAGAAGGGCTTAGGTGTAGTATATAAGGACTTTATGAAGGTGTTTGATGAGGTCCCGCATGGTACACTGATACAAAAACTAAAATCACATGGGATTTGGGGTGAGTTGGCTAGATGGATACAGAACTGGCTTAGTTACAGAATCACAGTAAGAAGTCTCACAACAACAGGTTAAAGTCCAACAGATTTGGTAGTAAATGTCACTAGCTTCCGGAGCGCTGCTCCTTCGTCAGGTGAGTGTCCTGAACCTGATGGTTCAGGATCCAAAAGCTAGTGGCGTTTACTACCAAATAAACCTGTTGGACTTTAACCTGATGTTGTGAAACTTCTTACTGTGTTTATCCCAGTCTAACGCCAGCATCTCCACATCTTGGTTACAGAAGAGTATTTATCAGGATGGAGATCTGTAGCTAGTGGTGTTCCACAGGGATCAGTGCTGGGACCTCTGTTTTTTGTAGTATATATAAGAGATCTGGAGGAAAACGTGGGTGGTCTGATTAGTAAGTTTGCGGATGATACAAAGATTGGTAGAGCTGCTAATAGTGCCTAGGATTGTCAGAGGATACAACAAGATATAGGCAGATTGGAGACTTGGGCACAGAAATGACAGATGGAATTTAATCTGGACAAATGCAAGGTGATGCATTTTGGAGGATCAAATTTAGGCATGAATTATACTGTAAATGACAGAATGCTTAGGAACATTAACATACAGAGGGATCTGGGCGTGCAAGTCCACAGTTCCCTAAAAGTGGCAACACAAGTTACCAAGGTGATTAAGGAGGCTTTTGGCATGCTTGCCTTCATCAGCCAAAACACTGATTACAGGAGTTGGGAAATCATGTTGCAGCTTATAAAACTTTGGTTAGCCACATTTGGACTATTGCATGCAGTTCTGGTCACCACACTATCAGAAGGACATGGAAGCTTTGGGAAGAGTGCAAAGAAGGTTGTTCACCAGGGTGTTGGCTTTGAGGAGAGGTTGAATAAATGAGAATTGTTTTAACTGCAAAAAAGGAAGCTAAGGGAGACCTGGTAGAGGTTTACAAAATTACGAAAGGCATAACTAAGATGGATAGTCAAAAGCTTTTTCCAGGGGTGGAAGTGTCAATTACAAAGGGGCACAGGTGAGAGGCAGAAAGTTTAAGGGAGATGTGTGGGGGATGTTTTCCATGCAGAGAGTGGTGGGTGCCTGGAACGTGCTGCTGGTAGATGTGGTGGAAGCAGGCACATTAGCAACATTTAAGAAGCATTGGGATGGGTACATGAATAGAGAGAAAATAAAAGTATATGCACTGAGGAAGGGTAGAAAGTTATTTTTTAGTTTGGGCTTCATGATCGGCACAGACTTGGAGGGCCAAAGGACCTCTTTCTATATTGTACTTTTCTTTGTTCTTTGAAACCTGATGTCCTCACCTGATCTGGCCTGCATGTGATTCCAGGGTCGTAGCAATATGGTTGACTCTTAAGCATCCTCTGAAATGACCTAGCAAGCCACTCAGTTTGATCAAATCTCTATAAAGTCCCAAAGGAATGAAACAAGCAAGACAAACCTAGTAGAGGTAGTGGCATAGTAACATACAGTCAAGAATCCTGGGAGTACTAAACATCAGCTCCGAACTCATGAAGTCTCATGGCATCAGGTTAAACATGGACAAGGAACATTGCTTTATTATAGAGTCTAACATTTTCCCTAAAATGATTAAATCTAATAGGTCTGTTGTTCTCTGTTCTCCCTCTTTCCAACTTCTTAAATTATGGGATTATATTTGCTACTTTCCAGTCTTCAGGGAACTTTCCAAAATCTATACAATGTATCCACTGTCTCTCTAAAGAACTTCTTCAACATTCTAGAATGAAGCTCATCTGGGTTAGGGTTTTATCAACCTTCAACCGAGTTAATGTTTGAAGTACTACTTCTTTGCTAATATTGATTTCTTTTAGTTCCTCAGTTTTACGAATCATTTACTTCGCTTAATACTTCTGGAAGATCTCCTGTATCTTCTTTTGTAAAATCAAAGTAATTGGTTAGTTTCTCTGCCATTTCTGTATTCATCATTATATCTCGTATGTTACTATGTTAAATCTATGATCTGCTAACAAAAAAATGCACCTCCCCATATTTAATTGTATGATTAAGTAAATTAAAGTATTGTATCTTTTAATGATGCCCCATACTCTGTTCATGTCGGTAAACTTGAAAAAGATGAAAAATATATACTTTCCATCAGAAATATGTTAGCAGCATGAGTTCCCTGTTCCAATAGTTTCAAAAATTAAGAAAACAACACAGGCACACTTATTATATTGACTAAGTTTTTAAATGTGCTGCAAGACTTCCCTAAAGTAGGAATAATTCACTATCATATCATAGTGCATATTTATTATTGTCTTGTTATTATGTTGTTTATGTTTTATCATTCCTGTTTTTCAGAACTTTCCGATAAAAAAATGTTCATTCTTATTTTCCTAGCTAACAGAAACTTAGAATTAACAGAAATAAAACATTTCACTGAATTCACCAATGTTAATTCAACAATTTGAGATAACTTTAACTAATTTCACCTCCAGACAAATGTGAATCCAAGCTTCTTGTTAAAATATTAGCTGTGCTAATTTTAGCCTAGCAAATATTGTTGGTAATTCATATGGCATTTCTCTACCCCTATTTTATAGAACATAGAACATAGAACATTACAGCACAGAACAGGCCCTTCGGCCTTCGATGTTGTGCCGACCAAAATAAAAAGCAATGCCCCTCCAAACTAAACCATTCCCTTCTCTTCCATATACTTATCAACTAACCTCTTAAACGCCACCAAACTTGGCGCATCTACAACAGCTGCAGGCAGGGCATTCCACTCCCTAATCACTCTTTGAGTAAAGAACCTACCTCTGATATCCGTCCTATAACTCATACCCCTTAATTTAAAGCTGTGTCCCCTCGTGCTAGCTTTCTCCATCCTAGGAAAAAGGCTATCACTGTCCACCCTATCTAAACCTCTAATCATCTTATATGTTTCAATAAGGTCCCCTCTTAGCCGCCTCCTTTCTAACGAAAACAACCTCAAATCCTTCAACCTCTCTTCATAGGACCTGCCCTCCATACCAGGCAACATCCTGGTAAACCTCCTCTGTACCCTCTCCAATGCCTCCACATCTTTCTTATAATGTGGCGACCAGAACTGCACACAATACTCCAAGTGCGGCCGCACTAGAGTTTTGTACAGTTGCAACATGATGCTGCGGCTCCTAAATTCAATCCCCCTGCCAATAAAAGCTAAGACTCCATATGCCTTCTTAACAACTTTATCCACTCTTTTATTTTATTTTAAAAGAGACCACTCTTTTAAATAATAAGGTTAATGTATGCATTAAATTAACGGGCAGAGGAATGTCATACAAATGTGTTAAATATTGGTAGTGCCAGCAATATTTCCTAGGCTTTTGCTACTAATAGAGCATGTACTAACAAGAGCAACTTAATAAAAATGGAAAACAAGTAATCAAAAGGTATTTCTAAATTAAAGAAAAGTTTTTCATCTGGATGCATACCAGTTCATGACATTAGGACAAATAACACATTGCTTGTGTGGATGATTCTGAAAATGAGAATTGCACTCCAGTTCATTTGCTGATTTTTTTTTCTTCTCCAATTCTCACATTGTGATTTTGGGCCTGATTTTAACTCTAAGTGAATTGATTTTGAGTGAGTTAAAAACTTTCTAGTTTTGCAAAGATGTCACTGTTTCCTTCCCCAGAGTGGTCATTCTTCATATGCGATGCTAAATAAAAGGAGCAATGGACTATTCATTATCAAAGATGATCCAAAACCTATTCTCTTTTGGCATCCAGACATGTATACACTTTTAGCAATGGTTAATGACTCAGGGAGGCAACTTTAACTTAACCTGTCCATTAAAAGCTGACAGAACTGGGTGTAATGTGTTTTATATCCCATTCAAATTTACACTCCACTCAAAAGTAAGGTAAATATGACTCATGGAAGCCCAGGTCAATATTTTTTCCTTCCTTACTTCAAGTATCTGGAACAAAGAAATTGTCCTGTTGCCAAGGCTGAAATTTAATTAAGACTCAACAGAAAAAAACCCAACAATTCTGAAGTACATACTTATTTCATTATAAGGAAATACAATTGTAAATTTGGTAAAATATAAAAAAGTATCATGCATCTAGCACAAATGAAACTGAAATAACATTAATTACAGTGAATAATGCATCAACAAAAGCAAAGTTCTAATAATCCTGCATTAGGAAACTGATATCCTTACACAAAGCTCAAAGTACATGATCAGAACTTTTCAAACTATAGCAGGATCAATAATGGTTACAAATTATTCTCATTATAAAATTACTGTAAATGGATCATAACCATGCGTGCAGTACCTACTAAATCATTTATCAATAAAATCCTCTAGTATTTTGCCTATAAAATCATTATTTATCAAGTAAAATATTATCTTTAATATTATACATCCATATTTATTCTAATTTTCTATCAGCCATCTCAATCTCTGTTATGTTCTTTGATTGAAAAAATAATTATTATTATACAATATCTTTAACATAATTTAGTGAAATGTTTATTGTTAGATACCATTAAATAAAAGATATATTGCTGTGAATGTGGTGAAGTAAATAAGTATTTTAAAATCATTGAGATGAAAATCTGGTGGGTTTTATAATAGGAATGCAGGCTACTTCACCATAGCAAGAACTATGCAGTGTTGAAAAAAAACACCACGGGATGCAGTACTGTAATGGTATTGTCACTGGATTGGTGTCCAGAGACCCAAGGAAATGTTCTGGAGATCTGATTTAAATCCCACCATGGCAGATGGTGGAATTTCAATTAGTTCAATTTCTGGAATTAAAAGTTTAATGCTGACTATAAGATCATTGTTGTAAAAATTCATCTGGTTCACTCTGTCATCTTTACTCGGTCTGCCTGAATGTGATTCCAATGCACAGCAATGTGGCCGACTCTGAAATGGCCCAGCAAGTCACTCAGTTCAAGGGCAATTCAAGTGAGCAGTAGATGGAGGCACCCAACCATCGATACTCACATCCCATGAAAGAATAAAAAAAACTTACTCTTTGATCACAATAGAAGTGAATTTTGTAATATTGCAAGTTTTGTAAATATTAAGCTGAAGATGTCTCAATGCAGGGGAATTGAATATTTTCTGTTTGGGGTAAGTAGTATTCAAAAGAACTCACATAAGAACACAAGAATTAGAACAAGAGTACACTAATTGATACAATCATGGCTGATTTGATTTTTAACCTCAACTCCAATCGTGTGTCTGCTCCCTATATCCCTTGACTCCCTTGTTGATTAAGAATCTAACTGAGCCTTGAATATATTCAATGATTCTACCTCTACAACTCTTGGAAAAGAGAATTTCGCAGATGAACAACCCCCTGAAAATAAAAACTCATTGCAGTCTTAAAGGGGACGCCTCCAATTTTTGCAATGTGCCCTCTCATTCTAGATTTTCTAAGGGGAACATCCTCTCAGAACCCACTCCATCAAGTACCCTCCTATGTTTCAATAAGATCACCAATCGTTCTTTTGAACTTCGATGCAAGTTGCTCAACCTCCCTTCATATGTTAACACCTTAATCTCAAAAATCAGTTAAACGGACCTTCACTGAACAGTTTCTAATGCAATTATATCCTTTCTTAAATAAGGAGACCAAAACTGTACAAAATACTTCAAATATGGTATAGTTATGACCCTAAAACTGTATCAATATCTCCCTACTTTTATACTCCATTCCCCTGGTAATAAATGTCAACTGTGCATTTGGTACCTGAATCACTTGCTGCATCCGTATACTAACGTTTTATGACTTATATGCCATGAGACCCAATTGCTCTGAACTCGAGTTTTGCAGCCTCACTCCATTCAGATAATTTACTGTTTTTCTACGCTTCCTGCCAAAATGGACAAGTTCACATTTTCCTGTATTATGTTCCATCTACCAATTCACAAGTAAGGCTTACATTAATACCGAAATGAAGTTACTGTGAAATTCCCTACTTGCCACAGTCTGGCGCCTGTTCTGGTCAATGCATCTAACCAGTAAGTCTTTCAGAATGTGGGAGGAAACAGAGCACCTGGACGAAACTGGTTGTTACAGGAAAGTAGGAAATTGACTAATTAGAGGTCCGTTGGACTTTTTTTTCCTATCAATGCTTTGAAAGTCTGCAGTGCCTGTTTGCCAAACCATTAGAAGCAGGATGACAAGTTACTGTTGTGTATATGCTTGATGCCGTTCATTCTGAACAAAGTCCTCAGCTGTAAAAGCAGTGCCATTGTTGGGAACAATTACTTCTGTAATACCATGAACCTTGAAAATTTGCGACAGCTTGTCTATATAGTGACTGTTGAGGTTGTGGAGTTCATGATTTGCACACTTACCTAATTTGAATGGGTATCCACCAGAATCAAAACACCTTCCCCATGAAAGGGCCAGTGAAATCAAAAGTGGAGCCTTGTCCAATGACAACTAGTGTGAGAGTTTGCTCCAGGTGAAATTACGTTTGACAATGTTGGTAGGAGTTAACCACACCCTCTACCTCCTTGTCAATTCCTGGCATCAAATGTCGCTCCTGGCCAATATTTCAATCTTGGTTTGTGCAGGATCTGCACTATGCAACTCCTAGAGGAGGGGATGTTGCTCCTGATGTGGTACTATCATTCAGCTTCTCCACAAAAACACCCCGTCTTTGCAGGTGATTTCATGATGATGCTGCAATAGAGCTGGACTTGCTCAGATTTGTCAAAATGCCAGTCTTTCAAAACCATTTTCTTCACTTTTAAAAGGACTGGGTTTCTCCGGGTCTTCATCTTGATGTGGAGTGACCAAAATGAGTAGTGTGCCCAGGAAATTCAATGCAAGGACTACCTTCTGTGGGACTAGTTGCAAAGATACCGGTTATGGAAGTGTGAGCCAACTTAGGGCATTAGCATTAGAAATCTGTGCTGAAATGTATAACCGTGTGCAGCTAATAGCAAGGCCCATCTTTGAACTTCAGCTGATGCTGGTTTGTCTATGCAGAATAGCCCTGGCAACAGCTTATGATCCAAAATAATGGTGAAATGGCAACCATACACATACTGATGAAACTTCTAATCAGCGAATACAACTGCTAGGCTGTCTTTTTCAATCTGTGAATCCTCCTTTTAGTCATTTGAAGCAAAAGCGATAGGCTGCTCCATGCTATGCTCCATCTGATGGGAAAGTATGATCCCTATGCCATAAGGTGATGCATGGCACATTATTATGATCTGCTTATCTGGGTCAAAATGAACAAGTAAAATAAATGATTGCAGAGCTTGTTTTATTTGGTCAAAGACATCTTTCCATTGTCAACATTGATTTTTTTTTAAAAAATGGTGTAAGGATGCCAAAATGGTACACAAGTTGGGTAAAAAACAGCCATGATAGTTCACCATCCCCAAGAAGAACTCCAACTCTGCTATATTCTTTCGTAGAGGCACCTCTCTTATTATTTTACTTCTCCTGGGTTCAAGTCTTTCTACTTGGGTTCAAGCATCTACTTAGAATCCTAAATTATCTTTTCAAAGATAATTGAAAAGATTATCTTTTCTTTGAATCTTTTGTGAACTTCCTCTAAATTGGCTCTATGCTCAAAGAGCAAACAAAAGAACAGAACAGCATGGGAAACAGACCCTTCGACCCAACGAGCCCGCACTGCCACCCCAATGTTCTCACTTCTACTCTATGTTTATAGATCTATGGGTTAAAAACCAAATTTGAGACAATTTAGGGAGAATTTGTTTTGCCAATTAGCCAAAGGGCACATCTTTGGGATGTGGGAGGAAACCGGAGCATCCAGAGAAAACCCACGCAAGCACGGGGAGAATGCATAAACTCCCACAGACACAGGCCCAAATTCATGTATCTGCACAGCACAGTGATAGTCACTGAGCTGTCGTGTTGCCTATCAAATGGTCCAGGTCAAGTGTACACTAACGACGTGAAGCACTACTATACTCTCGAAAAATCCAAGAGCAGCCCTCTCATGACCCATTGCGTGTATGCCTTGTTAGACAACAAGGTGGACAGAAGGACCTGAAGGATAAAAACAAGTACATCAATATCATCATTTATTTACACACTTCCCAGGAACTCCCAAGGCTCATGATCCCTATTTTAAATCAGTTTTCTATACCCTTCCATTCTCATTCTGTTCATGTGCCCATCTAAGTATTTCTTAAATAACTCCAGAGTGCCTACCTCCACCACTTTACTTGGCAGTGCATTCCATACCCCCACCACCCTCTGTGTGAAAAAACTCTCTCTAGCATCCAAATTATACCTTACCCCCCTCACCCTAAGCCCGTGACCCCTCGTGCTATTTGAGTCCATCCTAGGAAAAAGCTTAACCCTGTTTACTCTATCTATACCCCTCATAATCCTGTACACCTCTATTAGATCTCCTCTAAGTCTACGTCTTTCTAAGGAAAACAGTCCCAATTTGCCTAATCTCTCCTCGTAACTCAGACATTCCATACCAGGCAGCATCCTGGTAAACCTCCTCTGCACTCTTTCCAGAGTCTCCACGTCCTTCTGGTAGTGAGGCGACCAGAACTGGACACAGTATTCCAAATGAGGTCTAACCAGCGTTTTATACAACTGCAACATTAAAGGCCAGCTCTTGTACTCTATACCCCTTCCTATAAAGGCTAGCATACTATATGCTTTATTCACAACCTTCTCCACTTGCTCTGCCACCTTCAGAGACTTGTTCACCTGCACCCCCAGGTCCCTCTGCATTTCTATACTCTTAATAGGTCTATCCTTTATCATGTACCTCCCCTCTACATTCTTTCTCCCGAAATGCATCACCTCACATTTATCAGGATTGAATTTCATCTGCCATCTATCTGCCCAAGCTACCAGCCTATCTATGTCCTGCTGCATCGCCTGACAATGCTCCTCACTATCCGCAAGTCCAGCCATCTTTGTATCGTCTGCAAACTTCCTTGGGTGATAGCCCTGTTATTCAGATATTGGTTAGATGCATGACCACTCTGGGTTCCCTTGCAAGAAGCTTTCCATGGTGCACCAAAAGATAGTGAAAACAGATGAAATATTGAATATATTGGAATAAGTCTTATGTGTATTAATGGCAACAAATTTCCTTGAACCTTCTTCAACTCAAGCTACTAGTAGGCATGACACAAGTCCAATTTCATGTACTCACAGCCTCTTGTCAGTTTAGTATAAAGGTCTACTACCCTCAGGATAGGATAGCTATTTATTTGAGCAGCTCTGTTTACAGTAAGCTTGTAATCACTGCAAATCCTCACTGGTTTTAGCACTGAAATTTTTGCCACAGCCCACACTGAAAACCGTACCAGTTTGATTGTCATTAGATCTTTCAATAACTTTCACTTCACCTCAACTTTTTGATGTCATGCATGAGGGGCAAGCTGAGCTCTAAAAATTTTGGCATTGACACAGGGTTTACATAAATTTTAGTTTTATACCCCATAGGGACTCCAGCTCTTTGAAAAACTTCTTTATATGTACACAAGAGTTCTTGGAAAAGCCCATTTGTGGCCTTGACTATTACCATCCAATTCAACTTAGTTTGCCTCAATCTGTCTTGTCCCAAAAGGCTAGGCTTCTGTTCTTTCACTATCATCAGGAGTAACAACAGACTGTTGCTGCTAAGACATTGGTTTTGACGTTGTGCCAAATAACTTTACTGCCTCCCCATACAGCTTACCAATTTTACCAAAGTTTTGTTGGGTCTCATGCATTGCAGACCTCTTTGCAAATACTTATATGTTTATTCACCTATTATCATGGCCAAAATACCATAGTTAATGGCATCCATTGACCATAAGGAAGATTTTAATGGGAGATGTTTTATTTAACTTTACACTTCTTTTCTGAATCTTCCTTAACCTTGTTAATGGAGTCCTTAATTTTTTTGTGAACTGGGCACAGACTGTCAGATTCAGCATCTGGCTTTATGTGGCCCTTCCAATTACATCTGTAACAAATGAACTCTTTACATCTGCATCTATCTTGGGAATGGGTGATGAAAATACTCATTAACCTCTTCTGGCTAGCAACTTCTCTTCCTCCTCTTGGGCTCTGGTGGGCCCTTGCAACTAGTATTTCAAGCAGCCTCCATTTTCCATCAAATTTCATTCACATTGCTCTGCACGTCTCGCAATTCAAGAATGCTTTCTTCAGCACGCTCAATTGCTTGCGCCAATTCATCCATTCTATCCAGTGAAAATTTAATTTCGACGAGAAGTTTCTTTTGAATGTTCAAACTGTTAACATGAAATACAAGATGATTACGTAACGTATCACTAAAAGATGGACCAAACTGTGGGAAAGCATGATGGCACAGTGATTCACACTGCTGGCTCAGTGTCAGAGACCTGGGTTCAATTCCCAGCTTGAGTCATCGTCTGTATGGAATCTGCATGCTCTCCCCATGTCTGTGTAGGTTTCCTCCGGGTGCTCTGGTTTCCTCCCACAGTCTGAAAGACATGCTGATTAGGTGTGTTGACCATGCCAAATTCTCCATCAATGTACCCACACAGGCACCAGAGTGTGGCGTCTAGGGAACTTTCACATAACTTCATTGCAATGTTAACGTAAGCCTACTTGTGACATTAATAAATAAACTTTAAACAATCACACAGTCTTTGCCATTTGTGAAGTCTAGCGACTAAAGCAGAAAGTGACTAAAGCAGAAAGTGCCTCCTCTGAGTCCCTAATAGCTGATTGGAATTCATTTCACTGCATAAAAATGAAGGGTTGAGGATTAAAGTGGCCCCTTAATAACGAGTCAATGGATTTTATATCCAGTGCTTCCAGAGATGTAAGACTTCTCACAAGGTTATGTGTCTGAGGTCCACAAACTCCAAGTAAAACAACTTTGTGCTTTTCTTCAAATGTTATTTCGTTGGCTGCCAGAAAGTATCAAAGCTTTTGATCAGACCGACTTTCCCAAACTATGGCGTGGCTGCTCAACGAAGGTTGGTACTTTGACCATTTTTTAACTTCCTTGCAGGTTTGTCTTTCAGGGAGTCGACTTTTCTCTTCCAGATTTAGGCACATTTGTCACTGTAGGCCAATTCATTCTAATTGCCAGTGTTGTTGCATGAGGTATCATGATGAGACAGCCTTGAATCACAGCAATGATTTATTGAAGGAAAGATAAAACTATATGCACTAAATTCAGTGCAGGTACAAGTCTAATTTAGTGAAGCCCAGGCTCACACTCAAGATTTCTCCTACCAACTCCCACGCCTTAACACTTGATGGGTAATGGTTTCTGTGCTTTGTTCTGATAGATACCTGTAGTGTCCATGAGTTCCCACCCCTTAAAGGGGCCACGCTACCACACTTTCAACAGTGGTCGAGACAGTCAATATTAACCTGCCTAAACCATATACATAGCCAGAACTGCAGGGTGACAAATATGCATTCCAATATAAATGGCTGGTCCAATGGAAGTAACGTAGCCTAGCCTAACATGGTTGCCTCCTCACTGTGAGTACAGATGACCTGCTGGTGTGCTTTATCAGAAAATCAGCCAAAAAATGACCAGCTCTAATATCTTCTTAACGTGAGTAAATCAGAATGGTACATCAGGAGCTTACACTCAAATCAAATTTATATATACATAACTGAAACTTTTCTTTGCAAAATTGTTAATTCATGTGCATTGGTAACTCTAAATTCTGTCCTGTATCTTATCAATAAAATATTAAGGGGATGACCATTTTGCATATCCATAACAGTTGTGACATGTGGTATAACATAAATAACACAGGTCAACAATGGAACTAACAAATGCATGCAACGCATTTTGACTTATTGCTTCCCAGTTGAAATACCTTCATCATCATCTTGATCATCATCTTCTTGCTTCACCTGGGAACCCTGTGCATCTACTGACTGAGTCAAACTGAGCATTCTCTCTTTGCCTTTTTTATACTTTTGTTGTCTTGTTTTGATGCGATCCATCCTATTTAGGATAAAAGAAGTATGTGTGTGAATAGCATATTAGCAGCAACCAATACACAATATCAAAGGTTCTTAGTCCTATTATACTCAATGCAAGATCACAATCATGACATGACAACATGCATTCCTAAAAATAGTCACTTAGAATGTGGTCCTACTGTCTTTTGAGTTGATCCATTGACTTCTTTTCCTCCTCAAGCCTTGCCTTCACAGCTTTTACAATTGTAGCTTGAAACAGCTCTGCGCCTCTAAAATAGGACAAAGCATGACTAGTCAGCAATATACACACTAAAAATTATCACAAACTTAAAGTTTGTGTAATGCAAAGAGCTTTGTCGACGCAACAAAATTTTAGTAGTATCTGATGTTGTTTCTTCCAAAAACTGAAATGTAATTAATATTTAGAATGTATCTTAACAATTGATCATGAGCAGAAATGAAATATAATGTAATTATATTAATGATTGAATCAGATAAATATTAATTCTAATAGTATCATGGATTTTTCTATATTATATTATGATTTATTTATTTTTAACCTACCTTGATGCAAGGATTTGGGCAGATTTTATGTCAGCCACGACATGCAAGAAGTAGTAACTCATGAAAACTCTCCGCTGCAGCAACAGAAAGGAGAAACATATACTGTCCCATATAATGCCTGCTTCATCTTTGGGCAATGGACATTTCTTAAGATTCTCAGGAGGGGCTAGAGAAAAAGATATTATTTCAACACAGCAATAAACCAAAACCCAATTATGGAAATGATCAGCCTACTAAGTTCTTATCATAAATTTTACATTTTTTTAAGATTTCACCAACATATCTATACTAATTATTGAATTGCTAACTCTTCAGGTATATGTGTCTACAAATAACAGCAACAACAAAAAATTGGGTTAAAAAGCAAAATGACAAAACGTAAAATACATTACCAGAAAGTGTGCTGAAACTAGGAAATCTGATGGGTTCATTAAGCATTTAGAAAATTTTCATTAGGTAATAAGATTCAGGGTTATTAGTTTCAGTAATGCATTAGGGTTAGCTTATTGTCAGTTGTTGGGTAGCGTAAATGGATTCTAACTATGCATTTGATAACCCTGTACAATGGCATCAATTTAATTGAGTATAGAAATGAGTCCAAACTATTCTACATGCAGATCTCAATTTTGAAACAATTGTACACTTTGCATGGTGTTTGAAATTTTATATAAGCACATATACCACAATAGAAACATTAAATCCTAATTTTTTTTCCATTTTGTGATTCAGATGTGGTACCTTGAGCCTTTTGGAAAATATATTTCTTTGGCATAAATATTTTTGTAGGATAAAAGCTAAATGTATTACTTACGCTCATCATAGCCCTTAACAGTACAAACGAGACCAAATGTTTGGATTAACCAACAGCTTTTCAAAATTAAAGAATTGATGTAGGCACATGCTCCTATCTGGAATAAAAACAGATATTCAAATATACATTTTAAAGACAAAAAGCAGTGTTGATTTCTTTCTTTAATTTTGTTACTAAGGACAATTAATTATTGAATAGTTTAAACAACTTTAAGTATATTATTAGACGATATCAGCGAAGATTTGACTAACATAACTGCATTGTATTTTTAGTGCCTTTGCTCAGCCTTTGAGATAACTAACTCTCATGAAGTACTATTTCATGGCACTACTTTTTCCATATATATACTAGAATGGAAATGTACTCTCCACCCAGGAAAATTTAAGGATTTCAACCAAGAAAATGGGTAGTGGCAACTGCAAACATAACTCACTGAAAGAAAAGAACAAGTGGCAAAATGTCAACAACCTTGACAATGCGATAGACCTCAATGACATGATTATACAGTATCTGTAACTTGCATGCAGCAATCAGGAATGTATTATGCAGTACAACAAACAAGCTGCACAAAAAGTTTTTTTTTTAAGATACAGGTATGTGTGGCTCTGTTTTGGGATCTGTTTTGGGGCCCCTGCTGTTTGTAATTTTTATAAATGATCTGGAGGAGGGTATTGAAGGATGGATTAGTAAATTTGCAGATGACACTAAAGTCGGTGGAGTGGTAGATAGTGAAGAGGGGTGTTATAGTTTGCAGAGAGACTTGGACAAGTTGCAGAGCTGGGCCGAGAGGTGGCAAATGGAGTTTAATGGCGAAAAGTGTGAGGTAATTCACTTTGGCAGGAATAACAAATGTGTAGAGTATAGGGCTAATGGTAAGAACTCTTAATAGTGTTGATGAACAGAGGGATCCCTGAAAGTTGGCAATCAAGTCGATAAGGTTGTTAAGAAGGCATACGGAGTCTTAGCTTTTATTGGTAGGGGGATTGAATTTCGGAGCCGCAACGTCATGTTGCAACTGTACAAAACTCTAGTGCGGCCGCACTTGGAGTATTGTGTACAGTTCTGGTCCCCACATTATAAGAAAGATGTGGAGGCATTGGAGAGGGTACAGAGGAGGTTTACCAGGATGTTGCCTGGTATGGAAGGGCAGGTCTTATGAAGAGAGGCTGAGGGATTTGAGGTTGTTTTCATTAGAAAGAAGGCGGCTAAGAGGAGACCTTATTGAAACATATAAGATGATTAGAGGTTTAGATAGGGTGGACAGTGATAGCCTTTTTCCTAGGATGGAGAAAGCTAGCACGAGGGGACATAGCTTTAAATTAAGGGGTGGTAGTTATAGGACGGATGTCAGAGGTAGGTTCTTTACCCAGAGGGTAGTAAGGGTATGGAATGCCCTGCCTGCTGCAGTTGTAGATGCGCCAAGTTTGGTGGCGTTTAAGAGGTTAGTAGATAAGTTTATGGATGAAAAGGGAATGGTTTAGGTTAGAGGGTCATTGCTTTTTCTTAATTGGTCGGCGCAACATCGAAGGCCGAAGGGCCTGTTCTACGCTGTAATGTTCTATGTTCTACATCTGACAGCTGTGCATCTACTCCAGGGTTGGCCTGTCCCTCTCTTATTTCAATCTATGCTCCCTCCTCCAACTAAAAATCTGACCCGTGAATTGAACTTTTTGAGGGTCGGGCTAATAAATCTCCTGACTTAGTGCATCTGTTCCGTGATAAAATCTATGCTTAAACTATTCATTCCTTTTTATCTGCCCTGCTTTTTATATCTGCAAGTAACACTAATAAATTTGTCAAACACAATTTCCCTTCAGCAAGTCATACTGGTTCTGCCTGATTGTATTATGATTTTCTAAATGTCCTGCTCTCACTTTTTTAATGTTGAATTCTGGCATTTTTCCAATGACAGATGCTAGACTAACTGGACTATATTTTCCTGAATTCTGCCCTGAAATGTCCTTAACCGTGACACAAACAGGCAACACACCTTTCAGATTCTCACTCTCATTTGCAGAGAACAGTATTTATTCTCCTAACTGTACTGTCAACTACCACAACTACACTCATTTTAACAACCCCCAGTTGAATAACACCCCAGTGCTGTGGGCAGTTTGTTCATCCTCCCTGAAGGCTCTGCTCTCATCCACACAAGTTACAAGAACATCAAACTGTTTGACAATTACAAGGACTGAGGCTCTTATATATTTACCTCTAAATACCTGTTTCTCTTGCCATCACATCCTATCCCTGACCATCTGAAGAAAATGGGTTTGACTGCCTTAACAATGTAACAATAATGATACAACAGTAAATGTTTCACCAACAAAATAAAAATGCATTTTAACAGCCCTTGGAGCCTAACTGTTTGGTTTTTATAATTCACTACTTACAGATAAAATATTCTTCATTGTGATCACAAAAACATTGTAGGCAATAAGACAGTCCCAGTATTGCAGGATTATTTTAATTGGTTTCAGTAAAAGCTCTCCACCAAATAGCAGGAAGTAGAAACAAGCAACCAAGTAACCCATGCAGAAGATGCTGATTCGTGTGGTTCCTGTGATAAAGATGATTGTAAGCACGAACCAAAATAGGTAACTGAATCCAATAACTTTTATCATATCGAGGTAGGATCTGTGTTTGGATGAAAGAAAACATTGAAATATCAAATTATAAGATTATAAAGACAGATAATTCAGCTCATTAAGTATTTTTTCACAGCAATCTACAGTTCCCCAATCACAACATCTAACCTAGAATTCTCTAGCCATTCATGCTCCGCCACCACTGCTGGTGAGAATGGAGAATTTGGCACTCAGCTAAATCTCCGTTCACTCAGCAAAACTGGAGAATCACAGTTGCAAGTGAGACCTGAGAATCACAGTTGCAAGTGAGGTCGGAGAATCTGGCCTCTAATGTTTTTGCAAATAATTTGGGTTTCATCTCTACTATCTTATCTAGAGAAGTATTCCAGGTATTAATTACCTCTTTACTTCCTGAAATCAGTCATCAACTTGTCTTCTAACAGTTCAAACCTCTTAAAATAAAGCTTCAGGTTAACTTATGTTTCTTACACACCTTGAAACAAAATATATGGCATAGTAATGGAGGGTAAAATTCAATATAAGTAAGTTCAGTGTCTGGACTGCCAAGTCACTAAGAATATAATCTTAAGGAATTCAAAATATTTTGAAAGATTTTACACTTCAGAAAATGATTCCAAATATTGAGACAGATATTTATTCTGCTTCTAAGTAAGTAATAGTCTGATATTAAAAGCACAAGTCCTAAAACGGACCAGACAGATGTCTGATAAAGATGGATAACTGCACTGTTAATTTTGGTTTGGTCTGGAATAGAAGTTCTTAGCTGTGATTTCCCTGATATCAGATGGCAAAAATGGTATTGAAGCTGCTGATGGCAACAGTAGTTTTCTCCGCCATATAGTGTGGAACTTTGAAAACACATCCTGCAAAAGTTTATTTATTTATTAAGTTTATTTATTTTTTAGTCACAAGTAGACTTATATTTACACTACAATGAAGTTATTATGTAAATCTACTAGTTGCCACACTCCAGCGCCTGTTCCGGTACACTGAGGAAGAATTTAGCATGGCCAATACACCAAAACCTGCACATCATTGGACTGTGGGAGGAAACCGGACTACCGAGAGGAAACCCATTGCAGACACAGGGAGAATGTGCAAACTCCACACTGACAGTGACCCATGCCAGGAATCGAATCTGGATTCCTGGAACTGTGAGGCAGCAGTGCTAACCACTGTGCTGCCCTGGAAAGTATCTAGATGAATACTTGGCACTCATAACAATCAGGGGCCAAGTGCTGGCTGATGGGTTTTGGTGAGTATTTGGGTTTCTAATGTGCTGGTGCAGACTCAATAGGGCAAAGGGCCTCTTCTGTACTAAATGATTTTATGATTATATGATTTTATGTCATGTTCCCACAACATATTGCTGGTGGGTTGGATTCTGCTTCGACCACCCCGCCACCAGTTCAATGAACTGGTGATCCAGGGCACCATTTTCAAAGGCTAGCCTAAAGCACAATTGGCCCTCCTTAGCATCCCTGGCACTACCCAGGCATCAAGCAGGCATTACCCTGGCACAGCATGGGAATCAAGGGAACCTAGTCTTGGCTTTCATTGGTAGGGGGATTGAATTTCGGAGCCGCAACGTCATGTTGCAACTGTACAAAACTCTGGTGCGGCCGCACTTGGAGTATTGTGTACAATTCTGGTCCCCATATTATAAGAAAGATGTGGAGGCATTGGAGAGGGTACAGAGGAGGTTTACCAGGATGTTGCCTGGTATGGAGGGCAGGTCTTATGAGGAAAGGCTGAGGGATTTGAGGTTGTTTTGTTAGAAGAAGGCAGCTAAGAGGAGACCTTATTGAAACATATAAGTGATTAGAGGTTTCTTACTCAAAGAGTGATTAGGGAGTGGAATGCCCTGCCTGCAGCTGTTGTAGATGCGCCAAGTTTGGTGGCGTTTAAGAGGTTAGTTGATAAGTATATGGAAGAGAAGGGAATGGTTTAGTTAGGAGGGGCATTGCTTTTTATTTTGGTCGGCACAACATCGAAGGCCAAAGGGCCTGTTCTGTGCTGTATTGTTCTATGTTCTATGTTCTATGTTTAGACAGGGTGGACTGTGATAGCCTTTTTCCTCAGATGGAGAAAGCTAGCACGAGGGGACACAGCTTTAAATTAAAGGGTGGTAGTTGTAGGACGGATGTCAGAGGTAGGTTCCTTACCCAGAGGGTGGTAAGGATATGGAATGCCCTGCCTGCAGCAGTTGTAGATGCGCCAAGTTTGGGGGCGTTTAAGAGATCCGTGGATAGGTTTATGGATGAAAAGGGAATGGTTTAGGTTAGAGGGTCATTGCTTTTTCTTAATTGGTCGGCGCAACATTGAGGGCCGAAGTGCCTGTTCTGCGCTGTAATGTTCTATGTTCTACGTTCTAGTGGCAGCATAGTGGCACAGTGGTAAGAACTTCTGCCTCACAGCATCAGGGATCTGCATTCAACTCCAGCCTTAGAGTTTACACATTGTCCTCATGTCTGCCTGAGTTTCCTCAGGGTGCTCAGATTTCCTCCCACAACCCAAAGATATGCAGGTTTAGTTGACTGGCCATGCTAAATTGCCCCAAGATATGTTAGGGGAATTAACTGGGTAAATATGTAGGGCTATATAATGGGGTCCGAATAAGTTACTCTTTCAGAGAGTCAGTGCAGATTTGATAGGCTGAATGGTCTCCATTTGTACTGTAGGGATTCTATGACTACCTAATCACCCTCTGGCACTAACCAGGCACTGCCCATGAATCAAGCAGACCAAGCATTGCCTGGGTAGCACCAGGTTAATTCTTAGGGGATCAAGGTAGTGCTGGGTGTGAAGGTGGTGCCCTGGCACTATTCTGGGATGACCCTCTTCCCTGCACTCACTTGAGCTCCATTGGGAGGACAGCTTGCTAGGTGCAAACCTTCAAAGACTGGTTGTTTTATCTGCGAATCTGTGATCATACTGCAGGGATAGATTTTTTGATTGGGTATGATTCTGGCATATGATAATGATATGATAATTTATTACAATAAATTTTTGATAGTGAATATTAGAAAACATAGCCTGTCACTGATGGGAGAAGGGAACAATCACTCGATGCTTTCAAGTTGACATAAAACATCACTTTGCACTTCTCACAATATTTACTGCTCCATTGCTGAACACCACGCACGTGAATGAGAGTTGAAAATCCTGGCCAATGTTTGTTCTCCTACCTCTCTCCATCTATCTAGATAAATAGCAGCTGTGATGCTAAGAAGAGTAAGGAAATTTGGCATGTCATCTAAGACTCTCACCAACTTTTACAGACACACCATACAAAGCATTTTGTGTGTGTGTCTGTGTGTTTGCTGAGGAATTTTTGCTTCATTCTTCTTGATTACAACTGTGTGTTAACCAACTTGTTAAAATAAGTTTTGTTTTATAGTAAATCATCATCCTGACTTTACTGAAAGAAGCCTAGTATGACATTAGTGTGCTTTTAAGAATTTTTTTTTTAAAAATCAAGTTCTCTGCAGATTTTAAGCTTTTTTTCCCATTGTTGCACAAAGCTGCCTGCTTTGCGATCCTTTTATTGCTGCTTCAATGGTTTAAATACGTTTGTTTATTTTTACTCTAGGTTTCATGCAGTGACCTGGATTTTATGGCCTTTTGAACTATTAGGGGGAAGATGGTTGACAAATCAAAGTCAGGTGGTTACTCCACAGAAGCATCAAGAATTTACTTACAGTTTTGGTTCAGAGTCAGAAGCTGTCTAGGTTTTTAAGTTGCAAGAAGGACCTTACACACACCTGACGAAGGAACACCGTTTCCGAAAGCTTGTGAGATTACTATCAAATAAACTGGTTGGACTCTAACCTGGTGTTGTGAGACTTCTTACTGTATTTATTCCAGTCCAATGCCGGCATCTCATACATCACACATCGGCATGGCCAAGTAGGGCCAGGAGCACCAGGTTTGTGTATGATTGATGCCAGGCACTGCACAGTTTGTGCCAGCGAATGCCTGGGTAGTGCCAGGGGTGCATCAAAGGGTATATCAGTGAACTGTTTGCTTGCTGTATGCTGGGGCAATCTTTAGAAATGGTGCCCTGGATCATCGAATGTCTGAGTTGGTGGTGGGTTGAGCACATCAGAGGACTGTCCTGCTTGTGATATGTCATGAGATCAGTGCCTTGAAATTTTTTTCAAGTTTCACATTATAAGACAGAGAAGATTGTCATTCAATGCTGTTTTTTCTGCCCAACATTGGCCTTTGTTGATATTGGAGAAAATCGTGGCTATTGTCTTTGTTAACCATATAATGTGCTTTAATTAGGAACATAATTACATTTGCATACAAAATATTGTACGGAGAGAACTATACCATGAATAAACCTCCACTAAATTTGCTGGTAATTTTTATTTTTCATATTTAAAAATAATAAGGAATACTATGCTACAACAAATCTATGCCATTAAAGAAAATAAATGTATTGGCACATGCTAGGATCAATAACTATTTTTCACTAAGTATGAAGCATTACAACCAGATTTAATGCTTTACCTGCAATGAATAAAGTCTGGTACTGGGTTATGCTGACTGAATGTGGCTGCATCCAAATCTCTACAAATCTCCACATTGTCCCCAGCAACTATCCTCACTGCAGCTTTGTTTTCATCTTCAAACACTTGCCACTGCAGCGATGCACACAGCAACATCATAAAATCATCTGAGAAAGAGCAAGGCCATCTTAGATTATTATTTGACTTTTTTTCTGCATTTTAAACAATTCATGTCACAGAAAGAATGAATTTCTGAATGTTTTTTTGTCACATTTAAAGATGCAATATGACATCAGTATTAAGAAAAGAACTTAGTATAGCAATCAATGTTCCTTCCCTTCTCTGAAAAGAGCACCGGCTGCGCATCTTGACCAAATGTGTTCATTTAATATATTCCTCTTTTTCACCTCACTCCCAACCACAAACAAAAGAATCAATTTTGGATTAGGATCTCACCATGTCAGAAACTATAGGCAAAAAAAAAACATTGATTGGAATTAATTGATATTCTCTGGAGTTTAGAGAAATGAGAGATGATATCAGTGAAGTGTAGAAAATTTTGAAATGAATTTGACTGTGTTGATGATGAAAGATTACTTGCCCTAAGCAAAAGTTCTGGAACCAGTCTCATGATAAGGTGTTGGTTATTTAAGCCTTAGATGAGGACACACTACATCACTCTGAAGTTTGCGAATCTTTGGAATTCTATATCTAAAAGGATTCGATGGTCAGTCATTGAGTACATTCAAGGCAAAGCCTAATGAATATTTTGGCACAAAGGAAATTACTGAAGACAGAGATACAGCAGAAAAGCAGAGCTGATGGGGAAGTTCAGCCATGATTTTAATAAATAGTGGAGCAGGATTCTGAACTGTTTGGCTCACACCAATCCTATTTCTTGCTACTTAAGCATTCTTCATCACTACAGCAATGTGTTTTGAATGCATGGGATATTATGGCCGGAATTTTACCGGCATCCCGCTCAGAATGGAATTTGCCATTGGTCACGGCAGGGATTTTATGAACCTCATCTGAGCAAGGTCATAAAATTCTGATCTTAATCTTTACTTTTTATTTGTTTAAAATGTTTTGCAATTGAGTTGTATTTGCTCAGTAGGTACTGAATTGAAGACATCAGTTTTCACTTCAGTTATGACTTTTAATAGCATCAGAAAGTGGAAAAGGTAAACAATCAGTCAGGACAGGCAACAATACCTCCTCCACAATTATCCTCAACAGTGTTGCCTGGAAGGCTGTACCCTCAGCCCCTTAATAGGTTCCTTATACACCTATGATTGTGTGGCCAAATTCTCCTCCAGCTTGATTTTCAAGTTTGCTAATGACACCACCATACTGGGATGGATTTCAAACAATGAGGAGATGGAGTACAGGAAAGAAATAGAGAATGTGGTGAATTGGTTTAACATTAATAATCTCTCCCTCAATGTCTATAAAGTGAAGGAAACA
This sequence comes from Sphyrna mokarran, assembly GCA_024679065.1. NCBI lineage: Eukaryota > Metazoa > Chordata > Chondrichthyes > Carcharhiniformes > Carcharhinidae > Sphyrna > Sphyrna mokarran. The sequence continues at coordinate 16,600,129 of JAGIQG010000007.1, read as the reverse complement.
GTCATTGACTTCAGGAAGCATAGTGGAGGACATGCTGCTGCTGCTGTCTACATCAACGGAGATGAAGTGGAAATAGTTAAAAGCTTCAAGTTTCTAGGTGTGCAGATCATTAATAACATGTCATGGTCCCTCCAAACAGATACTGTACTGAAGAAAATCTACCAATGCCTCTACTTTCTCAGAAGGCTAAGGAAATTCAGCATATCTGGAACAATTCTGACTTACCTTTGGTATGGCATCTGCTCTAAGACTGCAAGAAACTACACACATTTTTTAACGAAGCCCAGTCCATCGTACAAACTAGCCTCTCATCCATCGACTCTGTCTACAACTGCCTCAGAAAAGCAGCCAGCATAATCAAGAACCTCGCACACCCCATGCATACTCTTTTCCACAGTGGCACAGTGGTTAGCACTGCTGCCTCACAGCACCACAGACCTTGGTTTGATGACACTGCTTGGGTCACTGTCTGTGGGCTGTTTGCACATTCTCTCTGTGTCTGTGTGAGTTTCCTTCAGGTGCTCCGCTTTCTTCCCACAGTCCAAAAAGACATGCTGATTAGATGCACTGGCCATGTTAAATTCTTCCTCAATGTATCTGAGCAGGTGCCAGGGTGTGGTGACTAAAGGATTTTCACAGTAACTTCATTACAGTTTTAAGCTACTTGTGACTAATAAATAAATAAACATTTAAACTTTAAAAGCAAATTACTGAGAATACTGAAATCTGAAATTAAAAAAAGAAAATGCCAGAAAATTTCAGCAGCTCTGGCATCATCTGTAAGGAGAGAAAAGAGCTAATAGAGTTATCAAGACATCCGGACTTGAAACATAAACTCTTTTCCCTCCTTAGACGTGCTGCCAGATCTGCTGAGATTTCCCAGTATTTTCTCTTTATGTCTGTTGGGAAAACAATGCAAAAGTCGATGGTCGTGTACCAACCGCTCAAGAACATGTTTGTTCTTGAGTTGAAAGAGATTATCATCGACTTCAGAAAACGTGAAGGAGAACATGCCCCTGTCTATATCAATGGAGAAGGGTCGAGAGCTTTGCGTTTTTAGGTGTCCAGATCACTGACAATCTGTCTTGGTTTCCTTATGCCAACACTTTAGTTAAGAAAGCCCACCAATGCCTCTACGTTCTCAGACTAAGGAAATTTGGCATGTCAGCTATGACTCTCACCAACAGATGCTCATAGAAAGCATTCTTTTTGATTGTATCACAGTTTGGAATGGCTCCTGCTCTGCCCAAGACCGCAATGAACTACAAAAGGTCGTAAAATGTACCCCAATCAATCACGCAAATGAGCCTGTTGTTCATTGAATCCATCAGGAGAAAGATACAAAAGCCTGAGGTCATGTAATAACCAACTCAAGAACAGCTTCCTCCCTGCTGCTGTCAGACTTTTGAATGGGCTTAACCTTGCATTAAGGTGATCTTTCTCTACATCCAAGTTATCATTGTAACGTTATATTCTGCATTCTAACAGAAGAAACATAAGAAACATAAGAAATAGGAGCAGGAGTAGGCCATCCAGTCCCTCGAGCCTGCCCCGCCGTTCAGTAAGATCATTACTGATCTGTCGTGGTTCATACCACTTTCCCGCTTTCTCCTTGTAACCCTTAATTCCCTTGTCAATCAAAAACCCATCCACTCTTGACTTGAACATATTCAGCAAGGAAGCCTCCACCACCTCATCAGGCAGAGAATTCCAAAGATTCACCACCCTTTATGTGAAGAAACTCCTCCACAACTCCGATCTGAACCTCCCCCCGCTAATCTTGAGGCTATGCCCTCTAGTCCTGCTATCTTTGCTAAGCAGGAAAAGTCTCTCAACTTCTACCCTATCCATCCCCTTCATTAACTTATATGTCTCTATAAGATCCCCTCTCAGCCTTCTAAACTCCAAAGAGTACAAACCTAGTCTATTTAGTCTCTCCTTATAATCCAATGCCCTCATCTCCGGTATCAGCCTAGTAAACCTTCTCTGCACCCCCTCCAAGGCCAATATATCCTTTCTCCAATGCAATGACCAAAACTGCACACAGTACTCCACCTGCGGCCTCACCAGTACCCGATACAGCTGCAAAAGTACCTCCCTTCTTTTATATTCTATCCCCCTAGCTATAAAGGCCAACATTGCATTTGGCTTCTTAATCACCTGCTGCACCTGCATATTGTGTTTTTGCAATTCGTGCACAAGGAATCCCCAGGTCCCTCTGCACAGTTGCATGCTGCAGCTTTTCGCTATTTAAATAGTAATCCTTCCTACCATTATTCCTACCAAAATGGATAATCTCACATTTGCTAACATTACACTCCATCTGCCAGGTCCTCACCCTCTCACTCAACCTATCCAGATTCCTCTGCAGGCTTTCCACACCATCCATGCAATTTGCTTTTCCACTCACCTTCGTGTCATCAGCAAATTTCGTCACCCTGCACTCAGCCCCTTCCTCCACATCGTCTATGTAAATAGTAAATAGTTGAGGCCCCAGCACCAAATCCTGGGGCACTCCACTAGTCACCAGCTGCCAATCAGAATAGCACCCATTAATACCTACCCTCTGCTTCCTATTAGACAACCAATCCTCTATCCAGTCTAACACCCTATCCCCGATTCCCTGCACCCTAACCTTCTGCAGCAATCTTTTGTGAGGCACCTTATCAAATGCTTTTTGGAAATCCAAAAACACCACATCCACCGGTTCCCCTCTATCTACTGCACTAGTCACTTCCTCATAGAACTCCAATAAATTCGTCAAGCACGACTTCCCCTTAATGAATCCATGCTGCGTCTGCCTGATCAAACAGTTCGTATCCAGGTGCCTCGTTATTTCTGCTTTGACGACAGATTCAGGCATTTTTCCTACTATAGACGTTAAACTAACCCACCTATAGTTCCCTGCCTTCTGTTTGTTACCTTTTTTAAACAGCAGTGTAACATTAGTCATTTTCCAATCTTCTGGCACTTTCCTGGAGTCCGGCTAATTCTCAAAGATAATTACCAGGGCATCCACTATCACCTCTGCCATTTCCTTGAGGACCCTGGAATGCATTTCATCCGGTCCCAGGGACTTATCTGCCCTCAGCCCCGTTAGCCTATTAAGCACCACCTCTCTAGTGACTGTAATCTCATCAAGGACCTCATCTCTTACCACCCTTCTATCCTTAATTTCGGGCAAGCTATTCACGTCCTCCTCTGTAAAGACCGACACAAAAAACTTATTCAAGGTCTCCGCCATATCTCTATCATCCCCCATTAAACCACCCCTCTTATCCTCCAAGGGTCCTACATTAACTCTGGCCATCCTCGTATTCTTTATATATTTATAAAAACTCTTACTGTCCTTTTTGATATTTCAAGCCAGTTTAGCCTCATATTCCATCTTTCCTTTTTTAATCACCTTTTTAGTCATTCTTTGCTGTTGTCTGGAACTTTCCCAATCTTCCAATCGCCCACTATTTTTAGCCGTTCTGAACACCTCAGCTTTTGATTTAATACTCTCCTTAATTTCCTTGGAGAACCACAGCTGATTTTCCCTTCTCCTACAGACGTTCTTCACTATTGAAATATACTTTTGCTGAGTACCAAAAAAGATCTCTTTAAAAATCCCCCACTGTTCCTCAGCCGTCCTACCAAACAACACACTCCTCCAATCCACAGTCGCCAATTCCTCTCTCATCTTATCACAGTCCCTTCTGTTCAAACATAGTACACAGGTCCGGGACGCTACTATCTCATCCTCCACCTGCATCATAAATTCTACCATACTATGATCACTCATCCCTAGAGGATCCCTCACATGAATATCCCTAATCCTACCTCCCTCATTACATTGTACCAGATCCAAGATAGCAAGCTCTCTCATCAGTTCTGTAACATACCGTTCAAGGAATCCATCCCTACAGCATTCCAAAAACTCTTCCTCTAGCCCACTGTGTCCAACTTGTGTCGCCCAGTCAATATGCAGATTGAATTCACCAATTACTAACACTGTTCCATTTCTGCACGCATCTCTTATTTGTTTGTTTATGTCCACCCCACCTCAAAGTTGTTATTTGGGGGCCTATAGATCATACCCACCAGCGTCTTCCTCCCCTTACTATTTTTTATCTTCACCCACAGCGATTCCACATTTTGCTCTTTGGGGCCTATATCCTCTCTTACCATCGCCCTGACACTATCCTTAATCAACAGAGCCACCCACCCGCTTTTTCCTTCTGTCTATCCTTCCTAAACACCTGATAGCCATGGACATTCAGCTCCCAGTCCCTGTCCCCCCGGAACCACGTTTCTGTAACAGCCACTAGATCATATTCATTTGTGCCAATTTGCGCCACCAACTCATCCACCTTGTTCCGAATGCTTTGTGCATTCAGAAAAAGTGCCTTTATACCAGTGTTTGCCTGGACCTTATTTGCTGAAACACTACTAGGCTCTCTCATTTTCTTCTCTATGAACGGTATTATTTGAAAATATAGTATGCAAGAAACAATACTTTTCACTGTTCATACTTGCAAGAAGTCTCACAACACCATGTTAAAGTCCAATAGATTTACTTGGTAGCACGAGCTTTTGGAGCATGGTTCTTTCACCAGGTTAGTGCAGGATTTAGTTCACAAACAGGGCATATAGACACCAACTCAAATACAAGATAATGTTGGGATGTGAGTCTTAATAAATTGTCAAGTCTTTACAAGTATGGACAACGCATTTGGAGACAGAGTTAAGTGTAAGTTAAAGAGGTGTGGATTGCCTCAAGACAGGACAGTTAGTGAGATTTTGCAAGACCAGACAAGTCACAGAATTTGCAGATAGTGTGACATGAACCCAAAATCCCGATTGCGGCCATTCTCATATCTGCAGAACTTAGCTATCAGTTCTTGTGACTCTTGTGATTTTGCGTTGTCGTGTGTCTTGAAGGCAGCCTTAGAGAACACCTACCCAAAAATCAGAGGCCAAATTCCCTCGACTGCTGAAGTGTTCTCCGACTGGAAGAGAACACTCCTGCCTGGTGGTTGCTGAGTAGTGTCAATTCATCCATTGTCACAGAGTCTGCATGGTCTCACCAATGTACAATACCTCAGGACATCCTTTCCTACAACGCATCAGGTAGATGACATTGGCTGAGTTGCAATAGTATGTACCATGTACCTGGTAGATGTACGTAGAACAGAGAACAGTACAGCATAGTACAGGCCCTTCGGTTCTCCATGATGCGCGGACCAGTGGAACGAATCTAATGACCCGCTAATCTAAACTATTCTAATGTTATCCACATGCCTATTCATTGACCATTTGAATGCCCTTATAGTTGGCGAATCCACAACTGCGGCAGGCTGGGCATTCCACGCCTTTACTACCCTCTGAGTTAGGAACCCATCTCTGACATCCATCCTATAATTACCACCCCTCAATTAAAAACTAAGTCCCCTTGTGTTTGCCATCACCATCTGAGGAAAAAGACTCTCACTGTCCACCTTATCTAATCCTCTGATCATCTTGTATGCCTCAATTAAGTCACCTCTTAACCTTCTTCTCTATAACAAAAATAACCTCAAGTCCCTCAGCCTTTCCTCTTTTTATAATGCGGCGACAAGAACTGTATGCAATACTCCAAGTGCGGCTGCACCAGAGTTTTGTACAGTTGCAACATGATCTCATGGCTCCGAAATTCAATCACTCTACCGATAAAGGCTAACACATCCTGCACCTTCTTAACAACCTTATCAACCTGGGTATACTCTCATGTGAGATGATGGCATCCGCGTTGATGATCCAGCACGTCTTGCAGATATGTTGTGGCAAATAGTGTGGTGTCATGGTCACTGTTCTCCTGAAGGCTGGGTAGTTTGCTGCATACAATGGTCTGTTTGAGGTTGCACGGTTGTTTGAAGGCAAGTAGCGAGAGTGTTGGATGGCCTTGGCAAGATGTTCATCTTCATCAACGACATGTTGAAGGCTCTGGAGAAGATGTTGTAGCTTCTCTCTTCCAGGGAAGTACTGGACAACGAAGCTGTGTTTTGCACCAAATCCGCAGCTCAATATGCTAATATCTTCACGCATAGGTTCAAACAAGATCTCTTCACTGCACAGAATTCCAATTGAAGCTTTACATGAGATATATTGATGAAATTTTCTTCCTTTGGACTCAGTCACTGAAACAATTATCTGATGACATCAACAAGTTCCAACATACCATCAGACTCACCATTGACAGAATTGGTTGCATTCCTGGACACACACACCTTCACCAAAGACAGTCACCTCAATACTTCACTGCACTGCAAGCCCACAAATAACCTCACAACGCTCCACTTCTCCAGCTTCTACCCACACACAATAAGGGAGCCATCCCCTATGGACAAGCTCTCCACACACATAGAATCTGCTCAGATGAGGAGGATTACAACGGACACTTGCAGACACTGCAAGATGCCCTCGTAAGAATGGGATTGGATGCTTGACTCATTGATCAAAAGTTTCGATGCATCACAGTGATAAGCAGCATGAATCTCCTCAGAAAACGAACAGAGGACACGATGGACAGAGTACCCTTTGTCATCCAATACTTCCCCAGAGTGGAGGAACTACAACATCTTCTCCGGAGCTTTCAGCCTCTGATCTTTGGTAAGCATTCTCCAAGATGGCCTTCAAGACACACAACAACGCAGAATCGCCAAGCAGAACCAAGTTCTGCACACATGATGACAATCTCAACCAGGATCTTGGATTGATATCACACTATCTGTAACCTCCATGACTTGCCTGGGCTTGCAAAATCTCACTAACTGCCTGGCTTGAGATGATTCACATCTCTTTAACCTGTGCTTAACCCTTTCTCCAATCGCATTGTCCATACCTGTAAAGACATGATTACTTGTTAAGACTTGCCTCTAACCATTATTTTGTAATTGTGTTTGTGTCTATGCACTGTTTGTGAACCAAATCCTGATGAAGGAGCAGTGTTTCGAAAAAGCTTGGGCTACCAAATAAACCTGTTGGACTTTTAAGCTGGTGTTGTGAGACTTCTTACTGTGCCTGCCCCAGTCAAGTGCTAGTATTTACACGTCATTGTTAATACATGTGACAATAATAAATCAAATCAAATGTTTCTTCCCTGCTGCTAATAGAGTTTTGAATGGACCTATCTTATATTAAATTGATTTTTCTCTACATCCTAGCTATGATTTTTGATTTGATTTATTATTATTATTTAGTATTGTTTCTTATGTGCTATACAAACAAAACATACTGTTCATAGAAAAGGAAACTAAAGAGTTCAGAATATAGTGTAAAAGTAAAAGCTAGAGTGTAAAGAAAAATCAACTTAATGCAAGATAAGTCCATTCAAAGTCTGACAGCAGCAGGGAAGAAATTGTTCTCGAGTCAGTTGGTACATGACCTCAAACGTTTGTATAATTTTCTTGACGGAAGACAGTGGAAGAGAGAATTCCGGAGTACGCTGGGTTCTTAATTATGCTGGCTGCTTTGCCAAGACAGCAGCAAGTGTAAACAGAGTCAATGGATGGGAGTCTGGTTTGCATGATGGGTGGGCTACATTCACGACCTTTTGTAGTTCCTTGCAGTCTTGGACAGAGCTGAAGCCATACCAAGCTGTGATACAACAGAGAGAGTGCTTTCTATGGTGCATCTGTAAAAGCTGGTGAGAATCGTAACTGACATGCCAAATTTCCTTTATCTTCTGAGAAAGTAGAGATGTTCGTGGACTTTCTTAGCTATAGTGTTAGCATGGGGGAACCAGGAGAGGTTGTTGGTGATCTGGACATCTAAAAACCTGAACCCCTCAACCCTTTCTACCTCATCCCATTGATGTAGACAGGGGCATATTCTCCTTTATGCTTCTTGAAGTTGATGACATAAGAACATAATCTCCTTTGTTTTGTTGACATTGTGGAAGAGATTATTGTTGCTGCACCAGTTCACCAGATTCTCTATCTTATTCCTATACTTTGTCTTGTTTGAGATCTGTCCCTCTATGGTGGTGTCATCAGCAAACTTGAAAATTGAATTGGAGGGGAGTTTGGCCACATTGTCATAAAAGTATAAGGAATATAGTAAAGGGCTGAGAACACAGCCTTGTGGGGCACTGATGTTGAGGATGAATGTGAAGAGAGTGTTGTTGCCTATCCTTACTGATTTTGTCTGAGAGTTAAGAATTCTGACTGTAACACTACATTCTGCACCCTCTCCTTTCCATCTCTATGAATATTATGCGTTGTCCGTATAGCATATAAGAAACAATACTTTTCACTGTCTATCAATACATTAACAATAATAAATCAATTATGCCATCTAATTAAGGTCACTGGCATCAATATCTTTACAAGTATTGTCTAATAATAAGCAGGGGTATCATCTAGACAGTTACTTTTGGATATTACAAAATAAATGTGAGCCTTTCTATAACTTGGTCTGCTTTTCACAAATTATAAATAGAAAGAATGAGATGTCAATCTAATGATGAAAAGAGACAGAAATACAAACTTTTTCATTGAATTGATTAATCAATCATAGATATTTTTATGGGACTAATGTCAAAATGCTGTGTCATTTGTGGTTATAAACATAGTTATGCATCCCTTTCAAAAACAATTTTGCAGCATGAAGCAAGATTGCATTTCATTTAGGAGAATGAAACAACTGTTAGCTGGGTTGCTATGCCCATGTCTGTGCTTTGGCATGGATACTAACTAGAAAAGATAAAGACTGGTATATTCCTGCCTCATTGTGGCGGGACTACCATGGAAGATTCAGCTGCCCAGAAATGTCCATAGACTTTTGGTGGGACTGGACAATCCCGGTGTTAAGCAGGGCTGGAAAATTCCACCCAATGTTTTTAAATTAGTGGGAACAGAAATTTCTTAAAGGGGCTAATATTCAATTGTGAAGAGGACATTCCTAGAGATCCCTAAACGTTACAATTTTTCAGCTGTCTTGTATGCATCCTATTGAATTATTTCAATTGTTGAAAAAGTAAAAGTTGCAATTTCCACAACTTGAACAGAAAAGTTTAAATATCATGGATGAAATTCTCTAGCCTCCCAGCTGCAAGTTTCCCACCAGGCGTGCTATACAAACAATGCATAACATTCATAGAGATGGAAAGGAGTGGCGGGATTCTCTTGTCTTGCCAATGGGAATTCAAGTCAAAGTGCGTTTTACAAAGCAATTGCAACTAATAGAATTAAAGTAAACTTCTACTTGACTGTTGATTAGTCCATTTCGAAATTAACTGGAATTTGAGACAGTTGTAGTGGTTTAAACTTAGCCTCATGACCAGGTTTATACTATTTTATGATACAATACTATCATAACATGTCATCAATATTTTCAGCATTGTTAAAAGAATATTAAAGCTATGATCATTTGGTCAGCTACTTTGCTATGAATTAGCAAAATGTGTTAAATATAAATTCAAACTAGCATTTGCACAATAAACATTTCAAAATATTTGTTCAAGGAGTTGAATTTAAATGTTATCATCATGCATGAAAGCTGATTATGCATGAATACACAACAGGAAGAAGCTATGAAACAAAACAATAGGTATATTAGTGCTCTGTCTTGCTATTCCAAGTAACACCAACCAGATTTATGTTGTAGTTGTGAATTCAATCCCTAATACTAATGATAGTTAAAACATTTCCTGTACTCACATATAAGAAACATTGGGTTTGGACTTGTGATGAAATCTGGAAAGTACAACCACTTAATAAAGTTTGAGTTGATTTTGGCACTGGCATATCTCCAAGGATAGTCTGCAATTCAATAAAAGTATTGTGAGACATTTTGATCGCTATTTATTTGGACAATGGAATACTTCTGTCTACATTTTGTTTGGTAAATAATCACTGACTGTTTTCTGAAATGAATAAGAAAAATGACAAAAATTACATTATTTCTACTTCAGCTGTGAATGCAGGGAGGTATATTGCTCAAAATGTTGTACACAGTTCTTCTATCAGTTTGTTATTTTAAAGCAAGACTCATCAGTAAATCTGCTTCATACTTAAAGAGAAACCTGTCATCCTCCCTTTATAGCTAATACTAAACAGAATCAATCACAGCAGCCAGTACAGAAGGTGAAGTCACATGGATCTATGGTGAGTTGGAATAATGGGTACAGAGCTGGCTTAGAAGACAGAGGGTAGCAGTGAAAGAGTGTTTTTCTGTGACCAGTGCTATTCTGCAGGGATCAGTGTTGGGACACCTGTTGTTTGGAGGAGAATGAGTTGGAGGAGAATGTAGGTGGTATGATTAGTAAGCCTGTGGAAGACACAAATATTGGGGGAGCTGTGGAAAGTAAGGAGGATTGGCAGAAGATACAGCAGGAGATACATAGCCTGGTGACTTGGGCGGAGAAATGGCTGTTTGGAATTTACTTTGGTCAAATGTGTAGTGATGCATTTTGAAAGATCTTATGCAGGAAAGAAGAAGACAGTAAGTGGAGGAACTTTTAGAAGTTTTAACATACAGAGGGATCTAGGTATACAAGTCCACAGTTCCCTCAAAGTGGCAATACAAGTGGTTAAGTTGGTCAAGAAGGCATATGACAAGCTTCCCTTCATCAATCAGGAGAGTAAAAAAATTGGCAAATTGGCAAAGCTGTATAGAACGTTAGTTAGACCACATTTGGAAAATTATATACAGTTCTGCTCATCACACTATCAGAAGGATGTGAAGGCCTTGGAAAGGGTACAGAAAAGATTCACCAGATTGTTACCTGATTTGGAAGGTATTAGCTTTGAGGAGAGATTGGACAAACTTGTTTTATCTCTGGTTATCTCTCGACTCTTGCCTGTGCCACGGGATAGTTTAGAGAAGAACAGAGAGAGGGAATATTTGAACTTGTGGCTGCGGGGATGGTGCAGGAGGGAGGGGTTCAGGTTCTTGAACAATTGGGGCTCATTCTGGGGTAGGTGGGACCTCTACAAGAGAGATGGTCTACACCTGAACCAGAGGGGAACCAATATCTTGGGGGGAAAATTTGCAAAGGCTATGCAGGAGGGTTTAAACTGATTCAGAGGGGGGGTGGGATCCTGAGTAGCTTGGATGTTAAGAGGGACGAGAATAGGGGGGTCATAGACGAGAACTGTAAAGCACAGCAGCGTATGGGTGGAGTAGGGCATGGTTTGAAATGCGTATACTTTAATGCAAGAAGTATTCGCAATAAGGTGGAGGAACTTGCAGCTTGGATCAGTACCTGGAACTTCAATGTTGTGGCCATTTCAGAGACATGGACAGAGCAGGGACAGGAATGGTTGTTGCAGGTTCCGGGGTTCAAATGCTTCAGTTGGAGTAGGGAAGGAAGTAGAAGGGGGGAGGAGTGGCATTATTAGTCAAAGACTGTATCACAGTGACAGAAAGGAAGTTTGATGAGGACTTGTCTGTTGAGGTAGTATGGGCTGAGATTAGAAACAGGAGAGGAGAGGTCACCCTGTTGGGAGTCTTTTATAGACCGCCTAAAAGTTCTAGAGAGGTAGAGGAAAGGATTGCAAAGTCGATCCTGGACAGGAGTGAAAGTAATAGGGTAATTGTTATGGGCGACTTTAACTTTACTAATATTCATTGGAATAGCTATAGCTCTAGCTCGTTAGAGGGGTCAGTTTTTATACAAAGTGTGCAGGAAGGTTTTTTGACTCAGTATGTAGATAGGCCAACTAGAAGTGAGGCTACATTGGATTTGGTGCTGGGCAATGAGCCAGACCTGGAAGTTGGTGAACATTTTGGTGATAGTGACCACAATTCGGTTAAGTTCACCTTAGTGATGGATAGGGATAGGCATGAACGTGGGGGCAGTAGTTATAGCTGGGGGAATGGTAATTATGAGGCCATTAGGAGGGAATTAGGGTGCATAGGTTGGACTAGGAAACTACAGGGACTGGGAACATCTGAAATGTGGAGCTTATTCAAGGAGCAGCTACTGTGAGTCCTTGATAGGTATGTCCCTGTCAGGCAAGGAGGAAATGGTCGAGTAAGGGAACCATGGTGTACTAAAAAAGTTAATTCGCTGGTTAAAAGGAAAAAGGAGGCTTATGTCAGGATGAGACTTGAAGGCTCAGTTAGTGCACTGGATAGCTATAGATTAGCCAGGAGGGAGCTAAAGAGTGAGTTGAGAAAAGCTAAAAGAGGACACGAGAAGACTTTGGCTGATAGGATCAAGGAGAATCCTAAAGCTTTCTTTAGATATGTTAAGAATAGAAGATTGGTTAGGGCAAGATTAGGGCCAGTCATAGACAGCAGTGGGAAGTTGTGCGTGGAGCCTGAAGAGATTGGAGAGGCACTGAATAAATATTTCTCTTGGGTATTCACGCAGGGTGATGTAAATGTAGTTATGGAGAACACTGAGGTACAGGGTAGCAAACTGGAAGGTATCGAAGTAGATAGGGAGGATGTGCTAGATATTCTCGAGGGTTTGAAGTTGGATAAGTCCGCTGGGCCGGACGGGATTTACCCTAGGATTCTCTGGGAGGCAAGAGAGGAGATTGCAGAGCATCTGGCTCTGATCTTCAGGTCGTCGTTGGTTACGGGTATAGTGCCGGAAGACTGGAGGATAGCGAATGTGGTCCCATTGTTCAAGAAGGGAAATAGAGACTTTCTGGGGAATTATAGGCCGGTGAGTCTTACTTCTGTTGTGGGCAAAGTATTGGAAAGAATTATTAGGGATAGGGTTTATAGTTATTTAGAGAGAAACAAATTGATTGGGGATAGTCAGCATGGTTTTGTGAAGGGTAGGTCGTGCCTTACTAACCTTATTGAGGTTTTTGAAAAAGTGACTAAAGAGGTGGATGGGGGTAAGGCAGTTGATGTGGTATATGTGGACTTTAGTAAGGCGTTCGATAAGGTGGCCCATGGAAGGCTTCTGCAGAAAATGCAGATGTATGGGATTGAGGGTGATTAGCTAATTGGATTAGGAATTGGCTAGCAGATAGAAGACAGAGGGTGGTGGTTGATGGGAGATATTCATCGTGGAGTTCGGTGACAAGTGGTGTACCTCAGGGGTCTGTTTTGGGGCCCCTGCTGTTTGTAATTTTTATAAATGATATGGATGAGGGTATTGAAGGATGGATTAGTAAATTTGCAGATGACACTAAAGTCGGTGGAGTGGTAGATAGTGAAGAGGGGTGTTATAGTGTGCAGAGAGACTTGGACAAGTTGCAGAGCTGGGCCGAGAGGTGGCAAATGGAGTTTAATGTGGAAAAGTGTGAGGTAATGCACTATGGCAGGAATAATAAATGTGTAGAGTATAGGGTAATGGTAGGATTCTTAGTAGTCGTGATGAACAGAGGGATCTTGGTGTGTATGTGCATAGATCCCTGAAAGTAGGCAGTCAAGTCGAGAAGGTTGTTAAGAAGGCATATGGAGTCTTAGCTTTTATTGGTAGGGGGATGGAATTTCGGAGCCGCAATGTCATGTTGCAACTGTACAAAACTCTAGTGTGGCCGCACTTAGAGTATTGTGTGCAGTTCTGGTCCCCACATTATAAGAAAGATGTGGAGGCATTGGAGAGGGTAAAGAGGAGGTTTACCAGGATGTTGCCTGGTATGGAGGGCAGGTCTTATGAAGAGAGGCTGAGGGATTTGAGGTTGTTTTCATTAGAAAGAAGGCGGTTAAGAGGAGACCTTATTGAAACATATAAGATGATTAGAGTTTAGATAAGGTGGACAGTGATAGCCTTTTTCCTAGGATGGAGAAAGCTAGCACGAGGGGACATAGCTTTAAATTAAGGGATGGTAGTTGCAGGATGGATGTCAGAGGTAGATTCTTTACCCAGAGGGTAGTAAGGGTATGGAATGCCCTGCCTGCTGCAGTTTTAGATGCGCCAAGTTTGGTGGCATTTAAGAGGTTAGTAGATAAGTTTATGGATGAAAAGGGAATGGTTTAGGTTAGAGGGTCATTGCTTTTTCTTAATTGGTCGGCGCAACATCGAAGGTCGAAGGGCCTGTTCTGCGCTGTAATGTTCTATGTTCTATGTTTTCACTTGAACATCAGAAGCTGAGTGGTGATCTGCTAGAAGTTTACAAAATTATGAGAGGCATGGATAGAAGGGATGGTCAGAGTCTTTTTCACAGGTAGAAATGTCAACCATTAAAGAACACAGGTTTAATGTAAAGGGGGAAAAGTTTAAAGGAGATGTGGGAGGTGGGCTTTTTACGCAGATGATAGTAAGTGCCTGGAATGCACTGCCAGAGGAGGTGATGGAAGCAGATACAATAGCAATATTTAAGAAACATCTTGACAGATACATGAATAGGCAGAGTGTAGAGCGATATGGACCACATAAAGGCAAAAGGTCTTTAGTTTAGAATGGGATCTTGTGTCAGTGCAGCTTTAGTGAGCTAAAGGGCCTGTCCCTATGTTGTACTGATCTTTGGGCACACTAGATGTGAATAGTTGTAAATTCATCTGCTCAAGCACAAACAGAATTTGTGCATTTTAATCTATAGTAAAAACATGAGTAGAGATGAAGAAAGTGTTCACATTATCAAAATCAATAATATTAATTTCTATTCAACAATCATTACCTCCTGACTGCTGACTTTTTATTACTATTTTGTGCCAATGTGACACAGGTTGCGTGATATTTAAATTACATCAAAGAAACATCAAATCATTGTTGTCACAATTCAAGTTTATTGATATTAGTTCAGATAATTTTAAAATGCAGCACACATACCTTTACAGGCAGCAGGTGGGATGCCAATACAAAGTAGATACTGAAAGGTCAAAATGCATGCTAGGAAACAGCAATATTTAGGCCAGAGTTCTGCAATGGCTTTTCTCCGACGTCGGTAGAGTAATGCAAATAACCAAAAGGCATGAAACATAGCATACAGATCCATCCGTTGACCAATCACATTGACAGTCATCAAAAAACATATCTGCAGGAAATATGAATAAATAGAAATTGTATCATCAGGAAAAGACAAAGTGCCAAATGAGCGAGAAAACAGCAGAGTTACAGATCTTTTTTTTGGGCAAGTTTGGAAAGGCAAGCTTATGACACTTAGTGAAAAAAAGTGGCAGGATACGGTTGTCACCAGCAGGAGAGAGAGGGTGGTAGAGCCTCAGCTTGTCAGGAATTTCTCAGTACTGGGGGATCTCTTACTGCCCCACATACATCGGAACCACCCCCCACCCCATGGACATCGGGACTCCCCGCTCCAAGGACATCACCACATTCAACCGCTGCCACTGATCTCCCCCCGAGAGTTCCCTCACTCCCTCCCTATTCACCAATCACCCAGTCTGAAGAATTCCCTTCTTCCCTCTTCTCCTACCTGTCGCCTGCCTGGCAGAATTCCCCTTTCTTCTCCCATCCCTGCGGAGTTCCCTGCTTGTTTTCCCCTCTTGTCATGATTCTGTCCCACTCTGGTTCCACCCTATTCTGGCTCTGCCCCGTTAACACTTCACCTGGCACAGTTAAGGTGTCCAATGAGCAGTGCCATGGTCCCAGGCAGGCACTGTCAGGTTGGCACTATTTCATGGGCACTGCCCAACCCTGCCCTTGAACACCTGGGGACTCCAATGGCCACTGATCTCCTCGCGAGGTCATCATGACTGGTCCCTGTTAATGAGGGCCATACGTGATTCTTGTCGGGGAAAACCTCAGAGACTGAACCTGGACGATAGTGTCTGGGACTCCTTAATGACATCCATGGGCGTGAGGCCAATTTTGCTGACAAAACAGTGCCAGCATAATAGGGGGAGGTGAAAAATGATCTTTTATCTCCAGCCCAATCTTACCATTTCATCTTGCTGATGGTCAGATGGAACAAGGTTGTAGATCATGCCCACAGAATTAGGAAGAAGAATTCTGAATTCAACTTCCAACGTTTATATTTTGTTTAAAATAAACAACATCTTAAAAGATCCAAATTTTGAGTACAGCTTGAACAGAGGTTACAACACAATTTTAGTAAGTTTTCATTTGTTTTATGATTAAAAATGAGTGAAACAAAGTGGAATTGCTTCCCCAATGAGAGCTGTTATCACTACATGGCACAGGCTGGATTGGCAGAGATAGTAATTCATCTATTGATTGAAGAGTTTGTATAATAATGACAACACAATGGTCAGAATTATGTGGAGATACCAGGTTCACCTGCCACAGGTGCTGAGAGACCCACATTGCTGACTGGGTTGTAAGTTCTACCCAAAATTTTGACCTTCAAATAAATGATTTATTTTAAGGAAAATGTAAATGTTAAAAGTTGAATCAGGCTGTTAAGAGGAGAGTGACAGACCATTCCCTAGGATCAGGATACAGTGCATGGACATTTCACTTACTGAGATCTGTTGACCAATCAGAAGCTGGTGAGCTGTTTTGTTCAGCAGTGCTGCCACAGAGGCACTAGTTGCTACAAGAGAGACTCCTACCAACATTTTGCACATTTTGCAAAATGCTGGGACCTATGCCCTCACCTGGCCTGGGTCCAGGCAAATATTTTCTGCAGCATTTAATTCTAGGCTGTATCTCTGTGTTTTGATCTGATTGGCCAGCTGCCCAGCCTGTTGATAGCACATGAAATGGGTCTAAACGAAATACAATATGAGAGTATTACAGTTTAAAAAGGTATTAAGTATGCAGGGATAAAGTGGGGATGCTTTCATTTGTACACCTAAACAAATGAAGAGAAGATGCTTTGCAACATGGACAAGATCCAATTTATAATTAACCTGCTCATGAGAAACAAATGATTAACTAACTAGTATTATGACTAGGTGAGAAGCAGTGAACTAGCCCCCCTCTATTTCATTGCCTCAGTTGGTCACAACAAAGAGTTAAGATTCTTTTGATGAAGATGTGCCTGTCCTGAATCCAAATGTATTTAACTATTTACACAGTGAGCAATTAGGAATCAATCAAACAAGCTTTTCTTGAGGTAAAGATGCTGATTTTCTGCTGACTATACTTAAAATTCTACCCTATATTTGTGGTGGGAGTGGGATCCCTGAGGGGCTCCTGCTGTTAGTGAGATGGGTGAGCATGCCCAATCGTGTGCTGCTCATTTAATTAATTATGCAATTGAGGGTTTGACACTGATTCATGTGGTAAGGCGAGCAGGAAGTTGCTGCATATCTGGACACCATATTTAAAAGGCACCCCGGCATTCATTTATGCATCATGCCAGGACTCTGCAACATTGATATGCCTCCCTGGAAGAAGCATTCACCAGCCTGATATTCAGTGACACCTCACTGGGGACTCTCCTGCAAGCCATTTCCCTGGATGGGAGGAGAACATCATGTCAGCAACAATATTCAGTTGCACTCATCCGATATCAATTGCACTCAAAAGCAATTATTTGGCTATCATTTAACATTGTAAATAATGTAACTGACATTAATGCCATCAATTGCCTGAAATTGCAGCACTGATTCTGAATATCCGTACCTTCATATATCTTAAACTGAGTTAACTTTAGAAAGAGAAGACTCAGTTTTAATATGTTTTGAACGAACTATTTTCTGCTTTCTTCCTAATTTATATTGCAACAACTCCCCATCATTACCGTCCTCCCACCCTGTACCACATTCCCAACCTTAGATTGCAGCAGTTTTCTCACCACCACAATCGGCCTGAGAGAAATCTTCTCCCCCACCAACCCCCAAGCAATTTTCTTTCACAGTGGAACTCCACATCTGACAATAACTGCAGCAGTTCTCTACCCCCCATCTTCCCTTCCCTTCTACCTTTGTCCTCCCCCTCACATTCTCTTGCCTCTCCCTTTCTCCTCCTCTTCCTGTCCCCTGCTCTCCCCATCCCTCCCCCTACTTCTCTCCTTCTCTTTCTCCCCCTACCCCATCTCAGCCCACCCCTTCTCTCCCTTTACCACCTTTCATTCTATTCCCACTCATACATTCACTCACCCTTTCCCGCCTCACGCCTCCCCCCACTGTCTCTTGCTGCCACTACCCCTTTTCCCATTCCCATCTCTCTTTTCCGCTCCCTCTTTCTTTCTTCCTCCTGCCCCTCTCTATCCCCCCCAACACCAACTCCCAGCCTCAAACCAGAGGTCAAGTTACAGAGCTGGCTAGAATTGGAACTGATTGTTGTGGGCACGTATGCAGTTTTGAACTGACATTGGGCACTGTGAGTGTCAGATCAATCCACATCCAACAAACTGCTCTGGAAGCTATGCTCATAGTTTGACAGCTGTGATGAGTTGTAGCACAGTAGCTGAGACAATCCACACCATTCTAAAACAATCAACAAGATTCAAAATAAAACAATCCAGGTATTCTTAAAAAAAAAGACAGCTTGCCTCATCTCTCAATGCTAACAGATCCTTCAAAAAATTTCAGGAACTGGATCCTTCAGCAAAACATAATCATCCCTTCCTTGTGATGTCCTAATGTCCATTTGTGTCTTAAGTTTGTTGAAATCTATTTATTATTTTTTGAGATATGTTGTTTACAAACAGACTTAACAAATAGGAATGAAAACATTATAATTTTCAGTAGAGAATTGGATAAATACAAGAAGGGAAAGAACGTTCAGGTCTATTGGGAAAGGGATAGCTTGGATAGTTCTTTCAAATATGGTTCAAATGCTCTCTTGGAAATTTTCCCATATGTGGCTAATTAAGAGAATAGCTGTCCAGTTCCTGAGACTGCAGGACCAATTAGTGAGCCTGCAGCCTTGGAAGCACATTCTTCTCAGCACTGCGGGATGTAGATTGTGAGAACACCTGGCATATGGAGTCTTGGCTTTTATTGGTAGAGGGATTGAATTTCGGAGCCGCAACGTCATGTTGCAACTGTACAAAACTCTAGTGCGGCCGCACTTGGAGTATTGGGTGCAGTTCTGGTCCCCACATTATAAGAAAGATGTGGAGGCATTGGAGAGGTACAGAGGAGGTTTACCAGGATGTTGCCTGGTATGGAGGGCATGTCTTATGAGGAGAGGCTGAGGGATTTGAGGTTGTTTTCGTTAGAAAAGAGGAGGCTAAGAGGGGACCTGATCGAAACATATAAGATGATTAGAGGTTTAGATAGGGTGGACCGTGATAGCCTTTTTCCTAGGATGGAAAAAGCTAGCACGAGGGGACACAGCTTTAAATTAAGGGGTGATAGTTATAGGACGGATATCAGAGGCAGGTTCTTTACCCAAAGGGTGGGTCGGGAGTGGAATGCCCTGCCTGCAGCAGTTGTAGATGCGCCAAGTTTGGTGGCGTTTAAGAGGTTAGGTGATAAGTATATGGAAGAGAAGGGAATGGTTTAGTTTGGAGGGGCATTGCTTTTTATATTGGTCGGCGCAACATCGAAGGCCGAAGGGCCTGTTCTGTGCTGTAATGTTCTATGTTCTATCTTGAAGTGTCTTCTGAATAGCTATTTACTTTAATAAAATAAATGGCAGCCATCAGCAATTAGGCAACCCTATTAAGGGTAAAATCCTCCACAGGCTGGCTGACAGCCACAGTGTGGCCACCTAATGGTGAGGTTACAGTAGTGTGGGAACAGGAGTTAGAACAGGCAGACCAGGTACTGGCATCATGCCTCCAGGCATCTGTGGAACTTAATTGTCATTGTGGACCTTTCCACTCTTAGGAAGATCCTGCAGTTATACCCAGTCAACCTAAGTTTATTCAAATCCACTTTTGAGGATGGCCATTGCTGATGATGACCTACCTCAAGCAAGAGTGCCAAAAGGTGGGAATACATTAGACCATTAATTTGGTGAAATGTTTTTGCAACTTTCCTCTCTGTCCCACTTTCAAGCCTGGCCAATTCCGTGCTGTAACTCTGTACTATTTTGTAAGAAACTGAGTAGCACAGAGATTCAAGGGCAATTAGGGCTAGGCAATACTGCCGTAAAAGAATATTAAAACACAAACCAGTAATTCTCAACAGTGTGGTGCTGTACTGTCTTAATACTCTGCAACTTATTTCCAATCATTGACATTTTTAATGTACTACTTTGTTGCTTTGAATATTTGATTACTGCAGTAGGTAAGTAGGATTTTAGTTAAAATCTATATGTTCCATACCTCCAGCCCAAACTTGTAGAAGAAAAAATTTATGAAATATTTTGCACAGTTCACCAGTCCATCATCCAAATGTTGCCTTGTGATGTCATGAAAGATGGTTTTCGTTACTGGAGGTGGAAGGTTATTATGGAGCCTAAAGTACTCCTGATGACGGTATATTGTCACTTCAAATGCTAAAATAGCGAGAATCAACAGGTTGTTCTAGAAAAGAGAGAAAAACATCCATTTGTTCTGCTTGAAATTTCTGAAGATATATTCTGCATTAATTCTGACAATATTTAAAATTTGCATAAATTCCAGAAAATCAGAAGTTAGTCATGGTATCTATGTTACATAATGCATTCTTTCAAAGTGCAGTTACTGTTTTTTCTTCTTTTAATTTATTCCAATTCAATCAAATCAAATCCAATTCAGAGTCTCAACAAGTTGAGGCATTCCTGATCCAAGCTGACAATGCAGTAAGAAGTCTCACAACACCAAGATAAAGTCCACCCAGTTTATTTTTGTGTGGGAAAATTACCACTTCGGAGTCAGACTGGAGCAACAACAACAATTTTATTTAATGAAGCTTTGTGGAGAAAAGGCACGAGCACTCCGCAGTACTGGACAGCTACCTTTTCTCAATGAAACAATAGAAGCGATCCATCTTTATAGCCTTTGCACAATAAGTGGATCGGACACTATTATCCACATCGTTATAGTCAAATGTGTACATTTCTTAGCTCATTATTATGGAGAGGTACAGCCATGATCGTTTCAATATCACATTGTTCCATGAATGGATATATTTCCTCTTTATCAATGACTTAATTTTATTCTATTCTTTGTATTTAAGCATTCCTGTTCTTAATCTCCCTATTAGACCCCATTGTGCCAGAACTATCTTTATCTCTTTTAAGATGCCTGGCTTCCTGAAGCATCTGTTCCCTGTTTTAATTCAATTAACTGAGTGTTTAAATTTTAAGTTGTGTCTGTGTTTGAAAGTCACAGGCTTTCAGTGCAGGTTTAATGCCTTTTAATCCCTTATGTGCCGGACAGCCAGTTCTATACCAGATACCTATCTTTATGGATTTTTTCCATCTTCTATCTCCTCTTTTGGTCGATTATTATGTTTCTTAATAATCTTTAGGCCAACAGCTGCATTTTCATATGTATAGATGGTTTCCTTCTTTTCTTCAGTAGTCTACGGGGATCTGCATCGTGGTTTCTTCTTCGATGGATACACAACTCCCGGCACAATTCTGGTTATCATATCCTGGCAGCAGGCTTCCAGGCATCCAACAATCAAACAACAGATAATTACAATTGAAATAAGTATGACCAATCCACATAATAAATAAGATTCCCAGGACCCCCCATCAGCCATTCCAGCCAGTTACATCCTTTTTCTTGGGTCCCTATCTGAAGCTATCAAGTTGTTTCCAGATGTCTTTGATGACTTGCGTAATGTTATAAGATTTGTCCGTGACATGGGTTATGTATTTACTACTTATAATTGTAGACACTCCCCCTTGTTGTGCTAACTGTATCGTGTTTGTTGTGCGTATAATCTCAATTCAGCCATTTCTTGATTAACAGCCTCCAGTGCTTTTGAAGTGCTGTTTCCCAGGACTGTTAGTCTGCAAACAATATGATTCCTATTCTTTGCACTAATCACCCCCACTGCTACCCAACCACCAACACCACCCCCCCCCCACCCCTGCCGCGCCCCCAGAGAAAAAGCTTCAAGGAACACATATCCCAGTAGGGATCCCATTGTGCCTGGGGTTTCCCAGTTTGCACAGAATTCTTTGCTGATAGGCTGGGTTACTATTCTCCTCCATAAGTGCCCCTTCTGAGGGCATGGAACAGTCAGTGGTCCTATTATTCCTACTGCAAAACGATTTGGGAGGTTTGGTGTTTCTGCTGTGGAAGTACCATTGAAGAGGAACACATAGAACATAGAACATTACAGCACAGAACAGGCTCTTCGGCCCTCGATGTTGCGCCGACCAATTAGGAACAAGCAGTGACCCTCTAACCTAAACCATTCCCTTTTCATCCATAAACTTATCTACTAACCTCTTAAACGCCACCAAACTTGGCGCATCTACAACTGACGCAGGCAAAGCATTCCATACCCTTACCACCCTCTGGGTAAAGAACCTACCTCTGACATCTGTCCTAAAACCACCACCCCTTAATTTAAAGCTATGTCCCTCGTGCTAGCTTTCTCCATCCTAGGAAAAAGGCTATCACTGTCCACCCTATCTAAACCTCTAATCATCTTATATGTTTCAATAAGGTAAATCCCTTCTTAGCCTGGTAACATTTAATGTCTCGATTATGAATTTGTTTATATTGCTAATTGTTCAATTTACTTGACTTCCCATTTGATCCCACCACATAGTAAGTATCAAATGGATATGTCCATTTAGCTGAGCTTATGTGATTCCATTACACTGTCCACAAATGAGCTGTCTTCCCGTGGTTATATTCAAACATTTCTGTTCCTCACAAATGCAAGTAATCTGTCCCTTATTAACCCGACAACGTTGACCGACACACTGCGTCTGCATGCAGGAATCATTCTTAGGGACCAAGGCATAAGCACATCCCCATTCCTGCTCTGTAAAACAAAGCTGATAGCTTGCAGTATCTAAACAAGATTTTCCTCCCACCTGTTGGACCCCCCTGCATACAGGATCTGTGGAGTTTACAGGTCCCACACATCTCCCTTGTTTTATATTTGCCAGTATGTCCCTTACAGGGTGCATCTGATGTATCTATAGAATATAAATCATGAGGAGTCCATGCAGGGATGGCAACAAATAGGGCTTCTACAGATTGTGCTAATGGGTAATATACAGTTCAGTTCCCATGCAAATGTACATGAATCTTACAAAATAGATTATCCTCCAATCCAGTTGAATTTACAGTTGCAACAACTCAAAGTAATACAATAACATACCCGATTACATACATATTCGCAACAATCAAACCTCGAAACTAATACTATAATTTATATAATATCCAAAAGTTACTATCTGTTAACCTGCACATGCTAGTTGTTCTTGTTGTAGTCTTTCCCTGTGTTGAGGAAAGCAGTTCTGTTAGTTCACTAGTTCACTCATTCATTTATTCGTGCATTTCTTTGTGTAATTTCAGCTGTGTCCAATGTTTCTGTATACCTTTCCCTCTTATGTCTATACAGGCACAGGTGTCTCCACTAATTATAACATCATATGGCCCATTCCATTTTGGTGCAAACCCTGGTTTGTCAGGTAATATTTTTACTAGGACGTGACTCCCCGCTGCTGGGATGCTAGGGAGCATGTCAAGCTCTCTCTCTGTGCGTCTCTTTGTTCCTGATTACTTCTCACCAATTTGCGCATCCCTTTCAGTTGGGTGCTTAGTTCCAAAACATATATCCTGATTTTATCTTTTAGCGCACCGACATCGGTCCCGCCAGTTATGATGCTTCCTGATGATCACCCGTCCTGTCATTAGTTCATAAAGGGTTAATCTGGTTGTCCGGCTTGTGGTAGCTCTTAATCTCATTAGAATAGAGGGCAATACTTCCTTCCACCTTTTTCCCGATGTTTGTACGGGTTTAGCCTTACAGAATTCTGTGGGTGGTAAGAACATAAAACATAGAACATTACAGTGCAGAACAGGCTCTTTGGCCTTCGATGTTGCGCCGACCAATTAAGATAAAGCAATGACCCTCTAACCTAAACCATTCCCTTTTCATCCATAAACCTATCCACAGACCTCTTAAACGCCCCCAAACTTGGCGCATCTACAACTGCAGCAGGCAGGGCATTCCATACCTTTACCACCCTCTGGGTAAAGAACCTACCTCTGACATCCGTCCTATAACTACCACCCCTTAATTTAAAGCTATGTCTCCTCGTGCTAGCTTTCTCCATCCTAGGAAAAAGGCTATCACTGTCCACCCTATCTAAACCTCTAATAATCTTATATGTTTCGATAAGGTCTCCTCTTAGCCGCCTCCTTTGTAACGAAAACAACCTCAAATCCCTCAGCCTCTCTTCATAAGACCTGCCCTCCATACCAGGCAACATCCTGGTAAACATCCTCTGTACCCTCTCCAATGCCTCCACATCTTTCTTATAATGTGGGGACCAGAACTGCACACAATACTCCAGGTGCGGCCGCACTAGAGTTTTGTACAGTTGCAACATGACGTTGCGGCTCCGAAATTCAATCCACCTACCAATAAAAGCTAAGACTCCATATGCCTTCTTAACAACCTTCTCGACTTGACTGCCTACTTTCAGGGATCTATGCACATACACACCAAGATCCCTCTGTTCATCAACACTATTAAGAATCCTACCATTAGCCCTATACTCTCCACATTTATTATTCCTGCCAAAGTGCATTACCTCACACTTTTCCACATTAAACTCCATTTGCCACCTCTCGGCCCAGCTCTGCAAATTGTCCAAGTCCCTCTGCAAACTATAACACCCCTCTTCACTATCTACCACTCCACCGACTTTAGTGTCATCTGCAAATTTACTAATCCATACTTCAATACCCTCATCCAGATCATTTATAAAAATTACAAACAGCAGGGCCCCAAAACAGATCCCTGAGGTACACCACTTGTAACCGAACTCCACGATGAATAACTTCCATCAACCACCACCCTCTGTCTTCTATCTGCTAGCCAATTCCTAATTCAATTAGCTAAATCACCCTCAATCCCATACATCTGCATTTTCTGCAGAAGCCTTCCATGGGGCACCTTTTCGAACGCCTTACTAAAGTCCATATATACCACATCAACTGCCTTACCCCCATCCACCTCTTTGGTCACTTTTTCAAAAAACTCAATGTTAGTAAGGCACGACCTACCCTTCACAAAACCATGCTGACTATCCCCAATCAATTCGTTTCTCTCTAAATAACTATAAATCCTATCCCTAATAATTCTTTCCAAGATGTGAAATTTTTGTTTTATCCTCATTAATTGGCATACTGTTTTTACCACCTTTCCAGTGAAGTGTGTCCCTTGATCCAAATCAATTAGGAGGGGTACTCCCCACCAAGTTATTACCTCTTCTGCCAGTATCTTAGCTATTGTGGTAGCAGTACAATTTGTGAGAGGGAACGCTTCTACCCACCTGGTGAACTGGTCTATAATAACCAGACAATAAGTTTTGCCATGAGATTGTGCCATTTGCAAATGTTCCCAGGGTCCCTTTGGTCTTGGCTGGTGCTCCATTTTAATTTTTATGGGTCTACCAGGGTTGTGTTGCGTGCACGTCACGCACCAGTGACAGTGTCAGGTTATATCTCTTCTCATCCCTTTCCACCACCATTCCTATACTAGTTATCATGGTCTCTCTACCCACATGTGAAAGTCCATGTTGTAGTTTCAATAGGGTGTTTTGTATGCACTCTGGTGGTATTACCTTATCTTCCCGTCTCCAAATGTTGTCAGCTGTTTTGACTACTCCCTGTGCTTCCCATCTCTCCTTTTCCTCTTTCAAGACATCCTCATGCAAGTCTCGGATATTTATATCGTCCTTTGCCTGTACTGTCGCTGCTATTGGCAGCTCGCCAATTGTCTCTTGTTCTAAGGCTTACTGGGCTGCCCTATCTGTGGCTTTGTTTCCTTTGAAATTTAACCTGTTCAGGTTATCTCTTCTTGGCTTTTTCTGGTGTGCTTTAATTTTAATTACTGCAGCTTCTCTAGGCTTCTTGCTGGCTCTCACCAATGCCTCTATCCTTTGCTGGTGCTTAATAGGGGTTCCTCCCATGGTTATGAATCCTCTTCTTCCCCAAGCTGTCATATAGTTATGTCTGACCCCAAACACATAGCAACTATCTAAATAGATGTTTACTGTTTTACCTGCGGATAATTCTAGTGCCTGTGTAAGTGCCACTAGTTCTGCTACTTGTGCGGATAGACGTCTGTCAATTCTTCCTGACCTTACTGTTTCTAATTTTCATTCACTACTGCCCACCCTGTTTGGGGTGATCCTTCCACATATTTATAGAACATAGAACATAGAACATAGAACAATACAGCACAGAACAGGCCCTTCGGCCTTCGATGTTGTGCCGACCAAAATAAAAAGCAATGCCCCTCCTACCTAAACCATTACCTTCTCATCCATATACTTATCCACTAACCTCTTAAACGCCACCAAACTTGGCGCTTCTACAACAGCTGCAGGCAGGGCATTCCACTCCCT
Source organism: Sphyrna mokarran (assembly GCA_024679065.1). Classification (NCBI taxonomy): domain Eukaryota; kingdom Metazoa; phylum Chordata; class Chondrichthyes; order Carcharhiniformes; family Carcharhinidae; genus Sphyrna; species Sphyrna mokarran. The sequence goes on along the minus strand of JAGIQG010000007.1, from coordinate 16,573,896 downwards.
AATCACTCTTTGAGTAAAGAACCTACCTCTGATATCCGTCCTATAACTCATACCCCTTAATTTAAAGCTGTGTCCCCTCGTGCTAGCTTTCTCCATCTAGGAAAAAGGCTATCACTGTCCACCCTATCTAAACCTCTAATCATCTTATATGCTTCAATAAGATACCCTCTTAGCCGCCTCCTTTCTAACGAAACCAACCTCAAATCCTTCAACCTCTCTTCATAGGACCTGCCCTCCATACCAGGCAACATCCTAGTAAAACTCCTCTGTACCCTCTCCAATGCCTCCACATCTTTCTTATAATGTGGCGACCAGAACTGCACACAATACTCCAAGTGCGGCCGCACTAGAGTTTTGTAAAGCTGCAACATGATGCTGCGGCTCCTAAATTCAATCCCCCTACCAATAAAAGATAAGACTCCATAAGCCTTCTTAACAACTTTATCCACTTGACTGCCTACTTTCAGGGATCTATTGACACATACACCAAGATCCTTCTGTTCCTCAACACTATTAAGAGCACTACCATTAGCCCTATACTCTACACATTTATTGTTCCTGCCAAAGTGCATTACCTCACACTTTTCCACATTAAACTCCATTGGCCACCTCTCGGCCCAGCTCTGCAACTTGTCCAAGTCACTCTGTAAACTAAAACACCCCTCTTCACTATCTAACACACCACCAACTTTAGTATCATCTGCAAATTTACTGATCCATCCCTCAATACCCTCATCCAGATCATTTATAAAAATTACAAACAGCAGGGCCCCCAAAACAGACCCCTGAGGCACACCACTCGTCACCGAACTCCACGATGAATATCTCCCATCAACCACCACCCTCTGTCTTCTATCTGCCAGCCAATTTCTAATCCAAGTAGCTAAATCACCCTCTATTCCACACATCTGCATTTTCTGTAGAAGTCTTCCATGGGCCACCTTATCAAAAGCCTTACTAAAGTCCATATATACTACATCAACCGCCTTACCCCCATCCACCTCTTTGGTCACTTTCTCAAAAAAACTCAATGAGGTTAGTAAGGCATGACCTACCCTTCACGAAACCATGCTGACTACCCCCAATCAATTCATTTCTCTCTAAATAACTATAAATCCTATCCCTAATAATTCTCTCCAATACCTTGCCCACCACAGACGTAAGACTCACTGGCCTATAATTCCCAGGAAGGTCTCTCTTCCCCTTCTTAAACAATGGGACCACATTCGCCATCCTCCAGTCCTCCGGAACCACACCCGTAACCAACGAGGACCTGAAGATCAGAGCCAGAGGCTCTGCAATCTCCTCTCTTGCCTCCCAGAGAATCATAGGGTAAATCCCGTCCGGCCCAGGGGACTTATCCAACTTCAAACCCTCGAGAATTTCTAACACATCCTCCCTATCTACTACAATACTCCCCAATTTGCAACCCTGTACCTCAGTGCTCTCCACAGCTACATTTCCAGCACTCTGCGTGAATACCGAAGAGAACTATTTATTCAGTGCCTCGCCAATCTCTTCAGGCTCCACGCACAACTTCCCACTGCTATCTATGACTGGCCCTAATCTTGCCCTAACCAATCTTCTATTCTTAACATATCGAAAGAAAGCTTTAGGATTCTCCTTAATCCTATCAGCCAACATCTTCTCGTGTCCCCTCTTAGCTCTCCTCAATTAACTTTTTACCTCCTTCCTGGCTAATCTATAGCTATCCATTGCACTAACTGAGCCTTCAAGCCTCATCCTGACATAAGCCTCCTTTTTCTTCTTAACCAGCAAATCAACTTTTTTCGTACACCAAGGCTCTCTTACTGTCCATTTCCTCCCTGCCTGACAGGGACATACTTATCAAGGACTCGCAGCAGCTCCTCCTTGAATAAGCACCACATTCCAGATGTTCCCAGTCCCTGTAGTTCCCTAGTCCAATCTACGCACCCTAATTCTCTCCTGATGGCCTCATAATTACCCTTCCCCCAGCTATAACTACAGCCCACAGCTTCATGCCTATCCCTGTCCATCACTAAGGTGAACGTAACCGAATTATGGTCACTATCACCAAAATGTTCACTAACTTCCAAGCCTAACACCTGGTCTGGCTCATTGCCCAGCACCAAATCCAATGTAGCCTCACCTCTAGTTGGCCTATCTACATACTGAGTTTTGTAGACGGGTCATTTGCGTGACCCGTCTACAAAAAGGGTCTCCTCAGCTGTTACTAAGGGTGCATCCTTTATCCTATCCTCTCCTTCGTCCATATCTACATCTCCACAATTGTGCGGCTCTCTCACATCTAAAATCCCTTCTGCTGGGTTATTCCTGTATCTCTTATTATTGTTATAAACTTGCTTGGAAGTAAGAGGACAGCTTCCCACTTAGCCCTTCTCATGTTTGAGGCTGACCTTAGTTTTCCCATGTTCAGCATTTCCACCAGGGTGTGTTTTGTGTGAAGGATTATATTCCCTTCATGATTACTGGCTCGCTAACCTTTACAGCCCAGGCAGCGCAGTCCAAGGCGGCTATGCACCTTGGCAGTCTGGTGACTACCGGCCCTTCTGCTGTGGAATAATACCCTATGGCTCTCTTTCTGTCACGGTGGTCCTGTGTTACCATTGCAGAATAGAAATTGCTATAATGGATATGGAACTCCTTATTAGAATCAGGTAATCCAGGGACTGATATTAATTCCATTTTTAGTTTACTGTAAGCACACTGCTTTTGTGTGTCCACATTTATTACAGTGGTCACAAGGTTTTCCACTTTTCCCAAAACTGTTCCCTTTCCGTGGGGTTCCACAATCCCTTGCAAAGTGCCCTTGCTGTCTATAATTGTGGCAAGTCAGTATAGACTTTGTTTCATTCCCCTTACTATAAACTGCTTCTCTTTCTAGTCTTGTTTTTGCCTGGGATCTCTCTTCTCCCGGAACATCGCTAGCCCACTCTACCAACTCATCGTAATCTTGGGACATAATCACTCCCATTTCTAGGACAGCTTGGTGAGTGCTGGAGAGCCCTTCCTTAAAAGCCTGGATGAATGCTCGATCCCCAGAACCTGGGTTTCCTTGCCCTCAGCATTCTCGATATACCTGGAATAATCATTTCCCGTATTCAGAAGCTCCTTTCCCTTTTAACTGTTTTGTTGTGGTTATTCTGCTCCAGTTAATGGGAACATTCCCTAATACCCTCTGAATTTCTGGTTTAAATTGGGTAAAGGGTCCCTGTTGGGCATTTATCTCCGATGTTAGGGGGACTAAATGTTCCACTTTCCCCAAATATAATCCTGTGCTGGAGGAGAAGTGGGTCCACCTGCTACCTGCCTCCACTTATCTGCTAAACAGGCTGCCCTGACCAGCTGGTGTATGTCTCTCAGGTGTAATTGGTGCTCTACCCAGATTGTGTCTAATTCTTCCCAGAATTTAGTGTTTGCGCTTCTAGGTTGTAATTTACCCAGGGGAGCCATTATCTGCTTCTCTCACCTGTGGTGAAGGGTTTATAATTTGCCTTTGGCTGCGCATCTGTTCCAAGTCCACGTATACCACGTCCACCGTTCTTCCTTCGTCAACGTGTTCAGTCACATTTTCGAAGAACTCAACTAGGCTCGTAAGGCACGACGTGCCCTTGACAAAACCATGCTGATCATTCTAAACTTCTCCAAATGCTCATAAATCTTGTCCCTCAGAAGCCTCTCCATCAGCTTACCAACCACTGAGGTCAGACTCACCGGTTGGTAATTTCCCGGACTATCCCTGTTCCCTTTCTTGAAAAAAAAACCACATCCGCAATCCTCCAATCCTCCGGAACCTCTCCCGTCTCCATCGACGACGCAAAGATCATAGCCAGGGGCTCTGCAATCACTTCCCTCACCCCCCACAGTAACCTGGGGTACATCCCATCTGGTCCTGGTGACTTGTCTATCTCGATAGAATCTAAAAGTTCTAACACATCCTCTTTCTTAACATCCACATACTCAATCTTTTCAGTCTGCCGCAAACCTGCAGTACAACCTCCCAGATCACTTTCCACCGTGAATACCGAGGCAAAGTACTCGTTAAGCATCTCTGCTATTTCTTCCGGTTCCACACAGACTTTTCCCCCTTCACCTTTTATAGGTCCTATCCCTTCTCTTCTCATCTTTTTACTTTTCACATATTTGTAGAAGGCCTTCTCATGACCCCTTCTGGCTCTCCAAATTTCCTTTTTAAGCTCCTTTCTACAAGCCTTATACTCCTCAAGATCCCTAACATCTCCTAGCTCTCTGAACCTTTTATACACCTTTCTTTTCTTCCTGACTAGGTTCACCACAACCTTTGTGCACCACGGTTCCCATGGCCTACCAAAACCTTGTCTCCTCGGAACGTTGTCGTGCAAAGCTCCAGACAAACATTCCTTGAATATCCGCCACCTTCCTTCTGTACTCTTCCCCAAGAATGCCTCCTTCCAGTTTATTCATCCAATTATAGAACATAGAACATAGAACATTACAGCACAGAACAGGCCCTTCGGCCTTCGATGTTGTGCCGACCAAAATAAAAAGCAATGCCCCTCCAAACTAAATCATTCCTTTCTCTTCCATATACTTATCAATTAACCTCTTAAACGCCACCAAACTTGGCGCATCTACAACAGCTGCAGGCAGGGCATTCCACTCCCTAACCACCCTTTGGGTAAAGAACCTACCTCTGATATCCGTCCTATAACTATCACCCCTTAATTTAAAGCTGTGTCCCCTCGTGCTAGCTTTCTCCATCCTAGGAAAAAGGCTATCACTGTCCACCCTATCTAAACCTCTAATCATCTTATATGCTTCAATAAGATCCCCTCTTAGCCGCCTCCTTTCTAACGAAAACAACCTCAAATCCTTCAACCTCTCTTCATAGGACCTGCCCTCCATACCAGGCAACATCCTGGTAAACCTCCTCTGCACCCTCTCCAATGCCTCCACATCTTTCTTATAATGTGGGGACCAGAACTGCACACAATACTCCAAGTGCGGCCGCACTAGAGTTTTGTACAGTTGCAACATGATGCTGCGGCTCCTAAATTCAATCCCCCTACCAATAAAAGCTAAGACTCCATATGCCTTCTTAACAACTTTATCCACTTGACTGCCTACTTTCAGGGATCTATTGACACATACACCAAGATCCTTCTGTTCCTCAACACTATTAAGAGCCCTACCATTAGCCCTATACTCTACACATTTATTGTTCCTGCCAAAGTGCATTACCTCACACTTTTCCACATTAAACTCCATTTGCCACCTCTCGGCCCAGCTCTGCAACTTGTCCAAGTCACTCTGTAAACTATAACACCCCTCTTCACTATCTACCACTCCACCGACTTTAGTGTCATCTGCAAATTTACTGATCCATCCCTCAATACCCTCATCCAGATCATTTATAAAAATTACAAACAGCAGGGGCCCCAAAACAGACCCCTGAGGCACACCACTCGTCACCGAACTCCACGATGAATATCTCCCATCAACCACCACCCTCTGTCTTCTATCTGCCAGCCAATTCCTAATCCAATTAGCTAAATCACCCTCTATTCCACACATCTGCATTTTCTGTAGAAGTCTTCCATGGGCCACCTTATCAAACGCCTTACTAAAGTCCATATATACTACATCAACCGCCTTACCCCCATCCACCTCTCTGGTCACTTTCTCAAAAAACTCAATGAGGTTAGTAAGGCATGACCTACCCTTCACAAAACCATGCTGACTATCCCCAATCAATTCATTTCTCTCTAAATAACTATAAATCCTATCCCTAATAATTCTCTCCAATACCTTGCCCACAACAGAAGTAAGACTCACTGGCCTATAATTCCCTGGAAGGTCTCTCTTCCCCTTCTTAAACAATGGGACCACATTCGCTATCCTCCAGTCCTCCGGAACCACACCCGTAACCAACGAGGACCTGAAGATCAGAGCCAGAGGCTCTGCAATCTCCTCTCTTGCCTCCCAGAGAATCCTAGGGTAAATCCCGTCCGGCCCAGGGGACTTATCCAACTTCAAACCCTCGAGAATTTCTAGCACATCCTCCCTATCTACTACAATACTTCCCAATTTGCAACCCTGTACCTCAGTGCTCTCCATAGCTACATTTCCAGCACTCTGCGTGAATACCGAAGAGAAATATTTATTCAGTGCCTCACCAATCTCTTCAGGCTCCACGCACAACTTCCCACTGCTGTCTATGACTGGCCCTAATCTTGCCCTAACCAATCTTCTATTCTTAACATATCGAAAGAAAGCTTTAGGATTCTCCTTAATCCTATCAGCCAACATCTTCTCGTGTCCCCTCTTAGCTCTCCTCAATTCACTTTTTACCTCCTTCCTGGCTAATCTATAGCTATCCATTGCACTATCTGAGCCTTCAAGCCTCATCCTGACATAAGCCTCCTTTTTCTTCTTAACCAGCAAATCAACTTTTTTCGTACACCAAGGCTCTCTTACTCGTCCATTTCCTCCCTGCCTGACAGGGACATACTTATCAAGGACTCGCAGCAGCTGCTCCTTGAATAAGCACCACATTCCAGATGTTCCCAGTCCCTGTAGTTTCCTAGTCCAATCTATGCACCCTAATTCTCTCCTGATGGCCTCATAATTACCCTTCCCCCAGCTATAACTACTGCCCCCAGCTTCATGCCTATCCCTGTCCATCACTAAGGTGAATGTAACCGAATTGTGGTCACTATCACCAAAATGTTCACTAACTTCCAAGCCTAACACCTGGTCTGGCTCATTGCCCAGCACCAAATCCAATGTAGCCTCACCTCTAGTTGGCCTATCTACATACTGAGTCAAAAAACCTTCCTGCACACTCTGTACGAAAACTGACCCCTCTAACGAGCTAGAGCTATAGCTATTCCAATCAATATTAGCAAAGTTAAAGTCCCCCATCACAATTACCCTACTACTTTCACTCCTAATCAGAATTGACTTCGCAATCCTATCCTCAACCTCTCTAGAACTATTAGGAGGTCTGTAAAAGACTCCCAACAGGGTGACCTCTCCTCTCTGCCTGATGTCTTCATATTTCCCCTTACTCCAGACAAATACCTTCCTAGCCTGCCTGATTCTATCTCTTTCCAATGCTATCTTGAAGGAGATAGAATTATGATCTCCGTCCCCAAGATGGTCTCCTACTGAGAGATCCGACACCTGGCCTGCTTCATTAACCAGTACCAGGTCAAGTACAGCCTCTCCTCTCGTAGGCTTATCCACGTACTGTGTCAGGAAACCCTCCTGAACACACCTAACAAACTCCTCCCCATCCAAACCCCTTACCCTTGGGATATTCCAGTCGATGTTTGAGAAATTGAAGTCTCCCATCACGACAACTCTGTTATTTCTACATCTCTCTAGGATCAGTTTCCCTATCTGCACCTCAACTTCTCTGTCACTATTGGGTGGCCTATAGAATACACCCAGCAAAGTTATCAACGCTTTGCTGTTCCTAACTTCCACCCACAGAGACTCTGTAGACAGTCCCTCCATGGCATCCACCTTCTCTGCAGCCATGACACTGTCCCTGATCAACAGTGCCACTCCACCACCTCTTTTGCCCCTAACCCAGTCCTTCCTGAAGCATCTAAATCCTGGCACCTGAAGTACCCAGTCCTGTCCCTGAGATATCCAAGTCTCTGTAATAGCCACCACATCACATTCCCAAGCAGCAATCCATGCCCTAAGCTCATCTACCTTATTTACTACACTCCTGGCTTTAAAATAGACACACCTCACCCCCTCAGTCTGAACATTTCCCTTCTCCACCACCCGTCTAACCTCCCTCTCATACTGTCTGCAGTCCTTCCCTACCTGGGAACTAACCTCCTTGCTCTCAGTCTCCTCATCACTATTCCCTCCTCCCAACCTTTCTAGTTTAAAGTCCCCTCGGTAGTCCTAGCCAGTCTTCCCGCCAAGATATTAAGCAAGAATAGTAACACTCAATCTTTGACATGTAGCTGAACAGACAGGCAGAATCTTGTAAGCTTAAAAAAGAGTGGATGAGAAAACCAGAGCGATCCGTGTTGCTCTATCCGCTGCAGACGAGACATCAATTTCATCAATTTCTGGGAGAGCAGTGAGTTGTGTGCTGGTTCTCAAAGGGGTGGGGCCTAAACATGCCAGTGAGCCTGGCTGCAAAGCGATTGGAGCTTTTTGAAAAAGCATCCTGATCTCACAGTTCACTGGAAGACCACCACCCTCTCTCCATGGACACTGGCTCACGCTCCCCATCAGCAGTATGTTTCTCCACCACTTCCCAGCATTGCGACATTAAGGTCTTTCCAATTGGGACCCCCTTCAAGAACCTTGACATGCCCCCTCTCATAGACCCCCATCATGGTCCGGAGAGGGGCCAACTGCTGCTGGCATAGTGGCCGTGCCCACCTGACAGTGCCCAACAGGCATTATTAATGTGGCAGTTGGGCACTGCTCAGTCACGTCTCCAATCACCCCAGGGCTTCAATGGTCTTTGAGTCTCCTGGTGTGGTCATCACGTCTGGTGGCTACTAGTGAAGACTGAAAATGATATTCAGATTCGAGAAGCGATTATTGCTGACAGTCAGAAGATCCCAGTAACTGGACGAATGCGGTGTTCAACAGGTTAAACGTGCCTAAATGCTACTTTAAATATGTTTAGTGGCCTCTCACCCTTTCTGGGCAAGATCCGGTTTGCACTAGTAGAAGGGACTGGGCTGACTACAAACCTTTTCGCACTGGGTATTAAACCTGTTTTGAGGCACACACAATTTTTTATGATCTGCATCAAGCAGGCAAGGATGGGGAGTTGTGCCCACTATCCCTCTTAATGTTAATATTAGGCCTTCATATGCTGGAGTGAAGCTTGAAGCCATAAGTTCCTGAATTTAGGAAGTCATATGGTAATTAACATCAATTCTGACAGTCACCATACTCCAGCACCTATTCAGGTACACTGAAGGAGAATTTAGAATGGCCAATGCACCTAACCAGCATGGTTTTTTGGACTGTGGGAGGAAACTGCAGCACCCAGAGGAAACCCATGCAGAGATGGGGAGAATGTGCGGACTCCATACGGACAGTAACCCAACCTGGGAATCAAACCCAGGTCCCTGGCGCGGTGAAACAGCAGTGCTAACCACTGAGCCACCATGTTGGACATTTGCAAATGAAATGGGCTTTGTCATGGCTCTTTAACTCAACTATGTCATCAGCATCTTGTTTTCACATTCTCTGCCAATCAGAGGAGGTAGGCAGATGGTGTGGAAAATACATCAAAAATCATGCTTTGTGAAGGAGACCTGTGACGTACAGTTTCTCATATATGCAAAACAGGAGCTAGTCATTTTTGTTTTTTGAAGCCTTCTTACCCTGTCAGTTTCTTCAGATATTTATTTATCCATGCATGGGATGTGGGTGTTGCTGGCTGGTCAGCATTTATTGCCGATCCCTAGCGCTCAAGGACAGATGAGAGTCAACTCATAGAACCATAGAAAATTACAGCACAGAAACAGGCCTTTTGGTCCTTCTTGTCTGTGCCAAACCATTTTTTGCCTAGTCTCACTGGCGTGCACGTGGACCATATCCCTCCACACCCTCTCATCCATGAACCCGTCCAAGTTTCTCTTAAATGTTAAAAGTTACTCCGCATTTACCACTTGATCTAGTAGCTCATTCCACATTCCCACCACTCTCTGCGTGAAGAATTCCCCCCTAATATTCTCTTTAAACTTTTCTCCTTTCATCCTTAACTCATGCCCTCTGTTTTTTTTCTCCCCTAGCCTCAGTGGAAAAAGCCTGCTTGCATTCGCTCTATCAATACCCATCAAAATCTTATACGCCACTATCAACTCTCCCCTCATTCTTCTATTCATTCTTTATTCCAGGGAATAAAGTCCTGATCTATTCAATCTCTCTCTGTAACTCAGCTTCTCAAGTCCCAGCATCATCCTTGTGAACCTTCTCTGCACCCTTTCAACCTTATTTATATCTTTCATGTAACTAGGTAACCAAAACTGTACATAATAGTCTAAATTTGGCCTCACCAATGCCTTATGCAACCTTACCATAACACTCCAACTTTTATTTCTCATTGCTGTGGATCTGGAGTCACATATTGGCTGTACCAGGTAAAGATGACAGACTTCCTTCCCTAAAGGACATTAGGGAACCAGATGGATTACCCAACAATTGACAATGGTTTCATGGTCATCAGTAGATCTTGAATTTCAGATATTTTATTGACTTCAAATTCCATGGTCTGCCATGGTAGGATTTGAACCCGGGTTCCTAGAACATTAGGATTTCTGGATTAACAGTCCAGTGAAAAACCACTGTGCTATTGATTACTGGAGCACCAGTAAGTTTTTATTTCAAATCTGTATGCTACATACTTTAAACCCAAACTTGTAGATGTAGTTTAAAATACATCATTGCATAGTTCACCAGATCAAGATCCAGATGTTGCCTTCCAATATCATAGAAGGTGATTTTGAAAATGGAAGTGAGAGACGAGTATGGAGCCTAAAGACTTCTAATTGACAGAATGCACACCTTTTGAGTAGGAACCCTGCTTCATAAGGTCACATTCTAGGAAAGTGGGTGTAGTGGAGGACAAAGAAAGTTTATAGTGCGAGCTTATGGATTGCACAGAGCAGGTACACTTCAGTATTAATGAATTGGGTGTAAAATAGTTGAAGATGACCTTCCATGCACCCGAGCCTCCTGAGGCACTAGTTGAGAGAGCTGATCCTCTACCTGTAGTCCCTCTGGGGGGTATTTCCTCCTCCCAGGTGGATCTTTGTGCCGATCCCATCTGTCTCTAAGGGGATTGCAGCTGAGAAAAAGGTTGATGCTGCTCTCATTGCCATGTTAAAGGCTGATGTATTTGATTGAATTGCTGAACAGATGAAGTTCCTTTCACAGAGTGGGCAATCATCTATTCAACAGTATAGGCTATCTCAATGATTCTGGCTGGAGCTCTTCAATCTAACTAATCAAAACCTTCCCAGCTTGTCAATTTCAAAAAACTCTTCTGGCTGTGATCCTGATGAGTTGCTGAAAGGTCAGGAAACAGGTTTCACAACTGAGAAGTCCAGTACTCAGGGCTAAAGAATTGGCTTCTTAACAACCTCAACAATGACTCAAATACTCAGCCAACAAATCAAAAAGCACTTCCTGATCTCCTTCAATCTTGCCCTTGGAAAAGCAGAAGAAGGCAGGGTTATGTTGAGTATTCGATCAGACATCAGTTTCTGAGATTTTTCCACCTCATTCACCCCTGAACCCATCTTCAATGGCCAGGAGAGTAACATTATTGTTTCTTGGATGTACATTAAAACAAACCCATGATAACTATTTGCTCTTGGAGCCTAACTAGTCCTACTACGGCCAGAAGCACAGTTCCTAATGTTTGCAGTAAATTATTGAATTTACTTAAGTGACGTATTGTGAAAATTCTTGTGATATTGTTGGAGAAATGATACTGTTAATCTAAAACTCTACACCTCGTCAGGCTCGGTTCGACAATAATCTATTCAACAGTATAAGGTGAGAGGACATGGGATCCAAGGGGCTTTGGCCTTGTGGATCCAGAACTGGCTTGCCGGCAAAAGGCAGAGGGTGGTTGTGGATGGCTCTTTTTCTGCATGGAGGTCGGTCACCAGTGGAGTGCCCCAGGGATCTGTTCTAGGACCATTGCTGTTTGTCATTTTCATAAATGACCTGGATGAGGAAGTGGAGGGATGGGTTAGTAAGTTCGCCGACGATACAAAGGTCGGTGGTGTTGTGGATGGTCTGGAGGGATGTCAAAAGTTGCAGCAGAACATAGATAGGATGCAAGACTGGGCGGAGAAGTGGCAGATGGACTTCAATGTATAGTGGTCCATTTTGGCAGGAATAATGGGATGAAGGAGTACAATATCAAAGGTAGGAGTCTTAGCTGTGTTGAAGAGCACAAGGATCTTGGGGTCCAGGTCCATAAGACTCTTAAATCAGCCTCGCAGGTGGAGGATGTGGTCAAGAAGGCGTATGATGTACTGGCCTTCATTAATCAAGGGATTAAGTTTAGGAGTCGGGAGGTAATGATGCAGCTCTATAAGACCCTTGTCAGACCCCACTTGGAGTACTGTGCGCAGTTCTGGTCGCCTCACTATAGGAAGGATGTGGAAGCTATTGAAAGAGTGCAGAGGAAATTTACAAGGATGCTGCCTGGATTGGGAGGCATGCCTTATGAAGATAGGTTGAGGGAGCTGGGACTCTTCTCCCTGGAGAGATGTAGGTTGAGAGGCGACCTGATAGAGGTTGAGAGGAATAGATAGGGTGGATTCTCAGAGACTATTTCCCTGAGCTGAAATGGCCACTACGAGAGGACACAGATTTAAGGAGCAGGGAAGCAAATACAGAGGGGATGTTAGGGGTAAGTTTTTCACTCAGAGGGTGGTGAGTGAATGGAATCGGCTGCCGTCGGTGGTGGTAGAGGCAAACTCGCTGGGGCCTTTTAAAAGACTTCTGGATGAGTGTATGGGAACTAATGGGATAGGGGGTTATAGATAGGTCTATGGCTTGGTAGGTATAGATGTGATTGGCGCAACTCATGGGCCGAAGGGCCTGTTTGTGCTGTAGTGCTCTATGTTCTATGTTAATAATAGATTCAACTCCAGTTATCTTTTCAAGGTATTTATTGAATGTAATTTACGACATCGGATCAGTCTTCTGCAGAGCGTGAGGTGGGTAAGTGATACCCACTCCACTGCAGAAAGACTAATAGCTTACTCTGGTTGTACAAAAGATTTACATTTCTTCCCTGCTGAAGCATGCGCAAGGAAACAGGCTACCACTTCATTCCAGCGCACTTTACCAAGATTATATATGGTCTGTACTCCATTTGTGCTTATTTCTATTCATGCTTATTTCGTATTTAACTAATCCACTCCCCGCTGCACGTAGCTTCTTCCCACATGGCAGTCAGTGACTGCATTCAGTGAAATCTTCAGCAGCCTTTATTCTTTGTTCTACAAAACTTGTAAATTATTTGATTATTCCTACAATATACAGTACTACAAAGCACCCGAAGCTTGCATCCACAACAATACCAGATTTAACTTTTTACATCTCTGCTTCCTTCCTCTCAAATTCACAGAATCATAGAAAACTACAGTGCAGAAAGAAGCCCTTTGGCCCAGCAAGTCAGCACCTACCACAATCCCACCCAGGCTCTACTCCCATATCCCTACATATTATTACCCACTAATCCCTTTAACATAAGCATCGTAGGACACTAAGGGGCAATTTTAGCATGGCCAATCAACCTAATACATACATCTTTGCACTATGAGAGGAAAATGGAGCACCCGGAGGAAACCCACATAGACATGAAGAGAATGTACAGACTCCACACAGACAGTGATCTGAGCCAGGAATCAAACCCAGTGGTAACCATTGTGCTACCATGCTGCCTGTTAAAATTGCTTTTAAGTGTTTCAAAAGATGAACTCCACATTGAAATTTGTCTTTACAGTGATCTAGGATTTAGAAAAATAAGAGAGATGATCTTATTGAAACTTACAAAATTTGGAAAGAGCTAGACATGGTAGATGTAGAATTTTTTTTCTGGTTGGCATTCTAGAATGAGAGTCACAGTCTCGGATAAAGACAAATCACTTACAATTGAGATGAGAAGAAATTTCTTTACTCGGAGGGTAGATATTCTAGATATTAATGAGATCAAGAGATATAGGGATTGCAAGGGAAAATGGCATTAAGATAGATAATCACCCATGATCTAGTTGAATGTCAGAGCAGGTTCAAGAGGCTGAATGGTCTATTCCTGCTCCTATGTTCCTATATATGTACTTACAGAGTGCCCCAGAAATGAGAATACTAAATCAAAATTCATTAGAGATTTTTAAAATACAGTATGTGTATTTACATTTGATTTCAACGCCCCTAAAGAAGCATAAAGCATATCTGTCACTAAGTCATTTAATTAAAATAATCTAATGACTAATCTAGGAAAACACCAAATTACTACTTTCTTAATTTAAATTTACATGATCATTTGGTTTCAGCTCGAAAAAACAAGCAAATTATTTGGAGCACATACCAACACAAAAGCAAAATAATGTGGATGCTGGAAATCTGAGGTAAGAATAGAAAATGCTAGAAATCATGAAGAATTTGCCTAAGATGGAATAGACCAGAGAGAATTTTTTCGGCGCTAAATGCCAAATGATTAAATAGTTATCTGATGTGACAGTGCCAGTGTATCAATTTTTTTGGTTCACAATATTTGTTGTAATTAACATGGCGACATCATATAAACATTCTGCTCTGGTATGCTTTGTACACCTGAGTCAAATGTGAAAAAAATCAGGGCTTGATCAGAAACACTTTATGCAACAATTGTAATTTTCACTGATCAATAATATATTTTACATTTATCTATATTTTTAAAGCCTTTAGCAGACGTTGGTATTCACATTTTGATTCAATAATGCAAGCATTCATTTGTTTTATTGCAGGTAATTTTATACATAAATTATTGCTGAAGGATGTACAAATGATCATAGACCACCTGAGGCATAATTTCTATGATGAAAACAAATTCAAATTCTGAGAGATAACCCTTTTCTGTTTTCTTGAATAAATGCTTGCATATAAAAAGAAAGTTAGGGAATTTGTAGTAAATTCATACCTTAAGGTACACCAGAAGTGGAGAAGATTTTCTTAGTCCAATCCAATTTGCTGGATCGACTGGGCTGGCGTAAAGCACTGATTCGTTCAATTTTGAAATTTTCTCTACATTTGTCTCATTGATTTGTGGCTGAGGAATTAAATGTTCAAATATGTTACTTGCAGTTTTAAAATTATAAATAATTAATATTGCTAAATGCGTTGACTTTCAATTATTTTTCCTTTAAATGGAATTGGCTGACTAATGACTAATAGTAGCTTTCAAAAAAGGCTATTCTATTAAAATAGTGAAAAAAATGACCAGTGTTAAACCAGATATTAAAAAACAGAATGGAGAATTTCAACTGAAGGTGACCAGCAGTGGGACAGAAACCCATTTGCAGTTGAAGTGAGCTTTACCATGGCTCTTTAACTCAATCATGTCATTAGCATCCTGCTTTCATGTTCCTGATAACCAGAGAGGGTAGGCAAATAGTGCAGCAAATTAGCAAAGAGTACTTTGAGAAGAGGTCCTGTGACTAGCAGTCTCTTACCTAAGCAAGATATGAGATCATAATTCTTGCTGTTAAAAGCTTCTCAGCTCATCAGTTTTACTGAAGAAGCACTATCCACTGTACCCTTCTCTAGCTGATGATGGTGAATTGCAGAAAAGCTGGGAAATTTGTAAGTTGGCTATTAAAACCTCAATCATAGGTTAAATTAAAAGATGGCTGGTTGTTTAAATGTTATAATAATTTACCCACAGGGTTACACAAAGATCTTCCACCAATCTACAAAGCCACCTGAACCATACAAAATGATTGGGCTTATGTTGGGTTCCCAACCATGCTTCTCTTTTTAGCGATTTAATGACACCTCCTTCTCCAGCTGACACCCAAACCCATCTCCATTTGGCAGTCAAAATTCTGCTTAATATCTTACATAATATAAGTATAAATATATTATAAAATATTTGACTAAAAATGAACAGAAAAATAAAGCAATAGACCCATAAAAATAAAGCAATAGAGGCATTATAATATGTATTTCCAATGTGACAGGTTCATTGCAGAGCTTAAGGGAAGAAACATAATTACTATCTGAAGTTTAGGAAGATAAGAAATATGGGGAAAAATAGTGTTGTGAAGCTGGGTTTGAATTGTTCTAACAATGAGTCAGCACAAAGATGAAGGGTACCTTTCTAATTCCTCAAGTTGATCTCATTTGCTTTTTCAGGAGTCAAGATGAAGTATTTAGTCAAGGTGATTTGGTAATCATGATACATGATAGGCTAAGGACTAGTCGGTCTTTTCCTTGCTGTTCATTTCATATGTTCATATTCTTAGCACTTATCTCCTTAATCTTGATGGAAAAATGTGTTGATAATCTGACAGTTTTTAATAATGAATGAATTCTCAATCACTCCTTGTTCCTTCTTGAGGCATGTTACACTATGCCTCAATCCAGACTGGAAAAGTGTGAACATGTTTTTCCACGATTATACCAAGCCAAACTGCAGCACCTGATCCTCTGGGATGCTATGGGAAGAAAGCAGGATTAGGCTACTGAGTTGGATAATCAGCCATGATTGTAATGAATAGCAGAGCAGGCTCGAAAAGCCAAATGGCCTCCTACTGCTCCTACCTTCTATGTTTCTATGTTTCCCTACTGGTGTCCGAGAACCCCTGACTTCCTTTGGGTAGAAGAGCAACTGGAATGAGGTAGAAAAGTCCACTGTTCTCTGGTGTTGGCACAGCTGGCTTATTGACACTGTAGTTCAATGCCTGCACCATGAAGAGCATGTCCTGCAGTAGTTCAGGACAAAGGTCTTGCAGCGGCTGCCACTCTAGCTGTGTTGACCTTGTTGCATTGGAATGTCAGCAAAATCATCTCAGACATAAGGCGGCAGGACCGACTCCTCCATCCAGCCTTTCAAACTGAGGAGTGTATCTGACATCTCTTCCAGATTTTCCCTCCCTCTCTCCCTAGAGCTTTTGGAGCTCTAGCTGAGACTCCAACTGAAGTACAACCAAGTCCAGAGATTTTCTGTTTCTTTTTTCCTTGTAAGCGTAGTCATCCCATTAAAAGGTTAATCAGGAGTTGACCAATTAATGAGTGGCAGTTAACTGTCAATCACTTGAAGCCTGATTACAGCCTCAATAACTGTGAATACATTAGAAGTTTAACTGGTGTGAGAGTCACCTGAGCTGTATTTAAGAAAGGGGCTTTTGGAAGTGCCAACCAGTGAGTTTGCACATAAACTGTGGGAGAGACTTCATCTGGAGTGGGATCGAACAGGAATTTGGAACTGAGTGGTAATTTGGTCCAGAGGGTCAAGAGGTGCTTTTTGCTTTTTCTTCTTGCTTTCCAACCTTTAAATCCTAGGAGTGATCTTGCACTGCTGTAATGGTAGCCCAATGCTGGCAACTTCACATCACGTAGTGGTAGAGGACACAAAGGAAAGAGCTGAATGGTAAATAGTGGATAAGGTCAGGCAATTATGTAATACTTTTATCACGATAAGTTTTAGAAGTTGTTTTTGTGGTTTATAGTGGTGTAAGTATTTGGTAGTATCAAAGAGCAGGAAAGAAGGACCCTTGAGAATTGGATTATAATCTATATCAAGTACCTTCCAAAAGTTTAATTTAAAGCATGAAAGTCATGATAGGAAAGCTCCAAGCCATTGTCTGCTCCTCGTGCTCTATATGGGAGGTTGGGATCATTTCCAGTGCTTGGGGGTGTGTGTGTGTGGTAAGTATTTCCAGATGCAGTGCTCGAAGCCAGAATTTTGGAATTGGAGCAGCATCTGGAACACTGTGGAGACGAAGACTACTGTGCATAGCATGCATAGAGAGGTGGTTACACTGCAAGCTCAGACTCCACAGGCAAGAAGGGAATTGGTGACCACCAGATAGAGCAAGAAACCTAGACAGGCAGTGCAGAAATCTCTTGTGGCTATTCCCCTGCCAATAGATAAACTGTTTTGGATATAGTTGAAGGGAATGGCCTCTCAGGGGATAACAGCCAAATTCATAGCACCATGGTTGGGTCTACTGAATAGAGGAGTTATAGAGAATTCAATTTTAAAGGAGATAGATAGATGTTTCTGTGGCCACAAACAAGACTCCGGGAGGGTATGTTAGCTCCCTGGTGATAGGATCAAGGCTGTATTAGAGCTGTTGCAGGACATTCTGAAGAAGAAAGGTAAACAGCCAGTGGTTGTGGTATATATTAGTACAAATGATATGGGTATAAAAAGAGATGAGGTCCTAAAAGCAGAATATAGGAAGCTAGCTGAAAAGTACGACTTCAAAGGTAGTGATCTCAGGATTACTACCAGTACCCTGTGCTAGTCAGAGCAGAAACAATAGAACATATAGGATGAATATGTAGCTGAAAGGATAGGGGGAAGGTTTCAGATTCCTGGGGCTTTGGGACTGGTTTTGGGAAAGGTGGAACTGTAAAAACTGGATGGATTATACCCGGACAAAACTGGGACTGATGTCCTTGAGGGGGACACTTGATAGTGTGGTTGGAGAAGAGTTCAACTAATATGGAAAAGGGATGGGAACCTATGTAACAATTCAGCGCAGGGGGGAATTAAGAACAAGAGGAAAAGACAGCAAGGAGACTAAGAAAAGTGATAGACAGAGAAATCAAATTTAGAGTTAGTTAAGGGATGGGAAAAAATTAGTAGGAACAGGACAAGAAAATGGCTCACATTAAAGATTTTGTACCAAAATGTTCAAAGCATTCCAAACAAAATGATGAATTATTTGAGCAGATCGATGTAAAAGGGTATGATATCGTTGGCATTACAGAGATATTGCTCCAAGGTAGCCAAAGATGGGAACTAAACATTAAGGTCTATTCAGTACTTAGGAAGGACTGACAGAAAGGAAAAGGAATTGGCATTGCATTATTGATTAAAAAAGATATTGATACAATGTTGAAGAGAGATAGTAGCACAGACAATGTGGAATATGTGTGGGTTGAGGCAAAAAACATTTGTGGGAGTGGTATACAGACCATCAAACTGCAGTGATAGTGTTGAGAATAGTATCAGACAAGAACTCAGAGATGCATATGTTAAAGGAACATCTGTGATTATGGATGACTTTAATCTACATATAGATTGGGAGGGTCAAATTAGTCACAGGACAACAAAGGAATTTTTGGAGTGTCTACAGGTTGGTTTTGTGGATCAATACATTGAGAAAGCAATAATGGAACAGGCCATCTTGGATTGGGTATTGTGCAATGAAAAATGATTAGTTGTCAATCTAGTTGTGTGAGAACTCTTTGGGGATGAGTGACCATAATATGAATGAATTCTTTATCAAGATGGATAGCGATGTAGTTGATTCTGAGAGCAGGGTCCTGAATCTCATTACTGAAAGGAAAGCAGTGGACAGGCAATAGCAGGCATTTAAGGAACAAACAGGTAAATTTCAAAAGTTGTTTATTCCTGTCTGGCACAAGAATGGAAAGGGAACTATGGCCAAACCATGGTTTAAAAAGGAAATTATAGATAGTATTAGATTCAAAGAAGAAGCATTCAAATTGGCAAGGAAAAGAAATAGACTTGAGGATTAGGAGGAGTTTAAAATTCAGTAAAGAAGGGCCAACGGATTAATGAAGAAGGGGAAAATAGAGTATGAAAGTAAGCTGGCAGGGAACATAAAAACTGACTGTAAAAGTTTCCATCGGTCTGTTTTATTCATTTATGGTGGGCATTGCTAGCTGATCAGCATTTCTTGCCCACCCTTAGTTGCCATTGGAACCAGTAGAGAGGAGACCACATTGCTGTAGCTCTGGAGTTACATGTAGCAAGAAGTCTGACAACACCAGGTTTAAGTCCAACCGATTTATTTGATAGTAAACTCACAAGCTTTCAAGGCTGTGCTCTTCGTCAGGTGATCTGACAAAGAGATGGTCTCATGGTATTATTGCTAGACTATCAATCAAGAGAAAGATGTACAAAAATGAATGAAAGCCCCTCACAATCAGAAATGGGAGAATTCATAATGGGGAACAAAGAAATAGCTGAGGAACTAAATTTGTACTTTGCTTCTATCTTTGCAAAGGAAGACATGAACAATGTACCAGAAGTACTGAGAGAAACAAACTTTAGTGAGGAGCTGAAGGAAATCAATGTTGGTGGAGAATTGGTTGTAGGGAAATTGATGGGATTGAAGGCAGACAAATCTCATAATCTTCAATCCAGAGTACTTATGGAGTGGCCGTAGAAATAGTAGTTCCATCGATGATCATTTTCCAAAATTCTTTGGACCTTGGACTGATGCCTATGGACTGGAGGACAGCTAATGTAAGCCCATCATTCAAAAAGCGAGGTAGAGAAAAAACAAAGAACTATAGCATTATAGAAAACATTCTTTCTGGTTGAATCACAGCTTTGTATGGCTCCTGCTCTGCTCACGACTACAAGGAATTACAAAAGGTCATGAATGTAGCCCAATCTATCACACAAAACAGCCTCCCATCCACTGACACTGTCTACACTGCCTGCTGCCTTGGCAAAACATCAGCATAATTAAGGACCCCATACACCCTGGACATTATCTCTTCCCCTTCTTCCGTCAGGAAAAAGATACAAAAGTCTGAGGTCATGTATCAACCAATTCAAGAACAGCTTCTTCCCTGCTGCCATCAGACTTTTTGAATGGACTTACCTTGCATTAAGTTGATCTTCCTCTACACCCTATCTATGACTGTAACACTACATTCTGCACTCTTGTTTCCTTCGCTATGAACGGTATATTTGTCTGTATCGTGTGCAAGAAACAATACTTTTCACTGTGTATGTTAATACATACAACAATAATAAATCAAATCAAATATAGACTAATGAGCCTAGTGTTGGTACAGGGGGATTTGCTAGATTTCATTATCAAGGATTTCATAGCTCAGTATTTGAAAAGCAGTGGTATTATCAGGCAAAATCAACAAGGATTTACAAAGGGAAAACCATGCACAACTAATCTATTGGAATTCTTTGAGGATGTAACAAGTAGTGACAAAAAAGAACCAGTGGGTGCAGCTTTTGACACATTGCAGATTACTATGTAAAGTTAAAGTGCATGGGATTGTGGGTAGTGTCTTGAGATAACCTGTTTACTGGACAGGAAGCAAAGATTTGGCATAAATGGGTCTTTTTCCAATTGACAGGAAATGACTAGTGGAGTATCCCAGGGATCTGTGCAAATTATATATTAATAATTTGGAAGACAGAGCTAAACGTATTCTCTCAATTTGCAGATGATACAAAGTTGGTGGGAGAGTGACCTGTGAGAGATGCTTCAGCACGATTTGAACAGGCTGAATGAGTGGGGCAAATGCATCACAGATGCAGTATAATATGGATAAATGTGCGGTTATCCACTTCAATAGCAACAATGGGAAGGCAGATTATTAATTGCGTGGGTGTAAATTGAGAGAGGTAGTTGCACAGTGAGACCTTGATATCTTCGTGCATTAGTCATTGAATATTTATAGATACAGCAGATAGTAAAGAAAGCAAAAGCCTGGACTGGAGGGTTTTAGGTTCGAGAAGAGATTAGATAAACTCAGACTGCTTTCACCGGAAGGATGGACACTGAGGGCAAACTTGAAAGAAGTGTATAAAACTATGAGAGGCGTAGGTAAGCTGGATAGACAGAGGCTTTTTCCCAGGGTGGAAGGGTCAATTGCAAGAGGGCACAGGTTTAAAATGAGAGAGAGTAAGTTTAGGACGGAACTGCAGGGAAAGTTTTTCACACAGAAGATGGTGGGTGGCTGGAACACATTGCCAGTGTTGGTGATGAAAGCAGGCAAGTGAGCAACTTTCAAGTTGTATCTTATGTGAAGGAGGTGTACATACATCAGGCCATATAGATCAGGGTCTCTTTGATACAAAATGTCGTAATTATAAAATCATATTCCAAGTAATCAGCAATTGAAATCATAAGAACAGAAATAGAAAATTATTTAAATTATATACTTACAATTGTACAGTTGGAAGAATAGTTTGAAGGCTGAACAGAAGATAGTTGGTATAACATTTTACACACAATGATTATACAAGTCATGACTGTGCAGACACTTGATGCCAATGGACGTAACTTTACATAAGGCAAAGCAAAGGCCCAAGAAATTAAGAAAACGTAATTCAATAGGGAAACCTGCAGAAGAAGTACACTTGAATGAGTCTTACACATTTTAAAGATGCAGATCTAGCAGTCACATTAGAAGCAAATTATTATCACAGTATCATAGAACCTTTAGTGAAGAAGGAGACAATTTGGCCCATGAAGTCTGTATTAGCTCTTCAATAAAGCTTTCTACCTCGACCCACTTCTCTTTCCTATCCCCATAACCTTAATATTCTATTTTATCAGATAGCAATCCAATTTCCTTCTGAATACCTTGAGCAAACTTTCCTCCACTTCCTTCTCAGGAAGTTCATTCCAGGCTTCAACCATCCTCTGGGTGAAAAAAAATCTTTTCATCAGCTTTAGTTTTCTTACCAATTATTAGAATCCATGCCTCCTAGTACTCTCTCCAATGTCTCATTCCACAAGTAAAGCGCTCAGAACTGGACCTGGTACTCAAGATGAGGCCTTTATATAAAATGAATATGACGTCCTTCCTACCTGTACTCAATGACCCTATTAATTAAGCATAAAATACTATATGATTTATTAACAGCTCTCTCAATGTTATCATTAATAACTTATGTACATATACATCAAGATTCCTCCATATCTTGTCTGCCTAATCCACGAATATGTCTGTATCCTTTTGAAATTCAAGGCTTTTCTCATCACAATTTAAGGTGAGAGGGGAGAGATCAAAAGTGTCCTGAGAAGGAATTTTTTCAGAGTGTGGTGAGTGTCTGTAATGAGCTGCCAGAGGTAGTAGTAAAGACAGGTATAATTTTATCTTTTAAAAATTATTTAGACAGTTATATGGGTAAAATGGATATAGAGAAATATGGACCAAATGCAGGCAATTGGGATTAGTTTAGGAGTTTGAAAAAAAGGGCAGGTTGAAGGACTTGTTTCCATGCTGTAAACGTCTATGACTCTATGACAATTGACAATGTTTTTAATCTTAATACCATTTGCAAATTTTAAATTCATACCCTGAACACCGAAGTCTAGGTCACTGAAAAAATTATTTATCACCTTCTCTATTTTCTATCCTTCAGCTAACCTCTTATGACTATTTTCCCTGATATTTGTTGAACTAGAATTTTTCTCACAAGTCTGTTGTGTAGCACTGCATCAAATGTCTTTTTGAAAATCCAAATCAATAGTGCTTCTCTTATCTGTTGTTATATTTTCAAAAAACTCCAGAAAGTTAATTAAACATGATTTTTCCGCAATCCATGCTGGTTTCCCTTAATTATCCTGCACATACCTAGATGACCGTTGATTTTGTCCTGAACTATAGTTTCTAGAAGTTTCCCTACCATTGAAATCAATGGGTCTGAAGTTGCTGGTTTTATCTTTCCACCTGTTTTTGATTATTACACATGTCTGCAATTTCCTCTCACTGTCCTCAGTACTCTTGAATGCATTTCGTCTTGTCTTGGTATCTTTCCAATTTTAAGAAAAGATAATGTTTCTATCATCTCCTCATTGTCATCTGTAAATTCTTCTAGTGTACCAGTTATCTTCTCTCTCACCTCACCTCCTTCACCACTCTTTAATTATCTATATACTTTGAGGTGCTTATAAGAGGAGAAGCCACAATTCCATTAACTTAGTAAGGAAGTTATGCAAATAGAGATTCTGGACTGGAGACAGATCTTGGGCCATCATTTATTGTTATTTATGTACAAATGGCACAGGAGGTCAGCAGATGCACTGTATAACACAAATGTCCTAAAGTTTGTTTCTCCATCATTAGTTTTGCAAAAACAGAATTTATTTTTTGCGTCAGTATTAAATATTGCATAGTAACATTTAATACTGAAATGTAACTATCTCAAGTGGATAAACATATGGATGATATTGGACTAGTGTAGGTTAGATGGGCTTTAGATTGGTTTCACAGGTCAGCGCAACATCAAGGGCCGAAGGGCCTGTACTGCGTTGGAATGATTTATGTTCAAGTTTGCAGTCTTGTTCTGAAAGTCTGGGTAGATTTTAAAAATGTCAAACAGTGCATTTCTTTTTTTTAAAACTTTAATTTTCGCTCTCAATCAAAGCTTTCTTCTCTTTATATTTCACTTTCTATGTCTGATATGACAATGAATTCACTCCTTCTAATTTGCCTTCCTTTCCAATTCTTCCATTATTTATTTATACATATGTTATTGCATTAGTAATCTAGTGAAAGAAGTTCAAATACCACCATGACATCTATGAAATAAATTTTATTAATTAAATAAAAATCTGTATTAAGAAGCTGACATCAGTTTGGTGTCAAAGAAAGAATTAGATTGTTGGAAAAGCCTTTTAGGTTCACTTTTGGGAAGGAAATCCATTGGCCTTATCCATTCTGCTTTATATGCAAGAAAACAAAAACAGTAATATGCCACTTGATTTCTTGAGTCTGTTCCATCATTCAATAACATCATGATTAATCTATGAGCTAACTCCATATTCCTTAATTACCTTGCTTAACAAAAATCCATCAATATCAGTTTTAAAATTACTAAACAACTTAACATCAATTGCTGTTTATGGAACAGTTCCAAATATCTGTAACCCTTTCTTTTTCCCTCTGGAATGGTCTCATAAGTTTCTCAGTTGTATTCAAGATGGCAGCTCATTATGAAACCTTCTCAATGCCAATAAGAAATGGGCAACAAATGTGGACCTTGCCAATGATACCCACATAAAACTGAATAAATGGAAATGAAGTGGTTGATACAAACTAAGTCTGCTGAAGATGCTTCGGATGGGTTAATAGCATAAGTATCCTTTAAATTACAAGCTAATTGCCAATCAATAGATTTGTCATTGAAAATTAACCATCATGTGTGCAGTCTTGTTCTTTAAGATTCTGAAAGTTTGGGTAGATCTTAAAAATGTCAAATAATGCATTTTTTTTTATTTTAACTTTTACTCTCAATCAAAACTTTCTTCTCTTTTCATTTCATTTTCTATGTCTGATTTGAAAATGAATTCACTTCTTCTAATTTGCCCTCCTTTCCAACTCTTCTATTATTTACTTCCCCATTGTTAAATTGGATTCATTAGGGAAATAAGTTGTCAGTTCATCAGGTCACAGAGGCTTTATGTGCCTCGCTGTACTGTTGTACAGCTTGCCATTTCAGCAACTTTTTGGACAATTTTTGGTTGAGCACAAAGATACATGGAGGGTCAAACTAGTGACACGATTGGATATCTTGCTAGAGCAAACTCTGTTCCAACATTTTCACTTCAACTCCTCTGTCAGTGTAGTTCTCCAATGGGAGCACAGGACTGATGAAATGCCTGAAGATAAATTTCTACAGTAAAATGATAGCATGTGTTAAAATTTTGGCCTTGAGATATTAAAATTGGATATGAAGGCCTCCTGCAACAAAACATCATGCAGGATGGACCAAATGCCTTCCATTTGTGCTGAAAGAAATTACAACTTAATGTACAAATTAAATTGCTGTTTCACTATTTTATAGTAAAATGGAAAGGAAACAATCAAATACTGATTTTATGGAATACCGAATTACAGAGCAGAGGAGGCCCTTTTGCTCATTGAGTCTACATCAACATTAAAGAAACACCTGACCCTTCTCATAAGGGAAACAACTGCTCCCAATACGCCCTGTCCATGCCTCATGATCTTGTACACCTCAATCAGGTTGCCCTTCAGTTTTCTTTGCTCCAAACAAAAACAACCGAAGCCTATCCAACCTCTCTTCATAACTTAAATGTTCCATCCCAGGCAGCATCCAGGTGAATCTCCTCTGCACCCACTCCAGCGTAATCAAATTGTTCCTATAATGTGGTGACCAGACCCCACACAGTACACTAGCTGTGGCTTCACCAAAGTTCTACACAACTCCAACATGATCTCTTTGCTTTTGTAATCTGTCTTGATTGGTAAAGGCAAGTGTTCCATATGCTTTTTTCACCACCCCATTCACATGCTCTTCTGCCTTCAGAGATCTATGGATAAGTCTGCCAAGCTCCTTTGTTCATCAGAACTTCCTGATGTCATGCCATTCATTGAATACTTCCTTCTCAAAATACTTCTTCCAAAGCGTATCACCCTCTGTCTCCTGCAACTGAGCCAATTTTGAATCCATCTCATCAAATTACCTTGTGTCCCATGTACATTTGCCTTCTTTATAAGTCTCCGATGTGAGACCTCATCAAAGACTTCGCTGAAGTCCATAATCAACTATACAATCCTCATCTACACAACTGGTCACTTCCTCACAAAATTCAATCAAATGGAGGCATGACATCCTTCTTTCAAAGCCATGCTCACTATCCCACGTAGAGATAGATCCATTCCTTCAGCATTTTCTCCATTAGTTTCCCTATCACTGATGTGAGACTCACTAGGCTTTAATTCCCTGTCTTATCCCTAAAATCTTTTTAAGATACCAGAACCACATTAGCTAGTAAAATACAGGGTGCCTCGCTGAGCACCAAAGCAGTTAAAATATAGGGATATGCTGTCAGAAACGACTTGAAATGGTTCTATGAAGCCCTCAACACTCTCTTTGGACCTCAATCTCTCAGGGACTCCCTTCTCCTGAGTACAGATGGTACAACTCACATTACAGAGAAGGCTCAGATCCTGCAGAGATGGGCTGAACACTTTAAACAAAGAACAAAGAACAAAGGACAAAGAACAAAAAAACAAAAAAAAACAAAAAAAAACAAAAACAAAAAAAAAAAACAGCAGGGGAAACCGGCCCTTCGGGCCAATGAGCCCGCACCGCCACCCCGATGTTCCCATCTCTACCCGCGATCCCTGTCCATGTTTATAGATCTATGGATTAAAAACCAAATTTGAGACAATTTAGGGAGAATTTGTTTTGCCAATTAGCCTAAGAGCACATCTTTGGGATGTGGGAGGAAACCGGAGCACCCGGAGAAAACCCACGCAAGCACGGGGAGAATGCGCAAACTCCCACAGACACAGGCCCAAATCCATGTATCTGCACAGTACAGCGATAGTCACTGAGCTGTCGTGTTGCCCATCAAATGGTCCAGGTCAAGCGTACACTAACGACGTGAAGCACTAGGATACTCTCGAAAAAAGATCCAAGAGCAGCCCTCTCACGACCCATCGCGTGTATGCCCCTTGTTAGACAACAAGGTGGACCAAGCACCTGTAGGATAAAAACAAGTACATCAATATCATCATCTATTTACACACTTCCCAGGGACTCCCAAGGCTCATGATCCCTATTTTAAATCAGTTTTCTATACCCCTCCATTCCCATTCTGTTCATGTGCCCATCTAAGTATTTCTTAAATAACTCCAGAGTACCTGCCTCCACCACTTTACTTGGCAGCGCATTCCATACCCCCACCACCCTCTGTGTGAAAAAACTCCCTCTAGCATCCAAATTATACCTTACCCCCCTCACCCTAAGCCCGTGACCCCTTGTGCTATTTGAGTCCATCCTAGGAAAAAGCTTAACCCTGTTTACTCTATCAATCCCCATCCTCAACCAACCGTCATCTATTAACAGTGAGGCAAGAGACAGGAATCCCCAGGTTGATATTAACAGTGCCATGGATAACCTACCAGTAGTAGCCGAAGTCACAAAAGCTGTCAGCCAACTATCCAATGGCAAAGCCCAAGGGGCAGATGCCATACCGGCAAAGATCTATAAAGCTGCTGCTCCTGCATTTATTGACAAGCTCACCGAGTTGTTCCATCCTTTTGGAAGCAAGGATCCATTCCTCAGGAACTTAAAGATGCTTTCATTGTACGCCTCTACAAGAGGAAGAGCAATCGGCAAGTATGCAACAACTACTGAGGGATCTCGCTGCTCTCCAATGCAGGAAAAACCCTCACAAGAGTCCTGCTAAATTGTCTGATCACTCATCTGGAGCTGGGCCTGCTTCCAGAGTCACAGTGTGGTTTCCACAAAGACTGTGGGATATTGACATAATTTTTGCTGCATGCCAACTTCAGGAGAAGTGTCGAGTGCAGAATCGCGAGCTCTACACAACTTTTGTTGACCTTGTGAAAGCCTTTGATACTGTAAGCAGACAAGGCCTATGGGGGATTCATGTCAAAATTTGACTGTCCCCCCAAATTCATTTGGATGGTATGGCAGTTCCATGATGGCATGATGTCCAGAATACTGGATGGCGGAGAATCCTCTGAGGCATTCCAATGGTGTCAAACAGGGCTCTATGCTCATACTCACATGTTCAACATAATGTTCACTGCCATACTGAATGATGCTTTCCAGGACAGTGTTTTTGGAATCAGCCTCAAGTATAGAGTGGATGGAAGCTTTTCAACTGAGCAGACTTCAAGCTATTACCAAAGTGAAGGAGACGATTCTGAGAAATTTCCTCTTTGCTGATGACTGCGCCCTGTATGCTGGCTCAGAGCCAGAGATGCAAATCAGTATGAACAAATTTTCCACAGCTTGTGACAACTTTGGACTCACCATCAATATTAAAAAGACCAAAGTTATGTACCAGCCTGCTCCTCACGCACTGTACGCAGAACCCACAATCACAAAGGGCAGAAGCTACATGAGGTGTACTTATCTTGGCAGCACCTTTCCCAAGCAGTGACTATTGATGCAGAAGTTAACCGCAGAATGGATGGGGGTAAGGCGGTTGATGTAGTATATATGGACTTTAGTAAGGCGTTTGATAAGGTGGCCCATGGAAGACTTCTACAGAAAATGCAGATGTGTGGAATAGAGGGTGATTTAGCTAATTGGATTAGGAATTGGCTGGCAGATAGAAGACAGAGGGTGGTGGTTGATGGGAGATATTCATCGTGGAGTTCGGTGACGAGTGGTGTGCCTCAGGGGTCTGTTTTGGGGCCCCTGCTGTTTGTAATTTTTATAAATGATCTGGATGAGGGTATTGAGGGATGGATCAGTAAATTTGCAGATGATACTAAAGTTGGTGGTGTGGTAGATAGTGAAGAGGGGTGTTTTAGTTTACAGAGTGACTTGGACAAGTTGCAGAGCTGGGCCGAGAGGTGGCAAATGGAGTTTAATGTGGAAAAGTGTGAGGTAATGCACTTTGGCAGGAACAATAAATGTGTAGAGTATAGGGCTAATGGTAGGGCTCTTAATAGTGTTGAGGAACAGAAGGATCTTGGTGTATGTGTCAATAGATCCCTGAAAGTAGGCAGTCAAGTGGATAAAGTTGTTAAGAAGGCATATGGAGTCTTAGCTTTTATTGGTAGGGGGATTGAATTTAGGAGCTGCAGCATCATGTTGCAACTGTACAAAACTCTAGTGCGGCCGCACTTGGAGTATTGTGTGCAGTTCTGGTCCCCACATTATAAGAAAGATGTGGAGGCATTGGAGAGGGTACAGAGGAGGTTTACCAGGATGTTGCCTGGTATGGAGGGCAGGTCCTATGAAGAGAGGTTGAAGGATTTGAGGTTGTTTTCGTTAGAAAGGAGGCGGCTAAGAGGGGATCTTATTGAAGCATATAAGATGATTAGAGGTTTAGATAGGGTGGACAGTGATAGCCTTTTTCCTAGGATGGAGAAAGCTAGCACGAGGGGACACAGCTTTAAATTAAGGGGTATGAGTTATAGGACGGATATCAGAGGTAGGTTCTTTACTCAAAGAGTGATTAGGGAGTGGAATGCCCTGCCTGCAGCTGTTGTAGATGCGCCAAGTTTGGTGGCGTTTAAGAGGTTAGTTGATAAGTATATGGAAGAGAAGGGAATGGTTTAGTTAGGAGGGGCATTGCTTTTTATTTTGGTCGGCACAACATCGAAGGCCGAAGGGCCTGTTCTGTGCTGTATTGTTCTATGTTCTATGTAGAATAGCAAAAGCAAGTTCTGCTTTTGGTAGACTGCGCTCTACTGTATGGGAATGTCGTGGAATAAGCCCAGCAACAAAATTGAAGATCTACAGTGCCATGGTACTCACTACCTTCCTATATGCCTGTGAAACATGAACTGTGTATCGAAGGCATGCAATCATTGAAGACAGCTCAAGCATTTCCATATGACTTGTCTTCGCAGAATATTACACATCCGATGGCAAGACAAAGTACCAGAAACTGAGCTGCAGAGCAAGTCTACCATCAGTCCACACACCGCTGATGAGAGTGCAGACCTAGTGGGCAGGTCATGTCAATCGTATGTCAGACGAGCGCAGAGCCATGCAGCTCCTTTTTGGGGAACTCTCTGCTGGAAAATGCTCACAAGGAGGGCAGAAGAAACATTTCAAAGATATAATCAAAGCCTCTCTGAAGTTGCTTGACATTGACACGACCACCTGGGAAATGCTGGCACAAAACCATCCTATCTGGCGCTGCCTCATCCACAAAGATTGTCAAGCTCATGAAGCAAGATGTATTGCTGAAGCATAACTTAAGTGCAAGCTGCACAAGTCCACAGTCACCAGCATAACAACTACAGTGTCTACACAAGTCTGTCTAATATGTGCCAGGACATTCCGTGCCCAAATTGGCTTGGTCAGTCATCTTTGGATACACTGCAACCAGCCTCAAAATGATTAATGGTTCGAGGTTCTCATCGATGATGACGACAAACAACATCAATTCCCTATCTTATCTCTAAAACCTTTCTTAGATGCCAGAACCACATTAGCTCTCAGCCAGTGCTCTAGCACTTCCCCAATGGCCAAAGAGGGATTAATAATTTGATTCAGTGTCCCTACAATCTGCTTCCTTATCTCCCACAACAGCCTGGGACATAATTCATCTGGACCTGGAGATTCATCCATTTTTTAAGGCTGCCAACACCTCCAATACCTTATCCTTCTTTATGTCAATTTGTTCATGGTCTCTTTCTCTTTGAATTCCGTTCCTTCATCCTCATTTTCTTGGGTGAAGATGAATGGAAAGGATTCATTCAACACTTTACCATTGTCCTCTGGTTCCACTGACAGATTGCCCCTTTTGTCACTAATGTACCATAATTTTTCCCTGGTTATCCTCTTCCCATTGAAATATTTAAAGAATATCTTGGGATTTTCTCCATTTTTACCAGTCAGAGCATTCTCATATCCCTTTTTGCAGTCCTAATTGCTTTCTTAAGTGCCACTCTATACTTTCTGTATTCCACTAATATCTACACTGATTTGTTCCCCTTGTGCTTGCTAAAATCCTCTATTATCCTTCATATTGTATCCTGAATATCTCTGGTCATCCATGATTCTCTGGGCTTGCTACTCCTTTCTATCACCGTCAAGGGAACATGTTGGGCCTGTACCCTTCCCGTTTCTTTCTAATGGCCCACACTGCTTTTCTGTAGATTTCCCCACAAGTAGCTGTTTTCAGTGTACATTGGCCAGATCCTGCCTTCTTTTCTTAAAAAAATCACACTCTCTAATCCAAAACTTATTTTTTTGCAACTTCTCTATTTCTTATTCAAAACAAGTTTAAATTGAACCAAGTTGTGGTAAATGACTGAAAATTAATAGATACCTTTGTTACTGCTGATACATAAAGATGTGAAAATGGTTATTCTGTATTACACTGACCTCTTTCAATGTTATCCAAATGATGTAAAAGGATACAATTTTGATTATGTGTAGCTCCAAAATCCACCAAACCATAACTTGTAGTCTATGAAAAGTCTCCATAAATTTCAGGAACAACACTGTTAGTCGGTCAATTACCAGGTGCCATTTATTTGTTTTTTCTTCTAAACAGAAAGATAAAAGTAAATTATTTTCTTAAGTGTTTAGATCATATTTGTAAAGCAGTCAAATCATTTCCTTCAACTCAAATCACAGAATAATAGAACATGTGTTCTTATAACAAGGAAGGAAAGTTGGAAAAATATTAAATGTTGATGTTTTACACAGCCTGAAGCTGAGGACCCTCCTTCTATAATAAAGACAAAGTCTGGAAAAACATAGCAGACCTGGCAGCACTTGTGGAGAGGGGAACAGAATTATTGAGGTTAATTTTCCAACCTTGTTGCGCCTAGGGCAGATTACACCAATTCCAGAATATAGTGTGCAAGCCTAAAAAGAGGTTTTGTGCCCTTTTCCAAATGGTTTGCAATCCTCCTGGACCCTTTCTAATAGCACAAACCGGATTATGCCCAAAAAAGAGCACGAGACCAAATAATATATTTAAAATAGCATTTAAATGTAACAGAACACTTATTTATAACAAAACACTTGGAAAGCAATGTCATGATTAGACAGTCAGCATTAATTTATGAAAGGGAAATCAAACTTAACAAATCTATTGGAATTTTTCAAGGATGTAACCAGTAGAGTTGAAGGGAGCAAGTTGATATGGTTCATTTGGTTTTTTGACAAATTCCAGCATAAGAGTTTAGCATATAAAATTAAAGTGCTTGGAATTAGAGATAGTGTATTACGTTGGACAGAAAACTTGTTGGCAGGCAGGAAACAAAGCATAGAAATAAACGGGTCTTTTTTCAAATGACAGTCAGTGGAGCACTGCCGTGATCAGTGCAGGAATCCCAGCTTTCATGTTATATATTAATGATTTAGATGCAGGAACTAAATACAATATCACCAAATTTGCAGATGACACAAAGTTGAATGGAAAGGAAAGCTCTGAGGAGGATACAGAAATCCTTCAGTGTGATTTAAACAAGGTGAATGAGTGGGTACACAAATGGCAGATGCGGTATAATTTGGATAAATGTGAGATTATTTATTGAGGTAACAAAAACAGAAAGGCAGATTATTATCTGGATAGCTAGCTACAAGGCAGTAAAAAAGGCAAATGGCATATTGGCCTTTATAGCGAGAATATTCAAGTACAGGAGCAAGGATGATTTATGCAATTATATAGGGAGCTTGATAAGCTCATATCGGGAATATTTGTGTGCAGTTTTAGACTCCTTATCTGAGGAAGGTTGTTCTTGCTTTAGAGGGAGAGTAAAGAAGGTTCACCAGACTGATTCCAGGGATGGCAAGACTGACATATAAGAAGAGATCAAGTAGGTTAGGTTTGTATTTGCTAGCATTCAGAAGAATGAGGAGGGATTTCAGACAAAATTATAAAATTCCAATAGGACTAGACAACATAAATACAAAAATTATGTTCCTGATGAACAGTTTCCAAAAACAGGGATCACAGTCATGGGGTGGACCACGTAGGACAGAGATGAGAATTTCCTCACAGTTGTCAGCTCTCACTACCACATCAAGTAATTGAGGCCAAAACATTGAATGTTTTCAAGAAGCAGTTAACTACAACGTTTATGATTTATTATTGTCACATGAATTAACATATTGTGACATGTATTGGTTCTTGCACGCTATATAGACAAAACATACCGTTCATAGCAAAGGAAATAAGAGTGCAGAATGTAGCATTACAATCATAGCTAGGGTGTAGGGAAAGATCAAATTAATGTAAAATAAGCCCATTCAAAAGTCTGATGGCAGCAGGGAAGAAGCTGGCCTTGAGTCAGTTGGTACGTGACCTCAGACTTTTGTATCATTTTCCCAAAGGAAGTAAAGAGGATGAAATGATAAGGGAGGAAGGCAAGATCAGAGGGTGATCAGTCATGATCATAGTGAGTGACAGAGCAGGTTTGAAGGGCCAAACAGCACCTCACGGGATCCAAAGTGATAAAGACAATTGAATACAAAATGACAGAAGACAGAGGGTGGTTACAAAGGGTTGTTTTTCAAACTGGAGGCCTGTGACCAGCAGTGTGCCTCAGGAATCAGAGCTGGATTTATATTAATGATTTGGATGAGAACTTAGGAGGCATAGTTAATTTTGCAGATGACACCAAAACTGGTGGCATAGTGAGCAGTGAAGAAAGTTATCTAGGATTGCAACAGAATTTTGATTTTTTTGGATCAGTGAGCTGATGAATGGCAGAGGAAGTTTTATTTAGATGAATATGAGATGATGCATTTTGGCAAATCAAACCAGGGTAGGACTTAATTAATGGTGGGGAGAGTTACAAAGCAGAGATCTAGGCAGTCAGGTTAATAGCTCCTTGAAAGTGGAGTCATAAGTGGATAGGGTGATGAAGGCGGCACTGGGCATGCTTGGTTTCATTGATCAGAACATAGGAGCTTAAATGTCTTGTTGAAGTTTTCATAGAATCTTGCAGTGCAGGAGGAGGCCATTTGACCCATCAAGTTCACACGGATCACAATCTCATCCATCCACATAACCCCATGCATTTACTCTAGCTTGTCCCCTGACACGAAGGGAATTTAGAATGGCTGATCCACCTAACCCACACATCTTTGGACTGTGGGAGGAAACCAGACCATTTGAAGGAGACCAATCCAGGCATGGGGAGAATGTACCCTAAACTGGGAATCAAACCCAAGTCCCTGTCACTGCGAGGCAGCAGTGCTAAACACTGTGCTGCCCAAATTGTAAAATACATTGGAATACTGTGTAAAGTTCTGGTCATCCTATTATAGGGAGGACATTATTAAACTAGAAAGAGTGCAGAAAACATTTGCTAGGATGCTACCGGGACTTCTTGGTTTGAGTATAAGGGAAGCTAGATAGACTGGGACATTTTTCCTCTGGCATGTAGAAGTCTGGAGGCTGATCTTATAGCGGTCTATAAAATAATGAGGGGCGTAGATAAAGTAGATAGTCAATATCATTTCCCAAAGGTAGGCAAGTCTAAAACTTAAACTTAGGTTTAAGGTGAGAAAGGAGAGATTCAAAAGGATCCAGAGTGGTAATTTTTTTCAGAGGGTGGTGAGTGTCTGGAACAAGCTGCCAGAATTATGAGTAGAGGTTGGTACAATTATCTTTTTAAAAAGCTTTTAGATAGTTACATAGGTAAGGTTGGTATAGAGGGATATAGACAAAACATGGGCAATTGGGGCTACCTTTATGGTAAAAACTCGGTGACATGGTCAAGTTGGGCCAAAGGGCCTGTTTTCATACTGTGGACCTCTATGCTGTTATTTTCTATGTTTCTAGCTTGTTTGTCACTTGAATCTCCCAGTTCAAATTTTTCAATGTTTTTATTAATTATTGTTGCAAGTAGGCTTATATTAACACTGCAATGAAGTTACTGTCAAACTCTCCAAATTATTACACTCCAGCATTTGATTGGATACACTGAGTAATTTAGTATGGCCAATGCACATCTTTCAGAGTGTGAGGAAAAAAACCGGAGCACACAAAGGAAACCCACGAAGACATGGAGAGAATGTGCAGAAACCACACAGACAGTGTCAGGAATGGAATGTGGATCTCTGGACCTGTGAGGCAGCAGCATCAACCACTCCTGGGTTCTTCCAAAGCTTGAGCTAGCCTGGGAAGAATCACTGCTTGTCTCCACCATCTGGTAGGGGGGTGTGGGAAGCCGAGGGGGGCAGCTGGGGTGGGGGGGTGGTTCCTGATGTCTATGGAGAAGGAAAGATTTGTGTCTCAGTGCACTGTGAAAGTGGGCACCTTTTCACATTGGTGCCTAATGGCTTCGCAAATGGACTCACTGGAGTCCATTTCGGCCCTGTTCCTCCCTGAACCAGTGCACAAATCACCACTCTCCCAAAAATGACTAAATATAGAATGACTGCTGTCTGGATTGCGTCTGACAGATCGGTGTAGTAGGTTCTAATTTTCTTGCTGTTATGACAGTCATTTTTACAGAAAATTGTGGGCAATGTATTGAATCAATTTGGCTCATTTTCAGAACTAAACTGCCCCTCAACAGGGCAGGCAGACCTTACCAAAAATATTCCAAGTCCTGAATGAGCATAAAAACAGAAGAAATTTGCACTGTTTTTTTGGGTGATATGAAAAATCAAATCTTCCCTGACTTACCTGGTTAAATCATTCAAAAGCTGCCTGATAGAAGCAGAGTTTGCAATTGTGCATATGCAGGTTTCAGTGCTCTGAGAGCACAGAAACCCACTAGGCCATCCCCCAGCTCTAGCCAGCCTTCATGGTCGAAACCCCCTCTCCTACAATGGGACTCCATGGCCAATTGTCCTCCCCCTTGCCAGGACTGATTGCCGCTTTGCCCCATCACCTTCCAATTGCTATTGCAGAGCGTGCAGAGTTTCTCCCCTCTCCCTACTGAACAGCCTGCCCCCAATCTGCCTCAGGTTCCCTCCAGCACCTGATCAGGTCTCATCACTCTCATGCCCAGTGGGCAGTGCCAGAGTGCCAGGCTGACACCATCCAAGGTGCAACTCCCAGCCCACACCTCCCGGAGGGGGCCTCAATTGCCCTTGGTTCTACCAGTGAGGTCATCATAACAGTCCTCGTTGATCAACAAAGAACAAAGAACAATACAGCACAGGAAACAGGCCCTTCAGCCCTCCAAGCATGCGTCACTTATTAGTCTAACTAGGCCATTCATTTGTATCCCTCCATTCCCATGGGGACCATATGTGATCCTTGCTGGACAGAACCTCCACCAGTGAGATCACACAGGCAACTGAGCCCAAATGATCCTGTCACTGGCTCACTTATAATATTTAAATTCTATTTTAAATAGAATTTCCTCTACTTCAGGGTACATATCAAGTACCTGATATAATCTCTTCCACCTTTTCTGTTAGGGAAAAGATGCAAATCACATACCAACCGACTCAAGAACTTGTTCCTTGCTACAATCAAACTTTTGAATGGAGCTAAAATATATTAAGCTAATCTTTCTATACACCCTAGTTATGACTATAACAGTACATACTTGTCCTCTCCTTTCCTTCTCCTCTATGTTTAAAGTTTATTTATTCGTGTCACAAGTAGGCTTACATCAACACTTCAATGAGATTACTGTGAAAATGTGCTCTATGAACACTATATTTTATCTGTACAGTGTGCAGGAAACAAAATTTTCCATGTATTCTAATACATGTAACAAGAATAAATCAAAATAAAGTCCTGGCCAAGGGCCACAGCACACCAGTGTCTCTGCTGTTGCTCTATGGCAATAAATTGGATAGTCAACTCGACAAGCCCCATGATCCTTCAGACCATGCATTGCAAAGAAGAGAAGACCACAATGAGCTACAAGGGTTTGTGAGAGACCCGGCCCTCATCCCTCAATTCCTTTGGACCATTAATCACAACACACTCAGTACTGCCTCAATGTCATTCCTCATACACTACAGCCATATTTCCAAATTGATTGTCAACTCCAACAGGATGTAGTGCATTGACCCACTAGGGTCTCAGTGGCACCAAATGCCCGCATTCCCCCAAGCACCAAGCCCCTGCAAAAAATTTGGTGTCACGTCAGCACGCAGTTGAGTAGCCAATGTTTGCATCCTGATAGGAGGCTGATGCATCCCATTATGACCTCAATTGGACTGCGTGATGATAGACATCACTATCATGCCTTATGAAGAGGGACACATGTGACATGTTGCAGCCTTTCTGAGAATGACAGCTCAACAGTGATGTCACTGTTGATTGACAGTGTGAAGTGATAATGTGATTAATGTGCAGAGCTGAATCTGTAACTGAGAGAAAGAAGATTTTGTAGTTTAGAGTGGGTTTCCGACGTTTGGCCTACTGCTAGATTCTCTGGTCCTGCCCACCTCAAACTCACTATGGGTGGGATAGGAAAATTCCATGCAAGAAAGACACTAGAGATGACATGAAGATATATATATATTTTTATACATTAGGCTGAACTCCCCAATCTCGCCCGGCTGAGCTGAGATTCTCTGGTCTTGCAGCAGAAAACTTAAACTGAGCTCCAAATTCTCCATTCTTGCTGGTAGCTATTAACAGTTGAACAATATTTAGTAATGACAGCAACCAACTTTATTTTCTAGTTTATGATTGTTCTAGCTCCAATTCCCTTTTTGGGCTTGAATGCCACTTTAAATACACTTAGCAATTATAAATATATTTGCTGTAATGAGTGTAGATAGTCTTGAAGCTTTCAGCGAAGATTAGTGTTAGAGCAATTTGCAGAAACCCTTTGTCTTCAAACACTTCCCAACTAAACCCCAACTCTAAACTGCAAAATCTTCTTTCTCTCAATTACAAACTCAGCTCTGTACATTAATCATATTATCACATCACACTGTCAATCAATTTCCCAAGGAATCTTATGTGTAAACCAAAGTCCATTAGCTCTATAAAAGTAACAAATTCCTTTGCTGAAATAAGTAATCAACCTTGCTTTTTCAACCTTTGAGCCATGTTTTTACCGGACATACTGACTGCCTATGAAATAAAGCTGAAATGCTAAGCATTCTGAAGAAACATAAAATCCAAGATATATATTGCCTATCATCATTTGTGTATTGTTAGAAAAAAAACTTCTCCCATGTCCTCAGATTTGGCTCTGATGAATTGCTGGCAATAAAAATATTAAAATGTTGCACTGTCAATAGTAAACTCTCTTTTTGATGGTTGAATATTTCTTTTGATGAATATATAGTTTTGAGTTGAATTTATGACACTAAAATTGGAGGAGTTGTACATAGTGAGGATGCATGTTACAGTTTGCAGAGGGATGTAGATAAATTGTAGACCTGGGCTGAGTGGTGGCAAATGGAGTTTAATGCAGAAAAGTGTGAGGTGATTCACTTTGGAAAGAGTAACATGATTACAGAAGGCAGGGCTAATGGAAGGACTGTTGGTAGTGTGGATGAGCAGAAAGATCTCAGTGTACATGTATATAGGTCCCTGAAAGTTGGTACCCAGGTTGATGAAGTTGTTAAGAAGGCGTATGGTGTGTTAGCTTTTATTGGTAGAGGGATTGAATTTTGGAGCTGTGAGATCATGTTGCAACTGTACAAAATTCTGGTGCGGCTGCACTTGGAGTCCTGCGTACAGTTCTGATTATCACATTATAAGAAAGATGTGGAAGTATTGGAAAGGCTACAGAGGAGGTTTACCAGGATGTTGCCTGGTTTAGTGGAAAGGTCTTATGAGGAAAGGCTGAGGGACTTCAGGTTGTTTTCGTTAGAGAGAAGATTAAGAGGTGACCTAATTGAAGCATACAAGATGATCAGAGGATTAGATAAAGTGGACAGTGAGAATCTTTTTCCTCGGATGGTGATGGCTAACATGAGAGGACATAGCTTTAAATTGAAGGGTGATAATTATAGGATGGATGTCACAGGTAGGTTCTTTACTCAGAGGGTTGTATGACCTGTCTGCAGCAGTTGTGGACTTGCCAACTTTAAGGGCATTCAAAAGATCATTGGATAGGCATATGGATAATATTGGAATAGTTTAGGTTAGAGGGTCATTAGATTGGTTCCACTAGTCGGCACAACATCGAGGGCAGAAGGGCCTATAATATGCTGTAATGTTCTACGTTCTATAGTTTTTTTTGAGAAGTAACCATTATGTCTTTCTATCCTTTCATTGTCTTGTAACAATAGAGCACCAATTGCCATTTCACTAATTTCACTATCTGGACTTACTTGTAAATAGAATAGTGCAGGAATAGCCTCTAAGGATTGTGTTGCCAAACTAACTGAAACCAAAAAAATGCTTAACCAAGGAAGATAAATGAAAAACAGATCACCTGTTGGCTCCTCCTCCTCTTCTTCATCATTTTCTTCACCCTGCTCTGGCTTTTTATCCTCCATTCTTTCCTCTTTTTGAATACTGGTGTTAAGATTCATCATACCAATGTCTGGGAGACTTCCCTCCTGGTTTACTAACCTGTTGGCAGGTTATTAGGCCAGTTAAGAAAACATTAACCAGCATGCTTTTTCCCTTATTGGGAATAGGTGCAGACATTTCTCAACATAGAATTACAAGCACTTTATGATATTTTTTGATAGATGTCTTTCCATATGATCATTTCTACATCAGAATACAGCAGATTTAAAATAACTGCTTGTACGAAGGAATTATCTAAAGCAGGTGCATATTAATATTGATGCATCAATTTACAGCCTGCAGTTCATTGTTTTTATGAATCATGCTTAAACTTGACATTTTCCATGGGAAAAAAACTGTCAGAGTTTAAGTGGAGAGCATGAAATGACAACGTATCAGAGCAAGCATTTCATGTCTTTGGAAGACTTACGCATTTTGACGATTTGATATGTACTGCTTGATTCTGTACAGAGTAATTCACATAGGAAGAAAAAGAGGATAAGAACAGAGATCTTATGAAAGAATTTTTTTTAAAAGGATTTGCATTAAGCAGTTTATTACCTTTAAAATGTGCTACTAAATGTTCCTCTCTGTATTGTATTCTTTTGGTACAACAGCAGTTTCTGTGCTAAAGCAGCGTGCTTTTCTGATTCGATAGTACATGCAATTCCCATCATTCATTGCTTACATTTGCAAAACATCAACACATATTCAAATATTATTTGCCATTCCATATTTGACATGTGTTTCAGACTGCATTGTCTTAATTTGTTTAGGCATACATTCAAAAGTTAACATTTTATTCTGCTTGTTTTGTTAGAACAAAAATAGCAAAATACTTACTATCAATTTGCAGTTGCATTTGAATATCTTACTAAGTGAAAGAAGGCACTTGCATGCTTTGAAAAATATATATCATGCACTTTCTCCACAAACTGCATTTGAAAGCACAGTAGTTTAATGATAGAATCATAGAATCCCTATAGTGCAGATGAGGCCATTCAACCCATCGAATCTGCACCTACTCTCTAATAGAGTATGTTACCTTAGCCGTCTTCCCCATCCTATCCCTGTAAAATTAATTTATTAGTCACATGTAAAGGCTTACATAAACACTGCAATGAGGTTATTGTGAAATTTCCCTAGTCAGCACAGTCTGGTGCCTGTTCAGGTCATTGCACTTCTTTCAGAATGTGACAGGAAACCAGAGCACCTGGAAGAAACCCATATAAACACAGGGAGAACGTGCAAACTCCACACAGACAGTGACCCAAATGGGAATTGAACCCAGATCCCTAGCACTGTGAAGCAGCAGTACTAACCATTGTGCTGTCTTGTTGCCCCAGGCATTTATCATAATTAATCTACCTAACCTATACATTTTGGGACACCCAGAAACAATTAAGCATGACCAATCCACCTAATCTGCATATCTTTGGACCATGGGAGAAATTGGAGCACTCAGAGGGAACCCACGCAAACACGTGGGAAAATGGAAACTCCAGTTACCCAAGGCTGGAATTGAATCTGGGTCCCTGGAGCTGTGAGGCAAGAGTGTTAACCACTCTGCCACCCTACCGCTGTTCACAAACAAAAAATTCCTTTAAAATTCTCTTTAAGAATAAAGGTATTTGTTGAGGGACTGTACATGACATAGTCTGTTGGTAATTGAAAGCAATATTTTACTTTGGCAACTAAACTTTAATGGAGAACTGGACAAATAGCAACAACATGAACAATAGAGGCAAATAGAAGATGTAATAAGCATTTGATTCATTTCTATCCCATTACCTGATTGTATAAAGACTAGAGGGCACAGACTTAAAACTTTGGACAAGAGATGAAGGGGAAATGTGAAGAATATTTTTGCACAGCAAGCAGGAAGGACCTGGAACTTTCCACCCTTGAGGTTGGTAGAAGCAGAAACAATCAATGATTTTACAAGGAATTTGGATGGATACTTTCAGAGTTACTGAGGAAGTGGTGCTGACACTTTGGCAGGAAGCTGACATGGAATTGATGGGCTAAATGGCCACTTTCTGAGCCATAAAAAAACCTTGTGACCTAGATTTTCATTAAGTTGGAACAATCTTGAAATAAACAGTTCCATGCAAATGATTGCTACTGTTGGATTCATTGATTCTGTAGATAGTATAAACTGGGTGAATGAACACGGAAGGGCATGAGTTGGCATGGGGCTACGGGGGGGCCATTTGTGGTGATGGGATATGAGCTGGCATGGAGGTGGCAAGGGACGTGGAGGTGACATGATAGTGGATGGGGACAAGAGGGCTAGAAGGCCAAAATGTAACTAAACAATGGAATGAAGTTCCAGAGAACTAAAGTGGGCCTTTTAACCAGCCTGCCTCAGAACTTATCACTATGTCGCCATTTGGCACATCAGATCCATGCCAGCCACTTCCAGGATTACAATCCCTGCATCCCAGAAGCAAAGATCCTGCCATCCTTTCTACCAAGGCAGGTGCAGCGAACTGGAAATGACCTGATTTGAGAAATGTGCTGCAATAATGAAAATCTAGACTGTTACTCTGATTTTCTAATTCTATCTGTAAATCATAGAATCATAGAATCCATACAGAGCAGGAGGAGGCCATTTGGCCCATTCAGCCTGCACTGACAACAGTCCCACCCAAGCCCTATTCCCATAATCTAACATACTTAGCATGGCCAATCAACCTAAGCTGCACATCTCTCGAGTGTGGGAAAAAAACCACAGCACCTGGAGGAAACCCACGCAGAGAGCGGGAGAATGTGCAAACAGAGCCAAAGACCAGAATTGAACCTGGGCCACTGGCATTGTGAGGTAGCAGTGCTAACACTGTGCCATTCTGAATAAGAGGTAAAACTACCAAACAAAGACAGTTGAAGTCACTCCACTCACATTGTCTGCATCTGAAAAGACTTGATTACCTGTTAAGATTCGCATTCCAACTATTACCTTGTAATAGAGCTTGTGCTTATGTATGCCCTGTCTGTGAACCAAACTCTTCATTCACCGGGCAATGCTCTGAAAGCTCGTGCTACCAAATAAAGCTGTTGGATTTTAACCCAGTGTTGTGAAAACACTTACAGTTAAAGTCAGATAAACCTTTTAAAAGTCAGTCATTGTAAAGTTGGAAATAAAGCAAGTCCTGAATTCACATTTGGAAGCAACTTTGGTTATGTAAAGGAAAGGGAAATTTCAATTTCTCCTGGATTTCTCTGAATTAACCTTCTAAAACTGCTTCTGTTTCAAGTTTTCCCATTTATCCTGTGCTTTTTTAAAAAAAAATCAATGGCAGAGATAATGATGCCTCTGGAGGATTCAGTGCAGAATGAAAGAACTCCATGTGGGATTAGATCTGGTTATGAGTTCAGGTACACTGAGCCATTCCTGGGACAAAAACTTGTACTGTGTTTTAGCAATACAGTGTTTCTGAGTGCTAATTTTAAAGGGTTTCCAATGACAACACAATATCTTAAGGAACATCAGTTTACGTAATGAAGAAAGTTTAAGCAGACTAAAGAAGGTCTTATTACTCCAATCTAGTAAAATTGCAGGTTAGCCCTAGGTGAAACTGAGATTATCATCTGTAAAAGCATAATTTGAAAAGAACAGCTTTTGAGGCCAACTTAATTTTCTCCAGAGAAGTCAGTGCACAGACTAACTGTTCATCTTTTCTAATTATATCACTGGAAGAATTTTCCCTACAGGCTTCAGGACTCCACCATCAGATCGAAATGAGTTGGGGGACAGTCATCCCACTGTGATTTTCCTTGAATCATTCAGTTAGGGCCTATTCGAGGGCTGGCAATTCAATTTAAAATGCTGGATTGTTTCTTTTGAAACTAGAGAGCCCTTTAACACTGAAGTAGGATGCCTTCTTAATTTAAGCATGGGAGAGAGCACCAACTATTTTATAATAGCCACTCCATATTCTGCAGGGGAAACCCCTCCATATGATGACCTGTGGCTGCAGTTGAAACCAGGCAGATGTGGAGAGCTCCTGACTATCAGTCTCTGATGATAGGCTTTGACAAGTTGAGTTGGTTACCAATTGCTTATGGGTCTATAGCCCTGCTGGCCATTTCTATTCTACCAGAAATGAGGTAGGGGAAGAATGGTGCTGGGAAACTGACAACACAAATTTATGCATCCACCCACCTTTGTACTCATCCCTACTGGAGTCTAAAATTTCAGTCACAGAAAACCGGGACGAGCTTTATATGAAAAATAAGCACTCTAGGTAAGTCACCATTTGAGCTGTGTTCATGGATTCAATGTTTACACATATCATGCACATATTACACATGACCAATTATTCTGAGTTATACCAGTTAAATGGTGAATATGAAAAATTAGTAATCTGTATGCTATGATGGGCTAGTTTTTTTCTGGTTAAGAGTTAAATTCAGATTCAAGAAGTTATCTTGCAGGAAAGTCTGCTTGGCATTCACCTTTTTTTGCTTTGAGACATCTTTCTC
Organism: Sphyrna mokarran; assembly: GCA_024679065.1. Classification (NCBI taxonomy): domain Eukaryota; kingdom Metazoa; phylum Chordata; class Chondrichthyes; order Carcharhiniformes; family Carcharhinidae; genus Sphyrna; species Sphyrna mokarran. Next base: position 16,530,082 of record JAGIQG010000007.1, on the reverse strand, counting down.
CATTAAAGATGCTAAATAAATGAAAGGTTTTATTGCCATTATATTTTTACTTGTTTATTTTTTTTAGTACTGCATTTGGGTTTCAGGAATTTGGGTACTGTGTTGGGTATATAGAATATTCTATCTAGGCAAGTTGTTAAAAGCTGGAAATTCAATAATAATATTTTTTGATAATAATTGAAGTGGAACAGAATTTTGGGCCAAAATCTTCTGTCCTCATTCTTGGTTGGGGTTTTCTGGTGCCGCTGATGGTAAATGGAATTTTTGTGAAATACCAAATTTTCCGTTCTCACTCATAATAGGTCCCAACACAGACAAGACCAAAGAATCCCACCCCTACTTTCATTGTAAACTGTTTGCTTTTCACTATTTTAGCTGAAGAATTAAAAACAAAATCTATCTGTTGATACAAGTTCAAAGGTACTTAACTACACTGTACTGAAATGTGTTCAAGTGACATTAGTCACTGGTTCAATTAATGAAGCTGTGAAATTTTGTAGGTCTCCATAAAATTGTAAGTGCAAACTGGGAAAACCCCCAAAAGGGATCAAAAAATTAAAATTTCTTTGTTGCTGTTAACCAATCATTTGTTTAAAACTTCACACTAGTTAACATCGACTATAAGGCTGGACAAATAAATTTAAAGTAGTTTGATACACATTGTAAATGCAAGCCTTAATATTTGAAATATGTAACATTTAATAGAAAACACAAAACTTTAAATACCAAAGTTACTGTTAAAACATTATATACATTTTATGGTCTCAATATCTGGGATGCAATTAAAAATATGGTGCAGATAATTGGAATTCTCGTGCAAAAGCAGTTCCAAAATAAGAGTGACTTGCATGCTGCAACTTGGGGCAGGTAATAAAATTGCAATGAACTTTTGATATCACTAATGGAAAGCACAACAGTACCCACCTATTTACTAACAGATAAACACGACCATTAACTTTGGCATGGCTGGAAAATGAAGTAATGGCAAACACATAAATGGACAAAGAGAGAAAGAGGAAAGAAAGAAGTAATAAGAAACCACAAACTGTCACAATTAGCCAACACACCACAACACATAGTTAAATGATTAGTAAGCTTATAGTTACCACTGAAGCAATGGAAAATAATAAATATTAGCAAAGGTAAGGCAGGATATAATATTATTAACATTGAGGGAATGATAGCTTTGTGGTAATGGACTAATGAAAAATCTCACTGGGCAGCTGAAAAACTCAAATCCAGTAAATTAAATAAATCTGGGACAAAATGCTAATATCAGAAATAGTAAACATGTAACATCTGGATCCAATTCACCTTTAGGGAAGGATAATATGCCATACTTAGATGGCCTTTCTGGCTACAGACTCTTACAAAATCCCAGTTGTACTGCTGAATTCATAATCTCAGAATTAACTGCATTTCTAACAAAACTGTTTCAATACAGTATCACATGACAAATGGAAATTTGCTAGATCTGTCAAGAAAAAAACAAAGCAAATTCAGTCTGAACAATTTTGTTTCACTCGTTATTGGAATATGGGCGTCACTGACAGGGACAGCATTTATTCAACATTCCTAATTGCCCTTGAATTGAGTGGTTTGATAGGCCATTTCAGAGGGCATTAAAAAGTCAGCCATACTGTTGTGGCTGGAGTCACATGTTGGCTGGACCAGGTGAGGAAGGCAGATTTCTTTCCCTGGAGAACATTTGTGAATTAGATGGGATCTTATAACAAATGACAATGATTTTATCATCATCATTAGCCTTTTAAGTCAGATTTTTATTGGATTCAAATTTCAATATTATCTGTGATGAAATTCAAACTGTACTCCTGACCCTACAATATCACTATACTATTGCCACCCTGAGAGTTACCATTCATCAGCCTACACTCAATCATTCATAAACTGATAGAAAGTATCATCCACAGTGCTATTAACCTGTCTGCTGATGTTCATTTTGGTTTCTATAGGACCACACTGCTCCAGGGCTCATTGCAACCTTAAGCAAAACTTGGAAAAAGAAGTAAATTCTAGAGGTGAGGTAAGGGCGATTGTCTCTGGCATCAAGGAAGCATTTGACCAAATGTGGCAGAGGAGCCATTGGAGTCAATGGAAAATAGGGGAAAAGTCACCACTAGCTGGAGTCATAGCTAGCACAAAGGAAGTTGATTGTGGCTGTGGGAGACAAATCATCTAAATCCTAGAATATTAGCTGTAGGAGTTCCTCAGGGCAGTGTTCGAGGTCTAACAATGTGGTTGCTTAAAAAATAACTTTCTTTCCATTATATGGTTAAAAAGGGGGACATATACTGATGATTGAAAAATGTTAAGTTCAAGAGCAACTCCTCAGAAAATGAAGCCATCTATGGCTGGATGCAGCAAAAGCTGGACTACATTAAGGCTTGTACTGATAAGTGGCAAACAAATCTTGTGTCACGAAGTGCCAAGCAATGACTATCTCCATTAGAGTCACCCCTTGACATTAAAAAGGCATCTCTCACCGAATGTCCCATAAATACTTTGGCTGAAAAAGTAAATCAGAAGCTGGGAGGGTATTTTGCAATGAGTAACTCATCTTTCTCTTCCAAACCTTTCCACTATTTATCTTTGCACAATCAGGATAAATGAATCATTCCCAATCTCCCACTGCACCCCTTGTTGCACTCAGTCATCTTGGCCTCTAGCAACAGCAGGCATCATATTCCCCCTCCCTCCCACAATCATCATTATCTACTAGTGCCTGCTACGCTCCAAACCCTCCAGTTACAACCACTGCCTGCCAAACCTCATCACCATCTTAAATGTTCAAGGAAGAAATCAGGACTGCAATGGAACGCTGTCCACTTGCATAGATGACTGCACTTCCAATAACAGTCAGAAGCATGGACAAAATCCATCATCTCAAATGTACACTCTCTCTAGCACAATCACACATAGGCAGAAGTTCTGAGCCATCTACATGACGCACTGCCACAATTCAACAAAGTTCTCTTGATAGCGCCTTCCAAATTCAGAACTGCTACCAAACACAAGAACAAAGGGGCATGGGAACACCATCGCGTGCAAGGTTCCTCAAAGTTTTACACATTATCCTGACTTGGAAATATTTTGAGGCTCCTTCGCGCCATTGGGTGAAATTTTACCAAAAAATGGCCGACTATTGATTCCGATGCGAAAAACTGAGTGATTCCCTTTGATGCTACCGGCGTGATTTTACTCCAAATCTTATGGCTCATTAGTATTAATTTTTATTCGCATGAGGTTCATGCTGCTCCAGCAGTGTGTTCTCTTTGATTTGCCCGCACGTAACAACTTAACTGCAGCTCCGTAAGTGGAATTCCACATAAATAGTGCTCCAGCACATTTCCATAATGATCAGAGGATGGTAGCCAAGAAGCCAGCACTGCACTTCATGGAGTGGATCCTCACCAGATTGCTCGATCGAGTGGCTCAGAGGTGGGAAACCCTAAACCTGCATTCCAGGAGATGGATATCCAACAGGGTGACCACCTCCTCCTAGAATGAAGTGGCAGTCCTGGTCAGTGCGATTGCACTACATAAGAGGATGGAACAACCGATGAATGCTTTTCTTTGCACAATCAGGATAAATGAATCATTCCCAATCTCCCACTGCATCCTTTGCACCCGAACTCCTTGTTGCACTCAGCCATCTTGGCCTCTAGCAACAGCAGGCATCATATTCCCCCTCCCTCCCACAATCATCATTATCTACTAGTGCCTGCTATGCTCCAAACCCTCCAGTTACAACCACTGCCTGCCAAATCTCATCACCATCTTAAATGTTCACACTTCAACCTATTTCCTCCCCATCCATGTCACTGCAGAGCAAACTAGGTGTAGTGGGAGTATGAGGAAGATTAAAAAACTGTAAGCACTTAATGGGCACGGGTCAATATAGGCAATATTGCAGAAAAGTCATCATGTTTTTCTGAGTGTTTGTCAATAAAATTCACTTTGTTCACCTACATAGCCTCCACCCCATCCGTGGATGTCACCAAACTTAGGGAACCACCCACGCTTATCTGGCACGTTATCGTTGTGGAGTGTGAATATGGCAGTGCTATGCCCCTCCCACCTTCATGCCAGCCCCCATTAAGGAAGAGCACTCCCTCAGCTTTGATATGGACAGTAATCCAAAAAGGGGAACATGGGAAACGCTGCCTACATGCCAGCCTGTTATAAATAGTGCCAATGTTCTGTCTGCTCAATATCCAGTGAGCGGGAAAGTCCTGGAGAGCTGCTTGCTAATGACATGCTAATGTTTTAACATTAGCATTTTGGAGTCTCGCGGCATGTTTCAGGCCACTCCACTGGCAAGGAGCTGGGAATGTTGGAACTTGGAAACTTGCCTGCACGAATCGCGCTCTCCGGATTTTGAGCATGCACCAATATCCCTACAGACTGAGAGTGCAACCTCAAAATTACTTGCAATGCATCAAATCCTAGAACTGCCACTCTAAGAGCACTGTTGGAGTATCTTCAACACATGAAATGCAGCACTTCAAATGGTACACCAACATCTTTGCAGGAGAATTTAGCATGGGCAATATGTACAGGCCTTGTCAGAGATGCCTGAAGCCCATGAATGAATAAAAAAATTCAACTTTGTTCTGATACACTTGTCCCAAAAAGTCTTAAGTCTTATTTCTCATGTTGTTACAGCATTAAATCAGCTGTACTATCTATTGCAAAATCTTTTGGTTATGGATGATAATGATTAATATTTTCAAATGATTAGTCATTGACTGTACTGCACCTTGTGTGCATGGATTGGGCAGGTTGAGTAGGTCACCTGCACACTCTTTGGCCAAATAATGTTGCATCATTTGTAGGGTTGATGGCAGTGATGTGAACAATCAGGATGCCAAAACATGATTCACCAACTAACTGTTTTGATAAGGACAAAAGTACATGATATTCATCATGCTGATGCTGAATTGGATTAAAACATTCAAATTAAGGTAGACAGTAGACAACCAACATTGCATCTAACTTAAGATAAAAGCAAAATGCTGCAGGTTTGGAATCTGAAACAAAAACAGAAAATGCTGGAAAATCTCAGCAAGATCTGACAGCATCTGTGGAGAGAGAATAGAGCCAATGTTTCGAGTCTGGAGTCACAGCTCCGACAAAAAGACATTCAGACTCAAAACATTGGCTCTATTTGCTCTTCATAGATGCTGTAAGACCTGCTAAAATTTTCCATCATTTTCTGCTTTTGCTATGCATCTAACTTAATAAGGGGTTCAGACGCTGAATCATCTACTGTAATACCAGTCTTGTTGATTGGCCAGCTGGTTTGTGATGCATGACCTACCAATTCCTTCTTTATCGCCAGACTGTCACCCATTTCCTCTCTCCCTGCAAAGCCTTTAATCCGCAGAGTGACCACATTCTCTTCAGACTGTTCAACATTTTGAACGTCCATGTTAAATCTCCTCTTAATCTGCTCCTATAAAATTTCAGACAGGTCTGATGTGGACAGGTTGGCAGTAAGTAGGCTGCCTGCTGGATTTAACAAATCCCTCCAGTTTCACACCTGCTAGCGTGATGGTGAAGGTGGGAGGGGGAATTGGGAGGAGAGAGGAGTGATTCCAGCCCCTCGTATCGAGAAATATCAAATCAAGTACTCGGTCCTGATGTTTTTTTTTGAGTCAGGCCTCCATTACTGCCATTATTTCTATGTAGGTATCTGCACCTGCAGCTCAGGAACCTTAATTACTATATTCAGAGCATTTAGATACATGTCCAATGAACCCAAATTAGACCTCATTGTATTCTCTCTTACTCTGATTTATACCTTTCTATTTCCAACTCAAGTTCTATCACGCTCAAGGTCTGTGTATCTTGGTTTTCCTCTGTAATATTACCTCCTGATTCCCACACCACTGGAAACTTAGATCAACCACTCTCAAAAAAGACCAGCGAATTGCCTCACAAGGTACAGCTGCAACTTGTCTGCCTATACAAGAACTAGGAGCTGGAATAGGCAGTTCAGCCCCGCAAGCCTGCCCATCTTCCTGGCCCCAACACTTCAGGAATCTTCCTCCTGCACAATCCCTCCAATGAGACATTCACTTACTCTATCATCCTATTGCAAAATTCACTTGTACATGCTCCTGTGAGTAATTTGGAGATTATTTCATTTGAGGTATTTTTTTCTTCCTAGATCCCTAAGCCCCGCCTGCAAGATTTCATCCCTCTTTCTTTCATTGTCATTGGTACCAATAAGGACCACTGGCTGCTCAACCCCTCTCAGAATTTCTGTTGCTGCTCAATGACATCTTTGTTCTTGGTATCAGGAAGGCAACGTACAATCCTGGTTTCACTTCTGTGGATGCAGAAAAATGCCTGTCTATTCTTTCAACTATCAAATCTTCTACCGCTATTGCTTTTCCAGTTTTCTCTCTTATCCTTTGTATGTCTAAGCCAGCCATGGAACCATGTATTAGGCTATGATTGCACACTATGTAGGTCCACTCTCATCAGTGTTCAGAGCGAAGAACTGGTTGGAAAATGAGAGACAGTCAGGAGATTACTGCATGACCTATCAGTTCCTTCTTTATCACCAGACTGTCACCCATTTTCTCTCTCCCTATAAAGCCTTTAATCTGCAGGGTGGCCACATCCAGAAAAGTGCTGGCCGTGAAAGTTTCAACCGCAGTACATATACTGCAGTGATGCCAGCTGCTATTCAAGCTTCAAAATCTTACGTTCAAGCTGCAGCAGCTAATAACACCTCCTGCACATGTGGTTATTCAGGAGATGAGAAGCATCTTATACTTCCTACATGAATTGGCAAAGATGTAACAGTGCAACTCATAAAGAAGCAGGGTATCACTGACAGCAACTTCAGATTTCTGTACAAATGTCAGATGTCACTGTCAGTTTAAGCCAGTGAGTGTTGTTTGTACAGCAAAATCTGGATCATTATACTGTAGTATAGATCATAGAACATAGAACATTACAGCGCAGAACAGGCCTTCGGCCCTCGATGTTGCGCCGACCAATTGAGAAAAAGTAATGACTCTCTAACCTAAACCATTCCCTTTTCATCCATAAACCTATCCACTGACCACTTAAATGCCTCCAAACTTGGCGCATCTACAACTGCAGCAGGCAGGGCATTCCATACCCTTACCACCCTCTGGGTAAAGAACCTACCTCTGACATCCGTCGTATAACTACCACCCCTTAATTTAAAGCTATGTCTCCTCGTGCTAGTTTTCTCCATCTGAGGAAAAAGGCTATCACTATCCACCCTGTCTAATCTTTTTTTTTTAAGCAACACAGCACGGGAAACAGGCCCTTCGGCCCAACGAGCCCGCGCCGCCGTCATACTATATAGTAGCAAATACATTATCCTATTTTAATATTCCTATATAATAATATATATATTATTTCTAATATGGAAAATTTTCACCATAGGGACAATTTGTTTCCCAATCAGCCTAAGAGCGAATTTTTGGGTTGTGGGAGGAAACCGGAGTGCCCGGAGAAAACCCACGCAACCACGGGGAGAACGCGCAAACTCCCGCAGACACCGGCCCAATTCCAAGTGTCTGCACAGCCACATCGATAGTCTCTGAGCTGTCATGGTGCCCTTCAGATGGTCCACATAAAGCACTCATTTACGACATGAGGTACCAGGCAACCCATGAATCAACATCCAAGAGCTGTACCCGCACCACCTGCCGAATGCATGCTCAAATTATGGACCGAATTACCTGTGGAAAAAAGCCGTAGTTAAACAGTCCTAATATATCCCTCTATCTGCATACCGCTCATGTGGCTGTCCAAGAGACCCTTAAACAGCCCCAGCGTGCCTGCTCCCACCACCTTACTCGGCAGTGCATTCCACACCCCCACTACCCTTTGTGTGAAAAACTGCCCTCTAATATTCGTCCTATACATAGCCCCCCTCACCCTATGGCCATGACCCCTCGTCCTATCCATTTCTAAAGGTGGAAAAAGTTTACCTCCATTTACTCTATCTATACCCCTTATAATCTTATACACCTCTATGAGATCCCCTCTAAGCCGACGTCTTTCAAGGGAAAACAACCCCAGTCTATTTAATCGTTCCTCATAAGACAGTCCTTCCATACCAGGCAGCATCCTGGTAAACCTCCTCTGCACTCTCTCCAAGGACTCCACATCCTTCCGATAGTACGGCGACCAGAACTGGACGCAGTATTCCAAGTGAGGCCTAACCAAAGTTCTATACAACTGCAACATCAAACTCCTACTCTTGTATTCTATACCCTTTTCTATGAAAGCTAACATACTATACGCCTTCTTTATCACCTTCTCCACCTGTGAGGACACCTTCAGAGACTTGTGAACCTGCACCCCCAAGTCTCTCTGCGTCTCTATGCTCCGTATAGTTTTACCTTTTATCCTATAATTCTCTTCTACATTTTTCCGGCCAAAATGCATCACCTCGCATTTTTCCGGATTAAATTCCATTTGCCATCTATCTGCCCAATCTACCAACCTGTCTATGTCCTGTTGTATTGCCTGACACTGCTCTTCTGTACCCGCCAATCCAAGCATCTTGGTGTCATCAGCAAATTTGCTGATCTCACCACCTACCCCTACTTCCAAGTCGTTTATGTAGACCACAAATAGAAGAGGACCTAGTACTGAGCCTTGTGGCACTCCACTAGTGACAGGCTTCCAGCCGGAAAAAGAGCCTTCCACTACTACCCTCTGTCTCCTCCTCCCGAGCCAGTTCTCGACCCATCTACATACCCGACCCTGTATCCCATGCGCCTTCACCTTCTCTATCAGTCTACCATGAGGAACCTTGTCAAACGCCTTACTGAAATCCATGTAGACGACATCAACAGCCTGTCCTTCATCAACTGTTTTTGTCACTTCTTCAAAAAATTCCACTAGATTCGTAAGACAAGACTTCCCCTTGACGAAGCCATGCTGCGTATCCCTGATCAGATCGCAGCGCTCCAGATGCTCATACATCCTGTCCCTAAGGATCCTCTCCATTAGCTTACCTATAACTGAAGTCAAGCTCACCGGCCTATAGTTCCCTGGGTGATCCCTCTGACCTTTTTTAAACAACGGTACTACGTTTGCTATCCTCCAGTCCTCTGGGACCTCACCTGTGTCCAAGGAAGAGACAAAGATTTGCGTCAGAGGCCCAGCCAAGTCTTCCCTCAACTCCCTTAGCAGCCTGGGGTAAATGCCATCAGGCCCCGGAGCTTTATATGTCTTTAAGCTGCCTAACAGCCCCAACACCTCTTTCCTCGTAATCCTTATTTCCCTCAACCGATCCTCAACTTTGTCAACATCAGGCACATCATAATCCTCTGATCATCTTAAATGCCTCAATAAGGTTTCCTCTTAGCCGCCTTCTTTCTAATGAAAACAACCTCAAATCCCTCAGCCTCTCCTCATAAGACCTTCCCTCCATACCAGGCAACATCCTGGTAAACCTCCTCTGCACCCTCTCCAATGCCTCCACATCTTTCTTATAATGTGGCGACCAGAACTGTACACAATACTCCAAGTGCGGCCACACCAGGTTTTGTACAGTTGCAACATGACATTGCGGCTCCGAAATTCAATCCCCCTACCAATAAAAGCCAAGACTCCGTATGCCTTCTTAACAACCTTATCGACTTGATTGCCAACTTTCAGGGATCTATACACATATAACTGAGATCTCTGTGCTCGTCAACACTATTAAGAGTCCTACCATTAGCCCCATACTGTATACATTTGTTATTTCTGCCAAAGTGAATTACCTCACACTTTTCCGCATTAAACTCCATTTGCCACCTCTCGGCCCAGCCTTGTTGGCTGGCCAGCTGGTTTGTGATGCAAAGCATCACCAACAACATGGGTGCAATTCCTATAGCAACTGAGGCTATTCATGAGGCCCCGCCTTCTGAACCTCACCCCTTGCCTGAGGTGTGGTGATCCTCAGATTAAATCACCACCAGTCAACTTTCCCTCTTATAAGGAGTGCAGCTTATGTCCATCTGGGACTATGGTGACTTTATATTTATCCAAACTATCAAATATAAATAAAATGAATGATCCTGTTTTGACGCCTCCTTATAAATATATAAATTTCCATAAATGAATTTTGGAAACTGAAAAGGAGAATTATTTCTCAAACCAACCAATTTATTCTGTTCCAAAACCAGACCTGCAATTAATGAACATTAAAAAGTGAGAAATCCAATGATTTTATTAACTGAAAGGAAGATGAGGCAGGATTGTTAAGTCTGTGATAATAAAAGGCAGTAAGGTACTGATTTATCATTTCTTTTAATTCTGAAGGTAATTTTTATATTCTTACTGTCCCATTTACAATGCAATATGGATACCAGGGAAAGAAAGTTTTACTCAAAAAAACCTGACTTAATTTATACTGTAACTTTGAATGGTTGACCAGCGTTACCTCTACCTGATATTGAAATAGACTGGTTGTCACGCCCATTGCTGGACAGTGATGTGATTTTACGGAATTGGGTAAGGCATCACTAACTCTACTGACTCCACAGCCAGAATTTTCCATCCATCCACCCAAAACTACCATTGTCTCTGCCCACACTAGGAAAACCTTCAGGAAGTATGAATACATGCTGATTTAGCTCCCCAATTTCACTGGCCCTCATCCCAAGCCTTTCGCTATGGGTCAGAAAATGTCTTCCACACTTCCAGGTCAGGGCCTGAAATTGGTCTTGGACAAAAATTTACTCCATTATCTCAAATACGAGCAGAATCTTGAGCCTAGTCTTCATGCACGTAATGGTGGCAGGTGTTCAAGATCCGAAATCACAAATCTCGCTGGCGAGACAGCGATTTCCAATTTTTGCCGGCCTCACCATCAATGTAATCAGTTTCTTGCCCAGATAGGCAAAAACCTAATGTGGGGGGTAACAACCTGATTTACATTCTTTTTAATAAATTTAAATATCATTAACTATCCCCCTAGCTAATACTTCCTCCCCTTATTAGATTTTCATATCTCACCAACACAGATGTGTACAAGTCTCCCTGCTTCACCCCTAATCTTTCTTTTGGCAGTTAAAGTGACATGATCCAGAGAGAAAACTGGCCAGTGGGGCTGAGAGTTCCACACCAGTTTTCTTACCAGAACTAACACTCTGCCAAACATTCTCACAAGATTCTGAACCAGTTCACCAGGTTAGTACCCTGATGTTGAAGGGAAAATGTAACCCTGTACACTGAGATTTTATATGTAATAATCTTAACACAAAATGGTAAGAAGCTGTAATATTTCATATTCATATTCAAATCTTAAGTAATTAATGATGGCTAAAAAATGCATACATTTCAATTTTTACAATTAATATGAGGCATATATTTACAACACATAATGCATTTCACATGCTTGTTTATTGCAACAGACCAAAAAGATCAGAGTCAGAATTGAGATCATGACGAATAACGATCAAAAGATATTCAGGTCTTTTAAGTGATTTGTCAATATAATAGGGATTGTTTCTTACCTATAGATAGTGCTTTCTTGTTTGCTGGTAACAGCTTTTAAATCAGTGAGCTCCAGAAAACGATCATGGAAATAATGTAGATGTAACACACAGACCAACAAGAAAGATGTGGGGATGAAAATGCTGGTAAACAGATCTGTGATGCTGAATTGTTCTAATCCAAGGTCCTTCAATCTTTCACAAAAATAAATAATACAATGTATAAGGTTTTGAAAGAAACACGTAACATATTCTGATCAAAATAAACTGAGCTTTTTTTTTCAAATGTGAAATACAAAGCTAGTTTAATTCTGAACATCAAAAGATATAGGTTAATGTGAATAGTTAGCAATAATTTCACTTATTTTATCCTGTTTCAATTAAATCATAATCTAATGCACATATTCTACACCAACTGTATGTGAAGTGTATTCAATTTGACATTTTGATTATTAACCATTATTTGTTCTGTACAGATTAATTATTTTAAAAATAAGTCACTCTCAGGATGTGGATGCTATTCGCAAGGCCAACATTTATTACCCATTCCTAGTTGTCCTGAGAATGTATGGTAAACTTTCTTATTCCTTGCATATTATTAAATATGCAATGTATAGTTCTACTCATTTTAATAAAGTTGCACACTTATCCATTTTAATGTCTTTCTGAAATTAGCAGGCATTTGAGATCAAATAAAACATTATTTTAGTCTGTCTTACACAACACTTTTTATGACATTTTTGATTACTCACTTTTCAATATCCATTCCTGTCATGTTTTGCCACAGATTCGGGAATGACTCAAACTGATAGGTGTACACAAGGACCAAGACCAGCATTGTATAGGAAACAACAATAATCCAAAAATATTTCAGGATCCGCCGCCACCAATCATAATGAACCTGAAAAATATGCCTCCATAAATATGAACAGCCAAGGAAAATTTAACATAGCTAATAATGACATCTGATTCGAGTAGTTATTTTGAGAAAGACAGGACTGGTGTTTTATAAGGTAGAAAGCAAGGGGAAGACCTGATAGAAGCATATAGATCACCTCTGTGGGGAACACGCCATAGAGGCAAATGTCTCTATGAATGTGTCACTGTCAGCATCCTTCACACTGGCCTGTGGATGGCAAACTCCTCCTTCCAAAACCTCAAGAGCCAGTAAGCTGGATAATGAAGGATTTGGCTCTAACATGGACCCAGAGGCGAAAGACTCCCAATCATCGGCTGCACCGAGGACCAGCCATCCGTAGTGGATTTTCAACATTTTTCGTGGAAGAGTTTAATGTTTATTTATTGTTGTCACAAGTAGGTGTACACCAATACTGCAATGAAGTAACTGTAAAAATCCCCTAGCCACCACATTCGGCACCTGTTCGGGTACACTGAGGGAGAATTTAGCATGGCCAATATGCCTAACTAGCACGCCTTTTGACAGTGGAAGGAAATCACAGAACCCCGAGGAAACCCATACAGACTCAGGGAGAACATGCAAATACCACACAGACAGTGACCTGAGCTAAGAATCGAGCCTGGAGTTCTGGTGCTGTGAGACAGCAGTGCTAATCACTGTGCAATCATGCTGCCCTGTGACCTATCCATTATACGCTTCCTGACCAGACCCTACAAACAAAGAAATGGGAGCACAGGGGAACGTTCAGACTCAGGGATCAGTGGGGGATCGTGGATCACTCATTGATCTCCCTGTGAGGCTCACTGAGTATAAGTTCCTCTGGTGGAACTCACAGTTCACAGTAGAAGACATAAATAACATGTCAAAAATTGATGACAGGAAGGCTATTACAGCTGAGAACCTAGAAACTATCATCATCACGAAAGAGGTAGTGTTGGGCAAGTTAATGGGGCTAAAGATAGACAAGTCTCCTGGTTCTGATGGAATGCATCCCAGGGTACTAAAAAAGATGGCGGGAGAAATAACAAATGAACCAGTGGAAATTTACCAAAGTTCACTGGATTCTGGGATGGTTTCAAAAAAGGAGATCGACAAAAGGCAGGTGACTATAGGTCAGTTAGCTTAACTTCTGTAGAAGGGAAAATGATTATATCTATCATCAAGGAAGAAATAGCGAGACATCTGTATATAAATTGTCCTATTGGTAAAATGCAGCATGAGTTCATGAAGGGCAGGTCATGTTTGACTAATTTGGTGGAATTCTTTGAGAACATTATATGTGTCATGGACAATTGTGTATTTCCAGAAGGCATTTGACAAGGTGCTGCACCAAAGACAGTTACATAAGATAAAAGTGCACAGTGTTACATGTAATGGATAGAGGATTGATTAACCAACAGAAAGCAAAGAATCAGGGTAAATGAGTGCTTTTCTGTTGGCGATCAGTGACTAGTGATATGCCTCAGGGATCAGTGTTGACATTGCAATTGTTTACAATTTACATAGATGATTTGGAGTTGGGGACCAACTCCATTCGCTGGACTCTGGGGAAGTGCTGGAGGATTGGAAAACAGCTAATGTTATGCCGCTGTTTAAAAAACAGACAAAAGGCAGGGAATTATAGGCCGGTTAGTTTAACGTCCATAGTTGGAAAAATGCTAGAATCCATCATCAAAGAAGAAATAGCAAGACACCTAGGAAAGAATGGTTTGATCAAGCAGATGCAACACAGATTCGTGAAGGGAAAGTCGTGTTTAACGAATTTATTGGATTTCAACGAAGATGTGATTAGTGTGGTAGACAGAGGGGAACCAGTATACGTGGTGTTTTTAGATTGTCAGAAGGCATTCGATAAGATGCCTCACAAAAAGTTGTTGCAGAAGGTTAGGGTGCACAGAGTTGGGGGTAAAGTGTTAGCGTGGATTGAGGATTGGTTATCTAACAGGAAGCAGAGAGTTGGAATCAATGGGTACTTTTCTGGTTATGATATGGAGATGCTGGCGTTGGACTGAGGTAAAACACAAAGAAATCCTACAACACCAAACAGGTTTAAAGTCCAAACAGGTTTATTTGTAGCAAATGCCGCAAGCTTTTGGGACAGGCTGTCTCTTCGTCAGGTGGCTAGAACTCCTTCACTCAAAGGGTGGTAAGTCTCTGGAATTCTCTGCCCATTGAAGTGGTGAAGGCTACCTCATTGAATATATTTAAGTCACGGGTAAATGGGTTTCTGATAGATAAGGGAATTAAGGGTTATGGGGAGCAGGCGGGAGAGTGGAACTGATCCAATTCAGATCAGCCATGATCCTATTGAATGGTGGAGCAGGCTCGAAGGGCTAGATGGCCTACTCCTGCTCCTATTTCTTATGTTCTTATTATGTACTAAGTGTAGTGTATTAAAATTCACAGACGGCACTAAGATGAGTGGAAGAGCACATTGTGCAAAGGATATTGAAAATCTGCAAGAGATATCGATAATCCAAGTGAGTGGGAGAGCATTCAGCAGATGGAGTACAACATTGGTAAATGTGAGGTCATCGATTTTGATAGGAATAATACCAAAATGGACTATAATTTAAATGGTGAAAAACTGCAACATGCTGCTCTGCAGAGGGACCTGGGTATCCTTATGCAGGAATCTTAAGGAGTTGGTTTGCAGGTGCAGCAGGTAATTAAGGAGACAAATAGAATTTTGTCTTTCATTGCTAGACAGATAGAGTTTAAAAGCAGTGAAATTATGCTGCAGCTGTATAAGGTGCTGGTGAAGCCACACCTGGTGTACAGTTTTGGTCTCCTTACTTGAGAAAGAATATACTGACACTGGAGGGGGTGCAGAGGAAATTTACTAGGTTGATTCCAGAGTTGAGAGTTGGCTTATGAGGAGAGACTGAGTAGACTGGGGCTATACTTGGAATTCAGAAGAATGAGGAGAGATCTTATAGAAACATAAACGATTATAAAGGGAATAGATAAGATAGAAGGAGGGAAGTTGTTTCCTCTGGTAGATGAAACTAGAACTAGGGGGCATAGCCTCAAAATAAGGGGAAGCAGATTTAGGACTGAGTTGACAAGGAACCTCTCCACACAAAAGGTTATGAATCTGTGAAATTCCTTGCCAGTGAAGCAGTTAAGGCTACCTCATTAAATGTTTGTAAGGCAAGGATAGATAAATTTTTGAATAGTAACAAAATTAAGGGTTATGGTGAACAGGCGGGTAAATGGAGCTAAGTCCACAAAAATATCAGCCATGATTTTATTTTATAGTGGAGAAGGCATGAGGGACCAGATGTCCAGTCTTGCTCCTAGTTCTTATGTTCTTATAGTAACAGGCAGTGGCCTGCCATATTGAACTCAAAGAATAAAGAACAAAGAACAAAACAGCAGGGGAAACAGGCCCTTCGGCCCAACGAGCCCGCACCGCCAACTCGACGTTCCCACTTCTACTCGTGATCCCTGTCTATGTTTATAGATCTATGCATTGAAACCAAATTCGAGACAATTTAGGGAGAATTTGATATGCCAATCAGCCTAACAGCACATCTTTGGGATGTGGGAGGAAACCGGAGCACCCAGAGAAAACCCATGCAAGCACAGGGAGAATGCGCAAACTCCCACAGACATAGGCCCAAATCCATGTATCTGCACAGCACAGCAATAGTCACTGAGCTGTCATGTTGCCCATCAAATGGTCCAGGTCAAGCATACACTAATGACGTGAAGCACAAGGATACTCTCGAAAAATCCAAGAGCAGCCCTCTCACGACCCATCGCGTGTATCATTACCCCAGGACTGGGTCTGCTACACTGTAGTCCCAGGCTAGGACTAGAGTGTGTACCATCGTATTTATTACAGAATGCAATGTAGAACCACTATATTCCTTTCCAGTCAGACTTCCTGAGTTATTAGATTTGCGTATTGCCCAGTATATTATGGCAATGGAGATGGATTAAGGGCCTTATATGGGCAATATTGGCCTCAAAATGTCTAAGGGTGGGCAATCTAGTGGTTATTTTCCATGTGTAATGGAGACTTGGTCAAGAGTGGGCAGGCTAGCAACCCTATGCAGAAACATGCTTGGTGAAGGAAACCATAAAATCCAGCCCCGATCTCTGAATGACATTCCTGGTGATTACAGATTTCTGCTGGAAATGCTAGTTAACAGAATAATTTGTAATGTCGCTTTTAAAAAAATATTCATTCATAGGATGTGGAAGTGGCTGACAAGATGAGCATTTATTATCCATCCCTAATTGATCTTTTATAATCACATCATGGAAAAGAAAAAGCTAAACACTCTTTGCATTGGTGATGTTTTAAAATTTATTCAGTCACGGGATGTGGGCTTCACTGGCAAAACCAAAGTATGTTCTCTATTTCTAAATTTGCTCTTGAACTGCATGTTTTGCTCAGCCAATTCAGAGGGCAGAGAGTCAATTACATTGATGTTGCTCTGGGGTGCCATGTGAGCTTGATGAGGATGGCAGATTTACTTCTCTAAAGTGAACTAGATGGATTTTTCATTTAATGACAATTGGTGGTACTTTCATGTTCACCTTTATTGATACTAGTTTTCAATTCAAATCTATGAATTGAATTAAAATTCAATGTGCTACAACGGTGGGATTTGAACACCTGACCCTAGAGCATTAACCTGGGCCTCCAGATTTTTGGTCCAATGATATTACCATCATCTCCCTTTAAAATATGTGAAATGTAATAATAATGAAATGAATAAATATAACAATAGTACTTTATATATTACAATACACTAAATACCCTGGGGTAATCTTATGAAAAACATTCCAGTTCCAGGACGAGCACAAAAACAGGAGAGTTTCGGATCCGTTTTTGCAGGTAGTCCAAATCTGGGCTGGGATTCTCCCAAAAGAAATCTAGATGCCACATTTATGTAAAAACTGGAATAAATCCTGCTAGTTCTTTTAGTGGGACTTTCAAAACAAACCTCCCACACTCTGTGATGCACAGAGTGCCCTAGCGTGAATCTTGATTAAAAAAAATCATTGGGCGGGATGCATTCCCACTGCAGTGGTCATCAGAATAGCACTGAGTGGACCATTGTGCATATGCTAATCTGTCATTGCACAGATTTGAGCACGTGCAGTAGCCCTGCACTGCCAGCTTTCTGATCACTGGCCAGCCCTGATTTGTATACCTCCTGATCGCTGGTCTTCCAACGTCTCCAACCTCAACACCCCACCCCCCATTCTGCTCCAAAGTCCTGATCTCTTCATCCCACCCCACCCTACTCCTACATAGCACTCCTGACCCTGCAACCCATACAGCCCCAACAGACCCAGCAGGGTAACCGCCGCCCCCCCCCTCCCCCACCCCATTTGGCATTCTGACGGCCAGCACTGATCAGCCTTCTGTCACTGATCCCAACCACCCATTGATTACCTCCCTTTGGCCCTGCCCCCTTTGACCCCATCCCAATGCTCCCCCAAGGATATTGTACCTGCAATATCCTTGGGGGAGAGAAAGGATGGTGATGGTGCTGGTGATGGTGGAGACGGAATGTGCAGTGACCATGGGCCGTGAAATGGGCTGGGAGAATCACCAATCCTGAAAACTGATTTTCACCTGGGAGTAGGCAAGGCCTAAATCACCCGAAAGTGGGCTGATAGCATCGGATTGGGTAATTGCACATGTGCAGGTCCCTGTGTTATGAGCAACAGAGAGTTGTGACACAGCTATTGCTGCTCTCAGCTGGTCTCTATGGCCTAGAACATGCCTGCCCCCAACTACTGCAGGGGCCCACATCTATCCCCAACTACTGCAGGGGCCCACATCCTATTCCCACCCCCTCCTCCCGGCCAGACCGATTGACCCCTCCCCCTTCATCCCAGTTAAAAGATCGACCCTCACAACCCACATTACCCTTTCCTACCGTAATTTAAATAATTTATTCAGAGTTATACCAGAAAAGAGCATGAAGCTGATCGTGCCAGATATCCAGTATTTGCAAAGTCACAAGACGTGAAAAATCGGATGTCAACCTGATTTTTCAGCTGTCTCATGATCTTACTGGCTCAACCCGCGCATCAGCCAATGGGCACAACGGTAAGATCGCCACCCATACTTCAAGACGGCACTGTTGTCAAGTCATAGAGTCACACAACACATTGAGTCTGCTCTGACAATAACCACCACTAAAGTTGTGCTAATTCCACTTTCCGGCACTTGTCCCATATTCTTGAATGTATTGATTGAAGAAGAGTAAATTGAAATCAGATTCTAGAAGCCCCTCATTTTAGATTTACCATAATAATTACACTAGGTTAAGGTTATAAAGCACCTTATGTGGAATAAGAATTCACAATGTGCCTGGAACAATATATGCAAAGGTATTATAAACTACATAACCCCAACACTATTATTCCCACAAAACTCATCTCCAAATTCCGTGACCTGGGCCTTAGCACTCCATCTGCAACTACATCCTAAACTTCCTAACTCGTAGACTACAATTAGTAAGGATAGACAACAACATCTCCTTCACAATCATCCTCAACACCTGTGCCCCACAAGGTTGTGTTCTCAGCCCCCTACTATACTCCTTATACATCTGTGACTGCGTGGCCAATTCGATTTTCAAGTTTGCAGATGAGACAGGAATGAGATAGAGAATCTGGTAAACTGGTGCAGCAACAACAATCTCTCCCTCAATGTCAACAAAACAAAGGAGGTTGCCATTGACTTCACGAAGCATAAAGGAGAACATATCCCTGTCTACATCAATGGGGACAAAGTAGAAAGAATCGAGAACTTCACGTTTATAGGTGTCCAGATCACCAACAACCTATCCTGGTCCCCCCATGCCAACACTGTAGTTAAGGAAGCCCACCAATGCTTCTATTTTCTCAGAAAACTGAAGAAATTTGGCATGTCAGCTACGACTTTCACCAACATTTATTGATGCGTCAAAGAAAACATTCTTTCTGGTTGTATCACAGCTTGATATGGCTCCTGCTCTGCCCAAGACCACAAGGAACTACAAAAGATTGTGAATGTAGCCCAACCTATTATGCAAACCAGCATCCCATCCATTCTCTCTGTCTACAATAAAGCAGCCTACATAATTAAGGACCCTATGCACCCTGGACATTCTCTCTTCCATCTTCTTCCTTTGGAAAAGAGACACTAAAGTCTGAGGTCATATGCCAACCAATTCAAGAACAGCTTCTTTTCTGCTGCTGTGAGACTTTTGAATGGATTTACCTTGCATTAAATTAATCTATGAGTGTAACATTACATTCTGCACTTTCTCATTTTCTTTTCTATGAACAATATGTTTTGTCTGCATAGCAGAAAGAAACAATACTTTTCATTGTATGTTAATACATGTGACAATAATAAATCAGATCAAAAACAATTTAACAAATATTATGAAATTAAACTGTACTCTTAATGTGTTTTGTAAACTTTGGCCAATGGGCAATCTAACTGCTCAGCATGATGGGAAACACAGTGGTAGACTAAATTCTTTTGATACAATGAAGTACAGAAAGGCAGATTTTCTTGTCGATTTGGGATACACAGCAGCAGATTTAATTAGAGGCCTTGAATGTATGGGAATATATTCATTCCTGGTTAGCAAGACGGGTGCAGTCCCTTGAACTTATAAGAGAGGTCGGATTAACTCCTTTCACCAATTAAAATTCACAGATGTTAGCTGAGATCTTGTGGGTTAAGATTCCTAGGTAATGCCGTAGGAACCTTTAGGTGCAATGAGCTAATGATCTCCTAATTCTGTTGATAGGTGGAAAGTTATTGGCTAAGATAGTATTGAGTAATACTGTAATTGGACCTTCCAGTTTGGATGACAGGTTGTGTGAGATATTGAAATTTTTCAAAACAGCATACCAATTCTACATTTGTAATGTTAAGGCAGAGATGATAAACAGCTATTTCATCGGCTATACTCCTTTCTGATGCATACATTAGCAAATAAAATTCCAATTCATTCTTTAACTACATGCTGACTTTCATAGTCTTTGAAAGTCAGCATGTAGTGAGTTTGACTGTGTACAAGAAATCCCAGTGAGACACCTTAGAAATTCCTCTTACAATGATGTTTCAAGAGCTCACTGAAATATCTTTTCAAGGTTGTAAGCATTTCTGGACAGAGGATTTCAGGTTTCTACCACCTCTCGAGTGAATTTTGTTTTCTCAAACGCCCTCTGAATCTCCTGCCCCTTCACCTAAAACGCCCCAACCAAGGAGAACAGCTCCTTCCTGTTCACCCTGTCCAAATCCCTCATCTTCTTATAACCTCAATAATGCCCCCCTCCGTCTCTCTTTGTAGCTCAAATGTTCCATCCCAGGCAACATCCTGATGAATTCCTTCTGTACCTTTCTCTAGTGCAATCACACACTTCCTATAGTGACATGACCAGAACTGCACACAGCTATTCTGTGTTGGCCTAACCAACCTTTTGTGCAGCTCCAATGTTGCCAACTCCAGGTTGTTACTCTATGTCACAACTGATAAAAGCAAGTGTCTCAAATGTCTTCTTAACTATCCTCTTTCCCAAAGATGTGCAGATTAGGTACATTGACTGCTATATTGCTCCACAGGATCCCAAGATGTATAGGTAAGATGGATTAGGTGAATGAGGCATAGGGCGAGGAGAGAACTATTAGAGAGTCGGCGTAGACTCAACAAACCAAATGGCCTCTTGCATTGTGGGGTTTCTATGATTAGTATAACCAGACCACTCTCTGAAGATTAAACCATTAGAAAGAAAAAATAAAAAAAGCTCCTCTAACTCCTCAGCACTGAATTCCCGCTGTGCTCCAAATTTCCAAACACACATATTCAGTGGCTGTATCTCACTCAGGATGTGTTCTCTCCAACGTACAGGTCTTCAAGAATATGCAGCACACTTCATAATCAATAAATTATTTTTGCAGTCACTATATTTTGCAGGCCAAAGTTTATAACATAAATTATTTATGAATATAACAAACATTAAAGGACAGCTTCTTTTCTGCTGCTGTGAGACTTTTGAATGGATTTACCTTGCATTAAATTAATCTATGAGTGTAACATTACATTCTGCACTTTCATATCAAATATACATATCAAATGTATATTTGATACTTACATCTATCAAATATACATAACCACTCTTGATTTTCTGCTGATAATCTATTTAATGATACAATTTACAATGTCCTCTTTTATCTTATATTTCATTTATTCATTATTCTTGGATGGAACCTCATCAATTGCTTTCTAAAATGATCAGGCTTTATAACATCAATCACATTACAACTAAGTGATAACTTATGATAAATTTAGTGAAATCTTCTTTCATTAAGCTAATAAACTAGAAAGAATGCAGAAAAGATTTACTAGGATGCTACCGGGACTTGATGGATTGAGTTATAAGGAGACGCTGAATAGACTGGGACATTTTTCTTTGGAGTGCAGAAGGCTGAAGGGTGACCTTCAGAGGTCTACAAAATAATGAGAGGGAGAGACAAGGTAGTCAATATCTTTTCCCAAAGGTAGGGAGTCTAAAACTAGAGGGCATGGGTTTAAGGTGAGAGATACAAAAGTGTCCAGAGGGGAGAGTTACAGAAGTGTTCAGAGGGGCAATTTTTTTCACACAGAGGGTGGTGAGTCTGTGGAACAAACTGCCAGAGGTAATAGTAGAGGCAGGTACAATTTTATCTTTTAAAAGCATTTAGATAGTTACATGGGTACGATGGGTACAGAGTGATATGGGCCAAATGCGGGCAATTGGGATTAATTTAGGAGTTTTAAAAAAAGGGCGGCATGGACAACTTGGGTCAAAGGGCCTGTTTCCATGCTGTAAACCTCTATGACTCTATGACTTAGAGTAATTGCACGATATTTTTGCTACTGCAGACTCCTAGCATACTGTTATTGATTACAAGTCCTGATCCTGGCTGATTTTCTGTGGGCAAACGACTGACAACAGGAAGAAAAAACATCCCCATTGCCATGGCTAGGAAGTGCATCAGATAATGGAATTCAGTTACATGGGGTCAAATTCCACCAGCCCATCACAGCAGTTGGTAGAATTTAAATCATAGAATTATAGCATCTTACAGTACAGAAGAAGACCATTCAGCCCATCAAGTCTGCATAGAGCACAATTCCATCCAGGCCCCACCCCCACAACCCCACACATTTACCCTGCTAATCCCCCTGACACTAGGTTCAGTTTAGCATAGCAAAATTACCTAACTCGCACATCTGTGGGAGGAAACCAGAGCACCCGGAGGAATCCCATATGACACGGGGAGAATGTGCAAATTCCACACAGACAGTGACTGAGGCCAGAGTTGAACCTAAATCCCTGGCACCATGAGGCAGCAGTGCTAATCACTGTGCCATATTTCGTTCCAATCTAACTAATTAATCTGGGATATAAATTAGTCTCAGTAATAGTGACTGTAACAACTGTTATCAACTGTCATTAAGATCGAGATGGTTCACCAATAATCTTTAGGGAAAGAAATCTGCTATCCTATCTAGTCTGGCCTACATGTGATTCCAGATCCACAACAATGTTGCTGGCTCTGAACTGTAACTTGAAATATTTAGTTTGAGGGCAATACGGATGGGCAACAAATACTGGCTTTGCCAGTGATACCTATGTTCCATGAAAGAATTTAAAACAAATACATTCTATTACTTTGTGACCATACATATATGTCATCCACTGCTTTCTGAAGAAAATTCTGAAAGTAGAAGAGCAAATCAAAGAACTGGCAAAGTATCACCTGAGAATTTCTATCCTTTTAGCTCATGCTGGGAAACTGATTCAAATTTAGTGAAAAATCTTGGACAATAACTTGAGTGGAAATTGAAATCACTGAGGTGCATTTGCAAGACTGAAAGCTACTCGCATGCCCAGAGAGATGGTCACACTACAGGATAACGGTCTTGAGGCAGAGAAGGAATGGGTGATAAGACTCCAAGAAAACTACACAGGTTGTGCAGGAGTGCCTTGGATCATGTTCAGAAATTGATTTTCCAATTTGGAAAGGGTGCTGGTTCCTCAAAGGAGTACAGTTAGAGCTACGTTTGTGGCAGAAGAGTGGCTTGGTTATACAGGAAGGGACAAAGAAGAAGGGAAGTGCAGTAGTAAGAGGGAATTCATTACTTAGGGGAACAGACAGACATTTCTGTGGCGACAGATGTGACTCCAGGATGCCATGTTATCTCCCTGATGCCGGAGTAGTTACAGGATATTCTTTTGGGAGAGGATGTACAACCAGAGGTCCTGATCAGCATTGGTACCAATGACTTAGGCAGGAAAGGGGATGGAATCTTGCAATCAGAATTTAGGAAGCTATCAGAAAATAAGCAAGCAGAACCTCAATGTAGTAATCTTTGTATTATTCCCAGTGCCACTTGAAAATAAGTACAGAATTGAAGGATAAGATACAGAATATGTAGCTGGAAAGATGGTGCAGGAGGTAAAGTTTTAGATTCATGGAAGATTAGGACTGGTTCTGGGGCGATAGCAACTGTACAAGCTGGATGACTTGAACCTGAATAGAGCAGGGACTGAGTCCCTTGAGGGCATTTTGCTAGGATGACTTTAAATTAATTCCAAAGGAAATATGAGAGAGGAACACCAGGATGCACAAAAAAACTGGGAAGAATAGAAAACACTAGTATAGAGAATAGTATGTAATCTGTGAAGTTAAAGTAAGGAAGAAAGTAATAATGCCTGGATCAGGGTTATTGTGCAATTATGTGAATGCATAAAATAGAGTCAATAAGATTAAAGAGTTAGCGTGGGTAGTGCCAGGTACCCAGTGGGCAGTGCCAAGTGGCCCATGCCAAGATGTCCAGTGTGCAGTTCCAGGGTGCCAGGCAGGCACCACCAGACTGGCACTGTCCAAAGAGCTCCACCCAGCTGTAACCCATGCTACCCAGGATCTTCAATGGCCTCCGATTCCATTGGAGAAGCCATCACATCTGATCCCTGGTAGTGGGGACCATCTGTAATTCTCACAAGTGAAGGCCTCGACCAGTGAGGGGCTAAGTGAGTCTGGACGACAATGTCACTGATAGTTAAATCAGCTTCATGCCCTTTCTGGATACAAAGTCAATTTTGTCAGTAAAATAGTGCCAGTTACATCGCGGTCTAAGTATCTTAAACGGTGAGAATAACAGGGCGATCTGTGTTGGTCTTATGGACTTTAGTAAGGCATTTGATAAGGTGGCCCATGGAAGACTTCTGCAGAAAATGCAGATGTATGGGATAGAAGGTGATTTAGCTAATTGGGTTAGGAATTGGCTAGCGGATAGAAGACAGAGGGTGGTGGTTGATGGGAGATATTCATCGTGGAGTTCGGTGACAAGTGGTGTACCTCAGGGGTCTGTTTTGGGGCCCCTGCTGTTTGTAATTTTTATAAATGATCTGGATGACGGTATTGAAGGATGGATTAGTAAATTTGCAGATGACACTAAAGTCGGTGGAGTGGTAGATAGTGAAGAGGGTGTTATAGATTGCAGAGGGACTTGGACAAGTTGCAGAGCTGGGCCGAGAGGTGGCAAATGGAGTTTAATGTGGAAAAGTGTGAGGTAATGCACTATGGCAGAATATAAATGTGTAGAGTATAGGGCTAATGGTAGGATTCTTATAGTCTTGATGAACAGAGGGATCTTGTGTGTATGTGCATAGATCCCTGAAAGTAGGCAGTCAGTCGAGAAGGTTGTTAAGGCATATGGAGTCTTAGCTTTTATTGGTAGGGGGATTGAATTTCGGAGCCGCAACGTCATGTTGCAACTGTACAAAACTCTAGTGCGGCCGCACTTGGAGTATTGTGTGCAGTTCTGGTCCCCACATTATAAGAAAGATGTGGAGGCATTGGAGAGGGTACAGAGGAGGTTTACCAGGATGTTGCCTGGTATGGAGGGCAGGTCTTATGAAGAGAGGCTGAGGGATTTGAGGTTGTTTTCGTTAGAAAGGAGGCGGCTAAGAGGGGACCTAATCGAAACATATAAGATGATTAGAGGTTTAGATAGGGTGGACAGTGATAGCCTTTTTCCTAGGATGGAGAAAGCTAGCACGAGGGGACACAGCTTTAAATTAAGGGGTGATAGTTATAGGACGGATGTCAGAGGTAGGTTCTTTACCCAAAGGGTGGTTCGGGAGTGGAATGCCCTGCCTGCAGCAGTTGTGGATGCACCAAGTTTGGTGGCGTTTAAGAGGTTAGTTGATAAGTATATGGAAGAGAAGAGAATGGTTTAGTTTGGAGGGGCATTGCTTTTTATATTGGTCGGCGCAACATCGAAGGCTGAAGGGCCTGTTCTGTGCTGTAGTGTTCTATGTTCTATGTTCTATGTCTCTCTGGAACACTCCATACTACAATTGTCTCGCACTCTGACACTTGGACAGTGGTGAGTTGCGCACCAGTATTGGGGGAAGAGTAGGGCCTACACACACTGATGAGCACAGCTTTAGAGTGCTCTAATCCATATCGCAAGGGCATTCAATCTTGCAGTGCACTGTGAGATATCTCCTGTCTCCCCACTGACATCAGGACTTACTCCTCATCAATGGTGTGTTTCCCCACACTTCCCTGACATGGATCATTGGCACCAAGGCCCTCCTGATGTCCCCCATGATGACCCCTGACAAGTTCCCCATCATGACCCCAATCATGCTATCCAACTAGACTGTTGATATACTGCCCATCACAATCAACCACTGCATGACCACCTCCACTTGAACTTCACTGCATTGCCCCCCTGTTATAACACCTCTGCATAGCCCTCTTCCCCCAGTAGCCCCCACTCAGGCTCCATATCCTTGGCACTGCATGGGTACTCTATAGTGCCCAAGTTGCACTGCCAGGGTGCCTGGTGGCTACTTCCATGGTGTCATGGCATTGCCAGAATGCCCACTGGGCACTGACTGACCATGCCCCCAAAACCCTGGGGAATTAATAGCTTCCAAGCTCCCTGGCATTTTTCCTACTCTCCCATATTCACTTAACCCATGTAGAATTCAGGTAAAAAGAGAACTTTGTGACCCTGTACAAAACAGACAGCCAGATACATCATGTACTATCCTAAATTTGGAAGAAATATAAATCATGGATTAAGATGTAATATCAGAAGCAATAATTCCTTAACTAAGGTAAAACAATAATCTACGTTAATTATTTTGATAACAGAAATGCATATCTAAAATATCAGTATGTAAGGCTGTTTGGGAAAACAGTCATTTATTCTTTAACAGTTAAATATTATTAATTATAGAAAAAACTTAAGAAAAACTACAGCTAAGGAATATCACTTGCATAGCATATACAGTTTTATAATTTATACAAGATGCGGCACTACCATTAAACTACCAGAAATAAGTACCTGATATAGAGCAACGCAGAACAAAAACAGCATCATGTAGATAATCTTGTACATGACAATCTTCCCCTCAAAACTGACGAAGAAAAACATTCCACCACAGACATAAATCCAGTACTTGACAAACATTCCCATCACCAGGGTTCCTAATACTTTCATTATCTCCTTCCCTTGTTGGCCATCTTCTAGATGAAAAAAAATACCAAGTTGACTAGACAATTTTCAAATAACAAGTTTTTATTCCCAAAAGTTAGATTTTAGGCTGTAATCTTCTGGGTAGTGATTTAGTTGAAGGATCAAGCACCTTTTCAAGAATCTATTTTATTTTCAATTGGAGGGCTAGGTGATACTGCCCAGATGGTGAAAACCAAAATCTACTGTAAATTGCTTAAGTTTATTTATCAATGTCACAAGTAGGCTTACAGAAACACTGCAATGAATTTACTGTGAAAATCCCCTCTTTCACACAAAGAAAATCATAACATGACAATAAAATCCAGAAGATACTCTTTGAAAGATTTCTCAAGTTAATGACATTATAATTCTTGTTTACCTAATTCCTCCACTTTGACTTCTGATAAGGCAGATTCCTCGAGTTTCTTTGCTTCACGACGCTCTGTGATATATTGGCGAAGTAACAGCCAGAATGTCAGTGCACACAGGATCTATTGAATAAAATATATCTGAACTAAGGCAAAATCAATGAAATTATGAGATATACATCTACATCTTTAGAAAATAGTAATTTTGTGAAGCTTGTAGATGATACACGCTGTTGCAACTATGCACCAGTAGTAGGAGTGGCAAAAACTTAAGGTGGTAAATTGGGTGCCGATTAAATAGCCTGGCTTTGTCCGGAATAGTTGACCCTCAAGTATTTTTGGGACTCCATTCACCTAGGCAATTGGGAAGTATTCCATTACACTCTTGACTTGTACCTTGAAGATGGTGGACAGACTTAGGGGATTCAGGACATGAGTTACTTGTCTCAGAATTCCAACCTGTCTTTACGGACATAGTATTTATATGGTTGGTCAGTTCAGTTTCCTGTCAATGGCAACCCCCAGGATAATAGGGGACTCAACGACAGTAATGCCATTTAATATTATGTCAAGGAGAGATGTTAAATTAACTTCTTTGAAGATGGTCATTACTTGGTATTTGTGTGACATGAATATTATTTGCCACTTCTCAATCCATTCCTGAATATTGTACAGATTTTAAAAGCAAAATACTGTTAATGTTGAAAAAACAGAGAATGCTGAAAAAACATTGAGGCAAATGTTCCAATTCCGCCTGCGCTGGGAATCATAGCAGGCAGGGAAGAAAATCTGGCAGACCACTTAAAGGTCTGTTGACTTCCGGTGGGAATTTCCAGTCTTGAGGCGTACATGGCCAGAAAATTCAGCCCCTTAGCTCAGTGTCTCTCACCACAGATGCTGTCAGATCTGCTGAGTTTTTCCAGCACTTTGTTTTTATTCTCCTGCATTGTGCTGCATTTGGGCTCACTTTGATTCATCTGAAGTAAATATTACTGAACCCTGCATTCATCAGTGAATATTCCCATTTTGACCACCTGATAGGAGCAAAGACATTGATAATGCAGCTGAAGATGGCTGGAACCAATATCCTGAGGAAAGCTTAGCAATAACTGCTTGGCTTTCAAAAGCCCAACCAATTTATTTCTCCAATTAATGGAGCATTTACCTACAATTCCCATTGGCTTCAATTTTGATAGAATTGCTGGATGTCATAATCAGTCAAATGCTGCCTTGATTTCATGACAGTAACTCTGACTTCATCACTTGAACTGAGTTCTTTTATCCATGATTGGACCTCGGATGGAATGACATCTGGAGCCAAGTAGCCCTGGCAAGCATCAGTGAGTAGGTTATTAGGGAGCAAGTTTTGCTTGATAGCACTGTCAACAACATA
The DNA here is from genome assembly GCA_024679065.1 of Sphyrna mokarran. NCBI lineage: Eukaryota > Metazoa > Chordata > Chondrichthyes > Carcharhiniformes > Carcharhinidae > Sphyrna > Sphyrna mokarran. The sequence goes on along the minus strand of JAGIQG010000007.1, from coordinate 16,501,340 downwards.
TTCCATTACTATGCTGATGATTGAGAATAGACTAATGTATGGTAATTAACTGATTTGGATTGTCCTGTTTTGGTGGGCAATTTCCACATTGTCAATGCCAGTGTTGTTGCTGGAGATTGACTTGGGACATGACTAATTTTCAGTCCTACTGTTCGAATGTTTAAGTTTGTTTATTTATTCATATCACAAGAAAGCTTATATTTACAATGAAGTTACTGTGAAAATTTCCTAGTCGCCACACTCTGGGTTATTAGACCTAACAGCCTATAGAATGAGCTGGATTAATAATTCTTAATGTTTTATACTCATAATGCATGCACCTTTATTTTATGCAGCAATCTTTGGTGTGGCACCTTCTGGAAATCCAGATACAGCACATCCACAGGTTCCTCACTGTCCACATGATGTTCTCAAAGAATTCTACCAAATTAATCAAACATAACTTGCCCTTCATGAACCCATACTGCGTTTTCCCAATAGCATAATTTGCATCCAGATGTCTTGCTGTTTCTTCCTTTTGTTCTTTGTTCTTTATATATTCTATGAACTCCTCCTCAAGGCTGCCTTGAACAAACTGGTTTTACCAATCGACATGTAGATTAAAATCCCCTGCGCTAATTGCTCAGCCAGTTTTACATGCATCAGTTATTTCTTTGTTTATTGCTCATACCACCGTGATGTTATTACTTGATGGCCGATGGATTATGCCTATCAGTGACTTTTTCTCCTTACTGTTTCTAATTTCCTCTGAATGGATTCAAATGTTTTTTTCCATAAAACCTATATCTCTCACTATGACCTTGATGTCAAAGAACAAAGAACATAACAGCACGGGAAACAGGCCCTTCGGCCCAACGAGCCCGCGCCGCCATCCCAATGTTCCCACCTCTACCCGTGGTCCCTGTCCATGTTTATAGATCTATGGATTAAAAACAAAATTTGAGACAATTTAGGGAGAATTTGTTTTGCCAATTAGCCTAAGAGCACATCTTTGGGATGTGGGAGGAAACTGGAGCACCTGGAGAAGACACACGCAAGCACGGGGAGAATGCGCAAACTCCCACAGACACAGGCCCAAATCCATGTATCTGCACAGCACAGCGATAGTCACTGAGCTGTCGTGTTGCCCATCAAATGGTCCAAGTCAAGCATACACTAATGACGTGAAGCACTAGGATACTCTCGAAAAAAATCCAAGAGCAGCCCTCTCACAATCTATCTCGTGTATGCCCTTTGTTAGACAACAAGGTGGACCAAAATACCTGTAAGATAAAAACAAGTACATCAATAATGTCATCCTTAAATATCAGAGCTACACCATCTCCTTTACTTTCCTGTCTGTCCTTCTGAACAGTTAGGATCTGAACAGGTACCACTGGATATTTAACTCCAAATCGTGACCATCATGCAACCATATCTCTGTAATGGCCATCGAATCATATTCAGTCATGATGATTTGTGCCATCAACTCATTTACCTTGTCCCTGAACCTACTGAATTCGCTACCACAGTAGACTGCGGAGTACACCGAATGTATTCAAGAAAGAGATAGACTTTTTTTAGATTTTACTCACATCATAGCATGATAGAGTCATACAGCACAGAAAGAGGCCCATCGGTCCTTCATTTCTGTGCCAGCTATTCAGCACCTATTTATTCTAATCCCATTTTCTAGCACTTGGCCCATAGCTATGGAGTTCCAATCACTCAAATAAATGCTTCTTAATTGTTGTGAGGGTTCCCAACACTACTATCTTTCCAGGCAATGAATTCCAGATTCCAACCACTTTGGATGAAAAGGTTTTTCCTCATATCCCCTCTAAATTTCCTGCCCATTAATTTAAATCTTTGTCCTTCACAACTTTGTACATTTCAATCTTTGTTGCACTTTCAATTTTTGAAGGGATCACATTACCTCACATTTATCTAATTTGAGCTCCATCTGTCATTCATCAACCTACTGCTCAAATGATCAAGATCTCACTGCAATCCTAGATAACTATCTTCACTATCTACTATGCCACCAATCTTGGTGTCATCTCAAACTTACTAACCATGCCTCCCAAATCCTCATCCAAATCATTTATATAAATGACAAATAACAGTAGAACCAGTGTCAATCCCTGGGGCACACTGTTGGTCACAGGCCTCCAGTTTGAAAAACAACCATACACAATCACCTTCTATCTTCGGTCATTAAGCCAATTTTGTATCCATTTGGCTACTTCACTCTGGATCCTGTGAGATTTAACCTTTTGCCACAATCTACCATGAGTGCCTTGTCAAAAGTTTTGCTGAAGTCCATGTAGACAACATGATCCTTAAAAGGCCCTAGTGTCTCCCTGGTTACTCTTTTGCTCCTTTTATATTTACAGAAGCTCTTTGGATCCTCTTTTCCCTTATCTGCCAAAGCAATCTCATGTCCCTTTTTGCCCTCCTGATTTCTCTCTTAATTTTATTCTGACATTCTATATATTCTTCAAGGGATCCATTTGATCCCAGCTGCCTATACATATGCCTCCTTCTTCTTCTTGATCAGGGCTTCAATATCCTGAGTCATCCAGGATTCCCTACTTCCACAGCCTTGTATTTAAATAGTGAATCATAAAATTAGTGAAAGTAAACATGAATCCATTAGAGATAGAAACAGATGAAATTATAATAGAAAATAGAGAAATAAAGTGACTTTGAACAAATATTTTGAACCTGTTTTCATGATAGCAAACACAAAAAGATCCTGAAATAATGGGGAATTCCTGAATCTAGCCAGATTGAGGAACTTAAAGGAATCGGTGTCTGAAATAATACTCAAGAAATTAATGAGCTAAGCAAGGATATCTTCCTGGACAGCCAACCAGATTTTGAAAAAAACTAGCTGCAGAGATGTTTGTGTGCATTGATTTTGATCTTCCAGAATGTATTCAATTCTACAAGAATACCCAAGGATTGAGAAGTAACAGATGTAACCTCATTCTTTTAGAAAGAACGGAGAAATACAGTAGGACATCAAAAAAAATCAAAACCTGCGTATCCTTGTAAGTGGATCACCAGAAGTTAACATGTAAGTACAATGAGGAATTCTACATTGTTATCATTGGTTACAAAGAGATTGTGATATAAAAGTAGCCTTACTACAATTAAATAGGGCATTGGTGAGGCTATACATGGAGTACCATGTGCAGATTTGGTCTCCCTATTTAAGAAACATCTCACCTTTCCTAGGGGGAGTGCAACAAAAGTTCATTAACTGGTTCTTCGGATGAAGGGGCTAACCAATAAGGAATTGAGTAGATTAAGCCTATAATTTTCTTGAGTTTAAAAGAATAAGAGACCATCAAATTGAAACAAAACAAGGAGTACATGGGTACATGAACTGGCAGGGAATAGAAGCGATAGCTAGAGCAGAAGGTTTTTTTAAGTTTAGTTAGGGCATCATGATCGGCACAGGCTTGAAGGGCCAAAGGGCTGTTCCTGTGCTGTACTTTTCTTTGTTCTTGGCTTGGCTTTTAATAACTGAGATGCAGAAAAATTTCTTCACCCAAAGGGTTGTGAATGTTTGAAATTCTCTACCCTATACAGCAGTGGATGAGCTTATTCAATTTAGAAATCGATTCATTTTGGTTTACAAATGGAATTAAGGATGTGGAAAGAGGTTAGGAAGTAGAGTAGGCTCACAGGGTCAAATGGGTGGCATGGTAGCACAGTGGTTAGCACTGCTGTTTCATAGCGCCAGGGACCTGGATTCAATACACTGGCCATATGGAGTTTGCACATTCTCCATGTTATGTGCATTTCCTCTGGGCGCTCCGGTTTCCTCCCATATTCTGAAAGACATGCTGGTTAGGTGTATTGACCCGAACAGGCTCTGGATTGTGGCGACAAGGAGATTTTCACAGTAACTTCATCATAGTGTTAATGTAAGCCTTACTTGTGACTAATAAATTAACTTTAAATGGCCACCACTAGTTCAAAATGACTTATGTTAACTTTATGATCAATTTCAAGTTTCTTTTATTTTTAGATTTTTAAAAAACTTGAATTTAAATTTTGAAACTGCAACAGTGGACTTTGAAATCATGTTTATTTAGATTGTCAGTCACAGACATTGGATTACTAGATTGATAACATAACCATAATGTCATTACATTTGTCCATTATAAATAAGTTAAGGCCTCTACCAAAATAGCAGGGAGCAGAATTTCAGGCAAACATATAAAACATTTGCATGCAGATACTGAAAAAATAATTTTAAGGTATTGCTCTTGTTAAAACCAACCTTTGAACTCAGTTCGATACACGGGTTATTTTTCATCTTTTTTAAGACTCCTGATAGCTCAGGAAGTTCATCTTCTGTGAGGTCCAGACTCCAGATATATTGCAGGGTTAAAAGGACATTTCCATAGAAAGCCATGAATGGAGATGTTAGCATAGCATATCGTCGCCGATCACGCACCATCCAAAGAACACAGGACCAGATCAACAGGACAAAGGTTAGCCAGCTATGATAAGTAATACTCCAAGCCTAGAAGAAACCAGTAAGATGATATAAAATGCTCAGATGAACAAAAATTAAACTGCAAGTCAAGCAACAAATATGAAATTGAACATAGCTGATATTTGTTAAAAATAAAAATGTTTTATGGGCTCAGTAAAAAGTGTGATTTAAGTGATTTAGTGGCAAGCATTTGCCACCCTGAGTGTCAGTGTGTAGCCCCTCCCCATCAACTTTGACAAGTCACTGCCATTTCACACTCAATTGAGCAATAATTGGCAGTAGGCAAGATCTCTGTTCATCCTTGGTGGAAATTCCTGCCTTGGAGAGCGATCAGCAAATTTGCTTATTCGACTGCTTTCCAGCCCTCCCAGACACTGTGCTGCAGTGGCCAGCAGAGATACTACAGTGCTCTGCTTCAGTCTAAGCTCTGGGACCGTACTTGAGGTTATGGTCAAAACTTCCAGGTCTCAGAGGGGAGGGCGGTCCAAGTATGAAAGGGCATAATCTTTTCTTGAAATTGCATCTGGGTTGGGGTGGGATTCCACAGTCATTCTGTCCACGTAATTTTACGTTTCCCCTCCCCTCACTGCAGAATCTACTTCTGGGGGAGCATAAAATTCTGGCCAACATAGCAAAATATACCCCCTAAAATGTACATTTTTCACTATGATTACTTGATATGAAAAAGCTAAGATAAAGATGGAACAGTAGTCAGAAATTTGGTAATTTTGACAGAAAGGCTTCAAAATCAAATAAAATTTATTACACAACACTTATTTGTCAGAGTAATTATTTGTCAGAGTAATTTTAAGCAAAAAGTTCATCCAAATAACTAACATCAAGAAACAGGTTTTAAAAAGAACAGAATTTTTAAAAAATAAATTGCTTTTGAAGTAACAGTCATAATAGAGGGGAATGTGGCAGCCTATTTAATGAGCAGTAGGGCGTTGCAAGCAGAATGAGATAAATAACAATCAAATATTTTATGTTGACAGAAGAGACATTTATCTGTCCCTCATTCGAGCATTGGAATGTCAGTCTAAATTATGCATTCAAGGCTCTGGAGTTGAACTTGGAATGAAAATCTTCTGACTGGAGCAAGAATAATACCACAGATTAGAATCTGAGTTGTGACTCTTGGGCAGCTTTCTGGAATAGAACATTACAGCGCAGAACAGACCATTCGGCCTTCGATGTTGCGCCGACCAATTATGAAAAAAACAATGACCCTCCAAACTAAACCATTCCCTTCTCTTCCATAAACTTATCAACTAACCTCTTAAACGCCACCAAACTTGGCGCATCTACAACTGCCGCAGGCAGGGCATTCCACTCCCTAACCACACTCTGGGTAAAGAACCTACCTCTGATATCCGTCCTATAACTATCACCCCTTAATTTAAAGCTGTGTCCCCTTGTGCTAGCTTTTTCCATCCTAGGAAAAAGACTATCACTGTCCACCCTATGTAAACCTCTAATCATCTTATATGTTTCGATCAGGTCCCCTCTTAGCCTCCTCCTTTCTAACGAAAACAACCTCAAATCCCTCAGCCTCGCCTCATAAGACCTGCCCTCCATACCAGGCAACATCCTGGTAAACCTCCTCTGTACCCTCTCCAATGCCTCCACATCTTTCTTATAAATGTGGGGACCAGAACTGCACACAATACTCCAAGTGCGGCCGCACTAGAGTTTTGTACAGTTGCAACATGATGCTGCGGCTCCTAAATTCAATCCCCCCTACCAATAAAAGCTAAGACTCCATATGCCTTAACAACTTTATCCACTTGACTGCCTACTTTCAGGGATCTATTGACACATACACCAAGATCCTTCTGTTCCTCAACACTATTAAGAGCCCTACCATTAGCCTATACTCTACACACTTATTGTTCCTGCCAAAGTGCATTACCTCACACTTTTCCACATTAAACTCCATTTGCCACCTCTCGGCCCAGCTCTGCAACTTGTCCAAGTCTCTCTGCAAACTATAACACCCATCTTCACTATCTACCACTCCTCCGACTTTGGTGTCATCCGCAAATTTACTAATCCATCCTTCAATACCCTCATCCAGATCGTTTATAAAAATTACAAACAGCAGAGGCCCCAAAACAGACCCCTGAGGTACACCACTTGTAACTGAACTCCACGATGAATATCTCCCATCAACCACCACCTCTGTCTTCTATCCGCTAGCCAATTCCTAATCCAATTAGCTAAATCACCCTCTATCCCATACATCTGCATTTTCTGCAGAAGTCTTCCATGGGCCACCTTATCAAACGCCTTACTAAAGTCAATATATACCACATCAACCGCCTTACCCCCATCCACCTCTTTGGTCACTTTTTCAAAAAACTCAATAAGGTTAGTAAGGCACGACCTACCCTTCACAAAACCATGCTGACTATCCCCAATCAATTCATTTCTCTAAATAACTATAAATCCTATCCCTAATAATTCTCTCCAATACTTTGCCCCCAACAGAAGTAAGACTCACTGGCCTATAATTCCCTGGAAATCTCTCTTCCCCTTCTTGAACAATGGGACCACATTCGCTATCCTCCAGTCTTCCAGAACTATACCCGTAACCAACGACGACCTGAAGATCAGAGCCAGAGGCTCTGCAATCACCTCTCTTGCCTCCCAGAGAATCCTAGGGTAAATCCCGTCCGGCCCAGGGGACTTATCTAACTTCAAACCCTCAAGAATATCTAGCACATCCTCCTTATCTACTTCACTACTTTCCAGTTTGCAACCCTGTATCCCAGTGTTCTCCACAACTACATTTACATCTCCCTGCGTGAATACCGAAGAGAAATATTTGTTCAGTGCCTCTCCAATCTCTTCATGCTCCACGCACAACTTCCCACTGCTGTCTCTGACTGGCCCTAATCTTGCCCTAACCAATCTTCTATTCTTAACATATCTAAGAAAGCTTTAGGATTCTCCTTGATCCTATCAGCCAAAGTCTTCTCGTGTCCCCTTTTAGCTCTCCTCAACTCACTCTTTAGCTCCCTCCTGTCTAATCTATAGCTATCCATTGCACTAACTGAGCCTTCAAGCCTCATCCTGACATAAGCCTCCTTTTTCCTTTTAACCAGCGAATCAACTTTTTTCGTACACCAAGGTTCCCTTACTCGACCATTTCCTCCTTGCCTGACAGGGACATACTTATCAGGGACTCGCAGCAGCTGCTCCTTGAATAAGCTCCACATTCCAGATGTTCCCAGTCCCTGTAGTTTCCTAGTCCAATCTATGCACCCTAAGTCTCTCCTGATGGCCTCATAATTACCCTTCCCCCAGCTATAACTACTGTCCCCAGCTTCATGCCTATCCCTATCCATCACTAAGGTGAACGTAACCGAATTGTGGTCGCTATCACCAAAATGTTCACCAACTTCCAAGCCTAACACCTGGTCTGGCTCATTGCCCAGCACCAAATCCAATGTAGTCTCACCTCTAGTTGGCCTATCTACATACTGAGTCAAAAAACTTTCCTGCACACTTTGTACAAAAAAAGACCCCTCTAACGAGCTAGAGCTATAGTTACTCCAATCAATATTAGTAAAGTTAAAGTCCCCCATAACAATTACCCTATTACTTTCATTCCTGTCCAGGATCGACTTTGCAATCCTTTCCTCTACCTCTCTAGAACTTTTAGGAGGTCTATAAAAGACTCCCAACAGGGTGACCTCTCCTCTCCTGTTTCTAATCTCAGCCCACACTACCTCAACAGACAAGTCCTCATCAAACTTCCTTTCTGTCACTGTGATACAGTCTTTGACTAATAATGCCACTCCTCCCCCCCTTCTACCTCCTTCTCTACTCCGACTAAAGCACTTGAACCCCGGAACCTGCAACATCCATTCCTGTCCCTGCTCTACCCAAGTCTCTGAAATAGCCACAACATCGAAGTTCTAGGTACTGGTCCAAGCTGCAAGTTCCTCCACCTTATTGCGAATACTTCTTGCATTAAAGTATACGCATTTCAAACCATGCCCTACTCCACCTGTACGCTGCTGTGTTTTGCAGTTCTCCTCTATGACCCCCCCTATTCTGGAATGGTACTGGATGAAGTGATCTGCTGGCAACATTGGTATTTGACTTTTTATGGGATTTCTGGAAACAATTTATTGGCCTCCAGTTCATTTAGCATAGGGTGTATGAACAGGCAAAGCCACACATATCCAACGAATCCACAAGAGTGTCCAAATAAGAAGGACCTGCAATTAGCCATCAGTGTGTCAGATCTGAGGTCGCACTCATGAGTCTGTTTGAACAGGAGGGATGCCCTCATAAGCCCAGAAGAGTGTCGAAATTGGAGAAATGCACCTCACCCCCAATTAGTACCTGAATTGGAGGAGGAATCCTCCCATGAGCCTGAAAAAGTTTCTGAACATAAGTAATCCCCCTATGCACCTGCAGAGTATACCTAGCGGACTTGCCACATAGCATTGCCATACCTGGCTGCTAATAAAATTGCAGTGGTGGTGGGAGAAGGCCATTAGATAGCCATTATTGGTCATTAAAGAGCTTTAAGTAGCCCATGGGCTGTCAGGCAAAGAACATTTGTCCCACTGCTGGAAAACATGCCATCAGTGATGGGTATAAGTGAAAGGCAAGGCACTCAAGCTGTCGGTCATTTTTATGCCTCCACCCACTTGCCAGCCATTTCTCAGAGGTTGTATGTCAAATCCTGACCGCTATTTCTAACATCTTTAACCATATTATTAACAGAGAACTACGGAGGATGCCAGTGAGGGACAGAAAAGCAGAAGTGACACGAGACAGCAGCTGCGTACCAATGGGGATGGTCCCCAGCACTGCAAAAAGAACACGAGGACTGAATGGCAATCAGAAAGCTGGAAGGAGGTTGGAATTTGGACAATTGGGAGGCGATTGACAATTAATAAGGCTCAGGGAACTTAGGACTGTGGACAGAATAGCATTTGGAAGGGCCAGGGTGCGGTGGAGTGAGGGAAAGTCTGTAACCAGGGTAGTTGGGAACAGGTTTCCGACAGGTTGGACGTTTCTTCTGTTAGTATTAAATTTAAGTCATGATAACAATGATGTCAACAGGCTGTGGCTTCAGTTTATTAATTAGAATCTGAGCTGCACTTGTCCATGCTTGATTTCTGCACTTAAGATTTACAAAGGCAGGAATGAGATTGGGTTGTGAACCTGATGTTTTGACCCTACCCTCAACTCTCTCTCATCAGTTTCTAGGTGGAGTGGAGTAAAAATCTCTTTCTCAGAGCTGGAAGAAAATTATTAATTTCTAATTATAATTATCAGCAGTAAATAAAATTTAAAATCAGTTTCATAAAAATGTTAAAGTATTATAATATTGCTAGCTTAAATAATTATCTAAACACGTGGCCATTACTTGTGATATCAGTGCATTTGGAACTCTGCATTTTTTAGATTACCTTAAATAGAAGAAGGTTAAGATAAAAGGATGACATTAGAAGTGAAAAGTTTTTTTTATCCTTTCAGCAATAGATTTTGGCTCTGTCATGGCTGAGAAAGGGCTTGTATTAGAGAAAATAAATTATTATAGCATATACAGCTTTCTCCAGTAATGTTTATAATTTGCTTTATGGCATTTAGAGTTTGACGCCATCAATGGTTCTTCTGCAGCTGGAATAATATCAACTCCAGTTATATCCATTTTGATCTGATAATAAAAATAATAATATTCAACTTTTTGTCCTCAATTTGACTTAGATTCTGAATAGCCTTTGAGTTCATTCATAAAAGCTTGGGTCCAAAGCTTCAGCGATGAAATCTATTCATTATTGACCTGTGGAACTAGCAGTGGATTTCTTACATATTGGGATCTGCTAATCAGTGTGAAAAGGCTGGTTTTCAAAGCATTTTTCTGTAACTAAGAAAGTTCTGGTGCTGCACAAATAATAGTGGCACATAAATACTCTAAAGTACAAATTTAGCATTGTACACACAAGGGGCAGCACGGTGGCACAGCGTTTGGCACTGCTGCCTCTCAGTGTCAGAGACCTGGGTTCGATTCCCGGGTTTTTGTCTGTGTGACATTTGCACATTCACTCTGGATTTCCTTCTGGTGATCCAGTTTGCTCCCACAGTCCAAAGATGTGCAGGTTAGGTAGATTGGCAAAGCTAAATTGCCCTTTAATGTCAGGAGAACTAACTAGGGTAAATGCATGGAGTTATGGGGATAGGGCATGGGTGGGATTGTGATCGGTGCAGATTCAATGAGCCAATTAGCCTCTTCCTTCACTGTAGGATTTTATGGTTAATTGATTGTGGAGATGTCGGCGTTGGACTGGGGTAAAACAGAATGAAATCCTACAACATCAGCTTAAAGTCCAAACAGGTTTATCGGTAGCAAAAGCCGCAAACTTTTGGGACAGGCTAAACCTTCATTAGGTGGCTGGGTTTGAATCAGTGTTATAGCACACATAGCAGTGACTTTAAAATCAGCCTTTCACCTTTGTACTTACCATCATTGCAATGAGTGCACATATATAACTCTGCTTCATAATAAAACGGAAGATAGTGATGAGGCTGTTGGGCTTGCTATTATCTGCCTCTTCTGAGATTCTGTCTTCTTCGGTTTTGTCTGGCAGTAACAAATGGACACATTTAATTATTTATATCTAAATTCTGGTTCATACAAAACAAAACAAAGTCACACTGTTTTAAGTTGCATGACCATGGTCAAGTAAGTTCCAGTGTAGAAATGGAAAATAAGGCGAACAGTGAAGATAAATGAGCAGGGACACAAGACAGAAAGAGAGAGAAAGAGAGCGAGAGAAAAGAGGGAGGGATGAGAGAGGATATAAAAGGAATGGCAGAAAAAGAAGACCGTTTTATATTGTTTCACAAGATGTAGGCATTGTTGGCTAAATCAGCATTTATGTCCATTCTAAAGTTCCCCTGAGAAGGTGGTGGTGAGCTTTCTTCTTGAACCATTTTTTGTAGTACATCCACACTACTGTTAGAAGGGACTTTCAGGATTTTTATCCAATGACAATGAAGCAATGGCAAAAAAGTCCCAAGTCAGGATGGTGTGTAACTTGGGGCAGACTTGCAAGCAATGATGTCCTCATGCTTCTATGTGGTATTGACAGCAGGTTTGGAAGCTTGCTGCCAAGTAATGCCTTGGAGAGTTGCTGCAGTGCGTCATGTAACTGTTGCTACTATGGTAGCAGAGAAAGTGGATGTGAAAGTGGTGGATGGGGTGCCAATCAAATGGGCTGCTTTGTCCTGAATAGAGTCAACCTTCTTGAGTGATGTTGGAGTTACATTCATCCAGGCAAGTTAAGAGTATTTAATCATACTTCTTACTTGTGTTTTGTAGACAGTGAAAAAGCTTTGAGGAACCTGGGGATCAGTTACTCTCTGCAGAATTTCCAGCCTCTGCCCTGCCATTGGAACCACTGTCTTTAAATCTGGCCCAGTTCAGTTTCTTGTCAATGATAATCCCCAGGATGATGGGGGATTCAGTGATAGTAATACTATTGGATGATTGGATTCTCTTACTGGAGATGCTCATTGCCGGACACATGTATGGTGTGTATGTTACTTGCTATTTGTCAGCCCAAGCCTGAATATTTTGCTGCATATGGGCACATGTTGCTTCAATGTCTGAGGAGTCATGAATGGTACTGATTGTGCAATCATCAGCGACCAACTCTACTTCTGATCTTATGACAGAGGGAATGTCATAGATGAAACAACTGAAGATCATTGGTCCTAGAATAATATCCTGCAAAATTCCTGCGGTAATCTGCTGAGACTGAAATGACTGACCATCAATAAGTTACATTTATGGATGTAATTGGCAGCATCTTAAGCATTTGCTGGCATGGGAAAGAACAGAAACAAGGACTAGGAAAATAGTGCAGGAATCTCTTGAGTGCATCTTGTTCTCCAACCTGTGATCAGTTCTCAATACTAGTAGAGTCATGGTTCACTGGGGAATACAGGGGCCAAAGATATAAATTCAGAGTGATATGTTGCCTTCTTGTGCCAGTGCGGCTGCAATGTCCTCTTGACATTGGAACATGAACAGCCAGAAGTTGTGGTCCATATCAATACCAATAATAATAAGCAGAAACAGAGATGAGGTCCTGCAAAAGAATTTCAGGGAGTTAGGAAGGAGACTAACAGGAAGACCTCAAAGATAGTAATCTCGGATCATTCCTGGTGCCAACCACTAATAAATATAGAAATAGGAAGATAGAACAGATGAATGTGTGGCTGCAGAGATAATGTAGGAGGGCACTTAACAGGCTTTTCGGAGTTCCTTAACCGATGGTAGATCTGAAGCATGTGCTCTGTAACCTAAAGATCTATTTAGAATTGTTGTATTAGGATAAACAGATTTCCTGTGACTATAAAAAAGAATTCAGTTTGATACTGCTGACCTTATTTGAAAAGGACAATTTGAATCCTGATCAAATTAGGGCTATATCTCTGAGCTGGTTAATTGTAAAAAGGTTAATAGGAACTCAGCAAAACTGATGGTCATCCTAATTGAAAACATTGGCTCTAATCTCTCTCTGACCTTTGAGATTTTCCAGCATTTTCATTTTTTGTTTTGTATTCCAGCATCTATAGTATTTGACTTTGATCCTTTAACTTACCAGGGGAATCATCAGTCATTTCCCATTTATACTGTGGTGTGGAGTACACCTCTAGCGTAGTTGGACAATTGTCAGCTTGCAGTGCTGAGTTCATACCATGATAGTCTACAGGGTTTCCATTTACTGTTACCAGCAAGGCCTGCAAAATAATCAAAATATCAAGTTTACATCTTTTCCAGAAAACCTGTTTAAAAAATCTTAGTCACATATTATGACTTTTTAATTATGAAGACTTACTTGTCCACAATTACTGGATTATTTGAAGATCAATTGCCAAATTTATTGATTAGAAAGGAAGTTTTTTTAGAAACAACATAGATTGAGAAAAATCATTCTATGTAAATTAATAGTTTTCATGATGGTCAGTTTTGCGAAATGTCAAAATTTAATGACTGATTTGATTTTTCTGTAGAAAACAATTAGAACATAGAACATTACACTGCAGTACAGGCCCTCTGGCCCTCGATATTGTGCCGACCAATGGAACCAATTTTATGACCTCTAATCTAAACTATTCTAATGCTATCCATTTGCCTATCCACTGACCATTTGAACTTGGTGAGTCCACAACTGCTTCAGGCAAGGCATTCCATGTCCTTACTATCCTCTGAGTAAAGAACCGACCTCTTACATCCATCCTTTAATTACCCTCTCCTTAATTCAAAGCTATGTTCCCTCATGTTACCCATCTCCATCCGAGGAAAAAGGCTCTCACTATCCACCCTATCTAACCCTCTGATCATCTTATATGTCTTAGCCTTCTTCTCTCTAATGAAAATAACCTCAAGTCCCTTAGCCTTTCCTCATAAGGCCTACCCATCATACCAAGCAACATCCTGGTAAACCTCCTCTGCACCCTTTCCAATGCCTCCACATCTTTCTTATAATGTGGCGACCAAAACTGTACATAATACTCCAAGTGCGGCCGCACCAGAGTTTCGTACAGTTGCAAATGATGTCTTGGCTCTGAAATTCAATCCCTCTACCAATAAATGCTAACACACTATAGCAACTTTATCAAATTGAGTACCAATTTTCAGGGATCTATGCACCTGTGCACCGAGATCTCTCTGCTCATCTACACTACTAAGAGTCCTACCATTAGCCCTATATTCTGCACACATATTACTCTTACCAAAGTGAATCACCTCACACTTTTCCACATTAAATTCCATGTGCCATCTCTCGGCCCAGCTCTGCAACTTATCTATGTCCCTCTGCAAACTTTAACATCCATCCTCACTGTCTACGACTCCTCCGACTTTGGTGGCATCAGCAAATTTACTAACCCATCCCTCTACACCCTCATCCAGGTCATTTATAAAAATAACAAACAACAGTGGCTCCAAAACAGATCCCTGAAGTACACCACTTGTAACTAAACTCCAGGTTGAATATATCCCATCAACCATTACCCTCTGTCTTCTATCAGCTAGCCAATTCCTAATACAATTTGCTAAATCACACTCTATCCCATGCATCTGCATTTTCTGCAGAAATCTTCCATGGGGAACCTTATCAAATGCTTTGCTAAAATCCGAATACACCACGTCAACTGCCTTACCCTTATCCACCTCTTTGGTCACCTTTTCAAAAAACTCAATAAGGTTTGTGAGGCACGACCTTCCCTTCACAAATCCATGTTGACTATCCCTAATCAATTCATTTCTTTCTAAATGACTACAAATCCTATCCCTTATAATTCTTTCCAAAACTTTCCCCACAATAGATGTAAGGCTCACTGGTCTATAATTAAGCTCTAGATTACAGCTTTTATATTGGTAATAATATATTTTTCCCTATAAACAATTCTTTATATTCAAAGTAGCACAAAATAAGATAATCAAAGTTAATTTTAGCCATTTAATTAACAAGATGAACATTTGTAGGATGATGATGACATTACGCAATAGTGTATAATGTGAATTCTTAGCTTGACCATTCCATTAACCACTTCTGTGGATGGCAGAACTATTTTGACAAGCCTTTGATAAGGTACTGCATGGTAGGTTGTTGCATAAGGTTAAATCTCACGGGATTCAGGGTGAGGTATCTAAGTGGATACAAAATTGCCTTCTTGACAGAAGCCAGAGGGTGGTTGTAGAGAATTGTTTTTCCAACTGGAGGCCTGTGAACAGCAGTGTGCCTCAGAGATCAGTGCTGGGTTGCCTGTTACTTGTCATTTATATTAATGATTTGGATGAGCATATAGGTGGCATGGTTAGTAAGTTTGCAGATGGCACTAAGATTGGCGGCAAAATGAACAATGAAGAAAGTTATCTCCAATTGCAATGGGATCTTGATCAATTGGGCCAATGGGCTGATGAATGGCAGATGGAGTTTAATTTCAATAAATGCAAGGTGATGCGTTTTGGTAGACTGAACCAGGGCAGGACTTACTCAGTTAATGGTGGGGCATTGGGGAGAGTCACAGATCAAAGAGATCTAGGAGTACATGTTCATAGTTCCTTGAAAGTGGAGTCACAGGTGACAGAGTGGTAAAGAAAGCATTCGAAATGCTTTCATCGGTCAAAACATTGAATTCAGGAATTGGAATGTCTTGTTGAAGTTATACAAGACATTAGTAAAGCCACACTTGGAATACTGTGTGCAGTTCTGGTCACCTTATTACAGAAAGGGAATTATTAAACTAGAAAGAGTGCAGAAAAGATTTACTAGGATGCTACCAAGATTTGATGGATTGAGTTATAAGGAGGGGCTGGATAGACTGGGACTCTTTTCTCTGGAGCATAGGAGGCTGAGGGGTGATCTTAAAGAGATCTATAAAATAATGAGGGGCACAGATCAGCTTGATAGTCAATATATTTTCCAAAAGGTGGGGGAGTCTAAAATTAGATGGCATAGTTTTAAGGTGAGAGGGAAGAGATACAGAAGTGGCCAGAGGGGCAATTTTTCACAGGGTGATGAGTGTCTGGAACAAGCTGCCACAGATAATAGTAGAGGTGGATACAATTTAGATAGTTACGTGGGTACGATGGGTATAGAGGGATATGGGCCAATTGTGGGCAATTGGGATTGGCTCACGGGTTTTTTAAGAAAAGCAGCATGGACAAGTTGGACCAAAGGACCTGTTTCGATGTTGTAAACCTTTATTGGTCTACTATGGCCCCTCTTGATTGAACTGTCACCCAAAGTCAAAATTACTCCCTAGAGTGCAAATAGGCGCAAGTTGACAGTACAAATTAAAAGGAACTCTCTTTAGGCTCAAAGGATGCTTAATTTTGAACGATTAAAAAAAGCTAACCTATTAAGGCTATAAATTTATTTTATACAATTAACGAGAAAACATTTCAAAGATGGCTAACAGATTTGGTATTTCATTTATTCTATTTCTTTTGGAAATTTCAGTCTTTAGCCCCTTAGCAAGCAATTAAAAAATTGTCACTGACAATATTACAGGAAAAAAATAGAAGATATTATTTAATTTCCTCCAAAAATATAAACATTTGGGAACACAAGTCACAGAAGTACAAAAGAAAGAGCATGCATGGTATCATGAAGTCCCGCAGCTAATAACAGCCAATGGAGTATTTAACTGATGCAGTGTAGGCAACACATTTTATGTGATTTAACTTATAATGCACAACAAAGACCAACAAACCATAATGAGATAACAACCAGATATTTTAATGATATTTATTGAGGAATAAATATTGGTTGAGCCACTGTTGAGAACATTCCTACTGTTTTTCAAAACAATGATTACACATACACAAAACAGAGACAATTCACATCTATTTAACTTGCGCTTTAACCTCTCTCTACTCACATTGTCTGTATCTTTAAGACTTGATTACCTGTAAAGACTCCCACTCTAACCATTATTTTGTAAATTGAGTTTGTGTCTTTATGCGCCCTGTTTGTGAACTGAAATCTCACTCACCTGATAAAGGAGCAATGCTCTGAAAGCTGGTGGCTTTTGCTACCAAATGAACCTGTTGGACTTTAACCTGGTGTTATGAGACTTCATACTGTGTTTTTAACCCAGCCCAATGCTAGCATCTCCACATCATGAGTTGCAAGTATATGTATATACACTTGCAACTCAGCCAACGTTGTCTACCTGATATGGGAAAGGAAAGGACTTCCCGAGGCATGGTATATTGGGAAATCATGCAGATGCTATGACAATAGATGAATGAACACTGTTCGACAATCACCAGGCAAGAGTGTTCTCTTCCTGTTGGGGCACACTTCAGCGATCATGGGCATTCGGCCTCTGATCTTCGGACAGCCTTCACGACACATGACAAGTCAGAGTCACTGAGCAAAGACTAACAGCCAAGTTCCGCACACATGAGGACAACCTGAACCAAGATCTTGGATTCATGTCACACCATCTGTAATCCTCATGACTTGCCTGAGCTTGCAAAATCTCACTAACTGTCCTGTCTAGAGACAGTACACATCTCTTTAACCAGTGTTTAACCCTCTCTCCACTTACATTGTCTGTATCTTTAAGACTGCAAAGGCTCACATTCCAACAATTATTTTCTAAATTAAGTTTGTGTCTTTATCTGCCCTGTTTGTGAACAGGACTCCCACTTATTTAATGAAAGAGCCTTGCTCCAAAAGCTAGTGGCTTGTGCTACCAAATAAATCTGTTGGATTTAAACCTGGTGTTATGAGATTTTTTATTATATTTGAAAACAGTACCATTGATTTCTTTAAGTCCATCTAAAAGGGGACACTGGTCCTTGACATTTGACCTGACAACATTCTCATTCAGAGGCAAGATTGCTATTACTGAGCCAAGGGTACTACAAGAACACAACCTGACTCATAATTATAAAAAAAACATAAATCTAAATATTTTTACAGCAAATGTGTAACTTTTGACAATTCTTTCCTTATTAGCTTTTTACTAATTAACAATTACTAGCTAAATATATCAACAATATATGACAGATAACACTTTTTGAGTCTGGATTTGCTTTACAAGGTTTTGGCTATATTTTATTTTGCAGAGGTGGCCTACTATGAATAGCATCCTTTATGAATGCTACGTAGCAAGGGTTTGTGGAAAGAATTTGGAAATTTTAAGTTCTATCTTGCTCTCCTAATAACAGAAAAAACAGCTTAAATAATTTTTATGGAGTCACTGAACTTAATTTCTAGATAAAAACATTAATTTCTAGATAAAACAAATAAAAAAGTAAAAAGCCTCAATCTCAAGTTTTTAAGAAATTTAGCCGTAGTTACATTCAACCAGATATTTCTAAGCACACATAAACACAATGCCAAGTATATACTAACATCAGAGGAGTTGGTGTCATCCTGGGTAATTGTAAGGAGCTGGAAGAGATAAAGAAAGAAAAAAATGTTATAACCAAGATTGCAATAATCCATGCATCTATCATGTATTAGTCAGCAATTATTATAATAAACCTACAATATAAGGACAAAACATGGTTACAAATGTGTACAATTTTATCTATCTCAATAGATATTTTCTGCATCCAGAGTACAGTTTTACCCATTGACACATTAGGAGTTCAGATCTTGCCAGATTTGCTGAAATATATTAGGTGGAATTTAGGGTTGAATTTGGTCTTGAGCTTTGGAAAAGGAAATCCAGCATGTTGTAACTTGAACTTTTGATCTATTAAGAGACAATTCTGTGCCACTGGCAAGCCGATTTCACTCCATATATATCCAGAGTCAAATTTCTGATGTGTACTACAAGTTGCTACACTATGATGATAAATTTCACACACATATTTTACATCTAAATGTAAGTATTTGTATCAGAAATGAATGGTTTTACCCATCTCAAGGGATGGCTATGCTTCTTCCTATACTTATTCCTATGTTCCGAAAATAAAGTAACATCTTCTGTCAACATAGAAGGAGTAACCCACACAGAGCAAAAATAATTTAAATCAATTTAAACATAATTTTCATTATGTACTTCTAAAGTTTCTTTTTACAAAATCAGCTACAACATTTTACAATACCCGAAGGATCTGCTAAAAGAGTAAGATAAGAAAACATTCTGCAATATTAATATTGCATATTCTTTGTAGTATTTCATGGATGTGACATATAAACATTTCTGCTATAACATTTCTGCCATTTCCCAAAGGTAGGGAGTCTGAAACTAGAAGGCATAGGTTTAAGGTGAGAGGGGAGAGATACAAAAGTGTCCAGAGGGACAATTTCTTCACAGAGGGTTGTGAGTGTCTAGAACAAGCTGCCAGATGTAATAGAGGCGGTGGGTATAATTTTATCTTTTAAAAAACATTTAGATAGTTACACGGGTATAATGGATATAGAGGTGGAAAGACTGGGGCAGGGAATACTCACCGTGAGTGGCAGGTTCCAAACGATGGCCGAATCATAGCAGGCTACAATGGAGTTCCAGAGGGCTGCAGCTGAATCACAGTGACCCACAGCTAAAGGACTCAGCAGGATTCTCGTGATTTGGTGGCCTGCCCATGGCTAAGAGGCTCGAGAGCTTCCATGTGATCTAGTGGGGCAGTGCTGAGGCACAGCGAGTTACAGCAGCAGCCCATGAGAATGTGGCTCAGTCACAGAGGGTCAAGGCTGAGGGGCTGCAGACTATTTGCTGCTGTCATTGACAGGTGGCTCTGATTCAGCTGACTATCGCGGTGGCTGGAATAGCAGGGTAGAACCCAGGTGATCCTCCAGGACTGGCAGGGCCAGGTGGTTCCAGAGCTTCTGCAGAAGTACTGCTGCCCCATGGAGTGACCCAGGGGCTCATAGGAACTCTGAGGGAGGAGAAAAAGCTCCATCCCAAGCTGGAGCCTTCCAGCCAGGAGACTGGCTGTGGCTATACTTCTAACCACCCCCCATCCCCACCTCCTTCCTGACATCTGGGCATTTCAGGGGCAGCAAGATGAAGAGCCATCCCTGCACTCCTCAAAGACTTCCAGGATATCTGAGCTCCATGATAAGAAGCTGCTAGGATGTCTGGCGCAGACATGCATGGTATGCATCTTATAGTCACACACCAATTGCATGGTTAGGGAATGGAAGTCCTTTCTATTCATGAATTGTCATGGATTCTGAAACGAGGGTGATCTATAGCCCCTGGACATTTGGCATTACCAACATATCTGTGAATCCTACAGCCTGGGCTTCCTCCTACACCTGGTCCAGGTCAAATTTAGGATACTGACCAGCCCTGGCATCTGTGACCTCAGTCATGGATAGTTGACTGGGAAATGTCATATATATCTCCACTGAGTGTCTGGAAGGACCTGGTGGCATAAAAGTTTAAAGCAGCTGTCAAATTCACAGCCACCAAAAATGGGTGCCCCTCACCCTGCACCCCCCACCCCCCACCCCCCGTGCCCCAAAGTGCCAGGTCCTGCAACAAATGGCACAGGTGTTGCACTGTTTCATTTTGCAGCACGCAGTGTCTGACATTTGTCTGAACAAAATTTGTGTGTGGAATTGCAAGGGTGTCTACTCCCTCCTTCGTCTACTTCTCTCCTCTGGGCATCAATGTTTCAGATTGGTGAACTTGTATTAGAACATCACCACTGTTTCTCTCGCGACAAATGTTACTGAACCTGTTGAGTATTTCTAGCATTTTCTGTTTTTATTCCAGATTTCCTTCACTTGCTGTATTTTGCTTTTTTCTGCAGGGATTGATGAGGTTAGGTTACAGATTAGCCATAATCTCACTGAACAATGGAACAGATTGGAAGTGTTAAATGGTATATTCCTATATTCCTATTTTGATGTAAGGTGCTCACTTTATATCTAATCTAATCAAATTTAACCTATTCAACGTTCAGAGTTAAGTGAAATAAACAAATTAAAGAAGCAAAAATATTATGAGAGGAGCCTGGCAGTTAGCATTAAAAAGAATCCAAAAGTCTTCTATAGACATAAAACAGTTTTGATGTAAGTTCATCTTGACCTGAAAAAAAAAATCTTTCTTTCTCTCCAGAGATACTGATCGAATTGCTGAGTATTTTTGGAATTTTTTGTTCATATCTGATATTTCCAGTATCTGTAGTATTTTGTTTTTGGAAATAATAAATTGTTGGTTAATGGAAGAGTGTGGCTGAATATTGACCTATAAAGGATTTACAAATGGAGGCAGAGGGCATGACTAAGTTGCCAGAAGGCTCATCCAATCTGGAAATGTTGGCTCTATTTTCTCGCCATAGATGCTGTCAGACCTGCTGAGATTTTCTAGCGTTTTGTTTTTATCTCTGATTCCAGCAACTGTAGCATTTTGCTTTTAGCCAAATGAGCACTTTGACTCTCTTTAGCAAGGAAGAAAATGCTGCATAAGTCACAGTGGAAGAGGAAGTTATTAACACACACGAGGGCTAAAAATTGATAAAGAAGTATCAGATATTCTAGCTGTATCTAAAGTTAAAGTCATCAGGACCAGGTGAGATGATTTCAACAACACTGAGGGAATTAAGGGTGGAAATTGTGAATGGACTGGTCATAATTTTCCAATCTTCTTTGGACAACATGTTGGTGCCAACAACAACAGTAACTTTTATTTATGTAGCGTCGTTAAAAATGAAACACAGAAAGATGAAGTATAACATAGTAAAGTGTGAAGTTGTTAGGGTCTAGATCAGAACCCCAAATTGCATTAGGATGCCAGATTAGACCACAAAATTTTTCTATTTCAGCATAAATGTGAGGTTAGGATGTTTTGCTCCTGGAGTAATTCCATTGACAAATTAGGGATCTTTCATAGTAAAATAAGTTTTATTTCAGAACAGTTTAAATATGAAATATAACAAATGAAGCAGCTTAACTATTTTCAGTTGAACAATATTTAAAACTGAAAGAAAACAAATTTAATTCCTAGATTACTTCCGTTTCAGTTCCAAATAAGCAACATCCTTTTTATAGACTCACAATGCCACTTAAAATGTAGCTAATAACCATAAATATACTTGTCATGATGAGCGTAGACAGTTTTGAAGCTTTCAGAGAGAGGGAGTGAGTTTCAGCAGCAGAAACCTGTCTTCAAGCAATTCCCAGCTAGAATCGAAAAACTCTGCATATCTAAACCCACCTTCCATATTTTTAAATCAAAACGCCAGGGGAAATCTCCAGCTATAAACAAAAAATCATTAGTTCTATCCTAAGAAAACACTACATTGCTAAAATGAGCAATTAACTTGCTTTCCCAGCATCTGAGCTAAATATTTCCTAGACACACCAACTGCTTCCAAATAGAGATGAATTTGTAAGCAGTCCCCTTAAACATAAAAATATACTTAAAGCAATAGCACACTATCATCATATTACTGATTGGTTATAAGAATACAAAAGTGGTAATTTTTTGGAAAAAGGTGAAAAACTTGTAATTTTTGATATTTGAAGAGAAAGTTAGCATGCAGTGAAGGTGGTGATGGAGTGGTATTGTCATTCAACAATCCAGAAACTCAGGGTAATGCTCTGGAGATATGAGTTTGAACCCTACCACAGCAGATGGAGGAATTTAATTCAATTTAAAAATCTGAAATGTCAAATTATAATTGTTATAAACTTGCCAATAAAGAAAAAGGGAGGGCTAGCAAATCCAGTAGACCCTGGATATTGAGGGATATATGCATTAAATAAAGAGAAAAAGGAGAGGCTTATAGCATACATTGACGGCTAAAAACATCAGATGCCCTAGAGGAGTATAAGATTTGCAAGAGGGAACTTAAAAAGGAAATTAGAAGAGCAAGTAATAGAATAATATAGTTGAATAAAGAAGAATAAAGGAAAATCCTAAATTAATTAGGGTAAGCACATTAAGAAGATAACTAGAGAAAGAGTAGAGCCCATTAAGGACCACAATGTGTGTGGAGCTGGAGGATGTGGGAATACTTTCTGCCCATGTTCACAAGTGAGTGAGATGATGTGCACATAAAAGTCAGGGAGAAGACCTGTGATGCAATTAAAGAAATTAACATAGCCAGAAAGAAGGTTCTGAGCGGCTGGCAGGCTTAAAAGTAAATAATTCACCACAGTCGGATGAAATGTATCCCAGGCTGTTGAGTGAGGCAAGGGAGGAAATAGCAGGAGCACTGACAATAATTTTCAATTCCTTACTTACCACAGGACAGCTGCCAGAGGACTGGAGAACAGCTAATGCGGTAACATTACTCAAGAGGGAGGAAGGATAAACCAGAAAACAATAGGCAGTCAGTCCAACCTCTGATGGGGAAACTATTGAAAGCAATTCTAAGAAAAGAATTAGAAGAGGTCGTGACTGACGAACTTGATTGAATTTTTCAAAAGAGGTGACCAGGTGTACAGATGAAGGTAATGCAATCAATATAGGATTATTGGATGTTAGCAAGGCTTTTGATAAAATCCCACACGGAAGACTGATAGTGGAGGTAAGAGCCCATGGGATCCATGGAAATTTGGCAAACTGGATACAGAATCGATTGAGCATAGGCTGATGGGCAAGGAATGTTTTTCAGACTGTAAAACAGTGTACAGTGAGGTCTCGCAGGAATCAACAACAGGGCCCTTGCTGTAAGTGATTTATATCAATTATTAAAACTTGAATGAGAGTTTTCAGTAAGTTTGCAGAATGATATAAAAATTGAGAAGGCAGACAACAGCGAGGAGGGTAGTTTTAGCTCACAGGAGGATATAGACAGGTTCATCACATGGGCTGATCAGTGGTGAATGGAATTCAATCCAGATAAGTGTGAGATAAGATGCACTTGGACAGGACAAACAAGACAGGGGAATACATAATGAACGTTAGGACCCTGGAAGCACCAAGGATCAAAGGAGTCTTGGTGTGCATGTACATCAGTCTCCTAGATAGCAGCATGTGAATAAAATGGTCAAAAAAGCATATCATATATCTTCATTAGCCAAGGCATAGAGTTTAAGAGGAGGGAGATTATCCTGGAACAAAATAAAACATTGGTCTGGCCACACCTAAAATGTAGTATGCAGTTCTGAAATCTACATATAGTAGGGATGTGACAGCACTGAAAGGGTACAGGGGAAATGTACCAGGCGGTTGCCTCAGATGGAGAGCTTTAGTTACGAAGAGAAATTGGATAGGCTGAGTTGCTTTCCTTGGTGGGGTGGGAAGCATGTTTGAGATGTGTATAAAATTATGAAAGCATAAATCAAGTAGACAAGATGAAACATTTCCCCTTGGTGGAAGGGATCACTGCATAGATTTAAAGTAAGAGGCAGAAGATTTATAGGTATATAAAGAAAAAGTTTTCACCCAAAATATGGTACCATAGACTTGAAGTCTGAAGTCCTGCATTTATCTGTTGATGCTAGTTCTAATACTTGCACAAGGTGTCAGTATTTGTGTACATAATGGGCATTGTCTAAGACTGCCATGTATTTGTTTGGTTGCAGGACATTTCTGTGGTCATGGCCACCTGGGGTCTGAATATTAACTATTTGACAGGGTGTTATAGGGCTGAAGCTTGTGCATTTTGCTTCTTAATCTGCATTGGAGCAGGGCATCATTCACGTTGGTTTCAAGTTTAGGCTGTGATAGGGATGGAAACAACTATCCAGCTAGTCCATTCTGAGTTCCTTTCAAGGGACCAGAATGAAGCTTTCAGAGTTTTACATTGGCCTTTATTCAAGCTATAAGAGAAGCCTGCCTTCCTTCAGTGACATGCAGATTTCCCTAGTGATACATGGCATGAGTAGTTATACTTTTCGGTTATCTTACAAGTAACTTGCATATACAATCATAAGTATCCATTTGTTCTGAAGTTATTAATATCTAATTACAACTAATAATTCTAATTACTTCATTTGTGTCAGGTGAATGTAGTTAACTACTTACAGCCTCTATATTCTTGTCGAATTATAATAACTAATTACTAACAAAGTATGACTACATGGCTCCACCATCCAAACATTTGACTTGCTGTTATGGCTACCACCTGATGGCTAACAGTTCCCGTTCTCTTGCCCCTTGTGAAGCTTCTTTGTGCAGTTCATCTGCAAATGTGGGAACTGAACAAAAACATCAGAACAACTTCTCAGGGAATTCATTCTGTACTCAATTCGTAAGAGAACTCTACTGCACTCAATGATTTTCAACCGCTTTACGATGCAGAGTACAGGATCGTATGCCTGAAAAAAATAACTGTTGACAAGGGCAGCCCTATCGTAGTAGATTTCAAATGCTAAGGTGTGCATTACAGTAGTCTTTGTAGTCCTATGCACATTTTTCTGGAAAATATTTGGCTGAGGATACTGCCGATTTCATGACTGACAGTATCATGCTCATGATATTTTTAAAGTCCTGTGTGAAATGTTGCGAAATTCAGCAGAGACGAATTGCCAAGCAATGTTTGTCATGGGCCTCTGCAGGATGCCATGTGTGTTAAAGTGCCTCTTAAGCTTGTTAGTACTATGTTACTCATCGTGTTTAGTAGATAACTGAATTCAAGCCACCTGGAATACAAATCAAGACTACATGTTGTTTACCATTCCATTTGAAGATGTGAGCTGCTGTGAATGACCCTGGAGGTGTCAGACCTCATTTAAGTGGCACAGCTTCTTTACTTGATGCAGCTTGAGTGCATTATGCAGTGCATATCTGGAGATTTCCCTTTCATGGAGGGCTGGGACAGTGATTTCTTTGTCCTGTATCCGGTTACTTCCAAATTGGGTGCCCTTGGTGCAACTGCTTGAGGGCAGCATCAATGTCTTGAGATACATTTCATCAGATCCTAAGGATTTATTCCAGGGCCGAAAGCATGATGTCGTTGACTTATTGCTCAAAACGGCCATAGAATGCATTGAGCTCAAACAATATGGGTACATTGGTGCTGGTAATTTAATATGCCTTCATCTTGTACCTATTATATCTTTTCGGGCACAAGACTGATCTCGCCACGTATCCAGTGCCGGTAAGATCTCGCCCCACCCATTAGCTGGCCAGACGAGAAGTTAAGATTGACCTCGTTGAGTGAGAGGAGATAGGTTCAAAATTGAGATAAGGCTCAGAAGTTGTGAATCTGTGGAACTCACTACCCTGGAGTTCAGTGGAGGCAGGATCAATTACCAGATTCAAGAAAGAGATAGATAAGTTTCTGATGAAGGGTGGGATAAGGGGTTATGGGAAAAGGCAGGAAAGTGGAGTTGAGACCAGAATAAGATCAGCCACAATCATGTTAACTGATGGAATAGGAGCGAAAGATTCAATTGCATATTCCTCCTCTTAGTTCATATGTTCCTATAAACAATTGTAATTGTGAGGATAGATTGACGAGATTGGGTCTATTTTTCTTGGAGAAAAGAAGGTCGATAGGAGATTTCATACAGATATAGAATATCTTGAGGGGCATGGACAAGTTAAAAAGTGAGAAAGTAATCTTTTTCAAGAGTACATTAGGAATCAAAATAATGCACAGGATAAAAAAAAGGGCAAAAGAAGTAGAAAGTGGTTGATGTCTGTAACAAACATCCTGAGATGATGATGAAGGTAGATTTGATTGAGGTTGCCAAAATTAAATTTATATTTGAAAATAAAGATTGTGCAATGTTATGGGGATAAAGCAGAAGAGTGGGACTAGATAGAATGCATTTTCAGAGAGCCAGTGCAGACTCAACAGACTAAATGGCCTTCTTCTGCACTGTAAAGATTCTGTGATTCTCTGTGATTCTTGTATCTTGAACCATTGTCACCCATATGATGTAGATACATCTACAAAGCTGTTGGGGAGAGAGTTCCAGGATTTTGACCCAGTGAAAATGAAGGAATAGTGATATAGTTTCAAGACAGGATCGTGTCTGGCATGGACGGGAAAATGCAAGTGGTGATGTTCCCATGCATTTGATGTCCAATTCTGGGAGCTACACTTTAAGAAGGATGTGAAGGCATTAGGGAGAGTGCAGAAAAGATTTGGGAAAGTGGTTCCAGGGATAAGGAAGTTCTGTTAACTGGGTAGATTGAAGAAGCTGTTGTTCTCCTTGGAGAAGAAAGTTTGAGAGGAGATCTGATACTGTTCAAAATCATGAGAGATTTGAATAAAGTAGGTAAAACATAAAATAGTACAGCACAGGAACAGGTCCTTCAGCCCACGATATTGTGCTGAACATGACACCAAATTAAACTAAGACTTTCTGCCTGCCCTTGTAAATATCCCTCTATTCCTTGTATACTCATGTGCTTATCTAAAAGCCCCTTTAATATCCCTATTGTACCTGCCTCCACCATCATCTCTGGCAGTATGTTTAAGATACTTAACATTCTGTGTAAAAAACTTGCCGCTTCATATTACCTTTGAAATTCCCCCCTCTCACTTTAAGTGTTAAACATTTCACTCTAGGAGAAGAGGAATTTCACAGTAATTTCATTGCAGTGATAATATAAGCCTTACTTGTGAGTAATAAATAAACTTTAAACTTTAAAAAATATTCTGTCTGTCAACCCTATCTATGCCTCTCATAATTTTATAATTGCATCTCTCCACAGCCTCTGCCAACCCAGAGAAAACAACCCTCGTTTGTCCTTATAGCTCATACCAACTAATGCAGGCAGTTTCCTCATAAACCTCTTCTGCATCCTGTCCAAAGCCTCCACATAGTTTTCCTGTAATGTGACAACCAGAATTGAATGCAATACTCTAAGCTTGGCTTAGTTTTATAAAATTATAAGCTGTACCATGACATCGTGACTCTTGTACTCAGTGTCCCGATGAATAAAAGTAAGAATGCCATATACCTTCATCACCACCCAATCTACTTCTGTGGTTATTTTGAGGCAGCTATGGACTTAAATTCCAAGGTCCCTCTGTACATCAATGCTTTCAGGGTCCTGCCATTAATTATATACTTACCCTTAACATTTGATCTCGCAAAATGCAGCACCTCATACTTGCCCAGATTAAACTCCATCTGTCACTTTTCCATTCATATCTGCAACTGATCTGTATCCCACTATACCTTCTGACAACCTTCCACACTAACACAACTCTAACTATCTCTGTGTAGTCTGCAAACTTACTAACCTACCCATCAACATTTTCATATATCACAAACAGCAGAGGTCCCAGTATGGATCCCTGCAGAACACCATTACCTACAGCCAGAAAAACATTCTTCCATCTTCTGACTGAGCCTACTATGAGGGACTTTGTCGAAAGCTTTATTAAAATCCAATTAGAATACCTCCACTGCTCCACCCTCATCGATCACTTTAGTCAACACTTCGAAAAATCATTTCACATTAGTAATATATGACCTGCTCTGCACAAAGTCATGCCGACTTTCCCTAATTAGACCATGCATTTGTTTAAAGATTTATTTATTAGTTACAAGTAGGCATACATTCAAGTGCAATGAAGTTACTGTGAAAATCCATACTTCTATGCCTATTCAGGTACACTGAGGGAGGATTTAGCATGGTCAATGTGTCTAACCAGCACATCTTTTGGGCTGTGGGAGGAAGCCGGAGCACCCGGAGGAAATCCACATAGATGCGGGGAGAATGCGTAAACTCTACTGACAGTGACCCAAGTCAGCAAATTGAACCGAGACCACTGGCGCTGAGAGACAGCAGTGCCAACCATTGTGCCACCGTGCCACCCTCCAAATGCGTGTAAATTATGGTAATAAGATAATTATGAGGTTATTAGGCGAGATTTAGGATACATCGGTTAGAGTAGGAAACTGCAGGGGCTGGGAACATCTGAAATGTGGAACTTATTCAAGGAACAACTACTGCGAGTCCTTGATAAATAAGTACCTGTCAGGCAGGGAGGAAGTGGTAGAGCCAGGGAACCATGGTGTACCAAAAAAGTTGGTTCACTGGTGAAGAGAAAAAAGGAGGCTTATATAAAGATGAGACGTGAAGGCTCGGTTAGGGCACTGGAGAGTTATAAATTAGCCAGGAGGGAGCTAAAGAGTGAGATAAGAAGAGCTAGAAGAGGACATGAGAAGACTTTAGCGGATAGGATAAAGAAGAACCCTAAAGCTTTTTATAGATATGTTAAGAATAAAAGATTGGTTAGGGCAAGATTAGGGCCACTCAGAGACAGTAGTGGGAAGTTGTTCATGGAGCCTGTAGAGATTGGAGAGGCACTGAATGAGTATTTTTCATCAGTCTTCATGCGGGAAAATGTCAATGGAGAATGCTGAGATACAGGGTTGTAGACTAGACAGGATAGAGGTACATAAGGAGGAGATGTTAGCTATTCTTGAGAGTATGAAAATAGGTAAGTCCCCTAGGCTGGATGGGATTTATCCCAGGTTACTCTGGGAGGCTAGAGAGAAGATTGCAGAGCCTTTGGCTTTGATCTTCATGTTGTCGTTGGCTACAAGTGTAGTGCCGGAAGATTGGAGGTTGGCAAATGTTGTCCCCTTGTTTAAGAAGGGGAATAGAGACCATCCTGCAAATTATAGACCAGTGAGCCTTACATCTGTTGTGGGGAAAGTTTTGGAAAGAATTATAAGGGATAGGATTTATAGTCATTTAGAAAGAAATGAATTGATTAGGGATAGTCAACATGGATTTGTGAAGGGAAGGTCATGCCTCAGAACCCTTATCAAGTTTTTTGAAAAGGTGACCAAAGAGGTGGATAAGGGTAAGGCAGTTGGTGTGGTGTATATGGATTTTAGCAAAGCGTTTGATAAGGTTCCCCATGGAAGATTTCTGCAGAAAATGCAGATGCATGGGATAGAGTATGATTTAGCAAATTGGATTAGGAATTGGCTAGCTGATAGAAGATGGTGGTGATTGATCGGATATATTCAACCTGGAGTTTAGTTACAAGTGATGTACCTCAGGGATCTGTTTTGGGGCCACTGTTGTTTGTTATTTTTATAAATGACCTGGATGAGGGTGTAGAGGGATGGGTTAGTAAATTGCTGACGACACCAAAGTCGGAAGAGTTGTAGACAGTGAGGATGGATGTTACAGTTTGCAGAGGGACATAGCTAAGTTGCAGAGCTGGGCCGAGAGGTGGCAAATGGAGTTTAATGTGGAAAAGTGTGAGGTGATTCACTTTGGTAAGAGTAATATGTGTGCAGAATATAGGGCTAATGGTAGGACTCTTAGTAGTGTAGATGAGCAGAGAGATCTCGGTGTACAGGTGCATAGATCCCTGAAAATTGGTACTCAAGTTCATAAGGTTGTTAAGAAGGCGTATAGTGTGTTAGTATTTATTGGTAGAGGGATTGAATTTCGGAGCCAAGATGTCATGTTGCAACTGTACGAAACTCTGGTGCGGCCGCATTTGGAGTATTGTGTACAGTTTTGGTTGCCACATTATAAGAACGATGTGGAGGCATTGGAAAGGGTGCAGAGGAGGTTTACCAGGATGTTGCCTGGTATGATGGATAGGTCTTATGAGGAAAGACTAAGGGACTTGAGGTTATTTTCATTAGAGAGAAGAAGGCTAAGAGGTGACCTAATTGAGACATATAAGATAATCAGAGGGTTAGATAGGGTGGATAGTGAGAGCTTTTTCCTCGGATGGAGATGGATAACACGAGGGAACATAGCTTTAAATTAAGTGGTGAGTAGTTATAGGACAGATGTTAGAAGTGGGTTCTTTACTCAAAGGGTAGTAAGGGAGTGGAATGCCCTGCCTGCAGGAGTTGTGGACTCGCCAAGTTTAAGAGCCTTCAAATGGTCAGTGGTTAGGCATATGGGTAGCATTGGAATAGTTTAGGTTAGAGGGTCATAAAATTGGTTCCATTAGTCGGCGCAACATCGAGGGCCGAAGGGCACTGTAATGTTCTATGTTCTAAATCCTATTCCCAAGGATCCTCTGCAATAGCTTCCCAAACACTGTTATGAGACTCACCAATCTATAATTTCCAGGATTGTCCCTATCTCCTTTCTTGATCAGAGGGAAAAACATTAGCTTTTTACAAATCCTGTGGGATCTCTCCAGTGGCTAATAAGGATACAAACATTGAGATAGAGAGCAACTGTTCCCACTGGCACAAGGTTCAAGAACCAGAGGACATTGTTTTAAGGTGACTGGTGTCAGAAACAATGGAAACATGAGGAAAAACTCATTTATGCATAAAGTGGTTAATATCTGAAATGCAATTCCTGAAACCGTGATAGAGGAAAATTCAATAACAATTTTCAAAAGAGAATTAAATAACTATTTGAAGTGAAAAAAAATGCAGGGCTATGGAGAACAGGAAAGAAAATGAACTGAGGAAGCTTTTCTTGCAGACAGTTTACACAGATGTAATGGCCCAAAGTGCTGTAACCATTCTGTGAGTTTGACAGAGTTTCTGGTAGATAAACCTTTTTTTAAATGTTCTCTCACTGGTCCATGTGTTTCTGATATTATTCATACAAACTACTCTGAAAACTATATCCCTCATATTCATAAACGTTCACTCACAAATATTAGCAAATGCATTCAAGGCATGATTTTCCAGTCCTTCTTGCAGCTGGATCTTCTGTTCCTGCCACAGAAAATGCCTCACGGTGTGCTCCCCAGAGTGGGTGAAGTGAACCATGCAAAATGCCACAGACATCACTGGAACTAGATGATCCCACTGGTGGCTAAAGGCGAGCCACCATTGCCATGAGAAATCATGGCATGGAGGGGTCAGAAAATCCTGCCCGAAGTATTTATCTCATCCAATATAAAAAGAAGTTACTACAGGAAATACAAAATCAGCAAATTATCCTGAATTAAACAATATTTTCCAGCATTCTGAACAACAGATTTGTCCTGAGCTTTTATAAGAGACAAATGGTCACTGGGCACATTCAAAAAGGTTTTGGTTTGACAAGTATACTACTTTGGGTATCTTTGGCACTGAGCATTTAGTGATAAATGGTATATTTTACAAGGTATTTTGAAAAGATACACAAATTACTTCATGCAGTACAGCTACTTTCAGCTGAATTTTACGATCCTGTTTAAAGATGTCAAATACATAACTAAATAAAAAATGTCACGAATGATATTAGTTTCCCTTTTAATTATTCCAATTATCTTTCCCACACTCCTGAAAATTGAATTTAAAAGTTTTAACCTGTTTAAGATTGAAATTGAGATCTTTAACCTAAACAAGAATTTGAAAACTTTAATATGGACAAGTATTTTGAGAGGTATTACCCTTCTCTCATCAGTTGCATAGTGCGCTGAATACCACATATTCCGTCTCATATTGGCAGTAACAGATGAATCACTTCCTAATGCCTCCTTTTGCTCTTCTTCCTCTCTTTCATAATTTCTCTCTTCTTCTATATCCTGTGTAAAGATAAAATGAAACATAATTTTGCAAATTGTACAAATATACATTCCAGCTATCTTAAATTGTAGTTAAAAGCTCTCACATGCCTCACATATACTTCAGGAAAGGGAGAGAAGGGGTATGTATGTGTTGGAGGGAGATAAGGTGTGCTGTGGTGGGGCAAGGTGAGGTGATCGGGCCATTGGGGAGGATGCTTGTTGGTGAGGCAGTGATGTAGTGTGTCGGGGGCTAGCCAGCAATTGTGTAGTCAGTCAGTGTTGATACATTAGCACATATGCAGTGACCCGCTCAGTGCTATGCTGCCAGCCTATCCAGTGGAAATGGGCCCTGCTCTGCACTTTTTGTATCATTCATGTGAGGTCACTCTGCAGTGCACGTAGTATGGGAGATTCATTCTGAAATTCCTGTTGAAGAACAGCAGGATTTACGCAGCTTTTACATGAATTCGACGCTTTTGACAGAATTTTACCATCTTGCCCACCTGAGACCAGTGAAAAATGCCATTCTGCGAATCTCACTTATTCAGATTCTGAAGTGGGCAAGTATGTAAAAATCCAGCGTTTGAATTTCTTTTGAGAGAATCACCCCCAAATAGTCTGAATTGTTCTCTCCCTTCTTCCACTAGCAATCAACTCTCCCAGAGAATAATGAGTTAAGACTGGAATTTTGAAAATAAATCATAATTTGGATCTATCTTTTGTTGAACTTAACAGTTATGTGACACTATTTCAGAAACAGTTGCCCAATAATACCAGCACTAGTGTATCATTACAGTTGTCTACCATCACATCAGTCTACAGCAAGCCTCATCTCCCTAGCCCTGCACTCAATCCTGGAACACCCAAATTACATGGACATCTACGTCAGACTCCTATTTATTGACCACAGCTCAGCCTTCGGCATTATTATTCCTACGAAACTCATCTCCAAACTCCATGAACTAGGCCTCGGCACCTCCCTCTGCGAATGTATCCTGAACTTCCTAACTCTCAGGCCACAATCAGTAAGGATAGGCAACAATACCTCCATGATCATCCTCAACACTGGTACCCAACAATGCTGTATTCTCAGCCACCTACTATACTCCTTATACACCTATGACTGCGGCCAAATTTGCTAATGATACCACCATAGTGGGTTAGATCTCAAACAATGATCAGACAGAGTATAGGAATGAGATAGAGAATCTAGTGAACTGGCAGAGCAACACTAATCTCTCCCTCAACATCAAAAAAATGAAGAAAATGGTCATCAACTTCATGAAACATAAAGGAGAACATGCCCCTGTCTACATCAATGGGAATGAAGTAGAAATGGTCGAAAGCTTCAGGATTTTAGGTGTCCAGATCACCTAAACTGGTGAACTGGTCCCCCCATATCGACACTATAGTTAAGAAAAGTCCATCAATGCCTCTATTTTTTCAGAAGACTAAGGAAATTTGATATGTCAACTATAACTCTCACCAACTTTTATAGATGCACCATAGAAAGCATTCTTTCTGGTTATATCACAGCTTGGTATGGCTTCTGCTCTGTCCAAGACCACAAAGAACTATAAAAGGTCGTGAATGTAGCCCAATCCATGATGCAAACCAGCCTCCCATTCATTGACTCTGTTTACATTTCTTGATGCCTCAGCAAAGCAGCCAGCATAATTAAGGATGTCATGCATCCCAGACATTCTTGCTTTCATCTTCTTCCATCGAGATAAAGATACAAAAGTCTGAAGTCACATACCAACCAATTCAAGAACAGCTTCTTCCCTGCTGCCATCAGATGTTTGAATGGATTTGCATTAAGTTGATCTTTCTCCACACCCTAGCTATCATGTAACACTACATTCTGCATTCTCATTTCCTTTCTATAAATGGTACATTTTGTCTGTATAGCACACACGAAACAATACTTTTCACTGTATATTATTACATGTGACAATAATAAATCAAATCAAATTCCAATGAGCCAACCCTCTGAATAATAATACAAATAAGGATTCCAAGCTTTTGAAAATAAAATTTCCTTGTAAGGTTACTGCTTCCATAAATCTCCTCACTACTAAGTATATCAAATTTAATACCCAAATTTACAGTCAGGAATACTCATGTATAAACAAGAAGCATAAGTCAATGATAATAATTCAAATGAGTAAATATGTAGGTCTGACAGCTTGCAAGACTGGATCCATAATTCAGGGAATTAGGTGACACATTTTGTACCATACTGTGCTGTTCAGTTTTCAAAGGTTCATTCATTTCTATATGCTTCCAGCATGAATTGTATCATGTTCTAAGAGTGCAGGGGTGCTGGAGTAATGCAGAATTTTGAAGTCTAGCATGTTAAACTGCATGTGCATTTCCCGCCATTTTTTACCTTCACATTGCTATATATCTTAAGCAAAAGGGCATAATTTTACAATTTTGGTGCTGGCCTGCTTGTGTACTGCTGGTTAGGCTGTACATAGAATTATTTTTCCTGGGTGGTGCTAGAATCAACTACCACAGGGTGAACCATCTCAGGAAACCTTGCCTGTCAAACCCTTGTTCAGATCAGCAAAGGTTTGGGTGCCAATAATTTTTTAAAACCTATATCAATATTTTGGATCGTGCATTTCCATTTCCTAATGAACAGTGGTTTGTGGTGTGAATCTTTCACCTTAGTCGCTAGTTAATTTATACTGGCTATTGTTCAATTAGTTGAGATGTTTGGAGGTGTGTTCAACAAAGTTTATTTATCAGTTACAAGTCAGCTTACATTAACACTGCAGTGAGGTTACTGTGAAAATCCTCCAGTCGTCACACTTTGGTGCCTGTTTGGGTACACTGAAAGAGAATTTAGCATGGCCAATTCATTTAACTTGCATATCTTTGGAGTGTGGGAGGAAATCAGAGCACCCAGAAGAAACCCACACAGACAGGGGGAGAATATACAAACTTCACACAGTGATCCAAACCAATAATTGAACCTGAGTCCCTGACACTGTGCGACAGCAGTACTAACAACTGTGCTGCCCTGTAATTGAGCCACCATGTCGCATGACATATAATTGAATAGAGGTGATGCACAACAGGATGAGTTCTCTTCTAAGAGGGAGAAAAGAGCCTAGCAAGAAGCATTATTGATCCATGGTTTTCAGGGAATAATTCTGCCATCTCAAATTCAGCACAGTGTGTGTAACAATTTTGTTTCTCTAAGGTGTACAATTGGCTGAATGTTTTAGTTAGACTTGCAGCCTTAGAAAAAAGCGAAGATGGCAATGATAATGGCTGTAAAGTTGCCCATGGTCATAAAGTTCTTTATGATCATCAACCTAGGTGCTAAAAAACAAAGGTATTCCTTGTCCAGTTGACATTGCAAAGTCCTCCTCTTAAAAAAAAGCATATCTGAATGTTGCTGAAAAGTGAGCTGTATTGCTAAGCTTTTCATCTTGTGCTCACCAGGATAAACACAAGAATGAGAAATTTAAAATAATCGTAACAATTTATACTGCAGGAGAAAAAAATGCTGACTAGTTTGCAAGTCGATTCTGATCAGCTGAGGTGTTGCCATGGCAAAAACAATAAGAAATAACAGACTATCAAGCTCCTGGATAATTTAAAAGGCTTGAACACATTCCTTTTGTTTGTGGAGAATGGATCTTTGCTTATATATGTATGTCACTTCTTGTGGTCAACAGTAAAGTTGCCATAGTCCCACATGACTATAGCCTGCTCTCCTTTTGGAGGAGGAGAGCTGACAGGTGGTGATTTTAATCAGAGTACCATCATACCTATAGTGAGGAGCAAGATTGCAAAGAGAAGGCCTTCATGAATAATCTTCCACCCAGCATAAATGAAAAAAAGGGAAAGGGTTCATGAAATTTATACTTAGAATTTGTGCAAGTACATTGCAAACCTTATTTGTTTGTGCAGGCTTGTGTGCTAGCTAAACATAGCTAAACAACTGCAGATGTTTAAGTGTGATAACAGCTAGTTGAATGGAGGAACAGTACTGAGACGACTGCAACCACATAAGTTACACAAAAGAAGAACTGCGAATGTGACTGGAGCCAGGGACTGCGTCGTGACTAGGACCAAGAACCATAAACATTCACACTTACTCGTATTCAGGGAGAAATCTGGCAGACTGCTTTAGGAACCAGCTTCTCCCAAAAGGTTTTGTAATAAAGTCACTGTACTTTGATTCACTAACAGTCTTAGAGATATTATTTTACCTGCAGCAAACTGGTGTCATGAATGGGATTCTGTTTGCGGACCCGGTTGAATGACCACTATTGAGGTTCTGGAATAGAACTTAATAAAGTGTAACAGAGTGAGTCAAACGACAGTGGACAATCATCTGTGATGAGAGAATATAGAAGTGAAAGATGTCTGAACTG
Source organism: Sphyrna mokarran (assembly GCA_024679065.1). NCBI lineage: Eukaryota > Metazoa > Chordata > Chondrichthyes > Carcharhiniformes > Carcharhinidae > Sphyrna > Sphyrna mokarran. The sequence goes on along the minus strand of JAGIQG010000007.1, from coordinate 16,464,634 downwards.
AACATACGTGGACAAGGAGGCATCCGTCTCTAGCATCCAGCTTGAGGCCGGTTGTTAAGAGGGGTAGCCCCTCTCCATGAGAAGGTCAGGAATTTGAAGTGGGTGTAGAGACTGGAGAAAGAGGTGCCCAGGTTGTGATGTTCAGATGTGAATGAGAAAGAAACTGAGTGATTGCCGGAGGGAAGAGAAAAGCCAACTTAACAGCATAAGCAGTAATACAGAGCGATCTGATCAACCCTGACAGTTACCACTGGACTCTGATAAGAGCGACTTAGGAGTGGGAGAGTGAAAAGGGAGAATACAAGACTCCAGGTGGTGAGCATAAATTTATCATAATATGGCAGAATCACAAAAACAGTGGGGATCCTTGTGATCCCTGTTAAACCAGTACTTGACTGAAAGAGACAGACTCATTAAACAGATGACAAAGGGAGGGAGTGGTGGGACCCATCCCACCCTCCGGATCAACAGTGTAAATGGCTGGAGAAAGAAAAGATAGACAAGACCAAGAAAACCAGAGTTTTATTGGTGCACCAACTAGCCGGACTGATTAAGCAGGTCTCTGTCTCTAGTAAAAAAAAAATGGGCCAATGATAAAGAAAGAATCAAGACATTAGAATCACATGTTACAGAACTGGAGAAAAGAAGTCAAACATTATGGGACCATTCTTGGGATCCCTGCTCCCACTATCCTAGTAGCCGGATAATAAAGCCCAGTGGGAGATTTTGACCCCGAAGAGGAGGAGGTTCATAACTTAGCCTCTGTAGTTCGGGAGGTACTATAAATGCCCCCCACTGCTCGATTTAAGCCCTTCGCCCCAGGGGAAAAACACCAGGTCCTGATTTTGCTGTGGAAACTTCAGCCCCAGAGTGTGAATGCCAAATTATGGTCAGAGTTGGACACAGTCTGGGTTGGCTACCAGTTATACTTACGAGATATACATCAGTTGGTACAAGCCGCCTGCCTATGGGACAAACGGAGACAAATAGGTGACGGGGCGGATCAATAGGATCTCGCCTATGGCCTTGATTTGATTAGTGGGGAGGAAGGTAGACACAAGTAGCCGAGTTAACAGCAAAAGCGGAGGCACAACAGGAACCATTTAAGGCAGAGGTTCAGCATGTCCGGAGTAACGCGCCAACCAACTGGTCCAAAGTTACAAATACTAAACAACAGAAGGATGAAGAGACCTCCAAATACGAGGAGCGACTTTTTAAGATCTACCAAGAATGCTCAGGGATGCCCAAAGTGACTTGTACAGATAGGGCATTCATCCAGATATTTAAAGATGGGCTGTCACCAGCTCATTAGAAAATCCTTAAAATGGGAAATTTCAGTTCACGGGATTATGATGAATTAGTGGAATGGGCTTCTGGAATTAAGGACAGACCAGATGAGAAACAATACCCAAGAATAAAGCAGGAGCACATAACCCTAACTGTTGGAATCAATCTTAAGGGGACTTGTCTAATTGTGAGAAGCCAGGCTATTTCACCTGGACTGTAGGGCTCCAAAGAGGAAGAGTGAGAGGAAAATGCTTACATGCCAATTTTGCAACAAGAGCGAACACACAGAAGCCACATGTTGGAGCAAACATGGTCGACCTAACCCAACCTCCCCCACTGCACCGCAAGCAGTTAATTGACAGTCTGCAGCTCCCTTGGATATAGGTAATACGGAAGGTAGGATTTATGTGTCTGAACTAGTAGGGGGCAGACAATGAGAGATGCTGGTGGACACGAGAGCCTCCATATCCATCATGGACCTACCCCTACCCACGACTAATAAAATGATTTATGTGAGAGGAATTAACAGACAGAAAACCCCAGCCTATCTAAACGAAGCCACTCTGGTAGAATTAATAATTTGTACATACCCATGCGATCTTATGTGTGTAAGAACAATGAAGCAACAATTAGGGGCAATGATTTAATGAAGGAATAAGAAGTTTTAATAGATTGTGGAAAGGGCAAATTGATTTGGCCCTGTCCCAATGGAAAAAAGGAAAAGGTACAAGCCTATGCAAATCATTTGGGAATCGTCCATGCCACATCTGTGACAGGACGTGATTGGCTATTGGAAGACAGTGAATTTGGTGCCATATGCCATATTCTGTCCCAGGGATATGGGCATAAACTAAACTAGATATCAGGCAAATTAAAGTTGACCCCTTAATAGTGGATGGTCCAGAGCATAAACTTCACCAACAATATCTGATTAAGTCCGAAGCCAAGATGGCAGTCAAGAAAATTGTGAAGGGACTGGTTGAAAAAGGATCCCTGCGGGAGACAACTGGTGCCACAAGTTCCCTGACTTGACTGGTGTCCAAACTGGATGGGAGTTACTGATTAACCATTGATTATATGGCTTTAAATAAAATAACTCCTAAACTACATCCAATCGTGATCAGCCCCTCCTCCATCCTAAAAGGATTGTCACCATCCCATGTGATTTTTACAGTATTAGACATTGCCAGTGGTTTTGACCCATCCTCTTGGACTTTCATTCACAGGATAAATTTGTCTTCACAGTGGGCGATAACCAGTATAGATGGACTAAGCTCCCTCAGGGATTCCATAACAGCCTAGCCATATTTCACTAGGTAATGAGTAAGATGCTGGAACAAGTGGAGCTCCTGAAAGGGACCACAATTTTATAATATGTAGATGGCATCTTGAAAGCAGAACATCAGACACACTATATACTCGGCTTTGAAGTATTTAGAAGATCAAGGGTTAAAGGCAAACCCAAAAAAGGTCCAAATAGGAAAAACACAGGTATTATGTTTGGGACATTTAACATCCAAAGGGACCAAGAAAATGCCCATAGACAAGAAAACAGCAATACAACAAATGCCAAGGCCAGTAACTGTCTGAGGGTAAGAAAGGTTTTGGGATTGTTTAATTACAGTCGCAACTTTATACAAGAATATGCCAAATTAGTTGAACCATTCCAAAGGCTATTAAAAGAGGGGAAACCCACTCTAGAAGCTGTAGAGTGAGGATCAAAACAGGAAGAGGCATATAGTAAACTAAAAGTAGGATTAATGTCAGCTCCAGGATTTAGGTAACAGACGCTAATAAAGATTTTCACACCAATTGTAATAATAAAGGAGGGTTCTATACAGCAGTAGTAACCCAAATCCATGGGGCCAAACAGTGGCTGATGGGGTATCATTCTACAGATAAGGGCCCCATAGTAATCAGATTACTCCGGTGCATAGCCATACTGGATTGCGTGGCATGGGCAGTAAAAGTCAGCAAGCCCACTGTAATGATGGGAAATATAGTTTTACACACCAAACATACCTTGGTGGAAACACTAAATACGAGAAAATTACGATCTGTTTCAAATATGAGAAGGATGAAGTGAGAGGCAGTACTTCTTCCCCCCAATAAAACCCATTGTACGAGACATGAGAGAGAACCCCATCGAAGGGCTATCAGGTGAAGGGAAACCACACACATGCGGAAACATAAACGAGGAGATAGATCCTGTTTGTGGATGGGTCATAGAAGTATATAGACAGGTCACCACAAATAGGTGATGGTAAACGCGGACTTACAATTGGTCCGAGCAGAAGGATAGAGAGAGGTAACTAGTGGCCTTGTTCCAGGCTTTTACTGAGACGGCAGGGAGAAGGGTCAACATTTACACTGACAGTAGGTATGCATTTGGCATTGCGCATGACTATATGGCTGTTTGAGGAAGAATGGGATTTATTACCATGAGAGGCAGTCCAGTCAAGCTTGGACAAATAATCAAAGTCTTGTCGGATGCCAGCGAGCTCCTGTTGGAAGGCTCAGTATTGAAGGTAAAGGCACACCAAAAGGAACCAGATAAGCAAAGCCCTGAATGGTATATTTTTAAGGGAAACCAACTCAGTTGAAAGAATATACCAGCAGCAATTGGAAAAATATGTAATGTACTCAATTCATGGGTCAATGAGATGACTGATCTCCAAGCAAGCTCAACGGGTGCGCGGGAAGTCATGCGTAGGAAGTATAGCCCTTGGTCCATTGTATAATGTTGTAAGATTATAATTAGGTGATAGAATGATTCTCTTGCTGCTTCTCATGACCTTCGCCCTGCCAGCCATGGAGGGAAAGTATCGATGGAATTGTGTACAGCTGGGGACATTGCAAGCAGCTCTGTAACGATGACTCTGTCTATTGTAATCATCCGACATATGGAATAGGCCCGTGAGAGGTGACCCATTGAGACCGCTGTTTAGAATTCCTTAACCATACCATGTTGCCAACTTTGTTGGAGGGGTGAGATGATTGGGGTCTCCCATGCAATGTAACTCGGTGTAACTGGAATTTCCAGTATTTAGCTGAGGAGCCAGAATGAACCTGTGCCTGGCAACAGCAGAGGGCTCAGGAGGATGAGTACATCAACGAGAGATTTGGCCGTTCCAAGCGGTCATTGCACCAACCTGTTAAAATCGGACCTCATCACATGAACACTGTCGTATATATGTTTCACTTGTATGCATTACAGTCAAATTTGAGCAAGTGTTGGGTCTGCTCACACAATCCCATGCAAGGAGAAAAGCGGGGGAGTCCTCTATTCCCTAACCCTTTGTCAATTCCGGAAATGGTAGAATAGATCTTGAATCAGAATGGAACCCAGGACGGGGCAAGGAAAGTGACATTTAAAATTCCATCAGGCACCACTATGCAAGGTACTTGCAATATCAGTGACAGCGATGTTGTTTTGGGCTTAGGATGCGGAGGGTGTGATCTATCAGCCTTTAAAAACCATTACCAACCTAGCTATAATAGATCAGATTTTCCTCTCCACTTCGTTGTGAAAAACCAACAAATGGGATTAATCTGCTTGGTAAGCAACTGAACCATATCTGTAGCTATTGTACTCAGCAGGTTAATGTCACCAGTGATGCCTCGGCTTTGGTGCAACAGATTACAATCCATTGCCCCACAGTGAATGTTTCAGTCAACTCGCCTGTGTTTATGTGAGCGTTATGACTGCATATAATGGTACCTATTTTCTCTGTGGAAGCAATGCATACACGTGGCTTCCCTGGGATTGGGCAGGATCACGTTGTTTAGCATATATGGTGCCCTATATTCACCATTACACTGACTTACAGGATCACCTCAAGATACCCCTGCTTAGGCCTAAGCGAGCTATTAGTGAGACAGCATGGTTCTTCATGATAGTCTACCCACCTTATCTCAGGAATTTATACATATGGCCTCTTAAAAGAGAATTACAAATGAAACTAGAGACGGGTTTGAGGAGGTAAGCACAGCTATCTCTGAGGTATCAGCTGAGGTTGTAGCTATTCGGACCACTGCTTTACAGAACTGATTGGCACTTGTTAGTCTCCCAGAAAGGAATATGCGCTATAATTGGATCTGAATGTTATACATATATCCCACGTGATTCAGAAAATATAACTTGTTTGGCAGATCATACCAAATGAGTAGCAAAGGCAATACAAGATAAAGGGAGCCAATATCATAATTCTAACTTCCGGATGCTGGGGCAATGGTTCAGGTTGTGGATACCATATCCAATGCATGGGTTGATGGTAATAATTGTCATTGTTATCGCTTGTTGTGTTTGTATAGCATTATTGAAAGCCTGTTGTAAAACGATAACAGCCTGGATTATGCCAAATGCAAGTGTACAGGCAGAAGGTGCAGACCTCTTGACGAAGGAGGTAGACCCCATATACTGGTAACATTTGGCTCTGAATTGGTCATGGGGCCATGCTTGGACCTGGCCCCGACCAAAAGGGGGCACTGAAGAAGAGAAAAAGTTAATGAATTTTGTACTTAGAATTTATGCAAGAACACTGCAAACCTTATCTGTTTGTGTAAGCTTGTGTTAGTTAAGCATTGCTAAACAACTGTGGATGTTTAAGTGCAATGACGATTAGTTGAAAGAAGGAACAGTACTGAAATGGCCGTGACCACACAAGTTACACAAAGGAAGAACTGCCATCGACTGGACCCGGGAACTGAGATCATAATTGGAGCTGGAAGAACTGTGATCGTGACTGGAGTCAAGGACTGCGTCGTGACTGGGACTGAGAACCATAATGTATAAATATCCAAACTTACTTGTATTTGAGGAGAAGTCTGGCAGACCACTTCAGAAACCAGTTTCTTCCAAAAGCTTTTGTAATAAAGCCACTGTACTTTGACTCACTAACAGTCTCAGAGATGTTATTTTACCTACAACAAGGTGTACTACAAACTCAACTGATCATCTTAAATTGGTTATTATTTGGAGTGTTGCAATGGATAGCATCCCTATTCTGAACCAGAATTTTCCGGTATGAGTTCCACTAGAGGACTTGATAGCCACAGAAGATGCATGGCCAAGCAGGTTGATTGTCAAGTCCCCAACAAAACAACCATTCTGAATGAACTTTATCAATGAAACAATCAAATATTCCACGGAAACTAAAACCTTTTTCCATTCTCTTAGGGTGTGTCTTCCCTGTACCTATATCTGTCCAGGTGCTCCTGTGCAATGCGACTTCAGTGACTGCAATATGACTGAAAAAGGCTGTGACTTTCAAGGGTAAACTACTGATGGCCTTGAAGGATGGCTTTTCAAAACTCTGGCCCTTGAAAGGCCCTTTGAACTGCACTAACTCATCATGACTGTCAGTAGTGCGCTTGGGTGACAGCAGCAAGGGCACTGACAAAATAGCCATGGCGAAAAATATCAATACTGGTATCCTGAGAGAGGATAGCAGACTCATGAGCCACAGCAACAATGCTACTCTCCCAAGGTGATACCTCAGTATTTCCAACAATGTGTTTGAGATCGTTAGACTGCTGTGACACCCTTCGAATTTCTTTGAGAAATGGTATCTGCAGCCACAATGGCAGCTGTCTGAACCTGCATGGTAACAGGCTACAATTTCATGATAACAAATGTGATTGCACGACTTCAGTTTGAGAATCCATTGCAGTACTCATGCTTTGGATGGATTTTGATTTTATACTGCAAGAGGAACAGAAGCATTAGTCATGAGAATTTACATCCTATGGTTAAGTATATAAACGGAGTTAGTCATCACTTTCATTATAGAAATTATGGGTTCCAAGATTAGCACAAAGTAATGTGTAAGGAAGGTGCTGAACTTCCCATGTTCTTTGACGATGACTGCAGACTTTCTGTAGGCTGAACACTCAAGATTTCTCTGTGCTTGCTCTTCATCTTTTTCTATGTTACCATTGAAGTCTTCCTATGATTCCTCTGCGGCAGAACTCATGTCTGATCTCACACTCTGGCAAGCTAGTCCTCACACTCTTCTTTCCCCTGCTCTGGCTGCAGGCCATGCATGACTCGTATCTCACCATGTGAAGTTCTACCCATAAAGTGCATGCATAAGCGTCTGAGCTAAGTGTCAGAGTGAGGAAGAGTGTTCCTTCATCATTGGTTTCTTTTACTCTTCATATCTTTTGCTCCTTTATCTATAGTTAGGTTACATGTCTTGGGTTTCTGAAAATATAAAGGCAGATATGTAGGATTGTTGTGAGGAGAAGTGGTGAAACCAAGAGTGCTTACACTATCAGAAGGGAATGTAGGATGAGCAGGAAGTGCAATATGAGAAAGAGGATTAGGTATGAGCACATGGATCTTTGATCCGTCCAGTCCTTCAGCTGATGACAGCATCAATCACAGCTGCTCCAGTTGTAGCATGCTTTGTCTCTTCCATCAGGATGAGGCTATTCCCTGCACTTTTGATGCTACTGCATCTTGTGTACCATCTTGCCCTGCAAGACTGTGGGAAGTATGTCAGTGTGTAGGTGCAATGTGTTTGGGTGATGATCCTGCAATTGTTGAATAGTTGGAAAACTGTTCAACAGCATGCAACTGTGTGATGTAACAGAGCAATGTTACATGTCTGAGGATGTGATGAAAGTAAAAAAAATAAGAAAAACGGTTGACGGATTGTCGGTCAGTGAGTGAAAGGTGGTGAATGAGTAGTGTAATGCTCGTGCTCATTTGTAAGGATATAGAACATAGAACTCTACAGCACAAACAGGCCCTTCGGCCCACAAGTTCTGTGATCATATCTATACTTACCAGGCCATAGACCTATTTGTAACTCCCAATCCCATTACATCCCATGTACTCATCCAGAAGTCTCTTAAAAGACCCCAGTGAGTTTGCCTCTATCACCACTGACAGCAACCAATTCCATTCACTCACCACCCTCTGAATGAAAAACTTACCTCTAACATCTCTTCTGTACTTGCCCCTCAGCACATTAAATCTGTGTCTTCTCGTAGCGACCATTTCAGCCCTGGGAAATAGCCTCCGAGAATCCACTCTATCTATTCCTCTCAACATCTTAAAAACCTCTATCAGGTCGCCTTTCAACCTTCGTCTCTCTAGGGAGAAGAGACCTAGCTCTCTCAACCTATCTTCATAAGGCACACCCTCCAATCCAGGCAACATCCTTGTAAATCTCCTCTGCATGGCAACATCCTTGTAAATCTCTTCTGCACTATGGACATGGCATTTGAAAATGATTTCACTGACCTTGAACACTCATTGATCATTGAACCTGCAGCATTGCATTCAGGTCGAGCTACACTACTGAAACTGAACACAATGACTATCTGCTCCCATTGTCTTCCTGATCTTCTTTAAATACAGCACCTCTCTGGGCTGGATTTTATGGTGAGGGCATACTGCTTACTGCCCAGAAGGAAAGGCAGTTCCAAACCGAGCAAATTTAAAAAAAGTTCCCACAGCAATAACACTCTCTGGATAGCCTAAACAAGCGAAGGGTCAGACTTCTACCTGTCAGAGGGAAAAAGGTCTACCTTCAAGAGTTGCCCACTAATCTGAATGACCAGCATCTCTAGCAGTCCAAACAATGCCAGAACTCAGTAGTGGGCACTGTTTTAACTGCAAAGAGACTGATGCAGAAGATTTATATCACACCTAGGTAAGATTTTTAGAGCAGGGAGGGAGTGGGCACTTCAGGAAAAGTGAATAAGGAGAAGTAAGGGGGGAAGGTTTTGAAGGCGTGGCGGGGTTAACATTTTGGGGATTGACCACTGATGCTCACAGGTATCCCCTGAATGATATGTCCCCTTTTCCCTTCTGCCATTTCACAAAATTTGTTTTAAAAATGGTCCCTCTGCTGTTTCCCACCTGCCACTGCATTGAGGGCCTTAGGAAACCTTATTGAGGGCCTTAAATGGGCAATAACTGGCACTTAAAGCCTTAATAGCCTTAAAGGTGGACTGTCTATTGGGTACCCTACCCATCACTTCACATGGGAATTAGTTGGGGATGGGCAGGAAAATGCGAACTGTAAATTCCAGCCTCTGTTTCTGCTCAGCTCCTGCACGAAGATTTCTAATACTGTGTCAGATAAATTTAGAATACACCCTCTAGCCTCTTAATTTTTCAGTTTATGTTCTACTCAGGTATTTCCACAACCAGCTCCACCACCTGACCTAGTCAAAATTAACCTCCCTTTAATAGGTGTGGACTGGTTTTAAATTGTGCAGAACTACCTTTACTTGATATAATGCTAACTTTTTCATGACTTCATGCTACCCTCTCAGGCGTGTAAACATAGAAACTAAAAGCAGGAGTAGGCCATTCAACCTTTTGAGCCTGCTACAAACATGGTGATTAGCAGGCAGCATGAACTTCAGGGTGGCCTGCATTAGAAGTAACAAGTGCAAGTTAATTTTGCATCACAATCCAATTAATAAATCTTAAATATAAAGACAGTTTGAGTAATAGTGACCATGTTATGATCTTTGATTATTATAAAAAAATAAATATCTGATTCATTATTGCCCTTTAGGAAGAAAGTCAGACATCTCTACAGTCACACTTGTAGCAATACGGTTGACTTCTAACTTCCTTTTGAAATAGAATTCATAGAACGAAGCTACATGGCCCACAGAGTCTGCAATGAACCTCTGAGAGTGCATCTTATTCAAGCCCACCTCTCGCCTTATCCCCAAAACCCCACAAATCTCATAGCCTACTCATCTTGGGACATTAAGGAGCAATTTAGCATTGCCAATTCACCTAAGATGCACATTTTTGGATTGTGGAAGAAAGCTGCAGCACCCAGGGAAACTCACACAGACATGGGAAAAATGTGCAAACTCCACTAGACAGCCACTCAAAGCTGGAATCGAACCCAGGTTCCTGGCACTGCGATGCTGCAATGTTAAACTTGGTGCCATCATAGTGATCATGTCATCAAATAGTCCAGTAAGCCACTCAGTTCAAGAGAAATTAGGGAAGAGTAACATACACTGCTGTAGTTGCTATGCTCATATTCTATGAAAGAATACAGATGTGTACCCATTTTCAGGTCTTATACAATTTTGCTGTGACTAAATCAGATGAATACTTTTATGTAGTGTAGTACAAAAAGAAGTCTGCTGCATTATGATATACAGGATAAGTATTGGCTCTTTCATGTCAAAGTTATGAATTATAAGATAACTATCCAACAAAAAATATAATCGTTCAAGCATTACCCACCCTTATAACTGGCTCCTGAAGCCAGAGACGTATGAGTGTTGCCAAAGTGTAGTACAGTACTAACAACATGATAGGATTAACATGTTGGGGCCAAGACATATTGGGATTGGCTATAATCTTCCAAGTAGTTGTGCAGTTTGTTTGGATCACTGGTGAAACACCAAACAATCTGTTAAAAGAGAAAAAAGAGAGGTAATGAAATTATTACTAAGGTCAAAGTTCCAATATTACTATATAAATTACACATTTTTTTGTTGATTATGCAGGGAAAAAATGAAATAAGAATGGTCAGGAACAAGAAACTTAAATGGCAAAAATATTGGATTGAATTTTGTCAATTTTTGACGCATTGTTACCTTAGGTGACAAAAGCGGGGTGTAACCCGCCAGTTGCACTAGTCTTTTTCCACCTTAATTTTTTGGAAAATGGGAAATGGAGGATGTTCTGACAGCTTTTTTGGCAGGTGGGAATGGCAGAAGGTGAGGAAAATCAAGCAGGAGTCCCAAAACAGCTTTTACACCAGCGTGATTTCCTGAGACAATTCTCACCATCCTCTGCCAATGATATATCAGGGTTCCTAGCGTGCATTGACAGGAAACTCATTCGGATATATTTAAATATAATTAGTAGGTCTCTTCACTGTAACATACACCCAGTAGAAAAATTCCAACCCCCCACCCCCACCACTACCTCCCCCTCCATGCCAACTGGGTCTCAGAGACAGGTTTTCATAAGTGGGAAACTGACAAGCAGAAAACGGGGGTGGACAGGTGAGTAGAGTCCCCAGACAGCAGTGCCAAGGGACACTGTCTGTGGAAATGTTTTTGAGGTTAGTCATCTGGAGCAGTCACAGGAAGAGATGATTCAGGTGGGCAGGACACTCCCAGAGTCACCTGGATGGTCCGGGATGTGCACTGGCTGGTCCTCTGACTTATGGGTACTAAAAGGCCTCTAGCTTCCTTCTTTAGATAGAGGGGAAACAGAGCTTCCCCTCTATCTAAAGGAGGAAGCTAGAGGCCCTTCAGTACCAATAAGGTAGAGAACCAGCCAGTGCACACCCCGGACTATCCAGGTGACTCTGGGAGTGTCCTGCCCATCTGAATCATTTCTTCCTATGACTGCTCCAGTTCCATAGGCCAAAGGAGATGGCACTGCCACGCAGCAGGATCCCAAAAGTATTGAGAGCAAGTGAGCCATATCAGCCAGGTTGGAGACAGATATTCATGGGAACTGTCTGAGCATCTATCCACTGCATGTTGTCATCATCCTTCTGTAAAGTAGAAACTATGGACAACAACGGCGTCCCCATGACCAGTACAGGATGCACGAATCAATTGCGACATGTAACACCCTCTGCAGATTGCACTGTAAGGCTCCACCACACTGGTCCAGGCACTAGAACCTCATCCTCTGTATTCCTAATGGTCTGCTCTAACAAAGTGTGAACTGCAGCATGAGTCTTATTTTACCCTTCAGGTGTTGGTAGTCAAGAGGATGCCTGCTAAGGTCATCACAAATAACAGTGCACAGCAGACAACAGACTGCCTCTGGTGTGGATGTTGGGAATTCATCAATCACTGTGGCAGAGTTATAAAGGTTAAGAAGCTCTAGTTACACAACATGGTCCTCTTAAGCACTTTACATAGCGTTCACCTTTAAATAAACAATCACTAACTGCACTCTTTCTATAGCTCCTTGATCGATGAGCAGTGTTCATGTAGTACCGACCTAAAATCTGGATTCCTACAGAGTGCTCATTGTAGGGCTTCCTGCATGTGTTTTGTGCCAGATTTCCAACACATTGGTGGTGTCTCTTCACAATGACAAAACACATCAGTCATGCCCATTTCTCGTAGGGAATGGGGGCGTCTCCCACAATATACAGGGTTAGCGCATCTCATTCCAGTCATAATCAATGTGTGTTCTCAGCATCATTGAGCTGCAGCTGGCACCCCCATCACATTTGTGTAAGCTGCCGGTAAGATTGGTTCAATTCTTGCCTTGTGGGATGACGTTGGAGCAGGAAAGCTGCAACTTCCCCCTGCATTGAGAGCAAGCTAATTGCTATCAGCCAGACAGGAGTTAGACATTCACAGAAGCTCTCAGGGGATCTATGCAGTGTCCCTACTGCAAATTGTCATTATCCTTCTGCAATGTCAGGACCATGTTCAATCGCTGTGTCCCTATGATTGATGCTTCATCCCAAATACTTAAGGAAGTGGCCCTGGAAAAAGTAGATCCATTGGTGGTTATTTTCCAAAATTCTTTGGACTCTGGACTGATTACGTAGAAGTATAGAAAATAAGTGCAGGAGTAGGCATTCAGCCTTTTGTGCCTGCACCACTGTTCAAAATGATCATGGCTGATCATGCACTTTCAGTATCCCATTCCCACTTTCTCTTCATGCCCCTTGATCCCTTTAGCTGCAAGGCTCACATCCAGCTCCATCTTGAATATATCTAATGAACTAACCCCAAGTTTTCTGCGGTAGAGAATTCCACAGATTCACAACACTCGGAGTGAAGTTCTTCCTCATCTCAGTCCTGAATGGCTTACCCCTTATTTTAGACTGTGAACCCAAGTTCTAACTTCCCCGACATCGGAAACATTTTCTCCACACCTACTCTGTTCAGTCCCATCAGGATTACATATGTTTCTACGAGATCCACTCTCATTCTTCTAAATTCCAGTGAGTAAAAGCCCAGTCTCCCTTCATATGTCAGCACTGCCATTCAGAGAATCAAGCTGGTGAACCTTCGCTGGACTCCCTCAAAACAAGCTAAATCTTCACTGGATTCCCTCAATAATATACCCTACAGATTGGAGGGTAGCTAATGTAAGCCTACCATTTAAAAAGGGAGATAGAGAGAAAACAGGGAAGAACAGACTAGTGAGCCTAACATCAATACTAGAGGAGATGCTAGAGTCCATTATAGAATACATAGAATATAGATCATTACAGCACAGTATAGGCCCTTTCGCACTTCAGTGTTGTGCCGAGCTATGTCCAATCCCAAGATCAAGCTATCCCACTTCCTATAATTCTGGTGTGTTCCATGTGGCTATCCAATAACTGTTTGAAAGTTCCTAAAGTGTCCGACTCCACTATCACAGCAGGCAGTCTATTCCACACCCCAACCACTCTCTGAGGCAAGAATTATTTTGGACATCCCTCCTATCTCTCCCACCATGAACCTTACAGTTATGCCCCCTAGAGACAACTGCATCCACCCAAGGAAATGGTCTCTACACGTCCACTTTATCAATTCCCCTCATCATCTTAAGTCGCCTCTCATCTTCCTCTGTTCCAAAAAGAAAAGCCCCAGTTTCCTCAACCTCTTTTCATAAGACCTACTCTCCAAACCAGGCAGCATCCTGGTAAATCTCTTCTGCACTTTCTCCAATGCTTCCACACCCTTTTTATAGCGAGGTGACCAGAAGTGAACACAATATTCCAAATGTGGTCTCATCAACATCCTGTATATTGCAGCAGAACCTCAAACCCCCTGTTAATAAACGCTAACACTCTAGAAGTCTTCTTCATGGCTCTACCCATTTGAGTGGCAACCTTCAGAGATCCATGGATATGAACCCCAAGATCTCTCTGTTCCTCCATATTCCTGCTGTTGACCCTGTAATCTGCATTCAAGTTTGTCCTACCAAAATGAATCACCTCACACTTATCAGGGTTAAACTCCATCTGCCACTTTTCGGCCCAGCTCTGCATCCTATCAATGTCTCTTTGCAGCCTGCAAGAGCCTTCCATCTCATCCACTACTCCACCAATCTTGGTGTCATCAGTAAATTTATTAACCCATCCTTCAGCTCCTTCTTCCAAGTCATTGATAAAAATCACAAATAGCTGAGGACCCAGCACTGATCCCTGTGGTACACCGTTGGTAACTGGCCTCCACTCTGAAAATTTTCTTTCCACCACCACCCTCTGTCTTCTATGGTACAGCCAATTACTTATCCATTTGGCCAAATTTCCTTTCAATCCTCATATCCTTATCTTCTTCATGAGCCGACCACGGGGACCTTATCAAACACCTTGCTAAAATCCATGTATACAACATCAACTGCTCTACCTTCGTCCACATACTTAGTTACCTCCTCAAAGAATTCAATCAAATTTGTGAGGCAGGACTTACCCCTCACAAAACTGTGCTGACTATCCTGGATTAAACTGCATCTTTCCAAATGGTCATAAATCCTATCTCTCAGGACCCTTTCCATTAACTTATCGACCATCAAAGTAAGACTAATTGGCCTATAATTACCAGGATCATTCCTATTTCTTTTCTTGAAGAAAGGGACAACATTTGCCACTCTCCAGTTCTCTGGCACTAACCCCGTGGACAGTGAGAATCCAAAGATCAAGGCTAAAGGCTCCACAATCTCATCCCTTGCCTCCCAAAGTATCCTAGGATGTATCCCATCTGGCCAGGGGACTTATCCGATCTCAGATTTTTCAAAATTGCTAATACATCTTCCCTCAGAACATCTGCCTCCTCCATCTTTTCAGCCTGTATCACACACTTATCCTCAAAAACATGGCCCCTCTCCTTAGTGAACACTGAAGAGATGTATTCATTCAACGCCTTACCAATCTCTTCTGACTCCATGCATGAGGTCCCACTACTATCCTTGACTGGCCCTAATCTCAACCTAGTCATTTTTTTATTTTTCACATAAGGTAAAAAGCCTTTTCTTTTGTCTGACTTCTCGTGCCCCCTCCTAGCTCTCTTAGGCCTTTTTTTTTTAACTCATTCCTAGCTACGTTGTAACATGCAAGTGACCCAACTGAACCTTGTTTTTTTTATCCTTAAATACACTTCCTTTCTCCTCTTAACAAGACATTCAGCCTCCTGTGTTATCAAGGATTTCATAACACAGTTTTTGGAAAGCAATGGTATAATCAGATTAAGTCAGCATGGATTTAGAGTTGGCATGAATGATCTTTTTCTGATTG
Organism: Sphyrna mokarran; assembly: GCA_024679065.1. Lineage (NCBI taxonomy): Eukaryota > Metazoa > Chordata > Chondrichthyes > Carcharhiniformes > Carcharhinidae > Sphyrna > Sphyrna mokarran. The sequence goes on along the minus strand of JAGIQG010000007.1, from coordinate 16,449,140 downwards.
GCAGGCACTGATGAGTGGGGTTCCACAGGGATCTTTGTTAGGACTCCAACTGTTCAAGTTATATATTAATATTTGGAAGACAGAACTGAATTTATTATCTCCAAATTTGCAGATGATACAAAGTTGTGTGGGAGGATGAGCTGTGATAAGGATGCAGAGACGCTTCAGTGTGATTTGGACAGGCTGAGTGTGTGGGCATATGCATGGCAGACACAGTGTAATGTCAGTAAATGTGAGGTTATCCACTTTGATAACAGTAAGAACAAGGCAGATTATTATTTGAATGGGTGTAAATTGAGAGAGGTAGGTACTCAACAAGACCTTGGTGTCCTTGTTCATTACAACAATGAACAAAGAAAATTACAGCACAGGAACTGGCTCTTCAGTCTTCCAAGCCTGCACCAACCATGCTGCCCAACTTAACCCCCTTCCCTTACAAGGATTCTATCCCTCCATTCCAATCCTATTCATGAATTTGTCAAGACACTCCTTAAAAGTCACTATTATATTCGCTTACGCTATCTCCTCAGGCAGTGAATTCCAGGCACCCACCACCCTCTATGTAACAAGCCTGCCTCGTACATCTCCATTAAACACTGCCCCTCACACCTTGACCCTATGCCCCCTAGTAACTGACTCTTCCATCCTGGAAAAAACTTCTGACTATCCACTCTGTCCATGCCTCTCATAATCTTGTAGACTTCCATCAGGTCACCCCTCAACCTTCGTCATTCTGGTGAGAACAAATCAAGTTTCTCCAACCTCTTCTCGTAGCTAATGCAATTAGTTGAAAGTAAGTGTGCAGGTACGGCAGCCAGTGAAGAAGGCAAATCGTGTGTTGGTCTTCATAGTGAAAGGATTTGAGTATAGGAACAGGGATGTTGTACTGCATTGTACAGAGAGCTGGTGAGGCCACACCTGGAATTGTGCAGTTTTGGTGCCTTTATCTGAGGAAAGATGTCCTTGCTATACAGGGAGTACAGCAAAGGTTTACTAGGCTGACTCCTGGGATGGCAGGTTTGTCATATGAGGAGAGACCAAGTCAGCTGGGATTATATTCCCTGGAGTTTAGAAGAGCAAGAGGGGATCTCATAGAAACTTACAAAATTCTAACAGGGTTAGACAGAGTAAATTCAGAAAGAATGTTCCAAATAGTGTGGGAGTTCAGAACTAGAGGTCATAGTTTGAGGATTATGGGCAAACCTTTTAGAGCTGAGATGAGGAGAAATTTCTTCACCCAGAGGGGGTTGAATGTGTGAAATTCACTACCACAGAAAGTAATTGAGGCCAAAACATATCTGATTTGAAGAAGAAATTTGATATAAGCCGTGGGGCTAAAGGGATCAAGGAATATGAGGGAGGGGGGTGGTGGTGGTGGATCAGGATATTGAATTTCATGACTAGTCATGATCATAATGAATAGTGGAGCCAGGATCGAAGGACTGGATGGCTTGTTACATACAGGGTGGTGGGTGCCTGGAATTCACTGCCTGAGGAGATAGCGTAAGCGAATATAATAGTGACTCTTAAGGAGTGTCTTGACAAATTCATGAATAGGATTGGAATGGAGGGATAGAATCCTTGTAAGGGAAGGGGGTTAAGTTGGGCAGCATGGTTGGTGCAGGCTTGGAAGACTGAAGAGCCAGTTCCTGTGCTGTAATTTTCTTTGTTCATTGTTGTAATGAACAAGGACACCAAGGTCTTGTTGAGCACCTACCTCTCTCAATTTACACCCATTCAAGTAATAATCTGCCTTGTTCTTACTGTTATCAAAGTGGATAACCTCACATTTACTGACATTATACTGTGTCTGCCATGCATATGCCCACACACTCAGCCTGTCCAAATCACACTGAAGCGTCTCTGCATCCTTATCACAGCTCATCCTCCCACACAACTTTGTATCATCTGCAAATTTGGAGATAATAAATTCAGTTCTGTCTTCCAAATATTAATATATAACTTGAACAGTTGGAGTCCTAACAAAGATCCCTGTGGAACCCCACTCATCAGTGCCTGCCAATCAGAAAAAGATCATTCATGCCAACTCTAAATCCATGCTGACTTAATCTGATTATACCATTGCTTTCCAAAAACTGTGTTATGAAATCCTTCTGCTTCCAGTTTCTATGTTTCCTATTGATGAATATGCAGGATTGTCCAGGAGGAGTCATAAAGAAAACATGTGTATAATCAATAGATCCCTATACCATGGAAAACCTGCAGTTATCGTAAAACCTCTGGATTTATCCAGCTAACTCTGCCCATCCAGCATGAAGAGATATAATTCCCTTGCCCTTTGAAATATAGATCAGTGAAGACCTTGAGGTAGTAATCTGCAGCAGGCTGCATTCTGTTAGTGAGATCACCACATGCTGCCTGAAAAGGGCTTGTCGGGAAGGACTGCAACAATAACAGCTCCAGGGACCTGACTTTGATTCCTGGCTTGGGTTATATCTGTGTGAAATTTACACATTCTCCTCGTGTCTGTGTGGGTTTCCTCCAGGTGCTCTTGTTTCCTCCCACAGTCCAAACATTTGCAGGTTAGGTTGATTGACCATGCTAAAAATTGCCCCTTCATGTCCTAAGATGCATAGGTTCAAGCGATTAGTGGGTAAATGGGTAGTAGCTGCATGGGACTGTGTTCAGTGCAGATTTGATGGGCTAGATGGCCTCTTTCTGCACTGTAGGATTCCTATGATTCTATGAATAACCTTGGGTCATGGACAATGACTAAGTAATCAGCAGACAGATAAAAGACCTCTAATTAATACAGGTCTTAAATAGAAATTCTGTTTCTTAAATGAAACAGTTACAAAACTAACAGAAGTTATTGGAGATAGATGAGAAATGTGGAACTCAACACATATAGATGTCATGGTCTTATTGAATGGTGGAGCGGACTTAAGGGGCCAATTGACCTAATTTTGCTCCTATTTCGTTTGTTCTCTTGTAACTCTGAATAAAGACGCAAGTCTCTCAACCTTTCCTCATAAGACCTACCCTCCAAACCAGGCAGCATCCTAGTAAGTCTCCTCTGCACTCTCTCCAGTGCTTCCACATCCTTCTTATAGTGGGGTGACCAGAAGTGAACACAATATTTCAAATGTGGTCTCAATCAACGTCAGTGTTTAGCGATGAATGTTGTTTTTAGATGAAAGGAAAATATAAATAGGTATTAGGACATTGATTGTTTTAAATATACATTAATGATCTGAATTTGGGATGTAGGAGTCAAAGTTTACAGATGACACAATAAAAATTTTGTGAACAATGAGGAGGGCATAGATAGATTGGTGTAATAGACCACATATTACAAACGTTCTTTAATACAGATCAGTCTGAATTGATGCATATTGGGAAGAAGGATCCATATTGACATTCTCTCTTCTACCTTCTTCCATCAGGAAAATGATACAAAAATCTGAGATCACAAATCAACTGACTCAAGAACATAGAACATTACAGCACAGTACAGGCCCTTTGGCTCTCAATGTTGTGCCGAGCTATGTCCAATCCCAAGATCAAGCTGTCCCACTCCCTATAATTCTGGAGTGCTCCATATGCTTATCCAATAACCACTTGAAAGTTACTAAAGTATCCATCTCCACTATCACATTTGGCAATCTATTCCACACCCCAACAACTGTCTGGGCGACATCCAGCACATCTAGGACAGGATATCTCAGACATCCCTTTTATATCTCCTACCATGTACCTTATAGTTATGCCCGCTCGTAACAACTACATCCACCCGAGGAAATAGTCTCTGCACATCCACGCTATCAATCCCTCTCATCATCTTATAAACCTCTATTAAGTCATCTCTCATCCTCAGTACAGCTTCTTCCCTATTGCCATCAGACTTTCGAATGGACCTACCTTACATTAATTTGATCTTGCTAAAATGAGACTCAGGACTAATACATTATTTGGGGTGGAGAACGCTCCCAATAAGCCTTACGTCTACCTTATCAAAACCCCTTCTGAATTGTAAGGGCCTTTACTGGTTCAGTCCCCAGCTTTCTCTTTTTCAGAGAAAAGAGCCAAGGTTGTTCAATTATAATCTTATAACCTCTGCTAATTAGATCATCTCTGTTTTGATACCATTCTCAGAAAGAATTTTACACCTTCTTCAGTTCTCAAATATTTATTCTTATTATCTGCAGTGCTGTTTAGGCATTTAGCTCTTCAGGATATTAATAAGGATGTTAATAAACTTATATTTATGTAGCACATTTAACGTGATAAAACATCCTAATGCACTACAAATTCTGGTAAATCTTCCCAAGGCCTTGATACCCTTCCTATAGTGTAGTGCCCATAATTAGCACTCCAGTTGAGGCCTGATTCATGTTTTGAATTTGATTTGATTTATTATTTTCACATGTATTAGGATATTGGTGAAAAGTATTGTTTCTAGTGAGGTATACAGACAAAATATACCATTCATAGAGTACATAGGGAAAAGGAATGGAGAAGGTACAGAATATAGTATTACAGTCATAGCTAGGGTGAAGAAAAAGATCAAATTAATATAAGGTAGGTCCATTCAAAAGTCTGATGGCAACAGGTGACATGTGATCTCAGATTTTTGTATCTTTTTCCTGATGGAAGAAGGTGGAATAGAGAATGTCCAGGGTGCATGTGCTCCTTGACCATGCGAGCTGCTTTTCTGAGGCAGTGATTTGCTTTTGTACTTTTTCTGTTTCTAAAACTATATACATTTTTAACATGACAAATTTTTGGTGAATTTGTCATGCAATGTTAAAATACTTCTACATGTGTCCCCATGCAGCCCTGTTTCTGCACTGCACTTAAAATAGTACAATTTAGTTTATATTGGCTCTCCTCAGTCAATATGGATTCTTCCTCCCAATACGCATGAATTCAAACTGACCTGTATTAAATAACGTTTGTTATATATGGTCTATTACACCAATCTACCTATGCCCTCCTCATTGTTCACAAAATTTTTATACTTTGTGTCATCTGTAAACTTTGACTCCTATATCCTAAGTTCAGATCATTAACATATATTTAAAACAATCTTTGTCCTAATACCTACCTTTATACTTTCCTTTCATCTAAAAACAACATTCATCACTAAACTTTGAAGTTGGTGAGACCACATTTGAAATATTGTGTTCACTTCTGGTCATCTCACTATAAGGAGGATGTGAAGCACTGGAGAGAGTGCAGAGGAAATTTACAAGGATGCTGCCTAGTTTGGAGGGTAGGTCTTATGAGGAAAGGTTGAAGGAGCTGTGGCTTTTCTCTTTGGAGCGGAAGAGGATGAGAGGCAACTTAATAGAGGTTTATAAGATGATGAGAAGGATTGATAGAGTAGGCATGCAGATACTATTTCCTCAGGTGGATGTAGCTGTTACTAGGGGGCATAACTATAAGGTTCATGGTGGGAGATATAGGAGGGATGTCTAGGTAGATTCTTTGCTCAGAAAGTGGTTGGGGTGTGAAATAGGCTGCCTGCTGTGGTAATGGCGTCGGAAACTTTCGGAACTTCCAAGTGGTTACTGGATAGGCTCATGGAGCACGTGAGAACAATAGGGAGGGGTAGCTTGATTTTGAGATTGGACATAGCTCAGCACAACATTGAGAGCTAAAGGGCTTGTACTGTGTTATAATGTTTTATGTTTTATGTTCTAAATCTTTTCTGTGCCTTAACTAAATTTGTTTTAATCTAAAACTGTTCCTTTAACTTTCAATTTTGCGAAGAAAGTGACACTACATAGAACATCTAGGAAATTTTCACAGTAACTTCATTGTAATGTCAATTTTAATAAATAAACTTTAACACCTCTTGAAAGTCTATGCACAACTTCAACAGCACTATCTTGATTCATCTCTAATATTTTCTTGAAAAACTTAATCAAAATAATTAGACTTGGTTTGCCTTTAACAAATTCATATTGGCTGTCATTTATTAACTCAAATTAATTTTGTCTCTGATCAAGAAGTTTCTCTACACTTTAAAATGTTATAAGATATGCAATGTTGATTTTATTCTATGAATTGAGAAATCATTATATTAATATCCTTAAAAACAAAAATTGTGACCTTACCTTGCATAGAAGTCACCAGGTGGAACAAGTTCTTGCAAGAACTGTAACTGATAAAGATACAGTCCAATTAAGTGTCCTGCACTGAATATGGCCATTAATACACACAAACAGCTGAATATCAGCGGATCAAACTGTTTACCGCAGGACCACCAAGTACATAATCCCAAAAATACAAAGAAGTATACTCCTGAGGTCAAAGATGGTAGCGTTATACCTGCAGAAAAAAAAAGCAATTTTATTAATGTCATCTGAGCAAGGGAGAGGGAAATAGAGAGTGGGAGATAGCAGTTCCTTAATCTATATTTGTCTAAATTTAATAATAGATACACACTGCATATATAAAGCAGAACGTGAGTTTGAAGGAAAAGGAAATTATTGTTTATGAATGGCACAAAGATTTAATGTACCCTAATTATAATACAAACCTGTTAAACCAAGTAAAATGGTAACAACTACTTTTCCAGTGGTTTCTATAATAATGCCAATAAATTCTTTTAATTTTGATGCATATGTTGCAATTCTGCGAAGAATATTTTGCTTATTTCCCTCTTCTTCCATCTCTTGAACTACGTCAGCTACCTCAAAATCTTCCTCATAAATGAATGCATCAGCCAGCTCAAGCTTTTCTTCATCCTGTAAAAAAAAGCTGCAAGCCTTTAGTAATGAAGAAATGTTCTTATGACTCAATATTGTAATTATGTTAGTTAATATGAAACTAAACTATATCAAACAGGGTGGCCTGGTATTTAAATTCTAATGTATGCTGACTTAGCTGATCTGAGCAACTGCCGTTGCCACAATTGACTTCAGGGACTTCAAATTTCTGATATCCTGCTTTGTTAAAAAGTTTGTTCATGTTCTTATCAAGAGTTATACATTAAGAATAGCCACCTTAGTGAAGTATCAGAAGTTGCTGGAGATACATGTAATCATTCCTAGTCAAGAATCTTCAAAACAACAGGGAAACATAGAATATAGAACACTACAGTACAAAACAGGCCCTTCGGCCCACAAGTTGCACCGATTGTATCCCTACCTACCAGGCCTATCTGTAACCCTCAATCCCATTAAATCTCATGTACTCATCCAGAAGTCTCTTAAAAGGGAGGGAATCGAGATGAGGTGACTGAGAGTGAGGAGGCTAGCTCGCAAATAGAGAAGGATTGTAGACAGTGTAAAAGGGAGGATAGACGGGTGATTGAGAAGGGGAGTGCCCAGATCAAATGTCTGAGGTGTGTCTATTTTAATGCCAGGAGCGTAATGAATAAAGTGGATGAGTTTAGAATGTGGATCGCTGCTTGGGAATGTGATGTGGTGACTATTACAGACTTGGATGTTTCAGGGACAGGATTGGGTGCTTCAGGTGCTGGAATCAGATGTTTTAGGAAGGACAAGGAGGGAGGCAAAAGAGGGGGCGGAGTGGTACTGTTGATCAGGCTAGTGTCATGGCTGTAGAGAAGACAGACGCCGTGGAGGGATTGTCTCCGGAGTCTCTGTGGGTGGAAGTTAGGAATAGCAAGGGGTCGGCAACTTTGCTGGGTGTTTTCTATAGGCCGTCCAATAGTGATAGGGATGTTGAGGAGCAGATAGGGAAACAGATCCTGGAGATATGTAGTAATTACAGAGCTATCGTGATGGGAAACTTTAATTTCCCAAACATCGACTGGAATATCTCTAGGGTAAGGGGTTTGGATGGGGAGGAGTTTGTTAGGTATGTTCAGGAAGGTTTCCTAAAACAGAATGTGGATAAGCGTACAAGAGGAGAGGCTTTACTTGATCTGGTGCTGGCTAATGAACCTGGACAGGTGTCGGATCTTTCAGTGAGAGAGCATATTGAGGATAGCGATCATAATTCTATCTCTTTCACGATAGCATCGGAAAGAGATTGAATCAGGCAGGGTAGGAAAGTCTTTATCTGGAGTAAGGGGAAATAGAACATAGAACAATACAGCACAAACAGGCCCTTCGGCCCATGAGTTGCGCCGATCACATCTACCAATCCACAGACCTATCTATAACCCCCTATCCCGCTCTCTTCCATATACTCATCCAGAAGTCTTTTAAAATACCCCAGCGAGTTTGCCTCAACGACCTCCGACGGCAGCCGATTCCATTCACTCACCACCCTCTGAGTGAAAAACTTACCCCTAACATCTCCTCTGTATTTGCTTCCCTGCACCTTAAACCTGTGTACTCTCGTAGTGACCATTTCAGCTTGGGGAAATAGTCTCTGAGAGTCCATCCTATCTATTCCTCTCAACATGTTATAAACCTCTCTCAGGTCGCCTCTTAACCTACGTCTCTCCAGTGAGAAGAGTCCCCGCTCCCTCAACCTGTCTTCATAAGGCCTGCCTCCCAATCCAGGCAACATCCTTATAAATCTCCTCTGCACTCTCTCAATAGCCTCTACATCCTTCCTATAGTGAGGCGACCAGAACTGCGCACAATACTCCAAGTGGGGTCTGACAAGGGTCTTATAGAGCTGCATCATTACCTCCTGACTCCTAAACTCAATTCCTCTATTAATGAAGGCCAGTACACCGTATGCCTTCTTGACCACTTCCTCCACCTGCGAGGCCGATTTAAGAGTCCTATGGACCCGGACCCCGAGATCCTTCTGCTCTACAACACAGCTAAGACTCCTACCCCTTATATTGTACTCCTTCATCCCATTATTCCTGCCAAAATGGACCACTACACATTTATCCGCGTTGAAGTCCATCTGCCACTTCTCCGCCCAGTCTTGCATCCTGTCTATGTTCCGCCGCAACTTTTGACATCCCTCCAGACCATCCACAACACCACCGACCTTTGTATCGTCGGCGAACTTGCTAACCCATCGCTCCACTTCCTCATCCAGGTCATTTATGAAAATGACAAACAGCAGGGGTCCCAGAACAGATTCCTGGGGCACTCCACTGGTTACCGACCTCCATGCAGAACAAGACCCATCCACAACCACTCTCTGCCTTCTGCCGACAAGCCAGTTCTGGATCCATGAGGCCAAAGCCCCTTGGATCCAATGCTCTCTCACCTTCTCCAGAAGCCTTGCATGGGGGACCTTATCAAACGCCTTGCTAAAGTCCATGTACACTACATCCACCGCTCTTCCTTCGTCAATATGTTCAGTCACATTTTCGAAGAACTCAACTAGGCTCGTGAGGCATGACCTGCCTTTAACAAAACCATGCTGACTATTTCTAATCAGTCCAAACTTCTCCAAATGTTCATAAATCTTATCCCTCAGAAGCCTCTCCATCAGCTTACCAACCACTGAAGTCAGACTCACTGGTCGATAATTTCCTAGACTATCCCTATTCCCTTTCTTAAAGATAGGAACCACATCCGCAATCCTCCAATCATCCAGAACCTCTCCCTTTTTCATGGACAACACAAATATCATCGCCAGGGGCTCTGCAACCACTTCCCTCACCTCCCGCAATAACCTGGGGTACATCCCATCCGGTCCCGGCGACTTGTCTATCTTGATAGAATTTAACAGGTCTAACACATCCTCTTTCCTAACATCCACATATTCAATCTTTTCCATATGCCTCAAACCTGCAGTGCAATCTCCCAGTTCACTTTCGACCATGAATACCGAGGTAAAGTACTCGTTAAGCACCTCTGCCATTTCTTCCGGATTCACACAGACTTTTCCCCCTTCACCTTTTATAGGCCCTATCCCTTCTCTTCTCATCCTTTTACTTTTCACATATTTGTAGAAGGCCTTGGGATTCTCCTTAATCTTACCTGCCAAGGCCTTCTCATGACCCCTTCTAGCTCTCTTAATTTCCTTTTTAAGCTCCCTTCTACACACCTTATACTCCTCTAGATCCCTAACATCTCCTAGCTCGCTGAACATTTTATATACCTTTTTTTTCTTCCTAACTAGGTTCACCACAACCTTCGTCCACCACGGTTCCCGCGTCCTACCAGAACCTCCTTGACTCCTTGGAACGTTGTCTTGCAGTGCCCCAGACAAACATTCCTTGAATATCAGCCACTTTCCTTCTGTACTCTTCCCCAAGAACGTCTCCTTCCAGTTTATATGTCCAATTACCTGCCTAATGTTTTCATATTTCCCCTTACTCCAGACATACACCTTCCTAGCCTGCCTGATCCTATCTCTTTCCATTGCTATCGTGAAAGAGATAGAATTATGATCTCCATTCCCAAGATGCTCACCTACCGTGAGATCCGACACCTGCCCTGGCTCATTAGCTAGCAACTCAGTAAGAATTTAGCAACACCAATTTATAATCCAACCGATTTATTTGATAGTAAAAACGCGAGTTTTCGACTCCTGTGTCTTCTTCAGGCAAATGCAGTGTTCTGGTCTGCAATAGCACACATCAGCGCTGATGTGTGCTATTGCAGACCAGAACACTGCATTTGCCTGAAGAAGACACAGGAGTCGAAAGCTCGCGTTTTTACTATCAAATAAATTGGTTGGATTATAAATTGGTGTTGCTAAATTCTTACTGAGTTCTTACCACCCCAATCCAACGCCGGCATCTGTACATCATTAGCTAGCACCAGGTCAAGTACAGCCTCTCCTCTTGTAGGCTTTTCCACGTACTGTGTCAAGAAACCTTCCTGAACACACCTAACAAACTCCTCCCCATCCAAACCCCTTACCCTTGGGATATTCCAGTCGATGTTTGGGAAATTGAAATCTCCCATCACGACAACCCTGTTATTTCTACATCTATCTAGGATCTGTTTCGCTATCTGCACCTCAAGTTCCCTGTCGCTATTGGGTGGCCTATAGACTACACCCAGCAAAGTTATCGACCCTTTGCTGTTCCTAACTTCCACCCACAGAGACTCCGTAGACATTCCCTCCACGTCTTCCATCTTCTCTACAGCCATGACACTATCCCTGATCAATGGTGCCACACCACCTCCTCTTTTGTCCCCAACCCTGTCCCTCCTGAAGCATCTGAATACTGGCACCTGAAGTACCCAGTCCTGTCCTTGAGACAACCAAGTCTCTGTAATGGCCACCACATCACATTCCCAAGCAGCAATCCATGCCCGAAGCTCATCTACCTTATTTACTACACTCCTGGCATTAAAATAGACACACCTCAGCTCCTCAGTCAGGGTATTTCTCTTTTCCACCACCTTCCTAACCCCCCTCTCAGAGTGCCTACAGTCCTTCCCTACCTGGGAGCTAATCTCCTTATTCACCGTCTCATCAATATTCCCACCCCAAACATGAAGCCATCAGGCAGGAAATTAGATGAGTAACTTAAAAGGAGGTGTTTTTGGGGAAAAGTACTGAAGGAAAGTGGCGGATCTTCAATGAATGTTTGTTTAGAGCTCTGCACGACAACATTCTGATGAGACAGGGAGGTTTTGGTAGGTTACGGGAACCGTAGTGCACGAAGGTTGTAATGAATCTACCCAAACAGAAATAAAAATGGAAAAATGGAGAAAAAAACTTTACAAAGGAAACTATTCTTTTTGAGAGTTATGCATTTTATTAATTTATAGTGTATTATGCTTAAACAATAAAAGAAACTTGACCCAAATCAAATGTTAACTTTCTCAGTTAAAAAAAAAAGTATGTTTACTAAACGGGGTTTGTTTGTAAATAGTGCCTAAAAGAACCTTATTCACCAAATATTTCTGTCACTAATCCCATTTGCTGCTATGGTGGGGAATTTAGAACATAGAACATTACAGCGCAGTACAGGCCCTTCGGCCCTCGATGTTGCGCCGGCCAGTGGACCCTCTAACCTAAACTATTCCAATATCATCCATATGCCTATCCACCGAACATTTGAATGCCCCCAAAGTAGGCGAGTCCACAACTGCTGCAGGCAGGGCATTCCACGCCCTCACCACCCTCTGTGTAAAGAACCTGCCTCTGACATCCGTCCTATAACTACCACCTCTTAATTTAAAGTTATGTCCCCTCGTGTTGGTCATCACCATCCGAGGAAAAAGGCTCTCACTATCCACCCTATCCAGTCCTTTGATCATCTTATACGCCTCAATTAGGTCACCGCGTAACCTTCTTCTCTCTAATGAAAATAACCTCAGGTCCCTCAGCCTTTCCTCATAAGGCCTTCCCACCATACCAGGCAACATCCTGGTAAACCTCCTCTGCACCCTTTCCAATGCTTCCACATCTTTCTTATAATGCGGCGACCAGAACTGTACGCAATACTCCAAGTGCGGCCGCACCAGAGTTTTGTACAGTTGTAACATAACCTCACGGCTCCTAAATTCAATCCCTCTACCAATAAAAGCTAACACACCGTACGCCTTCTTAACAACTTTATCAACCTGGGTGCCAACTTTCAAAGAGCTATGTACTTGTACCCCAAGATCCTCAGAGTTGCTCCCACTCATCACAGTAACTTGTCCACGTACTATGTCAGGAAACTTTCCTGAACACGCCTAACAAACTCCTCCCCATCCAAACTTCCCACTTTCATAAAAGAACACAGTTTCTATGGATTTCTGTTAAAATTATGACAGTAGAGTGCAAAAGTTTGGAAATCATTTGTCTATTAAATTTGACCGAAAAAGTAGATGTCATAAACAGACCAGTATGATATGCTGGACTTGACTTAAAATGACTTCTGAAGCCACATTCAAAGTACATGCGAAGGAAGGACAAGATTAATCAGTTTCAGCACAGTGCTTACCAAAAACAAACAACTATATAATGCTGCCCACAAATAATACTCAGTAAGAATTTAGCAACACCAATTTATAATCCAACCGATTTATTTGATAGTAAAAAGCTCGCTTTTGAAGAACTGTCCCTCCATCAGATGAGGGACAGTTCTCCGAAAGCTCATGCTACCAAATAAATCTGTTGGACTTTTACCAAGTGTTGTGAGATTTCTTACTGTGCCTATCCCAATCCAACACCAGCATCTTCACATCATAATTCCAGTATGTATTTAGGAAGGATTAACCTTCATTCGAAGTTTGATTTCTCAAACTCACTTCCATTATCAGTGCTCCACAACCTTCAACTCATTCAAAGTGCTGCAGCTTACAACTCTAGGAAATTTCACAGTAACTTCATTGCATTGTTAATGTAAGCCTTACTTGTGACTAATAAGTTTACATATTTTCTTTCCTAACCTGCACAAAATTACAATGCTCCATAGCTTTTCCTCTCTCCAAGCTTCATTGGCAATTTTTGCACCATCAAGTTGACTTCAAAATGATCATCTCCATTTTAAATCCCTCCATGTCCCACTCCATTCTACCTCAGTAATCTCTTGCTGCCAACTGCTTCTCTAACACTGAGCTTCATTTTGCCTCCAACACACCATCAGAGACCAGTCATTCAATCCCATGAAAACTGTGCTAAATTCCTTCACTGCTTTTAAAAATATCAGGAATCTTTTATTTAACCTTGCCTTTTGTCTTCCTTAACTTCAGCATTACTGTATTTTTCTCCTGCTGATTGACATCCATAGTTCCATCCCTCTCTTATAATTATCTCATTCTGCTTATTTACAGCATTTAAAGAGCAATTTAGAGCCCACATTCTCCATCTGTAGGAATGGCGGTGTACGTGTGCAAAATCAGGAGAATGTGATTTGTGCCGGCAAGTTATTGGTTCCAATCTTATTGTCTCCTTGCCAGTGAAGTGGTGTGAAACATGGTGTGGGACCATGGAGAGTTCATTATGTCATTACATAGAAAATATGGAAACATAGGAACACTACAGCACTTTACAGGCCCTTCGACCGCAAAGTTGTGCTGAATATGTCCCTATCTTACCTTACCATTACCGAGCGCATTCTCAGGGATATCCCCCTTCACCGGATATTCAGCAGGCTTTGCCATGACATTGTGCCGGTGTCATTTACACAGGTTCACCTGGACATGAATCTGTTTTGGGGATCTCTCTCCCCAGGGTCATAAAGATAAATATAGCCCCCTATGGGAGAGGGAATGGCCAGTCAGCAGCCTGGCAATGCCTCTTGAACAAGTTTGCAACACCAGCAGCTCCAACCTGGCAATGCCAATCTATGTCACAGGGCAGGCCCTCAGTAAAAGCCTACCCTTTGGCACAGGTTGGCACTGCAAGGTTGGGGGATGGTGGGGATTTCACTCAGATGTGGTGGTGGCTGGCAGCGGATGAAAAGGTGGAGCAGAGGTGAAGGGAAGGAGTGAAAATGGGTGCTGGCTCAGTCTGGCGGGTAGGCGGGACAGAAAGTGGGATAGTGCTGATGATAGGAGGGGGGAAACGGTGCTGAGTCTGACCAGGAGTGGGAAGGGGCATCCCTGAGACTGGCAGGGGGAGGGGGAAATTTGTTCAGGTTCTGATTGGAGCTCACTTTAAAGATGGCATCCTGATCTCTGTGCTGCTGGGTTTTGCTGGCATATTTAGGCCATGCCCCTTTATGTGGCAGCGTGGAATATTTCTTTTTTTTTTGAAGGTTTTCATAAGATCTGGAAAAAAAACTAACCTGTTTCTCTGTCCATTTTCTCATCTGAAACAACACGCCGCCATTTTTGGTAAGGCTTCACTCTTCAGCTTTATGATCTTAATTGGGCATAGCAGTTATAAATAGCTTCATCTTGCTAGAGTGTACTGCATTGTGTGCTGCATAATAAAATGTCTCTATTCTATTATAGCTCAAGTAATTGAATGACAATGTTGTAATAAGCATACAATCCAGCTTTTATATACCTGATACTTTTTGTCGTTTTAAACAATTACATTAGAACATGACACTAATACTAAAATAATGATCTGATCACACTCAATGTGCCTGAACCAAACATTTCTCATGAAAGCATGGTCATATAACTTCTAGAAATATTATTAACCACATCCATAAAATGGAATTAATACACTGGCTCTCTTGAAGGAGCCTAGTCCTAAATTAATTTCACCAATTTAAATCAATCTCAGGCAATCATTTTAATTCAAAATTTATAATCATCAATCAGTTAATACTGAGATGTGAAAGAACTATTTTGGCAAACTATTATTTATTTTCTTGATTAGTTCCATTTACTAAATATTTGTGTACTTAATGTTTAAGTGTTATTAACTATGGGTCAGACTGCCAGCTTCTCACTAGTGGGGAGCTGTTGTCAATCTCTCTGGAGTGAAACACTCCTGGCAGAGGGGGAGGCCTAGACGCTAGCTGGCCCAGAGACTTCAGTACCAGGCTTCACACAACTTCGGGAATTACCACAGTGGAAGCACTTGCTTAATAATGCTGTTGGCATGCAAGTAGTCCTGAGTTGTAGTGTCACCAAACTGACACCTCATTTTTATATATTTGGTACCTCACCTGAGGCATGCCTTCCTGCACCCTTCACTGAACTAGTGTTGATCCTTGGCTTGATAGTTACAGTGGAGCAGGGGATATTCCAGGCCACAAGATTGTGCTTGAATAAAATTCTGCTGCTGCTGATGACCAACAGTGCCTCATTGTGATCTAGTCTTGAATTGTTCAATCTGTTTGAAAAATTTTCCATTTATCCTGATTTTGATGCTACACAATGGAGAGCATCTTCAATGCATGACTTCAAGGGCACTGAGGTTGTCATTTCTACCAATTCTATTGGACACATGAGGACAAAGTCAGGTATGGTTTTCCCTGTTGTTGGTTTCCTCACCACCTATACAGTCTTGTAGCTATGTCCTTTAGGCCTTAGCTTGCTGTGGTGCTACTGAGCCATTCTATGTGAAGGGCATTGAAACCCCCACCCAGAGTACATTCTGCACTCGTGCCACCCTCAGTGCTTCATCTGATTGGTGTTCAACATGGAGGAGTACTGATTCATCAGCTGAGGGGGGTGATACTTGTAATCAATAGGAGTTTCTTTGTCCATACTTGACCCAAAGTCATGAAAATTCATGAGGTCAAAAGTCAATGTTAAAGACTCCCAAGGCAATTCTTTCCTGACAATATGTCCCTTTATCACCACCTCTTACTGGTTAGACAGGACATACCTAGGGATGATGATGGTGCTGTCTGTAATATCTTTAGGTATGATTCCATAAGTTTTTTACATTCACTTATGGGGTGTGGTGTCACTGACTGGGCCAGCATTTATTACCTAATGGCCTTTGAATTGAGTGGCTTGCTAGGGTACTTCAGAGGACATTTAAGAATCAACCAAATTGCTGCGGATCTGGAGTCACATGTAGGTCAGACCAGGTAAAGATAGCAGATTTCCTTCCCTAAAGGACGTTAGTGAACCAGATGGGCTTTTACAACAATTAACAATGCTTTCTTTTAATTCTAGAATTGTTTCATTGAATTCCAATTCCATCATCTTCCATGGTAGGATTTGAATCCAGGACATTACGCTGGGTCTCTGGATTACTAGCCCAGTGACAATACCACTTATGCCACTGCCTGTCCTATGTCAGGCTGTTGCTTGACTAGTCTGTGAGACAATTGACGGGGCTGAGTTTGCCCTTCTGGTGCCTAGATCCATGCTGGATGGTCAGTTCAGTTTCATTCCTTTTAAACTTTCTGTGGTTTGATACAACTGAGCTAGTCCATTTCAGAGGATGTTTAAGAGGGCATTTGTTGTGTGTCTGGATTCACATGTAGGCCAGACCAGTTAAGTACTGTCGATTTCCTTCCCTAAGGGATAATGTGATTTGAACATGGGTCCCCTTTTTCTCTGTATTACTCCAATGAAAATAATACTATGCCACCACCTCCCTAATCCTCTGAAATGACCTTGTACGTCATTCAGTAAAAGAAAATAAAAAAAAATAAAAGTAAAAGAATCCCGACTAGAGAGGGGGCTACACTGGATTTGGTTCTGGGGAATGAGCCAGGCCAGGTGGTTGACGTCGAGGTAGGAGAGCAGGTGTCAAATAGTGATCACAACTCTGTCTGCTTTAGGATATTAATGGAAAAGGACGAGACCGGCCCAAAAGGGAAGGTATTTAACTGGGGGAGGGCTAGATACAGCCAGATTAAGCAAGATCTTAAAGATACCGACTGGGATAAGCTTTTCGAGGGCAGGTCGACAAGGTACATGTGGGAGTCTTTCAAGGGAAAACTAAACTCTCTGCAGGAAAGATACGTGCCGGCAAGGAGGAAGGATGGGAAAGGTAGGATTAGAGAACCGTGGCTTACCAGGGAGATTGAGGACTTGATCAGGAAGAAGCGAGAGGCTTACATTAGATCTAGGCAACTGGGGACTGAGACAGCGCTGGAAGCTTATAGAGAGTGTAGACGGGATCTTAAAAGGGGTATTAGAAAGGCAAAAAGGGGCCACGAGGTGGCTCTGGCAGGTAGGATTAAGGAAAATCCAAAGGCATTTTACACCTATGTAAGGAGCAAAAGGATGGTTAGAGGCAAGATTGGACCTCTTAGGGACATAGGAGGGGATCTATGCTTAGAGCCTGAGGGAATGGGGGAGATCCTGAATGAATACTTTGCGTCGGTATTCACGCAGGAGACTGGACAGATGTCTGTGCCTGATGTTGACAAAGTTGAGGATCAGTTGAGGGAAATAAGGATTACGAGGAAAGAGGTGTTGGGGCTGTTAGGCAGCTTAAAGACATATAAAGCTCCAGGGCCTGATGGCATTTACCCCAGGCTGCTAAGGGAGTTGAGGGAAGACTTGGCTGGGCCTCTGAAGCAAATCTTTGTCTCTTCCTTGGACACAGGAGAGGTCCCAGAGGACTGGAGGATAGCAAACGTAGTACCGTTGTTTAAAAAAGGTCAGAGGGATAACCCAGGGAACTATAGGCCGGTGAGCTTGACTTCAGTTATAGGTAAGATAATGGAGAGGATCCTTAGGGACAGGATGTATGAGCATCTGGAGCGCTGCGATCTGATCAGGGATACGCAGCATGGCTTCGTCAAGGGGAGGTCTTGTCTTACAAATCTAGTGTAATTTTTTGAAGAAGTGACAAAAACAGTTGATGAAGGACAGGCTGTTGATGTCGTCTACATGGATTTCAGTAAGGCGTTTGACAAGGTTCCTCATGGTAGACTGATAGAGAAGGTGAAGGCGCATGGGATACAGGGTCGGGTATGTAGATGGGTCGAGAACTGGCTCGGGAGGAGGAGACAGAGGGTAGTAGTGGAAGGCTCTTTTTCCGGCTGGAAGCCTGTCACTAGTGGAGTGCCACAAGGCTCAGTACTAGGTCCTCTTCTATTTGTGGTCTACATAAACGACTTGGAAGTTGGGGTAGGTGGTGAGATCAGCAAATTTGCTGATGACACCAAGATGCTTGGATTGGCGGGTACAGAGGAGCAGTGCCAGGCAATACAACAGGACATAGATAGGTTGGTAGACTGGGCAGATAGATGGCAAATGGAATTTAATCCGGATAAATGCGAGGTGATGCATTTTGGCCGGAAAAATGTAGAAGAGAGTTATAGGATAAAAAGTAAAACTATACGGAGCATAGAGACGCAGAGAGACTTGGGGGTGCAGGTTCACAAGTCTCTGAAGGTGTCCTCACAGGTGGAGAAGGTGATAAAGAAGGCGTATAGTATGTTAGCTTTCATAGAAAAGGGTATAGAATACAAGAGTAGGAGTTTGATGTTGCAGTTGTATAGAACGTTGGTTAGGCCTCACTTGGAATACTGCGTCCAGTTCTGGTCGCCGTACTATCGGAAGGATGTGGAGTCCTTGGAGAGAGTGCAGAGGAGGTTTACCAGGATGCTGCCTGGTATGGAAGGACTGTCTTATGAGGAACGATTAAATAGACTGGGGTTGTTTTCCCTTGAAAGACGTCGGCTTAGAGGGGATCTCATAGAGGTGTATAAGATTATAAGGGGTATAGATAGAGTAAATGGAGGTAAACTTTTTCCACCTTCAGAAATGGATAGGACGAGGGGTCATGGCCATAGGGTGAGGGGGGCTATGTATAAGACGAATATTAGAGGGCAGTTTTTCACACAAAGGGTAGTGGGGGTGTGGAATGCACTGCCGAGTAAGGTGGTGGGAGCAGGCACGCTGGGGCTGTTTAAGGGTCTCTTGGACAGCCACATGAGCGGTATGCAGATAGAGGGATATATTAGGACTGTTTAAAGAACATAGAACATAGAACATTACAGCACAGAACAGGCCCTTCGGCCTTCGATGTTGTGCCGACCAAAATAAAAAGCAATGCCCCTCCAAACTAAACTATTCCCTTCTCTTCCATATACTTATCAATTAACCTCTTAAACGCCACCAAACTTGGCGCATCTACAACAGCTGCAGGCAGAGCATTCCACTCCCTAATCACTCTTTGAGTAAAGAACCTACCTCTGATATCCGTCCTATAACTCATACCCCTTAATTTAAAGCTGTGTCCCCTCGTGCTAGCAAACTACAGCTTTTTTTCCACAGGTAATTCGGTCCATACTTGACCAACATTGAGCATGCATTCGGCAGGTGGTGCGAGTACAGCTCTTGGATGTTGATTCATGGGTTGCCTGGTACCTCATGTCGTAAATGAGTGCTTTATGTGGACCATCTGAAGGGCACCATGACAGCTCAGAGACTATCGATGTGGCTGTGCAGACACTTGGAATTGGGCCGGTGTCTGCAGGAGTTTGCGCGTTCTCCCCGTGGTTGCGTGGGTTTTCTCCGGGCACTCCGGTTTCCTCCCACAACCCAAAAATTCGCTCTTAGGCTGATTGGGAAACAAATTGCCCCTATAGTGAGAGTCTTCCATATTAGGAATAACCTAAATCTATAATAGGATAATGGAATTGCTACTATATAGTTATGACGGTGGCGCGGGCTCGTTGGGCCGAAGGGCCTGTTTCCCATGCTGTGTTGCTCTTAAAAAAAACAATTAGGACAGACAACAACTGCTGGCTTTGCCAGTAATGCTGACCTTGCATAAAAGAAGAAAAAAATTCTAGTCAAGAGTGGTGGTAGTGGACAATTTAAAAACTAACAGGAGGAGGTCGTCTCCCATATTTTCCTGTTCTCAACAAGCCACTTGTAATTGTTCAGCCCCAGACCATGAAGGAGAAATCATCTAAGGAATATTGTATGTGAGTGATCGCTTGAATTTTTCTTAGCTTTTTCTGGGTTACTTGTGACTTTTTAAGGGTAACTTGCACATTTTGAACGCTGCATATTTCCTAATTTGTTGTCCCATTGAACAACCCTCTACTCCAAATTAGCTCTACTTTTTTAAATTTTACACCATTCTTGTACTAACTGTGTCCACTGGAGGGCAGAAATGTCACAGGACTTATGAATACTGAAATATTGCCTTGTGCCTTCTTGTTGCTCAATCCAGTTTGCAAGCTGTAAAATTAAAACATTATTACAATTGATATTGTGCTCAACAGCAAATTGGATGTCCGTAAATAAGAGTCCTGAACTGAGGGTCATCTAACATGATTTGGTCACTATACACTATAAAAGCCTCCTTGCCACTTATATATACAGACAAATATATAAAACTGCTACTATAAATTATATTCCAGTACTGAACTCAGTAAGCAAACTAGGATTATAATAAGTCAACAAGTATCTGAATTAATTGATTTTGTCCTGACTTGTTGGAACAATGCCCTGATAATGCGATGTTTTGAGTGGAAACTCAATGGAATTAAGTTGTTACATTGAATTAACAGGCAAACTGTGAGCAAACACACTGCACAGGATTATAGAATCATACAGTGCAAAAGAGGTTCTTTGACCCATTGAGTCTGCACCAACATGTGAAAAATACCTGACCTGCCACCTACTCCCATTTACTAGCACTTGGCCCAAGTGCTCATCCAGGTATTTTTTGAAGGATGTGAGGCAACTCACTGTTCAGGCAGCACATTCCACCTTCTGGGTAAAATGTTTTTCCTCACACGCCCACTAAACCTCTGCCTTCATCTTGAACCTTTGTTCAGCGAAGGGAAACAGCTGCCCCTCTCTCCACGCCCCTCATAATCTTCTACACCTCAACAGGTCATGCCTCAGTCTTCTCTGTGCCAACGAAAACAACCCAAGACTATCCAACTACTCCTCATAATTTAAATGTTCCATCCCAGGTAACATCCTGGTAAATCTCTTCTGCACCCACTCCATGCAATCACATTCTTCCAACACAATATGGTGACCAGGAGTGCACACAGTATTCTAGCAGTTACCTCATCAAAGTTCTATACAACTCCAACATGACTTCCCTGCTTTTGTAATCTGTGCCTCAATTGATAAAGGCAAGTGTCCCATATATGTCTTTCTCACCACACAACTAACATGCCCTTCCACCTTCAGAGATCTGTGGACAAACATACCACGGTCATTTTGTTCCACAGAACTTCTTAGTGTCATGCCATTCATTGAATACTTCCTCGTCAAATTATTCCTTCCAAAGTGCATCATTTTACACTTTTCACGGTTAAACATTTGGTTCAAACCCCTGCAATCTCCTCCCTTGCTTCCCACAGCAGCCTTGCACACTGCTCATCTGGATCTGGAGATATGTCCATTTTTAAGCCTGCCACCATCTTTAATATCTCTCTTCGCAATGTCAATTTGCTCAAGAATCTTGCAATGTCTCTTCCTGGATTCCATACCTTCATCTTCATTCTCCTGGGTGAAGATGGATGTGAAGTATTTGTTCAACACTCTACTAATGTCTTCTGGCTCCACCCACAGATTGTCCTCTGGTTTCCTCTTCCCATCGATATATTTATAGTTATTGAAGTAGGGAAAGGGTTAATGAATTTTGTACCTAGAATATGTCACAAACATAACCCTTCATCATGACTGATCTTCTCAAGCTTATAGTGCTCCTGGCAGTAATATAAGTTATTTGTTCATATATTATATGCTTTAACTCTCATTTTTATAAAGGTAGATAGTTTAATGTGGCTGTTATTTTGTAGACTTTGCAAATCTTACCTATTTGTGTTAGTTGGACATCATTACACAGATGGTAGTTTACAATACCAGCTTTTGACAGCTGATGATGGTAGATCACTATACCAGCTTTTAACAGGAACAGCCCTGCTTGGACAGCCGCAATCGCATAAGTAACTTCAAAGACAGAGATGCTGGTACTGCTGCAGAAAGATTTTGAATCATGACTGTGTGTCATGACTGCAGTTGCCAGCTGGACTGTATTTCCTGATTAACTCAGGGGCTACAATCACGACTAGAAAGGAAGATCCGAATGTCTGGCCGGAATTGGAACTTTGAATCGTGATTGACACTAAGATGTATAAATGCCCACTTGCGTTTGTGCTCTATGAGAAGTCTGTAGTCCTATTTCTCCCAAAATTCTGGAATACAACCCAGAGTTTTGAAATAAAAACCACTTATTTTGACTCACTAATAGTCTCAGAGGTATTATTTTACCTACAACAGTTACTGCACAATAAATGTCAGATGCAACTAGGATGATGTCACAGTTTTCTCAGCAATCCACCCAGATGTCAGCATCCATTGTGAGTTACACAATCTCATTCAAACTCTATCTCCCTTATGAAGATTGCAAGTTTTCACAGTTCTCTGTCAAAGATCTAATCTTTAAATTTCCTCCATAAAGTGCTCCAGTTTGGACTGCCTCAATCACTGCTTGTCCTATGGGGTTTCAATCTTGTCTCTCAAGACTATATACTCCTGGATTTCCTACATTGCACTCCAGCATCCACTCACAAGCAGAGCTTTAACTCTTCAGCCATGCTGAGCAAAATGTCAAAGCCCCAAAGGCCCACAAGATGGGTTCATCAACCTTTTGTTGCCTTTTCACTATCCGAAGTCCAGTTACTTGAAGCCTGTCAACCACTGCATTCTTACTGTTGAAGTCTCTTAGCTTGCTCCCATCTCCATCAGCTCTTATCAGTGATCTCCTCCTAGTGATTTCCAGCTCAATCCCGTTCCCTCTCTGGGACCTCTCCCTGTCCCCTCTTCCTGGGTTCCCTCTCAGAATTTTGTCTTTGAGAGGTCTCAATCTCTCCTGTTCTAGGACTCGTCTCTCATATGGTGCCCCATTCCTTGGTCCCATGATCAAGTTTCCATGCTATTTTTCCATGCAGATGCCCATCTGAAGAATTCTAGAACAGAGGACTGCATAGGTATAGCCTGCTTCCTATCTGCATGTGTGCGGAATCTCCCAGAGCATGGGAAATCTGCTGTCCTTACCTGATCTGGCCTACATGTGACTCCAAATCTGCAACAATATGGCTCTCTTAAATGCACTCTGAAAAGTTTCAGCAAACTACTTGGTCCAATAACAATTAGGGATAGGCAATAACTGCTCCCTCAACCAGTGATGCCCACATCCCCGGAATGAATAAAAAAAGAATCTGCTTGCTATGGAGACATAAACTTAAACAAAATTTGTTGAATGTAAGGTGCAAGTTTTAACACCTGAACACCTAGTCCTAATGTGTACAGAAACACAGACTCTGAATCAGTCAGACAGATTTGAGATTGTGAGATGCTGCTATGCTAGGCACAGGAAAACAATCTTCGGCCTGTCTGCAAGCATGACTTAGACCTTCCTGTCACTTGCCATTTTAAAACACCATATTGTTCTCATGCCCACATGTCCATCCTTGGCTTGCTGCAATCGCCGAAATTCTAGCACCTCTGCTTGTCATGGAATCAGAGCAGACACGAGGAGGACAATCTTGCTCGAGTGAGGCTATAAAATCCCACCCAATCTCTCAATGAAGCCCAAAGCAAAAATGAAGAAACAGCACTTGACCTTCTGATTAGGCACTTTATAGTCTTTCAGACTGAACATAGAATCATAGAATTATAGAACCCTTCAGTGCAGAAAGAGGTCCTTCGCCCCATTGAGTCTGCACCGAACACAATCCCACTCAGGCTCTATCCCCATATCCCTACATATTATACCCACTAATTCCTCTAACCTACGCATCCCTGGACACTAAGGGGTAATTTTAGCATGGCTAATCAACCTATCCCGCACATCTTTGGACTGTGGGACTAAACTGGAGTACCCAGAGGAAATCCATGCAGACATGAGGAGAATGTGCAAATTCCCACAGACAGTGATCTGAGTCAGGAATCAAACCCAGGAAAATATTTTTATTTTTTCTACTGTTCCATTTTTCACTTCTTTTCCCTACCCCTTAGAGCCATTTGTTACAAGTCTCATGTTGTCTTTGATAATCTGCTTAACTTTGTTCGGCCATTTACACATTCTGTTCTCTTAATGACCATAATCATCACTCTTCTTAGCCATGATCGCCATCATTTACCTTCCTTTGCTTTTTTGTCTACGACATCTTTGTCAATCTTTCTTGTCTCCACAAACTGCTGGCCCTCTACCAACCTCTACAATAGCCTTGCCACTGAAATTCCATTTGATTATGCTCAGAATATTGAGTGAAGGGCCATTGTTTTAAAAATATATTGGAAGATTTGTCTTGGAGAGATATTCTGTTAAAATGGGAGAAATTTAGGAGTTTTTGCACAAGATCATATTTCCACAGAGAATTGGATGTAAAATACAAATGTGACCTGGGGTTTATGTTGTACTAAGATTTTATTACGGAAATACATTTCTGTAGTTTAGTGTGTTAATTGCTCACTAAAGTAAAATTTAGTCAATAATGATTTTTGTTTGTTACAGAAAAGCCTTAGAACATGAAATCTTGTGCGACTCTTTGCACTGGTCACTGGAAAATTCATATATATTTTTAAAAGTTATTGGTCTCTGGGTAACATAAGAAATTAAGGACTCTAATGGGATACAAATTCAGAGACTATAAGATGGGTACACTAGAATTTTACAATGTTTAAATGAACAAAATTTCTTTTACTTTTCATGCATTTATTGAAAAGTCAGTATGGCTATTATGTTGTGTAAGAGGAATGGGCCTGGTTTTTGCTAAACACCAAGCAGAGTGCCAGTTAGAATGAATTCAAAGTTCAAAGAACTGAGATTTTTGAAGACGAATGTGTTGCCAGAGATTGCCTTGCCACTGGAATTCCATTTGAAGTGGAAGGTTGGTGAGAAGAGGGACATTTCAAATATAATTCTAATATTATTTGTATTTGTGTTTAACATTTAACTTCAAGTATTGTTTAACTTCTAGGTCTCAACCAGATTAATTAACTAAGAAAACTAGTTTTAATTGCTGTATCTGGACTCACCTAGTTCTTTGCTCAGAACATACAAATTCAGAAACCCTGGGTTGAATTATCCCATGCTACCCACCCTGGGAATTGTAGTGAGTGGAGCGGACTATGCAAATGTCTGTTGACTTCAGGTAGGAATTTCCGGCCTTGGGGTGAATTCAGATAGAAAATCTTCCCCTGTGGCCAGCACTGATTGCAGCTTCAGACAGAGCATGAAAAATGATAAGAGGGAGTTCAATGAGAAGTGGAAGATGGTACTCCTTTGTTTTTCTAACTTTTTCACCCTGTAAGAATTTCTGCTGTTCTACAGGGGAGGAGGTGAACTGCTGATGCATATCTGGTGAATATCTAATAATGGGCCAATATCTATTTTCTGAAGCTTTAAAATTATACTGGAGTTTGTAATAAAATTAATGAATATCTAAAAGAAACTAAATAATTAATTAAACATTAGTATTGGGGTGGCATTGTGCACAGGTTAGCATTGCTGCTTCACAACGCCAGGGACGTGGGTTGAATTCTAGCCTCAGACCACTGTCTGTGTGGAGTTTGCACATTCTCCCCTTATCAGCATGGGCTTCTTCTGTATGCTCTGATTTCCTCCCATGGTTATGGTTGGTGCAGACTCGATGGGCCGAGTGGCATCCTTTTGCACCGTGGAGATTCCATGACAGGTGATGCGTAAAGCGTGTGGCAATGTGGGAGCTCTTGAATACTGTTGTTATCCAGGACAAGTACATCTGCAGTAAATGTCTATGACTTGATGAGCATTAGCTCAGAGTCATTGAGCTTTAGACTGAGCTGAAGACATTGTGACACATGAGGAAGGGTGAGAATCACCTGAATGTATTTTTATAAGAGATGGTCATTACTCTTAGAGTAGAATCTTCTGGTTTACAAAGTGGTCAGATCAGAGGGTGTCACTGCAAGTAAAGAGACACAGACGTCAGCAGTGTCAGCCTCTGCAATTGTTAACAGGTTTGAGGCTCTTTCAGTTTGTTGGGATGAGAGTGGAGACAAGGTGGATGAGCTGACTGACCATGATGACTACAAGATGCCATTCTAGTGGGGGGAGCACATAAAAAATTAACGATAGGGGACAGTACGATGAGACGGATTAGCACTGCTGCCTCACAGTGCCAGGGGCGGGGGTTCGCATCTCAATATGGATCACTGTCTGTGTGGAGTCTGCATGTTCTCAATTGTCTGTGCAGGTTTCCTTTGGGCACTCCAGTTTCCTCCCTCAGTCCAAAGATTTGTGGGTTAGATGGATTGGTCATGACAAATTTCCCCTTGGTGTAAGAGGAACTAGCTAACATAAATACGTGGGGTATGAGATAGAGCTTGATTGGGATTGTGGTCGGTGCAGACTCAATGGGCTGAATGGCTTCCTCTTATATTGTAGGATTCTATAATTGTCACTGCATCAAGGAACATGAGTATAGACAGCTGCCTGCCTGGTGACAGGGTTTGGGACATCTGCTCTGGGCTGGAGAGCAATTTGCGATGGGTGGGAGAGGATCCTATTGTCATGGAACCAACGACATGGGTATAGAACAAGGAAAGTTGTTTTGATTAGAGATGCTTGGCACTATATTAAACAACAGAACCTCCAAGGTTGCAACCTCTGAATTATTACCCAAATCATGGGCAAATTTGCACTGAGTTCATAAAATTAGAGCAATGAATACATGGCTCAAAAACAGGTATGTGAGAAGCATAATAGAGTGATATACATTTGTAATATATATATATTTCATTTTTCTCTGGCCCCAATCTTTTGGTCAGAGCAGCATAAATGTTCACTTAAGCCTGTGTTGCACAGAATCCTGCAGAAGACCTGGTAGGTGCGCATGCACTGAAGTTGCCCAGGAAATTTAAACTTCCAATAGATTGATTTGTGCTGTGTGGAACTTTCTGCAACAGTATTCAACCTGAGTCTGATAATTGGGACTCATCTGGGTACTTATTCAATAAATTAATGGTCAACACTACTGCTTCATAGTGCCAGGGATCTATTCCAGCTAAGATGACCGTGTGTGTGCAGTTTAAAGGTTCTTCTCGTGTCTGCCTGGGTTTCCTCCAGGTGCTCCAATTTCCTCCCATAGTCCAAAGATGTGTGGGTTAGGTTGATTAGTTATGCTAAAAAAAATTGCCCCTTAGTGTCAGAGGGATTATCAGAGTCAATACATAGGATTACTGGGATAAAGCCTGGGTGGGATTTTTGTCAGTGCATGCTCGATGGGCCAAGTAGCCTCTTTCTGTATTATAGGGATTCTATCATTCTGTTGTATTATTCTAAATTAATGCTGATTAATACTTGGTATAGCTCAGAGATTAATCAGCATTACTGAACTTGCACCACGTACCTCCCTATCCCCCACTCTATTGCTACTAGTTGGAAGATCTGGACTCTTATTTCTCCAATCATAATGGAGCATACATCGAAAAGCTCATGAGACTTTGTAAGATCTCTTTAGTAGTAAACATGTATAAAATCCTGCTTTTCCAGCTCTTTGGCCTTCTCTTGCTCCTTTTCCCATTCCTGTTCCAAATCAGCAACAATTTTCTCTAATTAGTGCAATCACTGGTTAGACCAAAATACTTGTGAAATTTTGGACTATGATGTATAGTTCTGGGCACTGCAACTTAGAAAAAAATATACTTTCCTTGGATTGCCGTGAATTGCATTTACTGAAGTGCGCAGAGTGCATTTTTTTCCCATTTTAAGGAATGTTGGCATCATTAGCCAGGCCAGCATTCATTGTCCAATCCTAGTTGCTCTTCAGCAGCTGCTTTCTTGAACTACTGCAGTCCCTACAGTGTATGTACACCCACACTGCAGTTAGGGAGGGAATCCCAGGAGAAGTTTGACCGAGCTAGAGTGAAAGCATGATGATATATTTCCAAGACAGATGGTGAGTGACTTGGAAGTAAACATTCGGGTAGTGGTTTTCTCAGGTAAGTGCTACTCTTTCAATATGGTAATGGTCATGGGTTTGAAAGGTGCTGCCCAAGGACCTTGATGAATCCCTGCAGTGCATTTGTAGATAGTATAGATTGCTACAATGTTCTTGATGCTGGGGGGATTGAATGACTGAATGGAATACCCTCCATGAAAATTGAGAGAGTATTCCTTTACAATCCTTCTAACTTGTGCCTTATAGTGTCCTGAGCCCAAACATCTTCAACTGCTTCATCAATGATCTCCCTTCCATCATAAGGTCAGAAGTGGAAATGTTTGCCAATGATTGCATAATGTTCAGCTCCATTCCAACTCCTCAGATACTGAAACATGTTTCAATGCAGTAAAATCTGGATAATACCAAGGCTTGGGCTCACAAGTGGCAAATAACATTCGTGTCACACAAATGCCAGGCAATGACCGTCATCAGTAAGAGATACTCTAACCATTGCCCCTTGATATTCAATGGTTTTTTCAAATTTAGTTATGTAAACAAGTCACTGAATCCCCCACTGTTAACATTCTTGGGATTATCATTGAACAGAAACTCAATTGGACTCACCACATAAACACAATGATTATAAGAGCAGGTCAGAAGCTAGGAATACTGCAGCAAGTAACTCACCTCTTGACTCCCAAAACCAGTCCACATCCACAAGGCACAAGTCAGCAATGAGATGGCATACTCCCCACTTGTCAGGAAGGGTGCAGCTCCAGCAACACTTAAGAAGCCTGACACCATTCAGGACAAAGCAGCTCACTTGATTGGTACAAACATCCATTCCTTCACCACTGATGTGCAGTAGCAACAGTGTATACTATCTACAAGATGGACTGCAGCAATTCACCAAAGATCTTTAGACAACCTCTTCCAAATCCATGGCCACTTCCACCTAGAAGGACAAGGGCAGCAGGTACACCACCACCATCACCTGCAAGTTTCCCTCCAAGCCACTCACCATCCTGACTTGGAAACATATTGCCGTTCCTTCACAGTCGCTGGGTCAAAACGTTGGAACTTCCTTCCAAATGGCATTGTGGGTCAACCCACAGCATATGGACTGTAGCAATTCAAGGCAGCAGCTCACCACCACCTTCTCAAGGGCAACTAAGGTTGGGCAATAAATGCTGACAGCCAGCAATGACCATCTCCCGTTAATGAATTAAAAAAAAGACTACAATGGAGGAATGCAACCATTCCCTCCAGCTTTCTGCCAATAGTTTCAATCAGCCCTTAGAATTTTTGCATCTTTTTAGAGACTAAATATAATTGCTTACGTGACTAAATTTGAAAATTTAGTATGAGATTGCTTTGTCCTCTAGAATAAATTATATACTTGCAGAAGTCCTTTTGAACCTTTATGGAAAACGATGAAGAATCATTCTCTATACTGACCTGTAGAAATTCCTTCAATAAAAGCAATATTACGATAAAGGGCAAGACAACTGCTTTATGTGCTTGTCAATTTTAACTGAGCCATGTTTATATTTTTTGATATAAAATGTTCCCCTTGGTTATCAGTTTAAAGATACTAAACAAAGCAGTTAAATTCCTATCCACTAGATAGAAATAGTCTAAATTCTTGATTAGTTTCTATCCCAAGTTGAAAATGCAAACTAGTAATTTAGTAATGTACTACCTGGTATGTGATCTGGGTCAGGACAGGTTAAGTGCTTTGAGTATTTACATTCAGCATGATCACTGTGAATTCTGATGTTTTGTTGATTCTGATGTTTAGTGCATCTTTTATTTACCAAACCTGTAACAGAATCATTGTTGGAAAGACTCATTCATGGTTAAATATGGGATTTTAAAGTCCTTTAGTACAATATTACACAAATAATATGAAAATCACAACAAGAATATTAAAATACATTTCTAGAACAGCAAGGTTTTAGGCAAATTAGGTAACAATACTAGGGCAGCATGATGGCATAGTGGTTAGCACTGCTGCCTCACAGTAGGATCTGTGTATACAGGATCTGCTCAGATGAGGAGGGTTGCAACAGACACCGACAGACACTGAAAGATGCCATCATAAGAACAGGATATGACACTAACTCATCAATCGACAGTTCTGACGTGCCACAGCGAAAGATCACACTGACTTCCTCAGAAAACATAGGACATGGTGGACAGAATACCCCTCGTTGTCAACCCTTCCCTGAAGTGGAGAAGCTATGACACTGTCTCTGGGGCCTTCAACATGTCATCAATGAAGATGACCATCTCACCAAGGCCATCCTCATACCCCGACTTCTTGCCTTAAAACAACCGCAAAACTTCAAATAGATCATTGCCAGCAGTAAACTACCCAGTCTTCAGGAGAACAGTGACCACGACACCACATAACCCTGCCACACCAACCTTTGCTGGATCACTGACATGGATGCTATCATCTCACGTGAGAACACCATCCAACAGGTATACAATATATACTCTCGACGACTCAGCCAACATTGTTTACCTGATACGCTGCAGGAAAGGATATCCCGAGGCATGGTACATTGGGGAGACCATGCAGACGCTATGACAATGGATGAATGAACACTGCTCGACAATCACCAGACAGGAGTGTTCTCTTCTTGTTGGGGAACACTTCAGCAGTCATGGGTATTCCGCCTTTGATCTTCGAGTAAGCATTCTCCAAGGTGGCCTTCACGACACACGACAACACAGAATCACTCAGCAGAAACTGACAGCCAAGTTCCACATACATGAGGACAGCCTCAATAGGGGTCTTGGGTTCATTTCACACTGTCTGTAGCCCCCATGACTTGCCTGGGCTTGCAAAATCTCACTAACTGTTCTGACTGGAGACAAACACACACCTCTTTAAATTATGCTTAATTCCCTCTCCACTCCTATTGTCTGTATCTTTAAGACTCAATTACCTTAAACTCTTGCATTCCAACCATTATCTTGTAAATTGAATTTGTTTCTGTATATGAACACATCGTTTCACTCACCTGAAACAGTGATACTCTGAAAGCTTATGCTACCAAATAAACCTGTTGGATTTTAACGCAGTGTTGTGAGACTACCTGTTGTGCCTCACAGCACTAGGGACCTCGGTTCGATTCCTGGTTTGAATCATTGCCTGTATGGAGTTTGCAAGTTCTCCCCATTTCTGTGTTAGTTTCCTCTGGGTGCTCCAATTTCCTCCCAAAGACAAAAAGATGGGTTCGATGCATTGCCATGCTAAATTCTCCCTCAGTGTGCCTAACCAGACGCTGAAACATGGCAACTAGAGGACTTTCACAGTAACTTCATTACAGTGTTGATATATGCCTACTTGCGACACTAATAAATAAACTTTAACCAAAGTTCATATATTATTAAAGCTACAGATATATTTGAAAACAAAGAAATTATTTGTTTTCTATGATAGGATAATAAATTATATGCAGGCATGATTCTGCAAATCATTTTCTCTTATGAAATAAAAATCTATTTTTAATTCTAGACCTTTTGTTGCTAAGTCACAAGACTGATCTCAATTTAAAACTGTTCCTATTTGAATATACTTGTGTATAAAGTGTCAATTTCAGATAATTTCTAATTGATTTGCAATACTGCCTGACTCATAACAATTTGATTTTCAATGTTGACAGTTATCAATAATTTCTAACTTATAAATCAATATATGTACAATACTGGTTTCATCTGCCATGTTTCAGACATCACACTTGAACCACTAAGTATATGTTCAATTTGCATTCTTGGCTCAAATGTCATATCCATAAAACAGCGAAGAATCACAACTGTGCAATTAGCAAGAATGAATGAAAGCTACCAATTAAGAAGTTCTAAGACTGACAAACAAAAATGAAAGCAAACCAATACCAATAAAAACATGATCTAATCACTCAAATTATTTTATTGAAAATCTTAGTATCCACTGCGGGGGGTGCAATTAGTTCAGTTAGTGTAGGATTCAGACAAATGTCAACAGGAGTTTGATCCCCAACTGCAGCTGAGAAAAACTTTAGGCCTATCTCCTGTCTCTGCACCATAGCAAAATTCTGGCATTAAGACCACAGTTCAGCGATCCTTGAACAATTGAGATGCTATACCTGGAGAAACTCAGTCTTATTTTCACTTGGCCGAAGAATTTAGTATCCTAAATGAAGTCTGCATCATGATAAAGATTACAAAATTTGCAATAAAAATATTAATTTACCTATATGCAATTACAATCATGACAGATATGCTTTGCCCATTGCAGACAGTGCTCATAAACTTCATAAGTTCATAAACTTTATGAAGAGACAGAACAAGGAAGCAGACCACAATTAGCAAAAAATACTATGCTTGCAACTGCTACTGATTGACTGAAATACTGTGGAACATGGCACAATTTAACGAGTGTAAAATTGGAGCTCATTGCACTGATTTCCATGGCTAATAATAGGTGCATAGGAATTCAATTTAGGGACCAACATCCTGTACCTAAGCAGTGTTGGGAACATGTTTGATTCATTATTGGCTTGAATGTTAAAGAGACGGCCCTGATGGAATCATAATACAGGCAATAGGCAATGTGAATATAGTTTCAACAGAAATTTAACTGGACTAACCACATAAATAACAAGGAAACAAAAGCATGTCAGAAACAGTCACATAAAATAAATAACAGATACAGAAGCAGGTCAGAGGCTAAGTAACTCACCTCTTGACACCCCAAAGATTTTCTCAATTTACAAAGGTACAAGTTAGGAATGTGATAGAATACACTGCAATCACCTGGATGATTGCAGCTCCAACAACACAAGAAGTTCAACACTGTCCAGGCAAATAGCTGCTTGATTAATACCTCATCTACCAATTGAAGCATTTACTCCCTCTATCACAGGTGCACCAAGACTGCAGCATGCACCAACAAGATGCACAAGAATCGCCAAGCTTGTTGGACAGCACCGTTTTAACCTGTGATCTCTGCAGCCTGCAATAACAATGGCAGCAAGTGCATGTCTCCAACCTGACTAGAAAAATACCACATTCTTTTATTGCAGTAAAATCACTTGTATAGAACAGGTGCAAGTTGATGGTAAAAAGCCAGGAAAGCATATAATAGAAGCAGTGGATTTGATAATTTAACTTGTGGTGAAAATAAATTAAACTCTTATATAGCACAATCATTTGAGTTCATTCTGAGGTATAAACTAATAGGAAAAATGATGCATTTAGACAACATTTTTAAGAATGTATAGCACATTTAAACTTTTTTAATCTTCACTTTTTTCCTCTCTTCAAAATCTGCTCCTCCCCAAAATGTGCAGTGATAGCAAAAACCCAAGGAATGAAACCAACATAAAGCCAGAGAAACCCTTAATTTATGAAACTTCACTCCCAGGTCTCTTGTTCATGCTTGAACTAAGTGACCCTGGCAAAATTGTTTCCATCGTTTCCAGAGGAACAGTTGGAGTGGTGATTCAGTAAAGAGAGTTTGTAGGGTAAGAGGGATTTTTACCTTTTTTCTGAGTTTTTTTTTTAAATGTAAATGTAAAACTGGAAAAAGGCCCCCTTAACACCTGGGGAGGATTTATTTTCCCCAATAAATTTAAATGGGGGGAAACCTGAGACTCTACACTTCTAGAGTCTCCCACGCTCCCCCCTCCTCTAAATTAAGAAATATCTTGGAGTGAGAGCAGATAAGCTTTCTTCCTTTTTTCTTTCTTTTCCTTATTCCTCAAACCTGAGGGGGGTGAGGGAACATCAGGCTCATTGTTCGATCGGAGCAAGACAGAGAGGGAGTGATTCATGGCAGGAATGCTGAGGATAAGAGATTTTTTGTTGTTTTTTTACCTTTCTTTATTGCAGAGTTTTTTTTAGACTGCGCAGGTGCCTTAAGTTAGCCAGTACTGCGCGTGAGGTTTAAAAGGCAGGCCGCACTATCCAGTGGGCAGCGGACTGAGCAGGTAGCAGAGTGAAGGCTGAAGGGTTTTGGCTCAATAAGCTTGGGCAGAAATGAGCGAGACAGGGTAGGTTTAATTTTTAGCTTTTCCTGTGTTATTTGAAGAAAAGGGGAATTATGAATGTGAGGCCAGTTTGTGGTTTTTGGTTCGGATGTGGGAAGTTCTGGAGTCTCCTAGCCTCCCAGATGTCCATATCTGCGCCAGGTGTGTTGAGTTGTAGCTCCTAAGGGACCACATTAGGGAACTGGTACTGCAGCTTGATAACCTTTATCTGGTCAGGGAAGTGAGGAAGTGATAGAGAGAAGTTACTGGCAGGTGGTTACACCAGGGCCACGGGAGGCAGACAAGTGGGTCACGGTAAGGAAGGGGAAGGAGAAAGGTTAGGTACTAGAGACAACCCATTAGTTGTGCCCCTTAACAATAAGTACTCCTGTTTGAGTACATTGGGGGGGTGGGAGACAGCCCACCTGGGGGAAGCAACAGTGGCCATGCCTCCTGCACAGAGTCTGGCCCTGTGGCTCAGAAGGGTGGGGAAAGGAGGAGAAACAGAATAGTGAAGGGGACTGTATAGTGAGGGGGTTGGACAGGCAATTCTGCGGACGTAGTCAGGAAACTCAGATGGTAGTTTGCCTCCCTGGTACCAGGATTGAGATGTTTCTGGTCTTGTACAAGATATCCTGAAGTGGGAGGGAGAAGAACCAGAGGCTGTGGAACATATTGGTATCAATAACATAGGTAGGAAAAGGGAAGAGGTCCTGAAAGGAGAATATAGGGAGTTAAGAAGGGAGTTGAGAAAAAGGGCCGCAAAGGTAGTAATCTCGGTATTGGTGCTGTGCCACGAGACAGTGACAGTAGGAATGGAATGAGGTGGAGGATAAATGCGGGGCTGAGGGATTAGAACTGGAGACAAGCACTCAGGTTTCTGGATCATTGGGACTTCTTTTGGGGTAGGTGTGAAAAGGCCAGTTGCACTTGAATCCGAGGGAGACAAATATCCTGGCAGGGAGGCTTGCTAAGGACACTGGGGAGAGTTTAAACAAGAAAGGTTGGGATAGGGGGGTAGAAATCAAATTGAAGTGACTAGGAGAGAGGAGATTAGCTCACAAATAGAGAGAACTTGTCGTCAGCGTGAGAGGGAGGATAAGCAGGTGAAAGAGCAGGGGAGCGCTCAGACCAAAAGTTTGAGATCTGTCTATTTTAACACAAGGAGTATTGTAAACAAAGTAGATGTGCTTAGAGTATGGATCACTACTTGGAAATATGATGTGGTGGCCATTACAGAGCTTGGATGACTCCGGGACATGACTGGTTTCTTCAAGTGCCGGGTTTCAGATGTTTCAGAAGGGATAGGGAGAGAGGCAAAAGATGTGGGGGAGTGACACTATTGATCAAATGTCACAGCTGCAGAAAAGATGAACGCCATGGAGGAATTTTTTATGGAGTCTCTGTGGGTGGAGGCTAGGAACAGGAAGGAGTCAATAACTTTACTGGGTGTTTTCTACAGGCCTCCCCCATCAGAGTCCTGGGCTCCTTCATCCCTCCAAGCACTGGATCCATGAGACATCCCTGCCTTAGCCTATTATGGATCTTCAAGTGTGAAGTGCTCACCAGTGAGTGACCCAGATGACTGCCTGCTACTTATTCCCACCAAGATGTGAATATCTACACTAATGGAGGGTGTGGGTGATAATTGTGATACCGCTTCAATACTGAGATGTCTCTACAGAGTTGCTCAGGTCTGTGACCTCCAGGGACCATGAGAATGAACTGTGCTGGTCTGCTGATTGATCTGAAATGGAAGAGAGGTGGCATTAGTGCAGGACAGGGGAACGCTGATAGGAGAAAAGTAACTCATGTGAGTTTGAGCATGGCTGGATGTGTTGAGGGATATTACTTGTGTCTTTGGACCCCACCTCATCCCCTACACATGCATGGTTCATCTCCTCATTGATCAACTCAAAGGCCTGCTCCTCTAAGAAAGTAAGAGTATTGAGCTCTGGCATCACTATGCCTGGCTGTGCTCCCTCATGCCATCTGTGCTCAAATTTATCCTGCAATATGACAGAAGGGGAAAATGTCAGCAGAAGTTGTGCCATGTCAGATTGTAATTTAGGCTGACATGCGTGGAGGTTTGAATATGAGTGGGGATGTGAGGAACTGAGGAACTACTATGGAGTTTATGGGGTTGGGGTGGCATGGGCAGGGGTTCAGCATGACAAGTGTTGGAGGCTCGTGTGATAGTGAGATTGAGATCACTGTGGAGGTGTGAGAGCTGTGTCATGGCTGTGGAAATATGAGGAAGCAGCTTTATCCTGATCAAGGAAGTTCTTTTTTTTCCCTACGGCACTGCAGCCTTGTTTTGTTATGCAGTGAGCTGGCACTTGCAATCACGGCTACTGATTTCCAGGCAGTGTTGGTCATCTTGCTGGCAGGATGTCTGTCTGATTGAGGGGAGATGGTCTCCTGCCTCTGTTGGACCTCATCCTGCAAGACTGCTGAGGACCCCATGATGAAGCATGGTGCAGTCTTTCTGGCAGCCTTCCTCAACTGGACTTCAAAAAAGTTCTGGGAACATGTTTAAATGGCAGCCATTAAGTCGTGGCAGGGTGAGCAAATCAGAGGCTGGCAACATGAAGGTTTTCCAATGGGATAGACCCCTTGGAAAGCAAGTGATTCAATTCTTAAGCACACATCACAACACACTTCACGCAATGACCTGAGTTTCTTTGGTGTCATTGATGTTTGGCTGCAGATTGAGGACCACTTTTGACCTGATGCAGCAGAGGAGACAAGAGAAGTGGTAACAATCAACCAAACAGGACAGATGGCCCTGAGGGAACAGAGGGAAAAACAAGGAAGTTCAGGAAGGGAGAAATTGTGTTGGTGAGGAACTACATGGAGAAGGGTAAAATGGATTCTACAACAATGGTGGCCCAGACCCAGTATGAATGTATCTGGAGAAGACACACAGATTAGCTAGTGATTTCTTCTTATCAAAACAGGGAAGTCCTCCCTGACACAAAATTGTTGCAAGAGGAGCCTGAGGAACTGACTGAGTCTTGTGTTCCTGAAACTAACAGAGAGGAAATGTCAACAAAAGCTAACTATGTTAGAGAAGAGCTTCCAGAAATGTGGGGAAGAAAACCCAAGAAGAGCCAAGTGGCAACAAGGCAATCGTCCAGGAACCATCATCCTCCAGATAGATGGATTATTCCATACAGACCTTGTAACGGACGTTGATATTGCCTTTCACGGTTGATATTCGCGTTTTTGAATATAGTTGAATTGTGTATTCATGTATGTTAAAAATATGAAGAACAGGTCAGGTGATCTGGGATTCACACCCCACCGTGGGTGGTGCTTGCCTGGGAAGTCTTGTGCTGACTGTGCTAGGAAAAAGATATGTAGTAAACTGTTCCGTTAGTTTACGACTACTGACCTTGTGTTCTTTATTTGTCTTCAATATTAGACCTTAAATATAATAGTTTTATATTAAGTATGAATAAATTTTCCATACACAGGTGCTCTTTGCAGTTAAAAGTACATAAATGTATTATATACATGGAATGAGAAACTAAACATAGAACAAAGAACAAAGAACAAAGAGCAACACAGCATGGGAAACAGGCCCTTCGGCCCAACGAGCCCGCACTGCTGTCCTAACGTCTTAATGACATATCCATGACTTTAGGCTATGCCTATTGTGGAAGATTCCCATATAGGGACAATTTGTTACCCAATCAGCCTAAGAGCACATTTTTGGGATGTGGGAGGAAACCGGAGCACCCGGAGAAAACCCACGCAACCACGGGGAGAACGCGCAAACTCCCGCAGACACAGGCCCAAATCCATGTGTCTGCACAGCAACAGCGATAGTCTCTGAGCTGTCATGTTGCCCATCAGATGGTCCAGTTTAAGCATACACTAACAACTTGAAGCACTAGGTCACTCCTGAAGCAACATCCAAGAGCAGCCCTCGCACAACCTGCCGAATGCATGCACCTTGTTGGTCAACAAGGTGGACCAAATTGCCTGTGGAAACAAATAAGATATTTAGACAGTCCTCCTATATCCCTCTATCTGCAGACCGCTCATGTGGCTGTCCAAGAGACCCTTAAACAACCCTAGTGTGCCTGCTCCCACCACCTTACTCGGCAGTGCATTCCACACCCCACTACCCTTTGTGTGAAAAATTGCCCTCTAATATTCGTCTTATACATAGCCCCCCTCATCCTAAGGCCATGACCCCTCGTTCTATCCATTTCTAATGGTGGAAAAAGCTTACCACCATTTACTCTATCTATACCCCTCATAATCTTATATACCTCTAATAGATCTTAGTTATTCTTAATTTCCTATATTACAACAGTGACTGCATTTCAAAAGTATTTCATTGGTCGTGAAGCATTTTGAGATGTCCTGAAGTAGTGAAGAGCACTATATAAATGCAAGTCTTTTAAAACAATCTTTTGAATCAGAGTCACTTGTATATTGCTACTACAAGTTAGTCACCACATTTCTAAAAATAGACCTCATTTTGAAACCACTGCAACCAACCATTCCTAGCCCCAATTATCTCTTGTCCATATCCATTTTTATTCAGATTAAAGATAGGTGAACCACCATCATCATTATGCTGCCGTATAATCAAACAGATTTTCATTGGAATAATTAATTTTCAGCTTAGATACACTGAGTTTTCTCATCAGCTGACAAGTGGCAAAACCAATCATGATGTGGGTGGTAAGTTCGAGGGTCAATTAGTGCCAGGATTAAACTAAGAACACAACAGCCTAAAGTACATGCTTCAGCATCATGTCAGTGAAGTATCTGCTTTTAGCGTTCAATAACTAAACAGTCATTAAAACAATAACTTTGTTTCACTGAATCTCAAAGCTTTGGATTCATAAACAAGGCTTCTATTTTACTGTAAAGATGAAAGTAAAAGGTAAAAAGAAGTTAAGTTTTACCTGTTCTTCATTCTGGAACTCTGGATTGTACTGTGCCATGTCCTCTATTGGTGGTTGCTGAACTAAATTTTTACAGACAAGCCATGTAGCCAAACCAGCAACAAACATTCCAACGTCTGGAGCAAAAAGTCTAATAATGTTCCCAGCATCTGCCCCACTCACACTGTGAAGAAAAAAAATGCATCTTAAGTAAATGTGAAGAACTTTTAAATTAAAGTGGCACATTAGTAAGATTTTTGTAAACAGTTTCATCATTCAGTTAATAATACTAACTGTAAAGGCTAGTACTGATGGTAGACTGGCAATGGATGTTGAATTGCAAAAGAATTCATGGTTGCCTAATGGATCACTAACTAATTGGATCATCAATTTTTACCTTTTCGAATACTTATTCACAAGCATTATCATGCACTGAAAACTTAAGAAAACTTTGTCCTGTATTTCTTCAGAATCCCATGCCATGACCTTTTCCAACCAATGTTGAGGAGTTTGTTCGATATTTGGGCACACTGCATTGACAGATTACAATTCAAGAGGTGGATACAAATATTTTGGGTGGAATTTTCCAATTTTTTAGTGAAGTTAGGGCCAGAATTTTCCAGCTGTTCACATCAGCAGAATTCTCTGGTCCTACAGCAATGATTGGGAACTTGGCTCAACACAAAATTCTCCATCCTCGCTTGCAGTGGCAGCGGGGTATGAATGGCTAGAAAATTCCAACTATGGTTTTGTTTTATTACTGTCACATGTATTAATATACAGTGAAAAGTATTGTTTCTTGCACGCTATACAGGCAAAAAGAAGAAAACAAGAGAATGCAGAATGTAGTGTTACAGTTCTACTAGGGTGTAGAGAAAGATCAACTTAATGCAAGGTAGAGCCCTTCAAAAGTCTGATGGCAACAGGGAAGAAGCTTTTCTTGAGTTGATTGGCACATGAGCTCGGACTTTTGTATCTTTTTTCCAATGGAAGAAGGTGGAAGAGAGAATATCTGGGAGACGTGGGACCCTTAATTATACTGGCTGCTTTGCCAAGGCAGCTGGAAGTGAACATAGAGTCAATGGATGTGAGGCTGGTTTGCATAAGGGACTGGGCTACATTCACAACCTTTTATAGTTCTTTGCGGTCTTGGGCTGAGAAGGAGCCATAACAAGCTGTAATACAACCAAAAAGAAGGCTTTCTATGGTGCACAGGTAAAAGTTGGTGAGAGTTATGGCTGACATGCCAAATTTCCTTAGTCGTTTGAGAAGTAGGTGGGCTTCCTTAACTAATGTGTCAGTTTGCAGGGGGGGGGGGGGGGGGGGGGGGGGGGGCAGCGGGTGGAATCATGCAGTTGTTGGTGATGCTTAAAACTTGAAGCTCTTGACCCTTTCTATTCCGTCTCTGTTGATATAGACAAGAGCATACTCTCCTCTACATTTCTATAAGTCAATGGCTATCTCCTTTGTTTTGTTGATATTGAGGGAGAGATTATTGTAACTGCATCAGTTCATCAGATTCTCTATCTCATTCCTGTACTCTGTCTCGGCATTGTTTTGAGATCCGACCAACTTTGTGGTGTCATCAGCAAACTTGAACATCAAGTTGGAGGGGAATTTGGCCACACAATCATAGGTGTATAAGGAGTATAGTAGGGGGCTGACAATACAGCTTTGTTCAGCACTGGTGTTGAGGATCATGGAGGAGGTGTTATTGCCTATCCTTACTGATTGAAGTCTGTGGGTTAGGAAGCTCAAGATCCAATCACAAAGGGAGGAGTTGAGGCCCAGGCCATGGAGTTTGGAGATGAGTTTCACAGGAATAGTGGTGTTGAAGGCTGAGCTGTGGTCAATAAATAGGAGTCTGACATAGGCGTCTTTGTTATCTAGGTGAACAAAGGTTGAATACAAGACCAAGGAGTTGGCATCTTCTGTATGGACCAGATGGGCGAACTGCAGTGAATCCAGGCAGTCTGGGAGGCTGGAATTGATTCGTGCCATGACTAGCCTTTTAAAGCACTTCATAATGATGGATGTCAGAGCCACCATACAACAGTCATTAAGGATTGCTGCTTGGCTTTTCTTTGGTTTCATGCTGGAAGAGCAGTGAGTAGCCCACTGCATCCTACTTTCAATCACTTTGAAAAAGACAATATTTTGTATAGAGATTCACATTGCTTCAGAGACCTCAAGCAAGGTCACCAACATGCTTTGACTGCATTGGTGAGCACCAACTCCCTGCAGAGGAGCACAGCCTCTGCCATAAAAGAATGAATGATCTCTTTCAGGATAAGCTACTCTTCTCATCATTCTCCACTCACACATCACACATCACACATCCAGTGAGCGTTCACTCGCTCCCAGCTGACGGAAAACCAGCACTCACTTTCCCAAATATTTCTTCACCTCTCCTATAGCTTGTCTCCTCATCACCTCTCTGCTCCAGCTCACCAACCACACATACATGCCAGCATTCTTACTATTTTCCCTAGCATATGGCCTCCTTTCCTTCTCTCCATCTGTTTTCATGCAGGACAAGCTAGTACATAATAAAAAGTGAAAGATCCAAGAAGGGTGAAGGGATAGCTGAGTTTAAAGTCTTCTTGGAGTTCAAGGAATTCCAACTGCCTGGGCAGGAAGGTGATTGCTGAGATGAAGTGGGTGCCAAAAAACTAAGTGAGGTCCCAGAACACATCATCCATCACAACATACTAATGTGAATCCTGTCTTTTTTATCGTTATGCAAGAAGGCATTCATAACATCTTCCTTCTCTTGTAGACACAACAGGGAGGAACCCAGTGCTTCCACCAGCCAGGCACAGGATTCCACCCCAGAGAACAGTGAGGACAAATTTTTGGATACTGAGATTGAAGAGTCATCAGAGTTTTTATTAACACTCTCCATCAGCACAGAGACACACACCTTGGTGGGACTTAGAGGGGCTTGGGGTCACAAATTGTTGAGCACCTCACTCCGTCTGATCCATAGCAGATGGAAGCACAGACGTCCCAGGGAGTTGGCATTTGCTTCTGGTGATACCAAACCTAAGAGCAGCTTAAGTCAGACGGGATTAAACTACTCATCTGTCATTGTCCTGATATGATCATTGTCACTGAAAGTAGGTGAGTTGTTTCAGGCAGTCAGGAGTCAGGCATTCGCAGTAGCTTTTTGAGGAATAGTACAATGGCTCCACTGCAATTCATCATAATACTCCTTCAACGTAAAAACTATGGGCAACATTGACATTCAAATGCACGAATTGAACATGAGCCTCATTAATGAAGGTGGGTAGTGCTAATGATCAGCAAGCAGTGTACATAAAAGGAACTTCGAGATGATGGAACATTATCATTAGCTTTAATGATCAGCATCCATGAATTGGGTGGCTATAAGCCTTTAATTCTTCTGGTAGCCATGACATGGAGATATCGGTTTCGGACTGGGGTGGGCACAGTAAGAAGTCTCACAACACCAGGTTAAAGTCCAACAGGATTATTTGGTATCACAAGGTTTCAGAGCACTGCTCCTCCATCAGGTAAGTGGAAACTTAGGTTCACAAACATGCATATACAGACACAAACTCAATTGCAAGATAATGGTTGGAATGCAAATCTTCACAGATACAAATAATGCAAGTGGAGAGAGGGATAAAGACAGGTTAAAGAGGTACGAATTTCTGGTCACCGCATTATAAGAAAGACGTGGAAGCATTGGAAAGGGTGCAGAGGAGGTTTACCAGGATGTTGCCTGGTATGGTGGGAAGGCCTTATGAGGAAAGGCTGAGGGACCTGAGGTTATTTTCATTAGAGAGAAGAAGGTTACGCGGTGACCTAATTGAGGCGTATAAGATGATCAAGGGATTGGATAGGGTGGATAGTGAGAGCCTTTTTCCTCGGATGGTGATGACCAACACGAGGGGACATAACTTTAAATTAAGAGGTGGTAGTTATAGGACGGATGTCAGAGGCAGGTTCTTTACACAGAGGGTGGTGAGGGCGTGGAATGCCCTGCCTGCAGCAGTTGTGGACTCGCCTACTTTGGGGGCATTCAAATGTTCGGTGGATAGGCATATGGATGATATTGGAATAGTTTAAGTTAGAGGGTCCACTGGCCGACGCAACATCGAGGGCCGAAGGGCCTGTACTGCGCTGTAATGTTCTATGTTCTGTGAATTGTCTCAAGCCAGGACAGTCAGTAGGATTTTGCAAGCCCAGCCAACGCAGTGTGACATGAACCCAAGATCCTGGATGAGGCCATCTTCATGCGTGCGGAACTTGGCTATTGGTTTCTGCTTGATGATTCTGCATTGTCATGTGTCTTAAAGATCATCTTGGAAAATGCTTACCTGAAGAATGTAGGCTTAATGCCCCTTTCTGCTGAAGTGTTCCCCAACAGGAAGAGAACACCCCTGCCTGGTGATTGTTGTGCGGTGTCCATTCATCCATTGCCAATGTACCATGCCTCGGGACATCCTTTCCTACAGCGTTTGAGGAATCTCATATCTCATACACCGAAGTATAAGTAGTAGCATGAACTTCATTATATCTGCTATTTGTGCAAATCCTATGGCTCCTTTGAAATGACCAGCCTGATTCTGGTTCTACAATCAGGCCAGTCTGATTCTGAATATAGTTGTGAATCCTTGTAATGAAAGTATCATCATCTCCTTGATGCATTAATGAGCAGAGAGACCTGCAAGATGCCACAGAGCACACTGTAGAGCACTGAGAGGAGCTAGTTGAATAAAAGTTGAGGGCAGGTGGGATTTTCAAAGTCCATGTGCCTTTAATTCCTGCTATAGGTGGCATAAGTGAGCTATCCTGTCCCTAGGTGAATTCTTCATCGATGGCTTATTTCTAGGAAGGTTGGGTGCCATCTGTAGACCCTGAGCCTTATAAGATGCTTCCATGTGACCGTTCTCTGGAGTCCACCCTGTAGCAGCATGACAGGTTTTATCACTCATTCCACCTCAGGGTTCTGCTCCTGGTTCTGAAGAGCCAGATCTCTCCATGCAC
This sequence comes from Sphyrna mokarran, assembly GCA_024679065.1. NCBI lineage: Eukaryota > Metazoa > Chordata > Chondrichthyes > Carcharhiniformes > Carcharhinidae > Sphyrna > Sphyrna mokarran. Next base: position 16,405,164 of record JAGIQG010000007.1, on the reverse strand, counting down.
TAAAATAATGACTCTATCTCTCCTGCTCATCACTGCAAGTGAATAAGAGGGAGGTAATAGAACATAGAACATTACAGCACAGAACAGGCCCTTCGGCCTTCGATGTTGCGCCGACCAATATAAAAAGCAATGCCCCTCCAAACTAAACCATTCCCTTCTCTTCCATATACTTATCAACTAACCTCTTAAACGCCACCAAACTTGGCGCATCTACAACTGCTGCAGGCAGGGCATTCCACTCCCGAACCACCCTTTGGGTAAAGAACCTACCTCTGATATCCGTCCTATAACTATCACCCCTTAATTTAAAGCTGTGTCCCCTCGTGCTAGCTTTTTCCATCCTAGGAAAAAGGCTATCACTGTCCACCCTATCTAAACCTCTAATCATCTTATATGTTTCGATCAGGTCCCCTCTTAGCCTCCTCCTTTCTAACGAAAACAACCTCAAATCCCTCAGCCTCTCCTCATAAGACCTGCCCTCCATACCAGGCAACATCCTGGTAAACCTCCTCTGTACCCTCTCCAATGCCTCCACATCTTTCTTATAATGTGGGGACCAGAACTGCACACAATACTCCAAGTGCGGCCGCACTAGAGTTTTGTACAGTTGCAACATGACGTTGCGGCTCCGAAATTCAATCCCCCTACCAATAAAAGCTAAGACTCCATATGCCTTCTTAACAACCTTCTCGACTTGACTGCCTACTTTCAGGGATCTATGCACATACACACCAAGATCCCTCTGTTCATCTAGACTACTAAGAATCCTACCATTTGCCCTATACTCTACACATTTATTATTTCTGCCATAGTGCATTACCTCACACTTTTCCACATTAAACTCCATTTGCCACCTCTCGGCCAGCTCTGCAACTTGTCCAAGTCCCTCTGCAAACTATAACACCCCTCTTCACTATCTACCACTCCACCGACTTTAGTGTCATCTGCAAATTTACTAATCCATCCTCAATACCCTCATCCAGATCATTTATAAAAATTACAAACAGCAGGGGCCCCAAAACAGACCCCTGAGGTACACCACTTGTCACCGAACTCCAAGATGAATATCTCCCATCAACCACCACCCTCTGTCTTCTATCTGCTAGCCAATTCCTAACCCAATTAGCTAAATCACCCTCTATCCCATACATCTGCATTTTCTGCAGAAGTCTTCCATGGGCCACCTTATCAAACGCCTTACTAAAGTCCATATATACCACATCAACCGCCTTACCCCCATCCACCTCTTTGGTCACTTTTTCAAAAAACTCAATGAGGTTAGTAAGGCACGACCTACCCTTCACAAAACCATGCTGACTATCCCCAATCAATTCATTTCTCTCTAAATAACTATAAATCCTATCCCTAATAATTCTCTCCAATACTTTGCCCACAACAGAAGTAAGACTCACTGGCCTATAATTCCCTGGAAGGTCTCTCTTCCCCTTCTTGAACAACGGGACCACATTCGCTATCCTCCAGTCCTCCGGAACCACACCCGTAACCAACGACGACCTGAAGATCAGAGCCAGAGCTCTGCAATCGCCTCTCTTGCCTCCCAGAGAATCCTAGGGTAAATCCCGTCCGGCCCAGGGGACTTATCCAACTTCAAACCCTCGAGAATATCTAGCACATCCTCCCTATCTACTTCAATACTTTCCAGTTTGCTACCCTGTACCTCAGTGTTCTCCATAACTACATTTACATCACCCCGCGTGAATACCGAAGAGAAATATTTATTCAGTACCTCTCCAATCTCTTCAGGCTCCACGCACAACTTCCCACTGCTGTCTATGACTGGCCCTAATCTTGCCCTAACCAATCTTCTATTCTTAACATATCTAAAGAAAGCTTTAGGATTCTCCTTAATCCTATCAGCCAAAGTCTTCTCGTGTCCTCTCTTAGCTTTCCTCAATTCACTGTTTAGCTCCCTCCTGGCTAATCTATAGCTATCCAATGGTGACCTTTCATCTCGAAGGGTTCACTGTTGCCTTATTCACCTCTGGTTGTAGCATGCTGACAGACACAGACAATTGTATTAGCCATCACATTACAGACTTTTCCCTCAAAATCTCTAAGATTGAAAAAAGATCGCAGAGCATCCTTTCCCCACTCAGCTTTTCTCCGGCCACAGCTCTGGTAACCCTCCTGTCTCATAGGTTAACTCTGAGATCCTGTATGCTATCTAGGCAAAGAGATGGGGACCCTGGAAGGAAACTGCAACTCTCACACCTGGGTGCTTGCTGAGTGTATTTGCCCTTCCCCTCTGTTGGGGACCATATGCCTTTATGCAAGTAAAGTGAGTTGTAACCATTACCTTTTTTTTATTCTTTCAACTCCTTCATTAATTTCATTTAAATTATTTATTTCACTTTTTTTCATAATTTCAATTTCAATTTTGATTAGTGGCACAAATTTTAACAGCAAACCTATTACACATAGTTGCAGATTTTTTGCTTACTGAATATGTCAAGATGATGTGGTCAGGTCCAATTCTTCAGTACCACTGGATTTATTTCTGCTAGAGACTATTAAATTGTAAGACAACGAAAACCATCATAATTTATGATCACTAATGGCCTCCCACATGGCTGCGCCCTCCCTGCACACTGTCGGTATGATGCATTCTGCACCCCTAGTGCCCCTCTAGATGGGCAACTCCTTCAGTTATGGATCCCTGAGACCACAGGCTATTGCCAGAAAATGTGGTGGACCGTGCTCCACACTCTGGCATAAGGATGGTTGTGAAGAGATCCTCATTCAGAACACTTGAAGCATAACTTGCATGCATCCACCTGTATATCTGGTGCACTGGTTTTCAGGAATGGGATACAGTTCAGGCCAGCAGTGGAGAAGCACCATTGTGACTTTCATGTGATGGGTAGCCATTGTAGGAAGTAGTGCAAAGTTCATGCAGTGTGATGAACTGTGTTAACACCAGCCAAGTTCCCTTGATTGGGGTAAAAGCTGTCAGAATTGGTGCTTGTTACTGTTAGTGGGATCTGGGATGGAAGGCCCACAATAAACCACAGAGCCTATCCAGCAGACAGAAGGCAGAGGAACCAATGCAACATTAGTGGGGTTGAGACTGGGTCTCATTTGCAATCTCTCAGGGGTCATGCAATGGCCAGGGGAAATGTGTGCAACAAAAGCCAATGGTGAGCTCCGAATATGCTCAAGCTCTGCATCCCCTGCATCCATGCAAGCCCCCACCCAATCCCACACCATGGCAGCAGGAACTACACCAACCCCTACCTCTGTCTCACCCTCCCACATTCCAGAGGTTGGTGCTCAGCAGTATGCACTTCCTAAAGTTAATTTATTAATCATCAATAACATTAACACTGCAATGAAGTTACTGTGAAAATCCTCTCATTGCTACACTCCGCACGTGATTGAGTATGCTGAGGAAGAATTTAACATGACAAATGAACCTAACGTCACCTAACAAAGACAATGCATGTCTTTCAGACTACAGGAGAAAACTGAAGCACCTGCAGGAAACCCACACAGGCAGGCACGAGGACAACGCGCAGACTCCACAGACAGTCACCAAAGCAGTCACCCAAAAAGGAAGTTTTTAATTCTAGCTGTGCCTCAATTTAAGATGCTAAGTTAAACTCAAGCATAACTGCACTGAAGTAAATAGAGATATTCACTTTGATACGAATACAGATACGAAGTAGAGGTAGAAGGAATTAAATCCAGATTCCTGGCGCTATGAGGTAGCAGTTCTAACCTCTGTGCCACTGTGTCACCCCCTACTTTTTCTTTGTTATACTATGCCTTAATCACATACTTTTGAAAACACTGTACTATTTGGCACCAGTATGATGTCATGCCGGAAAAGTGGGAAGCCTCCAAAAGGGGGATATTTGCATACCGAACGCATTAATAATATTGAAATCTAGTCAATTTCATGCTAATAAGCTTTGTGCACTTTCTGAGCGTGATGCAACTCGCATCACTTGAAACGAGCCAGGAAGATCGCAAATTGGCGCTGGGCATGAATCAGATTTTTCTTCAGCTCACTGCCATTTGCGCAGACATGGCGAGGTGGGAAAATCATCCCTATCATCTTTTGGTGAGAAGTGTCGATTATCTTTTTGTATCACCATGCTGTACTGCTCAACTGATACAACCATGCAAACTTAAACAATAAATAAAGACTGGAAGCAGATTGCAAAAGGCCAATGGAAATAATTTTATCAATTCTTTTTAATTTGTCATGCTTCTATAATTGATAAATTTAGAGGAAGAGAGAAGGCGCATAATATGAGCCATAAACCATTACTGGGAAGATAAGGTAAATTAAACACAGCCAAAGAAGTGTAAACTGAAGGAGGTAAAGAGTAATACAGATTTGAAAAATAATAAACTCAGTCCAAAAGAGCAAAAACACAATTTTCTTTTTACATTCAAACACTGAATGAAAGAGAAACTTTGGCATAATGTATAACGAATATCAAATCAGGAAATGTGCCATGTTTTAGAACAGATGTAAAAATCAGCACAGTTGGGAGATAAAGCATCTTTTTTTATTAAGAAACTAAAAGAAAACTAACTGCCCTTCACACCAAAAAGACGTATTAATTTCTACATCTGTTCTGCAATGTGAACAAATATTGGCAAGAAATCATTCACCCTGTCTGCAGCAAACACAGCAATAAAAATAATATGAGTCATCCACAAACATTCACACAGGATTTCACAGTCCTGTCTGGATAAGATTTCCTTAAGTCTACAGTGTTATGTTTAGCTGCCTAGTCTGTAAAAGAGCTACACATAACATTCATTGTATAACAACTTGTATTTGGTTTTATTACCATCCCCCATCCTATCACCCATTTCACATACAGTTTCCCAAGAGGGGAGTTTTTGATGCTAACTGCGCCTCAGTTTGAGATGCTAAGTTAAACTCAAGTATAACTGCACTAAAGTGAATAGAGAAAATAGAAAGAGCTTATAATCAAACTTATAAGTACTTAAGTGCAGAATAATGTTGTATGAAACATGGGGCAAGTAACTTCATTACAATGTTAGTGTAAGCCTTACTTGTGACTAATAAATAAACTTTAACTTGTTTAACTTTGTGGTTGGTGAATAGCCCAAAAAAGCGAAGATCAGATGAATTGGATATGATAAATTGCCCCTTAGTATCCATAGATATCTAGGCTTGATGGATTAACCATGGCAAATGTGTGGGTTACAGGTGTAGAGAAGGGAAGAGGGCCAGGGTAAGATACTCTGTCAACAGCCAGTTCTGACTCAATGAACCAAATGACCTCCTTTTGCACTGTAGGAATTAAAGCGTTTTTAAATGTTAAATGTGACTCATACTAAGGTGTAAAAGTACATTCCAAGAAACTGAAAATGCAATGCAGATCTTGGAGAGGAAAAATAAAACAAAATGCCCAAAATATGCATTAAAACACCAGAAAAATGATTGTTTCTTGCTGCTTGTTGTTTCTGGCACTTCAGATATGAGACTTAGTTTAAATCTGTTTTGAACCAGCATAACTGCAGAAAACTCATATTGAAGTTTCTTTTGCTCAGGCTACAGCCAATGTAATGATGTCAAGATATGTTTGCGGCAAGGATCAATAGAATGGTGTGAAAGATTGGGGAAATTTTTTTTGTCCGTGTCCATGTAAAATTAGTTTATATATAATATTGGTCACCCTACAACATAAAAAAAGACAATTTTAACTTAATATGTCTGGTATGAAATGCACAGGATCAAGTAAATTTTACATGCCTACAGCAATCCTCTCCCGCCACCACCTCCCTCACCCCCACCACCAACCCCACTATAAAAGATTCAGATGAAGTGTCAGCCATTTCATTCTCTTAATCTTCAATCAGGATATCCTGCCTGTTAATCACTTACTGTGGTGATTAACAATGACAGCTATATTACAATCAATCCTTGTGTCTTTCTGCACGATAAGAATGGCCATAATAAGTAGAAGCGGTGCAACAGCAGAGGCAGTATTCCAGACACATCCCAAATGAGGAGTAAGCTACCCAAATAGTCAGAGATGGGCACATGTTGAAGGCGAGATCCCCAGGAAGCCAGTGAGATGCATCCAGTGCGCAGATGTCAGTTATGTTCATAGAGTAAACACATTGGTTTATTTAAGGAGTTTGCTTAGGCATTCATTAAATCTTCTTTTTCTATTACAGGTACCAGCAATAAAATGATGAGGCCCACAAAGGAGACAAGCCACAGAAACAACCCGAGCACCAGTTCTGAGGAAAATGCCTCAGAAGCCTCAGTGGATGTACCATCAAAGCATTCAATTACACACTGCAACATTGCAAATATGGTCACCCTGGTGGGTACACATTTTAGAGTAGGCTCTGGTGAGCAGATCAATGACATGGATCCAAAGTAAGAAGTCTCACAACACCAGGTTAAAGTCTAACAGGTTTATTTGGAACAAATGCCACTAACTTTCAGAACTTGCTGTTCCTTCATCAGGTGGGTGGAAGTTCTGATCACAAACAGGGCATACAAAGACACAAATTTACATGAATAATGATTGGAATGCAAGTCTTTACAGCTAATCAAGTCTTAAAGATACAGACAATGTGATTGGAAAGAGCATTAAGCACAGGTTAAAAAGGTATGTATTGTCTCCAGACAGGAAAATTACATGAGATTTTGCAAATCCAGGCAGGTTGTGGACTTACAGATAGTGTGGCATGAACCCAAGATACTGGTTGAGACTGTCCTCTGTGTGCAGAACTTGGCTATCAATCTCTGCTCAGCAACTCTGCGTTGTTGTGTGTCATGAAGACCGCCTTGGAGAATGCTTAACCAAAGATCAGAGGCCAAATGTCTATTACCGCTGAAGTGTTCCCCAACAGAAAGAGAACACTCTTGCCTGTTGATTGTCGAGCAGTGTTCATTCATCCATTGTAACAGCGTCTGCATGGTCTCTCCAATGTACCATGCCTCGGGACATTTTTCCTGCAGCATATCAGGTAGACAACGTTGACCGAGTTGCAAGAGTATATACCATGTACCCGATGGATGGTGTCCTCACATAAGATGATAGCATCAATGTCGATGATCCAGCACATCTTGCAGAGGTTACCGTGGCAGGATTGTGTGGTACCGTAGTCACTGTTCTCCTTAAGGCTGGATAGTTTGCTGCGGACAATGGTCTGTTTGAGGTTATGCAGTTGTTTTAAGGCAAGAAGTGGGGATGTGGGAATGGCCTTGGCAACATGTTGGTCTTCAATGACATGTTGAAGACTCCGGAGAAGATGTTGTAGCCTTGCCGCTCCAGGGAAGTACTGGACGATGAAGGGTACTCTGTCCACCATGTACTATGTTTGTCTTCTGAGGAGGTCAGTATGGTTTTTGGCTCTGGTGCATCAGAACTGTTGATCAAAGAGTCGAGCGTCATATCCTATTTTTATGAGGGCATCTTTCAGTGTCTGGATGTGTCTGTTGCGATCCTCCTCATCTGAACAGATCCTGTGTATATGGAGGGCTTGTCCATAGGGGATGGCTTCTTTAACGTGTTTAGGATGGAAGCTGGAGAATGGAGCAGGTTATCTGTGGGCTTGCAGTACAGTGAGGTGCTGAGGTGACCGTCCTTAATGGAGATGTGTGTATCCAAGAATGTAACCAATTCCGGAGAGTAGTGAGATGGAAGTTGTTGATGTCATCACATAGTTGTTTCAGTGATTGCTCACCATGCGTCTAAAGGAAGAAAATGTCATCGATGTGTCTGTGTATGACATCGGTTGAAGGTCCTGTGTAGTGAAGAAGTCTTGTTCAAACCTGTGCATGAATATGTTGGCATACTGAGATGTGAATTTGATCCCCATGGCTATTCCGTGTGTCTGGATTAAGAACGGGTTGTTGAAGGTGAAAATATTGTGGTCCAGGATGAAGCAGATGAGTTGTAAAATTGCATCTGGAAACTGGCAGTTGTTGGCATTGAATACTGAGGCAGTTGCAACAATGCCATTGTGATGGGGGGATGCTGGTATACAGTGCCGAGACATCCATCGTGACAAGAAATGCTCCTGGTTCAACTGTGTGCTGAGTTTTTTTAGGAAGTCCGAAGTGTTGCGACAAAAGCTGGGGTTTCTTTGTACATTGAGTTTCAGGATGCCCTTGATGTAGCTGGAGAGGTTTTCGCAGAGGGTCCAATTGACTAATATAATGGGACAGCCGGGTGTGTTTGCCTTGTGTATCTTCGGGAGGCAGTAGAGGTCTCAAACGCAGAGAGTATATGGGATGTGAGCACAGAAGATACTCTGAAAGTCCAGATCAAAGGTCTTGATCAGAGTGTTCAGTTGACAGGTGTATTCTTTGGTCAGATCTGCGGGTAATTGTCTGTAGTGTTCCTTGTTGTTTATTTGTCAGTATACTTCTATGCAGTAATCCATTCTGTTCAGTATGATGATTGATGTGGCCTTTGATCTTGAAGAAGTATTCTCCAAGGCGGCCTTCACAACACATGACAGCGCACAGTTGCTGAGCAGAGACTGATAGCCAAGTTCCGAACACATGAGGACGGCCTCAACCGGGATCTTGGGTTTATATCACACTATCTGTAACCCCCACAACCTGCTTGGACTTGCAAAATCTCACTAACTTTCTGTGTGGAAACAATACACATCTTTTTAATATGTGCTTAATACTCTCTCCAATCACATTGTCTACATCTTTAAGGCTTGATTAGCTGTGAACACTCACATTCCAATCATTATTCATGTAAATTGAGTTTGTGTCTTTGTATGCCCTGTTTGTGATCAGAACTTCCACCCAGCTGACAAATGAACAACTAGCTAATGACATTTGCTACAAATAAACCTGTTGGACTTTAATCTGGTATTGTAAGACTTCCTACTGGGTTTACCTCAGTCTAATGCCAGCATCTCCACATCACAGATCCAGAATTGGCAGAAGAAGTGACAGACAAGGTTTTCAACACTTGGAGGACAACAGGAAAGCAGCGCCCTCTTAGCCCCCTGGTAAGTCTCTGGCATCATCCCAAAGACACCTGTTACAAATGCAGAGACAGACAGGGGAACATCAAATTGAGATACAGAGCTCTTACACAGACTGGAGCAAAGGCTGGAAGAATCCATCCACATTCTGCTGGTATTTTGTCTCTGGCATGTGAGTGCTAGGCTACCTCAACAGAAAGAGCAGTGCCTGCCTTGAGGACCCAGATCCAGTAGAATGCACAGTGGCTGACAGATATGTGCTTGCTCCTGTACCCCATTTCTCTTACAATGGGTGCAGTGTAGCAGTGGCTAGGCGGGAGAGGAATGATCACATTGACCTCCCTGCAGGTGCTCCTTCGCTGCAAGTAGTCAGAAAGGTGCCATCTGGTACCCACAGTGAGAACAGCACCAGTCTGACACTTCAGAAGCTTCATCCAATGGCCTCCAAGGATACCCTGAAGTAGGCTGGGATCCTCTAGGCTACGGGTTACCAGGATACATATCACATCACAACCAACAGGGCACAGCAGTCAGCTTGCTGTCTCTACCTCAGCTGTGGATGTTGGGACTGCAAGCAGTAGGCAAAGAAAGGTGAAGTCATTTTGAAGGTACACAGATGTACAATCATTGTATATAGTTTTAGCTGCTCTAAACATAGATCTCCTGGATTTCACCTTGCTGCTAGATGCTTGAATAATCATGGGCATTTAATGGAATGAAATCTGCGTCCCCATCAGAGTCCAATAATGAACTTCTACATACTTCTCTGATAATATCAACACAATGATTACTCAATAATCCCACATGTGCATGATTAAGCATTAGTCATCAATTGTGAGTAGGTAGCCTTGCCGCAGTCCCAACATTCACATCATGCAAGCCGTTACTTTAGTTCACCATGTTCTGACTTCTGAAATTATGTTCACTGAGGTTAAGGACTGGTGTTCATTATGCCATAATATGAGAAATGGGTGGAATGCCATGAGTTCTCAGGAGGAATTAAAACTGCAATGTGAGTGGTAAGGAAACTTGTAGATACAATTTCAGGGCTGACAAGAGTGAAGATCTATAGTTTCTTTTTGGTAGTACAAAGTCTGGAGAAAAATATGGTGAGCAGGCTTCATCCTTGGTGCTCCTGAAGAATATATGGTTTCAACTAATAAGTTCAGAGGCAATAATGAGAAAAAGGGGAAGAAAAGTCTCTGGGAGATGATGCAGGTCTCCTAATTCAAACAGAGCCTGCAGGTGGTCCAGGTAGCAGCCCTTGTGCTAAGGGATCTTCAGTAGAGAGGTTCTGAAGTTTTTGAAAGAGAAGAGCTGTTTTAAAAATAAAACAGTTGAAAAAGTTTTCTTAAAAGAGCAGTCCTAACAGGAGCCAGCAATAAAATTGATGAAAAGGATCAATGTTAGAACAAGAAGGGAAGAACAGATTCTCCAGGTAGCCAGAAGAAAAGGAAAACTGTAGAAGTTGAGGTAGAAATCTTCTACCAGCTAAGAAAAAAAGTTTCAAAACTTCTAAAAAAATGTCCAAAAAAAGGGCTGTAGTTTCCCACCAAAACTGCAAAATTTCAATAAAAGCACAGAGAGAACAGTGGCAGTGAAAAGAAAAATGACAATCTTAAAGCAATAAAATACTTAAAATTGTGCAACATTTAATGCAACAAGAAAAAAAGTCAATGGAGAGAAAAATCAGACAAGACTCTGGATAGAGAGCAATTCTAAGAAAAGAGCAACTCTACAAAAGTGGGTCTGTAGGTATCACAAAGGAGGAAATTAAGACCTCTAGAAAGAGGCAAGGCTGAAGCTCAGAGAAGGTAATGAAGTTCTCAACTGACAGTAGGTAGCAAAAGACCCCTCAGAGAGGGGTAAAGAACGACCCCAGATAGGCAATAAAAGACCCCAAAAGGGTAATGAAAGACCCCAAAAGGGCAATGAAAGATCCCAGAATAACAACAAAAGACACCAAGAAAAAGGGCACCGAAAGATCCTAAATGACTAAATGAAAAGCTGAAACCAAAATTGAATTGTGTCACATTCTTTTGTAATAAAATGAGAAGTTCCTGAAGTTGTAGCAATGAACTGCAAGCAAATGAAAGTAAGACAAGCTACAGCAAAAATAGTAATAAGTGAAAAAGACTTGGATAAATGTCATCGAGAACCACAGCAAATAGAAAATGAAGTAAAGGTTTATGACTCAATCAAAATAAGAAGTGTCCCAGCTACATCAAAGAAGGGAAAAAAAACAAGCACTATGAAAAAAATGGAAGTAGCTATGAAATCTGTCAGTGTGAATTATAAACAGTATAATATTCACCAACAATCAATAAAGGAACTGGAGTTAGAACATGAAGATATGAATAAAAGATAAAAAGTTGAGAGTAAAAAAGCACAAGTCAAACTTCAGAACAGAGGTTACTGCATGGAACTCGAGAAGAGCCAATGAAATAGATGCTTCCGGTTTCATAATCAGTGGGAGAACCACTCATTTCAGAGTGAAGCACCTCAAGGATTTGATCCATGGCTCTCACATATGATATCCTGTAACACCTGTTGCAAAAGTCACTATAGTGTTGAAGCAGAAATTAGAGCAGAACTATCATTCTCCCATATTGAGAATTCTCTAGAAATCCAACTGAATGATCAAATTAGCAGTTGTGTGGAAAACACAAATGAGCTGGAGAAATTGGCATTCTGCAGAGAGGCAGAAACTGTTCGGTCTTCGAGGGTGCTGTGCAGGTCATAGCAATGGACAAACTCAAAGAGAGAGCACAACTATTGAACAAGTTAGAAATTCAGAATTGTCTGACAAAAAAAAAGACAAGAAGAAGAAAAAAATGTTGAACATAGAAGTCGAGTTTGATGCAACTAAACAAAAATAAACATGACAGTTCTCTGAAAATGCAACTATGATATGGGAGAAATCATTACCAAATGTTCTTAGAAGGGAATGATGGATTAATCTTGGAAGAAATTATGAAATTGATAAACTGAATGGATTGCAAAAGCATACGCACTGGAATAAAAAACTTGGGTCTAAGCAAAAGATTGGTTGACATGGAAGATGAAAGGAAAACATTGGAAAATTAAACATGGGCAGCACGGTAGTACAGTGGTTCGCATTGTTGTTTCATAGCTCTAGGGACCTGGGTTCAATTCCTGGTTTGGGTCACTGTCTGTGTGAAGTTTGCACATTCTCCTCGTGTGTGTGGGTTTCCTCCAGGTGCTCCAATTTTCTCCCACAGTCCAAAGATGTTGATTGATCATGCTAAAATTGCCTTTTAGTGTCCTGAGATGCGTAGGTTAGAGGGATTCGTGGGTAAAACATGTCGGTATATATGGTAGGGCCTGGATGGATTGTGGTTGGTGCAAACTCGATGGGCCGAATGGCCTCTTTCTGTATTGTAGGGTTTCTATGATTCTATGATGATTAAGCACCCAGTTGAAGGAGATGTGGTAGCAAAAACTAAACTTAGCAGCAAATCAGGCACAGAAGGTAGCTGAAATTGAATGCCAAAACAAGATTGCTGAAGTGGTCACACTAATTGAAATGCACAAGAATCAATATGATAACATGACAGATGGATAACGTGCCAAATGGAAATACTAGGAAGAGGAGAAATGTTTTCATACGACATAAGTACCAGAAATGCAGTACCACAATCATTTCCTTCATAAGTGACAAAAGGAGATTGTGCAAGAACTGTCAGAATTTAAGACCATGTTATACTGTGATGATGGTACCTACATGCAGAGTACTCTATTTTGTAAAGGTACTTGACTTGACAGGTAGTCAATGGAAGATTAGATTGATACCATTTGCAACGTATATAGTTCTTGGTCAGCACGCAATCTCGGACAGAACTTGGAAATCAGCAAGCCTGTTTAGAGGGGTTCCATACAAGATTATATTTGGCAATGTGCATAGTTGATGCTTTCTAAAGGAAGTATTATGCTGAATGCAAGTTGCATGATCCCTCCACTATACAATCGCTACATCGAAGTACAAATGTCAAACTTATGTGTATCATGTTTATTTAGAACGTGGGTTGAGTAAATCAATTTTGAAGATTGTATAAGAAAGTTAAAGGGGGAGTGATGTTGTGTATGTGCTGTCTGTCTCTTTCAGACAGTATATCATAAGAAGGTTACCTGGTTTGAGGGACCAATGAGAACTGACTGTGAATAATCACCCAGGGAAAGAGAAGATCCTGTGTCTGGCATTTTACTACTGGAACCATATTGTAAGCATGTAGAAGTGGGCCTTGTCCAAGGGCAGCCTTTATGTTGCATGAACCGCTTGTACCTAAGTTTCTCAACAAATACCTTTTAACATAGAACATAGAACACTACAGCACAAACAGGCCCTTCAGCCCACTAGTTGCACTGATCACATCTATACCTACCAAGCCACAGACCTATCTATAACCCCCTATCCCATTAGTTCCCATATACTCATCTAGAAGTCTTTTAAGAGACCCCAGTGAGTTCGACTCTACCACCACCGACGGCAGCCGATTCCATTCACTCACCACCCTCTGAGTGAAAAACTTACCCCTAACATCCCCTCTGTATTTGCTTCCCTGCACCTTAAATCTGTGTCCTCTCATAGTGACCATTTCAGCCCGGGGAAATAGCCTCTGAGAGTCCACCCTATCTATTCCTCTCAACATTTTATAAACCTCTACCAGGTCGCCTATCAACCTACGTCTCTCCAGGGAGAAGAGTCCCAGCTCCCTCAACCTATTCATAAGGCATGCCTCCCAATCCAGGCAACATCCTTGTAAATCTCCTCTGCACTCTTTCAATAGCTTCCACATCCTTCCTATAGTGAGGCGACCAGAATTGCGCACAGTACTCCAAGTGGGGTCTGACAAGGGTCTTATAAAGCTGCATCATTACCTCCTGACTCCTAAACTCAATCTCTCGATTAATGAAGGCCAGTACACCATACGCCTTCTTGACCACTTCCTCCACTGCGAGGCCGATTTAAGAATCCTATGGACCCGGATCCCAAGATCCTTTTGCTCTTCAACACAGCTAAGACTCCTACCCTTGATATTGTACTCTTTCATCCCATTATTCCTGCCAAAATGGACCACTACACATTTATCCACGTTGAAGTCCATCTGCCACTTCTCTGCCCAGTCTTGCATCCTGTCTATGTCCCGCTGCAACTTTTGACATCTCTCCAGACCATCCACAACACCACCGAGCTTTGTATCGTCAGCGAACTTACTAACCCATCCCTCCACTTCCTCATCCAGGTCATTTATGAAAATGACAAACAACAAGGGTCCCAGAACAGATCCCTGGGGCACTCCACTGGTGACCGACCTCCATGCAGAAAAAGACCCATCCACAACCACTCTCTGCCTTCTGCCAACAAGCCAGTTCTGGATCCACAAGGCCAAAGCCCCTTGGATCCCATGCCCTCTCACCTTCTCAAGAAGCCTTGCATGGGGGACCTTATCGAACGCTTTGTTGAACTCCATGTACACCACTTTTTATTTTTTTTATGTCCGCCCGTCCAGCCATACCAGCGCACTCCACAATGCCCGCCCGCCCAGCCGCGCCGGCGCCCTCCGCAATGCCTCAAACAGACTCTGAGATCTTTTCAGAGTTGTTCCTAACAGACTCTGAAATCTTTTGACGATGCCATAACAGTCACAACATAACAACAACAACCCACAGGCGAGGCGAGGTAATAGTGAGTAGATTCCAAATTAACCTCAAATGGTTACACAGTTGTGTATGGAGACATTTGCTCAAAAAGGGGACAGATTTGATATTGCTTCCAAGTTCCTGTGCACATGGACTGTGTGACAACTTGGGAAGAATCTCAATTCTACATACAGGTGTTCGCTAACCAGGGTCATGGGAGGACAGTGTACTATACAGTTTCTAACATATGCATTCAGTCATGGTTCTGCATATTAGCATACTTTGGCACATTTGAAAGATCAAACCACTAGTAGAGCAGACATTAAATTAATTTCAGCCATCATGAAACAAGGTACATTTCAGCAAACTATGACATCTGTACCAAAAAAGAGGTAAAGCCTTCCAGCTAGCAGAGAATAGAAAAACAAATGGCAAAGAAAATATCTTAGCAGCCTACTCTGTCAGAATTTTCTTTAGCAATCAGATTGTCGCAGAACTGTCATGTTATATCCTTGCTATGGGCTCTGCATGCATCACAGCAACATTCTCATCAGCTCCATCCTCAAGTCATTGTATAGGAGCTGGCAGGTGTGTACAATCACATTCCGGGATAATCGAAGGCACCTATTTCATTGCCTTTTGTTCATCTATAAATAGATGCAACTTCGATATACCCATAGTCAGGCTAATCCTGGTTAAAAAGTCTCACAACACCAGGTTAGAGTCCAACCAATTTATTTGATAGTCTTCTTGGAGATCCTCTCCACTTGGATTTGGCAGTTTGCGGTGTCGATAATAGTCATAATTTGGAGATGCCAGCGTTGGACTGGGGTAAACATAGTAAGAAGTCTCACAACACCAAGTATTGTGAGACTTCTTACAGTGTTTACCTCAGTCCAATGCCGACATCTCCACATCATGCTAATCCTGACCATTGCTGTGTGCCCTGGTCATTCTAGCCTTCTTGAGGCCCCACTATCTTTTGCTGCTCAGACCCTTGCTCCTCCTGGCCTTGTTGCAACCTGTGACGGGTCCTTCCCCTCCTTATTCAGAGGAGAGCCAGTATGGAGATTGCATTATCTAGGCCTCAGTGAATTTGAAAGAATTGAAGGAATCAACCTTGTGAGTATCTTTTCTTCAGATTTGCTTCTATCTCAGAGCCAATAAGCCAGTGCTAAGCCCTGTGCCTGGCTTCCATTGAAAAATGACATTTCCACCCCAGGTGAGGGATATCTTATAGAGCTAGAGACAGTGGTCCTCTCATTCATAACTCACTGCATAAGGAGACATTACTCTTTGACTGGGATGATAAGCAACATGTGCAATAACCTTCCCTCCCTTTGACACAATTTAGCTTGCCTTCACAACCCTGGAGACTCTATGGAGAGACCTTTGCCTTCACAGCATGACTAACCACATGAGCCTTGTCAGCCGTGACCATTCACTGGGGATGGACATTTGGAGTGTGATTTGTTCTTATCTACAAAAGTTGTGCCTCGGAGACATTCATTTTTCTCCCTCCTTTCATCTCTGACAGCAGCAGATAACGTTTAAAGTTTATAAAGTTTATTTATTTGTGTCACAAGTAGGCTAACATTAACACTGCAATGAAGTTACTGTGAAAATCCTCTAATCAACACATTCCAGCACCTGTTCGGGTACATTAAGGGAGAATTTAACATGGCCAATGCATCTAACCAGAACATCTTTCAGCATATTGCACAGAATCTCATACTGGCATCCATTATAAGTCAAGATCTGCAAGCAAGACCACAACAAAGCACATCGACTGACTACAGAATCAAGGAAGAACTCAAGCTTAACAGATGCAACCACATACATCCAGCCACGAATGTGAATGTTTTAAGTTCTTACTGGCAAGGAACTATTTTGAAGAGGGAACTCGATTCTGGCAGGTTGAGTTTTAAATGAGCATGTGTGACATGCTAATATTTACCAAATGGCTTCCTAACATTGTTCATTGAAAATCTCAACCCACCTTTAAAATCCTGAGAACTTAATTCGTAAAGTTTACTCTGCCATGAGGGAAACAGATTTGCGGTCTTGTCAAATTAAGTTGCTCTGCCCACTAAGTTTCCCGCTGCTGGGTGACTGTGATGACTACAGCCAGGCTAAAGAGGTTGGCTAAGAGGTAGTATATACTACCTGATGAATCTTCCCTAAGTTAATTTGAGTTAGTTTATTTGGTTGGTATCAAAAGCAGTACGTGATGAATCTTAACTGATGGTTAAATCAGAGAGACACATGCTCCCTATTTAAAGCAGGTGTGTCAGACTTCCAGGCTATATTCAGCAGGGGACAACTGGAGAATTGGCTGTGTACAGACGTACAGAGGAAATAAAATGACTTGGTGATGGGACTTTTGCCTTTTGTGAAGTCATTACAGTAACCAGAAGATTCCATCCAGAGAAAATAATTCATTTGCAATGGGGTGGCATAATCTTAAAATTAGTTAGAGCTGATTAAAGCTCAGAGGGAAAGTCTAAAGCATTTTCACACACAAAGGGTAGTGGAAATTTATAACTTTGTCTCCTAAAATGCTATTGATGAGGGACAGTTGGAGCTTTTAATACTGAGATAGATGTTTATTTCATGAATGCATTAAGAGATATGGAAAGTGTCATTAAATCGTATTCAAGTGCAAAGCAGCTATGGTCTACTAGAATGGTAAAGCCAACTCAAGGAGCCAAATGATCTATTGTATAACTTTGCTTCTAATGTTCCTTTAAAAACTCTGAGCAGTGCATACCTAGATTTTGAATATGGATTTTTATAGTCACATAAGAAAAAACACTGAACAGATCGTTCATCAATAATCAATATATATTTAAAGATCGGTAAAAGTGTGTTACTAGTACAGATTGATGTAATATTTGTATCTGAGTAAATTTTCCGAAAGCATGCAGGCAACATAGTGACAAAGTGTTTTGGTGTGTCAACATTGCAATAGTGTTAAGGCAGTATGTGGTGAACTTGTGATCTAGCTGGGTGGTCCAAAGTCCAAATCTAGGCACGGTAATTCATCAAAAGAAAAAGAAAGCAAAATCAGATGTATACACAAGCTACACACAGCACATGATTACAGACAGACATTTTAATATTAATCATTTTTATAACATGCAAGTTTTCTTTCATATCACAGTAATAAATTACAGCTGTGCATCTGTGCTTTCATTCATAGTGGTACCTCTGATCTGCTTTAGTTTTTTTGTGTCTTGGTGATCTAACTAAAAGTCAGTTTTTATGCCAAATACTTGTTTCGTCATTTAAATTTTAAATCAATGCTTACAGGAGAAGAAATTAATTCTCTTTTTTAGTTAAAAACAAACATTATCATGAGCCTCTCCTGTACCTTAAAGGACAGAAGGAAAATCTACTGGTAATTCAGTTTCCTTGAAGGCATATTCAGCATTTCATTCTTCTGCTCATGCAGAGATGGAATTTCCTTCATTCTTACACTAAAAGTAACAACTGTAATCGAGGTGCAAAGCAAAAACCTCATCTAATGAAATGAGCATGCTCAGTCCCCAAAGCCTTATACGCACAATGATGCCATCCTGAAATTCCTTACTTGTTTATGCTCGATGCTTGCACCAAAGCACCTTACTGATTATTATAATGGTTCTATCTCCAGGCTAATGAATGAATTTCCTGCATTACGCTGGTTCAAAATGGATGCAAAACTGAGATCAGAATTTAGATGCAGAAGGAGACTAGATAAATTTTCTGGTGTTTAATTGTGACTTTATTTAATCAACTTTAAGAAAATTATCAAAAGTATGCAGGCAAGGTGAGGAGACACTTTTATGCAGCCAATAATGATTTAAAGTGCACTGCTTTAAGGTGGAAGCAGATTCAACAATATTTTTCAAAAGTGAATTAGATAAATTTGTGAAGGAGCAAAGAATTGTAATGAATTGCAATGTAAATAAATGAATGGGAGCCATAAAGGTTGACAGCCACTGTGAACTTCATTGGCATGAAATGACTGTCCACTCAGTTGGATGTAATTTTGGAAACTATCACTGTGTTGCTGGAGAGGAGTAGCCTTCTGCAGCACTGGAATTCAGACATTTGCAGACATTGGTGCACCAATTGTATACTCTAGCCACTGGGTAGTGAGATCTTCAGCATCTCCTCTTGCCTTGAACCCCGCTGTGGACCCTGCATCAACTGAGCCAGTAGATACTGCCTACACACATTGTGACTCCTGTTTCTCTCTTCCTTTTCAGAGAAGGTTCCGTGAACAGAATGGAATATGCCATTGGAACAGATACAGAGGGCTGATGCCTTGCAAATGATGAAACATTAAACTGCAATCCTCAGGAAAGCCTTCCAGGAAAACCCAGGAATGCTTAAAATCACACTACAAATGCTAACAATAACTAGAAAATTCAGACAAAACTCTACACTCACACAGATACAAACTCTCTATCACAGAGAAACAGTACTGCTCCAGGGGCCTTTTATTCCTCCTTTGGATGAGGAAATGACAAATAAGTGAGCATCGACTCATTTTGCCCATATGATGAGATGAAAATTGCAAAGGCAACAAGAAATTGCTGTTGTTTGGACTTTTAATGGCCTAAATCAGCCTGTTAATTGTAGGCAGGCATGCATCAACACTCAAAATCTTACAGCACAGAACAAAGCCACATGGCACAACTTATTGTGCCGGTTCTTCGAAAGACCAATTATTCCCCAATCTATTCCTCTACTTTTTCCCCCAAAACCTCCTTACTGTGTCAGCTCCCCAAATTGTAATAGGCATCCATAATGTCATTGGTCTCCATATTGTTAGAGGCCTTGCTAATGTGCCAGGCCTCTATACTGTGCCAGGCCTCCATGATGTGAGGCACCAGCACTCAAAGAACAGATTATCAGTCCTATTATCATCTTTGAATAATAAAAGAAATTGTACTCAAAAATTAATTTCCATAAAATAGCCCCAAAAAATTTTAATTCCATTGTTTCACCTTGTAGTTCCAGATTAAAGTCATACTTGTTTATCTGAAAGCTTATATAAATCATACTGTAATGCTTGACTTTGACTTAATTAAATAAAAAGTCTTGCCATACAGCTTTTTCTGGAATTCTGTGTGTTCTCTTATTTCCAGATTACGAACCAAGGGTTGTGGGGTGGCATTAAATTTTTAATAGAGTACTTTCCCATGTGTATGTTGTATTAAAATGGTCTCCACTTATCCCATGAAAAGATTTGTACACTTACTCTTTCATTTTAGTTGTTCCTAATGGTTCACTTTACCACCGTAAATCTGACATTTCCTGCTGTTCTCTTTCGTAAGAACCAAATAGACTTGGGGTTCAATTTCCATATGATTATCTTAATTGGTTGTCAACTTTCAGGGGTTTGTCTGTGGCTGTTACAGATGTTCAACCCAAGTTACTGAGGATAATTGAGGTAACCCCAGCAGAAACCTAACCACTTTGCAGTAAAATGTCTACATGTATATGTTTTTTGTAACTGGGACTGGCAACATACATAAGTGAAACCTAAATAATTAGATACTAAAGTGTAGTCAAATGAAACAGAAGTCTATTATTAAATCTTGAGCGTGTAAATTTTCATCTCTGAAAACAGATTTATTTTCACTGAAAGGATAAAGGAAAGGAAGTAAATCTTTCTTAATCATGAGTCAATGTTACATTGATGTAACGTAGCTTTAGGAGGATGTCTGAAATAAATAACTAGGAATGAGGAATATGTGAATATTTGGGCATAGTGACAGCTTAAACACTGGCTCACGACTAGAATCATAGAATCATAAAAAACTATAGCACAAACTATAGCACAAATTGCACCGATCTTATCTCTATCTACTAGGCTTACCTATAACTCTCAATTCTATTAAGTCCCATGTACTCATCCAGAAGTCTCTTAAAAGAGACTAACAATTTTGCCTCCATCACTACTGACAGCAGCTGATCCCACTCACCCACCACCCTCTGAGTGAGAAACTCACCCCTGGCAACTCTACTATACCTATTCCCCAGCACCTTAAAACTGTGTCCTCTTGTGGCAGCCATTTCAGCCCTGGGGAAAAGCCTCTGAGAGTCCACCTGATCAGTACCTACCATCATCTTATACACCTCTATTAGGTCCTCTCTCATCTTTCGTTTCTCCAAGGAGAAAAAATTGAGCTCTCGCAACCTATCCTCATAAGGTATGCCACCCAATCCAAGTAACATCCTTGTAAGTCTCCTCTGCACCCTTTCTAGTCCCACTCTCTTTAATCTTCCTCCTATTTTGCCTTGGGGTTTTACAGAAACTAACTCTTTTAAACTAATGAGGCTTTCTAATAATCAAGATTATCCTTACAAAGTATTTTATAAGAGAATGAAATAGATTTTCCACAGGGCAGTATTTTTCATTGAAACTTCAAAATGACTGTCCCGAAACTGGACCCTTCATGGTCCGCAACCTTTTAGGGATGCTAGATAAAGTCAGTTAGTGGCTTTCCAGTGGGAAGCTGGCCAAACAGGGAAAGGATGGGTGGTTGGCTCACCCAATTATGTCACCAGGCTAGACTTCTGAAAGGGTGAGGCATTGGTGGTAGCTGTACCATAATTAGTGGTTTTCAAATCAAAATTCTGATCCGGAAGAGTGTAAAATCCTTTGAAGTATTCGAGCAGCCGCAGATAAGAGTTAATCTTCAAATTTTGGTAACTAATGTGCCAGCAGTTTCTCCCTCAGAATTCTTGACAGGGAGGGAAGAATATTTGACAAAACCTGCCACATTCCTCTTATAAATAACAAATGTTTAGAAAAAGACTCAAATTCTATCCATTAACTCTCTTTGCCCTTCCACAGGAACTGTAAGAAGAGCTGTTGAGGTGTCCAGAGGAGCGTGATCCACAGTTTGATGATGATGCCATCCAAATCCTCCTCCAGTCTATAGTTGATCAGCAGGATACCTCTCAGCCAGCCAAAAGCAACTTTGACAAAAGGTCACAAGTGAGGTCAGTAGCTGTGGAATCATATCAAGGATTTGATAACAGTACTCTAGAGGTTGAATGACCTCTTACGATCTGCCAGACTGAATGTATAACCATTTTGGAGAATGGATATATATGGAAGGGCATGAGGGTGAGATATGTGTCAAGTGTGAGATTATTAACTAATGTCTTGACCAAGTGCACAAAATAGCATGAAACAACAAGTTATTCAGCAGCAAGAGATTCCGAGGGAATGGAGTAGACTTCTGAGGCTGTTTATTAACAAGAAAGTGCAGTGAGGCTGACCAGGAAGTGTATCCTGCAGTCAGCATTACGATGAAGCAGCCTGGACAGAGTGTTCTGCTGTTATCATTACAATGAAGCAGACTGGGAAGGATGTCCTGCAGTCAGCAATGCAGAGACAGGTCTGAGAACCTACTGATTGGTAAGTAGGAACTGATGAGTGTCTATTCTATCATTTGATGTACAGTAATATAATAATATTTGTTGCTACAGAGTCAGCATCTGGTGTAGAAGAAAGTCTTTAGTGTTATTTATTTTCTTGGAAGTTGTAAGGAGAGTTCAGGCAACATCACAAATGGAAGAGTTGAGTGTGGTGGAAATAATTTTTTGAGGTGTGTCTACTTCAATGCTAGGAGTATGCCAGGAGTATTGTGGGGAAGGCAAATGAACTGAAAGAGTGGACTGACACGTGGAAATATGACATTATAGCTATTAGTGAAACTTGGCTACAGGAGGGGCAGGACCGGCAGCTCAATGTCCCAGGGTTCCAATGTTTCAGGCATGAAAAAGGCAGACGGATAAAAGGTGGGGGGAGGAGTGGCATTGTTGGTCAGGGAAAATGTTACAGTGACACTCAGGCAGGATAAATTAGGGAGCTTGTCTACAGAGGCCTTATGGGTCAAGCTAAGAAACAGGAAAGGTATGACCACATGAATGGGGTTGTATTATAGACTACCCAATAGTCAGCGAGAATTGGAGGAGCAAATCAGCAGAGAGATAGCTGGCAACTGCAAGAAACACAACATTGTGATAGTAGGGGATTTTAATTTTCCAAATATAGATTGGGACTAGCGTACTGTTAAAGGGTTAGATGGGATAGAGGTTGTAAAATGTGTTCCGGAGAATTTCTTACATCAGTATATAGAAGTGCCAACTAGAGAGGCTGCAATATTGGGTCTCCTGTTGGGAAAGGAGTTAGAGCAGGTGATGGATGTGAGTGTGAGAGAACACTTTGGATCCAGTGACGCCATCAGTTTCAACCTGACTATGTATAAGGATAGATCGAGTCCTTGGGTTGAAGTTCTGAACTGGAAAAAGGTCATATTTGATGAAATGAGAAAGGATCTGGGAAGCGTAGATTGGCACAGGCTGTTCTCTGATAAGAATGTATATGGAAAGTGGGAGTCCTTCAAAGGAGAAATTTTGAGAGTGCAGAATTTATGTGTTCCTGTCAGAATTAAAGGCAAAGTAAATAGGAATAAGAAACCTGATTCTCAAGAGAGATTGTAAGACTGATTAAGAGAAGAGAGAGTTGTATGTAATATACGGGCAGCAAGGAACAGATCAGATGCTCGAGGAGTATAAAAAATGCAAGAAGCTACTTAAGAGGGAAAGTAGGAGCGCTAAAAGAAGAAATAAGGTTACTTTGGCAGACAGAGTGAAGGAAAATCCAAAGACCTTCAATAGGTATGTAAAGAGCAAAATGGATTTAGAATTGGTTGTCTAACAGAAAGCAAAGAGTTGGAATCAATGGGTGCTTTTCTGATTTGGCAGTTGGTAACTAGTGGAGTGCCGCAGGGATCAGTGCTGGGGCTCAACTGTTTACCATTTACATCGACGATCTGGAGTAGGGAGCTGAGTGTAGGGTAACAAAATTTGAAAATGAGTGGAAAAGCGAATTGCGTGGAAGGCATGAAAAGTCTGCAGAGAGATCTGGATAGGCTGAGTGAGTGGACGAGGACCTGGCAGATGGAGTATAACACTAGTAAATGTGAAGTTATCTACTTTGGTAGAAATAATAGTAGGATAGATTATTATTTAAAGGGTGAAAAGCTGCAGCATGCTACAATGCAGAGGGTCCTTATGTGCAAATCACAAAAATCCAGTCTCCATGCGCAGCAGGTGATCAAGAAGGCGAATGGAATGTTGGCCTTTATAGCGAGGGGGATAGAATATAAAAGCAGGGAGGTCTTGCTGCAACTGTACAGGGCACTGGTGAGGCTGCAACTGAAGCACTGTGTGCAGTTTTGGTCCCCGCATTTGCAAAAAGAATTTTTGGCTTTGGAGGGAGTACAGAGAAGGTTCACCAGGCTGATACCGGAGATGAAGGGGTTAGCTTATGAAGAGAGATTGAATAGACTGGGTCCATACTTGTTAGAGTTTAGAAGACTGAGGGGGAAGTCTTATAGAGACTTACAAGATAATGAAGGGGCTAGATAGGATAGAGGTAGAGAGATTCTTCCCACTCAGAAAGGATAGCAGAACTAGAGGGCACAGACTCAAAATGAGGGGGTTGCAGTTTAGATCAGAGTTGGGGAGGAACTTCTTCACTTAAAAGGTGGTGAGTCTCCGGAATTCTCTGCCCATTGAAGTGGTGGAGGTTACCTCACTGAATATATTTAATCATGGGTAGATAGATTTCTGATAGACAAGGGGATTAAGGGATATGGAGAGAAAGCGGGAAAGTGGAATTGATCCACTTCAGATCAACCATGATCTTGCTGAATGGCGGGGCAGGCTCGAGGAGCTCGATGGCCTACTCCTACTCCTATTTCTTATGTTCTTATGGATAGTGAGGGATAAAATTGGTCTTCTTGAAGACCAGACTGATAGACTTGTATGGAACCAAAAGAGATTGGGGTGATACTAGGTGGATTGTTTGCACCTGTATTTACTGAGGAAATTGACATGGAGTCTACAGAAGTAGGGAACACATAGGAAAGTAATGAAACTTTTACAAATCACAAGAGAGGAGGTGCTGGCTGTCTTGGGGCAAATCAGAGTGGATAAATCCACACGGTATTCCCACGGACCTTGAGGGAGGCTAGTGTTGAATTTGCAGGGACCCTGGCAGACATATTTAAACTGTCAGTATTCACAGGGGAGGTGCCAGACGATGGAAGGGGATCATGTTGTTCTGTTGTTTAAAAAAAGTTCCAAATGAAATCCGGGAAATTATAGGCCAGTAAGTTTGACGTTGGTGGTGGGCAAGTTATTGGAAGGTGTGATACGGAACAGGATCTACAAATATTTGGATAGACAGGGACTTATTAGGGAGTGTCAACATGGCTTTGTGCGTGGTAGGTTATGTTTGATCAATTTATTAGAATTGTTTGAGGAGGTTAGCAGGAAAGTGAATGAAGTGAAGGTGGTGGATGTTGTCTACCTGGATTTCAGCAAGGCGTTTGATAAGGTCCCTCATGGAAGGTGAGTTAGGTTCAGTCGCTAGGTGTACATGGAGAGGTAATAAATTGACTCAATGGAAGAAGCCAGAGAGTGGTTGAGGAGAATTGCTTCTCTGAGTGGAGGCTTGTGACTAGTGGAGTGCTACAGGGATCGGTGTTGGGTCCATTATTGTTTATCATCTATATCAATGATCTGGATGATAATGTCGTAAATTGGATCAGCAAATTTGCTGATGATACAAAAATTGGAGGTGTAATGGACAGTGAGGAAGGTTTTCAAAGCTTGCAGAGGGATTTGGACCAACTAGAAAAATGGGCTGAAAAATGTCAAATGGAATTAATACAGACAAATGAGAGGTATTACGCTTTGGAAAGACAAACCAAAGAACATACAGCGTAAATGGTAGGACTCAAAGAGTGCAGTTGAACAGAGGGATCTGGGAATACAGGTACAGAATTCCCAAAAGTGGCATCACAGGTGGATAGGGTCGTAAAGAGTGCTTTTGGTACATTGGCCTTTATAAATCATAGTATTGAGTATAAAAGTTGGAGTGTTATGGTAAAGTTGATTAAGGCATTGGTGAGGCCAAATTTAGACTATTGTGTACAGTTTTGGTTACCTAGTTACAGGAAGGATGTAAATAAGGTTGAAAGAGTGCAGAGGAGGTTCACAAGGATGTTGCCGGGACTTGAGAAGCTGAGTTACACAGAGAGATTGAGTAGGTTAGGACTTTATTCCCTGGAGTGTAGAAGAACAAGGGGAGATTTGACAAAGGTGTATAAGATTTTGATGGTTATAGATAGAGTGAATGCAAGCAGGCTTTTTCCACTGCGGCGAGAGAAGAAAAAAAAACAGAGGTCGTGGGTTAAGGGTGAAAAGTTTAAAAAGAATATTGGGGGGGATTCTTCACACAGAGAGTGGTGGGAATGTGGAATGAGCTGCCGGGAAAGTGGTAAATGGGGGTCACTTTTAACATTTAAGAAAAGCTTGGACGGGTTCATAGATAAGAGGGGTGTGGAAGGATATGGTCCAAATGCAGGTCAGTGGGACTAGGCAAAAAATGGTTCGGCACAGACAAGAAGGTTCAAAAGACCTGTTTCTGAGCTGTAATTTCCTATGGTTCTATGATTTAAGGGCCAGTCATTTCAGGGCAGCTTGGCCACATGGATGCTCCCCTTATGCTATGTGGGATACCAGGGACACTTCCAGTGATGAGAATGAACACAAGCGCAGGAAGTGTCTTCAAATGTGGCTAATGAAAATCCATGCATGAGAGCTGAAACAGCAAGCTGGAGTCACTCAGGAGCATCCATGAGGGATTGCCATTTTTGTATACAGCACATTTAGAGAGGTAGCCATTCCCCAAGCTGAGTCAGCACAGCAGAAAGGGAATGGGTGACTGCCAGGCAGAGTAGAGAGGTATGTTGCTAGTGCAGGAGTCCCCTAGAGCCATACCTCTTTTAGATATGCTGCTTTCGATAGGGTTGGGGATAATGACTTCCTAGGGAATGTAATGAAAGCTTAAAGTAAAGTTTATTTATTAGTCACAAGTAGGCTTACATTCACCCTAATGAAGTTACTGTAAAAATCCCCTAGGCACCACACTCTGACACCTATTCGGGAGGTCAATGCACCTAACCTGCACATCTTTGGACTGTAGGAGAAAACCGGAGCACACGGAGGAAACATGCAGGCATAAAGATAATGTGTAAATTCCACACAGTGACCCAAGCTGGGAATTGAACGCAGGTCTCTGGCACTGTGAAGTAGCAGTGCTAACCACAGTGACACCATGCCACCCACATGACACCAGATGTTGAACAGGAAAGAAATCTCTAAGCTATTGGACTGTTTCATTAAGGAGAAATAATCACAAATATTGGTTTGTTTCATTGAGAGGAAAGCCTCTACAGAAAAGTTGTTGAAGGTTTAGAAGGATGTCTTGCTACGTAGCAATGGGGAATCTGAAATTATTTTTTTCTGTGTACTTTTATTGCAAGGGGAGAGCAGCCTGTGATCATATGGGTCCATGGCAACTTTACCTTACCTGCATCTTTATTGTTTAACTCTACCAGTCCATGTGGCAACAAGGTCCATATTCTTAAAAATGAGTAAAAATGTTTCTCCGATGTCTTAGTGGCTAATGACTCGTATATGTGGATCCCAAGGTTAAGACTATCCCTACTACAAATAAACTTAATATGGATAAAGCAATTGTTTCATATTTAAGCATGATAGAAAAAAAATTCTGCACAGCTAGCTGAGATGAAGAATAAAAATTATATTTGACACTGCTCTGTAAATGCTTAGTGTATATTTGCAAAATTCAAGTTTGCATGATTTTAATGCAAATATTAAACTAGAGGCAAATTGGAATTTGTACCCAGAAGTAAAATTAGAAGCATCTCGTGATCATCAGTTACTTATTATCATAGCTCATCTATCAAGTAACTTCAGTTTAAACATGTCCATCAGAAAGTAGCATCGCATATTCAGCTTTAAAAGCAGAAGATGTTGTAGAAAGCCAAAAGCAACTCATAAAAAAGGTTCAAAGTGTTGAATGCCACAAGAGATATTATGTTTGGCATGAAAAAGTATAAGTTGTTAGAACTTTGCAAATGAGCAAATCCAACTCAGGAAATAAATTAGGGATTGCTGTACATACTTGCGAAAACACTTCATTAGTCATCAACACTAGCAAAAGCTATTTGTTTCTGATTAATAAGAAGACTGTGTGCAGAAATAGCCAAAAAAACCAGGTACAACATTCCTTGGTGATAAAGTAACGTGTGTTTTCAGATAATACGAGGTGAAATAATGTTAACATAAAATGTTCATGGTTTAAGTAAATGCACCTTAATGTTGCTTCTCATAGTCTACAGCGATTAAATAAATGACCTCTGCTTTGTTCAATGATTTGCAAATAAAGGCAGAGCAACTTGCCCAAAATTCAAAAACCTGCATTGTATAATGACATTTCTAATTATTTGTTTAACAGATGCAATATGGCACTTAAAAACGAAAAGCATATTTCATCCATAAGGTGATAATGATTTTAAATATTGGTACTTTTCTTCTGCACTTGAATAGGGGCAGATGAAAATCATGGGTTTGTAGCAGGTCAAATCTGGAAAGCCACCAACACAAAAACTTAACTTCTCTCTGTTTGCATGACATACACACATAACAGTGCTCCATCTGTGCAACTGCATATGAAGGCAGTAGCCAAGTAGTTCTAAGAAACAGATGTAACAATTTTGCAATCATAGATTCATAGAATCTGTATATGAAACCATTTGACTCATCATGCCTATTTTAGCTAATTGAAAGAGCTACCATTTAGTAACACTCTCCCACATTTTACCCACAGCTCAGCAAATGTTACCTTTTAGGGTGATATACACAGGTTTTTTTTTATGTACTCTCCTTTAACCTGAATTGAACATAGAGAGGTTCTGGTCTTCAGATTTTCGGAGGCCAGATTTTTTTTGGAGGAACTCTGAATGTCCCAACACCCATGGCTCCGTAGAAATTATAGGCATGATTAGGCACTCATCTGATGAAATAGCAATGTTCCGAAAGCTCATGCTACTAAATAAACCTGTTGAACTTTAACCTGATGTTATGAGACTACTTACTGTGTCAATGATAGGCAAAAGAGTTAAATTCTCCAAATGGAGTTAGCATGAATCCCTTGACATCAAAACAGAATTTGACCAAATTTATTATCTAGGAGTCTTAACAAAATTCAAGTAAAACTGGATATTCCATGATCAACAACTTGGGTGTAACTATTGTTATGGCACAGGTCAGAAACTCCAAAGTGTTTTATGAATCGTAAGTTTTACATCATGAACTTGGCTAGAATAAGTATGAGATGTTTCACTTCGGGTATGATTCAAGTGAGCCAGTAGGGAGTTTTTACCAAACAAAGTTTATTAAAAAATATAGACATATATAGTATGGAAATGAACAAGAGCTATTATCAAGTATAAACAAAAAAAATCACTATAATATATAACCCTTAATGAGTTTCTCTGTGTTCTAACTAAAACTATAACGTCAAAAAAACAAAAAGAAATCCTTTTCACAGGTTTAAAACAGCACATATTGATGCTCAGCTAATACTGGCATCAAGATCATTAGTTGAATTCTGCAATCTAATGCTCTTGAGCTCAGGATAGCCTGAAGGCAAGGTAGCTTTCCAAAGCACCAGAGACACTCTGGTCCAGCCCCAACAACAGATTTTCTACTCTAGGAAGACTTTCAGCTAAACAGCAGAATTTCCAAAACCAGGGAGAGAGAAAAGAGACAGCGCTTTTAGTTTGATGTCCACTCCCTTTTAAACCCAACTCAAATCTGCAGCTCAAAGCTGAAACTGAAAACAATCCCTGTCACCTGACCTGCCTAATATTTTTTTCTCTTCCCAACAATGTCAACATTAAGTTTCCGAGCATGAAACCACTGAAGCTGTGAGCTGCAAAATATGTTTTAAAAAAAAACTTTCTTAAAGAGACACTAATGTTATACCATTGACCAGAAAATTAACTGGACCAACTATATAAACACTGTGGTTAGAAGAACAGGTCAGAGGCTTGGAATTCTGAGGCAAGTAGCTTACCTTCTGACTCTAATCATCTGCATGACACTCAGTAGGAGGTTAAATACTCTCCGCTTGCCTGGATGAGTGTAACTTAAAAATAGCTTCAAAGGTTCAACAACATTCAAATCAAAGCTGGTCACTTTATTAGTGCCCTATCCAAAAGCTCATGATTCCAAATAAACCTGTTGGACTTTATCCTGAATTTGTGAGACTTCTGATACTTAAGATAGTACTCCATTATGGAACTGTTAATAGTGCTGTAACAGATAGTCTTATAAGACTGTCAGGTCACACCAAATTAATATTTAATGTAGATTTATTTTAACAAAAGATGCTTAATACTCAAAAGATTTTCCAGGGCCTCTGAATAGAAAGCCTTTCATTCCAACATGATTTGCTTATTAATAGCAAGGAACTGAGAGAATATCACAATGACTGCATGTAACTACACAACAAATTTTAAAATTAATATAAAAATTACAATTGCATAACTGTATATCTCTGATGTGCCTGACATTGTAGCCAAAAACAACAAAAATAAATACAGTAAATAATTTATTATTTAAGATTGATAATGCTTGACTCAGTATTAGTGTAATATTTGATAATATAAAGCAGAAAATAGATGTTGGAGATAATTAAAAGAACAGAATTAAACTTAAAAGGGTGGGGATATACATTTTAAAATTAGTAATTGGAAGTAACTCATGTCTGTAGACTATTAGAAGTAAACACAGAACAGTACCTCTAGTTATTACTTCCTTTTGATTACAACTATTGCCTCAGGCAAAAATATAAAACCAATGAAACACATACATAGGAAATAAAAACGATGCTTCAACAAGCTGAACTAGCCACTTCATTAGCAAACCTAGCATTCTATGGACAAATCTGTCCCTTACAAAAGGGTAATTATAGTCATGAAAATGCTAAAGGATTGTTGAGCCTAGGATACTCCAATGAGGAACTCCTGTAGTGACATCCTGGAACTGAGATGACTGACCTCCAACAACCACAACCATCTTCCTTTACGCTAGGTATGACTCCAACCAGCAGACACTTTTACCCCTGAAGCCCATGAATTCTAATTTTGCCAGGACTCCTTGCTGCCACAAAAGTGGCCTTGCGGTCAAGAGCAGTTACTCGCAACTCATTTATTTAGTAACGGCTGTCGAATCACATTAGAGATAATTTATTCTACTGTCCTGAGTTTTGTAAGTAAAGGTTGGTTGAGTTCAGTCAGTACTTTGCCTGTTGTGAACAACCGAAGGGTTACGTTGTTTGATATAATCCACCAAATCGCTGGGAAGAATGGTCTACATGCCAGGTATTACATTAGCACTGAAATTCATATACTGCATTTTTCACTTGTGTGGGAAGCAAAGCATCTATTTGACTTTATGGTAGCATCCTGTTAGTAGAGATTATCACTTTTACTACTATTGCATAATTGCAGCATGAAACCACTAACTTCACAATTGCTCAAATTTGTGAGATACCAGGCTGATCAGAATTAGATTGGGCACTTTTCAGGGCAGAAAATGACAATTTTGGCTCATTCATGAGTTTGCTCGATGTACAGTGAGCAACAATCTGATCAGGGTAACCATAATGGACTTATGCTAGTCAGTAGTACAGGATCTATTGGCAGATTTCTCAACTAGCACACTGAGAACAGAGAGCTTGTTTTACTGCATCATTACAAAGCTGACTATTGAATGCCTTTTCATTTGTCTTTTGGTATGCATAGTAAGATTTAGCATATGTCTCAGCATTGACATCTCTTTTACAAAGAATATACCCGATACTAATGTCATGTCCATATCCATGTGCTCATGTTACATTACTCAAATAGATGGTTTTGATATAGGATCCTCTTTAGGTCAAGCTCTTGCTACATCAGTTTCTTAATTGGCTTCATTGGTTTCCTCGTGAAACATTTCTTCAATGGAATGACCCCTACCTTGTATACTTCTGAAATGTAGATGATACGTTTGCTATATTTGAATCTGTAACTGCTTGTAAGAATTTCTCACAAATCTTAATGGGCTACTGAAATAAACTTTATAATGGAGCAGCCAAACAAGTTCCCTTTCCTGAACATGCTGATTGAGAACCAGAACGTGCTTGTAAAACCCAGAACATATGCCTGAAATTTTTGAATGACAATTTTTGAATGCCCTCCGTCAGCCACAGAGTTGGCGGGGAAGATATCTCCAACAGGTGTGCTGCCATTTCACATTCAAATGAGCATTGATTGGTGGCCTGCAGGACTTTCATCAGAACTGGAAAGGAAGTTCTGCTTTTCAGAGCTGTCAGCCAATCAGGCCAGGCATAAAAGAGTATTAAAAAAAACTTGCTCTTTACAAATTAGGTTCTAAAATAAAATTGCTGATTGTGCAAGATGATAATTGTCATAACAAGAGAAACTGCACATCTGGGACGTGAAGAACACAACACGCAATGAGTATCTCTTGAACCAGTCAGATTGAAGAACTGTAAATTGAACAGCGCAACTTTAAATTTTTGAAAATTTAATGTCAAATCGAATTCAGCAAAAATGAGAAAAAGGATTAAAAAAATGGAAAGTTAAAAATGTTCACCAACAATTAACTTTGAAAGAATAGAATTCTGCATCTATAATAGCTGATATCCAGGGCCAGACAGCTTTTTGGAGAAAAGGTTATCATTCTACTAAAATGGTATTGTGATAAGTGTAGCTTGCAAATGCAGCATATTTGTTCTGTTCAATGAATGCTAATGGTGAGATAGACAGCAAGATATCATTTTTCTGAAACTAAGGGTGAGATTTAATGGCCTCGCTCATTCTGAAATCGTAAAATCCTGCCTGAGGTCAAAGAACATTTCCACTGTCCGCTCTTCGTCCATTTCAATTCCCATGGCAGATGGAGCAATAAAATTCTAGCCTAAGGATATAACAGCACATCCTGGATAACAGCCTTTGGATATTTATCACACATAAAAACAGAGAATGCCGGAAAAATGCAGCAAGTCTGGCAACATCTATGGAGAGACTAAAGGTAATGTTTCAGGTTTCTATAACTTTTCAGAGTGACAGACAGGGAGAAATTTGATTCCTTTATCTACAGTAAAAGATGGGGTGGAGTAGCCCAATGTATTTGCTTGATAATTTTAATCAGAATGGACATCCAGACAAAACATACCATTCATAGAGTACATAGGAGAGAAGGAAAGGAGAGGGTACTGAATCTCCCTTTGCCCCTGGAGAAACATTCACCATTGTTATTCTCTAGAGCAACCAATTAATAGCGAGAGACAGATGCATAGGGTCTCCTAGTTTGGCTTTTCAGCTTGAAAATAAATTCTAAGTTTTTTTTAAACCCTTCTCACTGTTTGCCAAGCTCCATACTTTTATAAATCCATAGTTTACTTTATCTTCCATCCATAAAGTAAATCAATTTGTAATTGTTCTTTATTTCATTGCAGATTTCCAAAAATATTCCTAATGTGCATGCTTCAAGATGCTCCAGTTAATAATGCTGAAATACTGGGCTGCATTTTACAGAGTACTGAATTTCCTTCTCCTGACCCATCCCATAGAGCAGAAAGTCAGTAGGGAGCCCACCCATCAGGAAAGCAGTAGCTATTCCATAGCCATTGTAATAGCTAATCTGAGTAGCTGGCAGTTCTGTAGGCCCAGTAGCACCAGGTTTGAGCAGTTTGCTGGGACAAGGGGCCAATTTAGTGTTGGACAGAGCAATGTGAACAAGCAAATATGCTTGGACTTGCAGGAACCTTGACTGAGTATTTGCATTATCGTTACCCATGGGTGAGGTACGAAGACAGAAGGATAGAAAATGATGTGCCCTTATTTAAAAAGGACTGCAAAGAAAAATCAGGGAATTATAGACCAATAAGTCTAACATCAGTGGTGAGTAAGTTATTAGAGACGATTCTGAGGGATAAGATATACAGGCATTTGGAAAGCCAGGATTTGATTAGTAGTCAACATGGCTTTGTGCATGGGAGATCATACATTACAAATTTGTTAGAGTTCTTTGATAAAGTGACCAAGAAGGTTGGTGAGGGCAGGGCAGTAGATGTAGTCAATATGGACTTCAGTAAGCCCTTTGATAAAGTCTCCCAAATGTAGCATGCCTCAAGAATCCTTTCCTGCAGTGCATCAGGAAGACAATGTTGGCCGAGTCATAAAAGAACATATTGTATACCTGATGGATAGTGTTCTCATGTGAGAAGTTGCCAGCTGCATCAATGATCCAGCACATCTTGCACTGGTTGTTGTGGCAGGATTGAGTGGTGTTGTGGTCACTGTTCTCCTGAAGATTGGAATGCGTGTTTAGGGTGGAAGCTTGAGAATTGGAGCATTGTGAGGTTATCCATAGATACAATGAAGTGCTGAGGTGACCATTTTTGATGGAGATGTTGTATCCAAGAATGCAATTGAATCTGGAGAGCAGTCGTTGGTGAGTCTTCACCCTAAACACGACGTCTTCTCCTCCACAGCATTTAACATGTCATCGATGATGATGAACATCTCGCTAAAACAATCCCCTGACCCCCATTTCTTGCCTTCAAACAACCACACAACTTCAAACAGACTTTTGGCTGCAGCAAACTTCAGGAGAACAGTGACCACAACACCGCAAAACCCTGCCACAGCAACCAATGCAAGATATACTGGATCATAACACTGGTGCTATCGTCTTACGTGAAGACACCATTCACCAGATACACGGTATGTACTTTTGCGACTCGTCCAATGTTGTCTACCGATATACTGCAGGAAAGAATGTCCTGAGGCATAGTACATTCGGGAAACTATGCAGGTCCTACAACAATATATGAGTGAACACCACTCAACAATCATCAGGCAGGAGTGTTCCCTTCAGTCAGGGAACACTTTAGCAGTCACTTGCATTCAACCACTGATATTTGGGGAAGCTTTCTCCAAGGTAGTGTTCATGACACACGACGATGCAGAATCGCTGAGCAGAAACTTATAGCTAAGTTCCACACACATGAGGACAGCTTCAACTGAAACCTTAGGTTCATGTCACACTATCTGTAACCCCCATATCTTGCCTGGGATTGCAAAATCTCTAACTGTCTTTGCTAGAGACAATATACATTCCTTTAAACTATGCTTGGCCCTCTCTCAACTCTCATTGTCTGTACCTTTAAGACTTGATTACCTGTAAAGACCTGTATTCCAACCATCGTCTTATAAATTGAGCTTGTGAATTTATATGTCTTGTTTGTGAATACAAGTCCTCACTCATTTAACAAAGGAGCTTGAGATTCCAAAAGTTGGTGCTGCTAAATAAATATGTTGGACTTTAACCTGGAGTTGTACGACTTCTTACTGTGCTTACCCCAATCCAACGCTGGCATCTTCACTTGATGGTAGGAAGCAGAGGGTAATGGTGGAAGGATGCTAGTTGAATTGGAGGCCTGTAACTAGTGGCATGCCTCAGGGGTCAGTGTTGGGCACACTGTGTTTGTTATTTATATCAACAATTTGGATGAGAACGTACAAGGCATGATCAATAAGTTTGCAGATGACACTAAATTGTGTGGTATTGTAGACGGTGAGGAAGATTATAAAATTGCAACAGGATCTTGATGAGCTGGGGAAGTGAGCCAAGAAATGGCAAATGGAGTTTCATACAGAAAAGGGTGAGATATTGCAGTCTGGAAAGTCAAATGAAAGCAAAACTTTCATGGTGAATAATGGGACTTTGGGGAGTATCGTGGAAATAAGGATCTTGGAGTTCAGGTGTATGGTTCCCTCAAAGTGGATCACAGGTAGATAAAGAATTGAAGAAGGCTTTTGGCACGCTGGCTTTCATTAGTCAGGGCATTGAGTATAAAAGTTGGGAAATTATTTTACAGTTGTACAAGACATTGGTGAGACTGCATCTGAAGCATTGCATTCAGTTTTGGTTGACTTGCTATAGGAAAGATGCTATTAAACTGGACAGAGTGCAGAAGAGATTTACAAGGATGTTGCCAGGGCCCAAGAGATTGAATGATGATAAGAGATTGGACAGCTAGGACTTTTTTTTTTGGAGTGCAGGAGACTAAGGGATGATCTTATAGAGGTGTATAAGATCATGAGATGAATGGATAGGGTGAATGCATGCAAGTCATTTTTCCAGGGTTGCGGGATCAAGAACTAGAGGACATAGGTTTAAGTTAAGAGGGGAAAAAATTAATCGGAGCAACTTTTTTTTTTACACTGAATGTGATATGTATATGGAATGTATATGGAGGAAATGGTTGAGGCAGGTCATTGACAACATTGAAAAGGCATTTGAACGGAAGCATGGATAGGGATAAGGTTTAGAGGGATATGGGCCAAATGCAGGCAAATGGAATTATCTGAGATGGACATTTTGATCAGCATGGACCAGTTTGGGCCGAATGGTCTGTCTTCATGTCATAGATTCTATGATTCTATGATATAAAAAAAAGTCAAAATGGAGGAGGAAGATCATTATCTATAGTCTTTGGATGTTTAGGCTTAACTATGCATCTACAAGTCTCTAAAGGTGGCAGAGCAAGTGGAGAAGGTTGTGAAGAAAGCATATAGTATGCTAGCCTTTATAGGAAGGGGTATAGAGTACAAGAGCTGGCCTTTAATGTTGCAGTTGTATAAAACGTTGGTTAGACCTCATTTGGAATACTGCATCCAGTTCTGGTCGCCTTACTACCGGAAGACGTGGAGAGTCTGGAGAGAGTGCAGAGGAGGTTTGCCAGGATGCTGCCTGGTATGGAAGGTCTGAGTTACGAGAAGAGGTTAGGCAAATTGGGACTGTTTTCCTTAGAAAGACGTAGACTTAGAGGAGATCTAATAGAGGTGTACAAGATTATGAAGGGGATAGATAGAGTAAACAGGGTTAAGCTTTTTTCTAGGATGGACTCAAATAGCACGAGGGGTCACGGGCTTAGGGTGAGGGGGGTAAGGTATAATTTGGATGCTAGAGGGAGTTTTTTCACACAGAGGGTGGTGGGAGTATGGAATGCGCTGCCAAGTAAAGTGGTGGAGGCAGGTACTCTGGAGTTATTTAAGAAATACTTAGATGGGCACATGAACAGAATGGGAATGGAGGGGTATAGAAAACTGATTTAAAACAGGGATCATGAGCCTTGGAGTCCCTGGGAAGTGTGTAAATAGATGATAATATTGATGTATTTGTTTTTATCCTACAGGTGCTTTGGTCCACCTTGTTGTCTAACAAGGGGCATACACGTGATGGGTCGTGAGAGGGCTGCTCTTGGATTTTTCGAGAATATCCTAGTGCTTCACGTCGTTAGTGTACGCTTGACCTGGACCATTTGATGGCAACACGACAGCTCAGTGACTATCGCTGTGCTGTGCAGATACATGGATTTGGGCCTGTGTCTGTGGGAGTTTGCGCATTCTCCCCGTGCTTGCGTGGGTTTTCTCCGGGAGCTCCGGTTTCCTACCACATCCCAAAGATGTGCTCTTAGGCTAATTGGCAAAACAAATTCTCCCTAAATTGTCTCAAATTTGTTTTTAATCCATAGATCTATAAACATAGACAGGGATCACGGGTAGAGGTGGGAACATCGGGGTGGCGGCGCGGGCTCGTTGGGCCAAAGGGCCTGTTTCCCATGCTGTTTTGTTCTTTGTTCTTTGTACCTTTTGTCTAAAGTTGCTGTATCACTTTTGCAAAAGTAATAATCAGTACCATTATCCTCATCTTTATTTTGCTAATAAAATTTGGGCCAATATGTGGGATTACATTGAATCATATAGATTTAGCTGCAAAGATTAAGAGAGAGCAAAAGGAAGTAATTAAATGCTGATTTGTAATATAAATTTTAGTTTTGTTGCAGTTGGAAAATATCCAAAAGGCAATGAATGAAGACATTGTGCAGTTGTAAATTTTTTTAGTTGAAAGTAGGAATTGGAAATGACATTATTTTCTCTAGATAAATAAGCCACAGTCCATTTATTATCTCTGTACTTTAAACCTGTGTCTAGTTACCAGCAATAACAACAGCTTGCATTTATATAGTGTAAATTGAACTATCAGAATAAAATACTTGATAACTCAGTTAATTATGCTGTTTCACAGATTTAAGAGCCAAGTTCATTGCTTTTGTACATGGCACAATCAGTAGAAAGTTATGAATTTTTAAAATAGCTGCAAATAAATTTCAAGCTATATATTTACTGATTTACTGTAGGGAACAATGAAAGATTTGTCGCAGGATTTTTCAGACCTTTGTATGGTCCATGTCCCAACCAGCACAATTGCTGTGGCGGGTGGAATGGGAAAATTTCATCCATAGACATTCTAGCTAGCTATCTCTACTATTTTCAGAGAACAATACAGCACAGGAACAGGCCCTTCAGCCCTCTAAGCTTGCACCGATCATGCGTCCCTAATTTGACTAAACATTTGTATCCCTTTATTCCCAGTCTGTTCATGTGGCTACCTAGATAAGTATTAAATGATTCTAGCAGTCTGCCTCAACCAATTTGCTGGTAGTGCATTCCAGGCCCCCACTATCCTTTGTATAAAATAGGTCCCCTTCATATCTGTATTGAACTTTGCCCCCCTTTCCCTTACTTTGAACTTGTGACCCCTTGTGTTTGTCATTCCTGACCTGTGAAAAAGCTTTCAACTATTCACCCTGTCTATGTCCTCCATAATTTTATAAATTTCTATCAGTCGCCCCTCAGTCTCTGTCTTTCCAGGGAGAAGAAGCCTAGTTTACTCAATCTCACTCATAACTAAAACCCTCCTTACCAGCCAACATCCTGGTAAACCTTTTCCGCACTCTCTCCAAAGCCTTCACATCCTTCTGGTAGTGTGACAACCAGAACTGGATGCAGTATTCCAAATGTGGCCTAACCAACATTCTGTATAACTGCGATATCATATGCCAACTTTTATACTCTATGCCTTGTCCAATAAAGGCAAGCGTACCATATGACTTCTTCACCACCTTTTCCACCTGTAAGGATCTGTAGACTTTCACACCCAGATCTCTCTATGTGTCCATACTTCTGATGGTCTGCCATTTACTGTATAGCTCCCCCTACATTAGACCTACTGAAATGCATCACCATATTTATTTAGATTAAATTTCATCTACAATTTCTCCGCCCAATTTTCCAGCTTATCTATATCCTGCTGAAAATGTTCATCACTATCCGCAAATCCAGCAATCTTTGTGTCGTCCGCAAACTTACTCATCACAACAGCTACATCTTCTTCCAAATCATTTATATATATATATAATATATATATATATATATATCACAAACAGCACAGGTCCTAGTACAGAGCCCTGCGGAACAGCACTAGTCACAGACCTCCAATCAGAAAAAGTCCCCTCCACTGCTACCCTCTGTCTTCTACGACCAAGTCAGTTCTGAATCCATCTAGCTAGTTCACCCTTGATCCCGTGAGATTTAACCTTTTGCACTAGCCTGCCATGAGAAACCTTATCAAATGCTTTACTAAAATCCATGTAAAAGACCCTTCCCTTGTCAATCATTTTGTCACCTCCTCAAAAAAACGCAACCAAATTTGTGAGGCATGACCTCATACAAAACCATGTTGTCTATCACTGTTGTGACTATTCTGTTCTAAATGCATATAGATCTTATCTCTAAGAATCTTCTCCAACAATTTTCTTACCACGGACGTCAAGCTTACTGGCCCATAATTACCCAGGATATCTTTGCTACCCTCCTTAAATAAATGGGCCATATTTGCCTATAATTACCCGAGTTATCCTTGCTATCCTTCTTAAATAAATGGACCACATTTGCTATCCTCTGGGACCTCACCTGTGTCTAATGAGGAAAAGATTTCTATTAGACACCCAGCAATTTCGTCTCTTGTTTCCCTCAGTAATCCAGGGCAGATACTATCTGGCCATGGGGATTTGTCTATTTTAATGCTTTCTAAAACACCGAAAACTTCTCCCTTATAATTGTGATTTGTTCTAATGGGTCTACAAATCCCTCTGAGACACTACCAGTCAATGTCTCTCTCCTTTGTGAATACTGATGCAAAGTATTCATTTAGGATCTCACCTACTTCCTTGGGATCTAAGCATAATTCCCCTTTTTTGTTCTTGAGAGGTCCAACTCTTTTTCTGACAACCCTCTTGTTCCTAATGTATGTATGAAATGCCTTGGGATTCTCCTTAATCCTGTCTGCATGGACATTTTGTAACCCCTTTTTGCCCTTCTAACTCCCTGATTGAGTTCTTTTCTACTTTCTCTGTATTCCTTCAGTGCTGCCTCTGTTTTTATCTACCTGGATCTTATATATGCCTCTTTTTTCTTTTTGATTTGACCCACAATTTCTCTGATTATCCACGGCTCTCGAATCTTACTTTTCCTGTCCTTTATTTTTACAGACACGTGTCTGTTCCATACTCTATCAACTGCTCCTTAAAAGACACCCACATGCCAGATGTGGATATATCCCTCGAACAGCCTCTCGCAATCAACAGCCACCAAATCCTGCCTAATCCAGCTGTAGTTAGCTTTCCCCCAATTCAGCAGCTTATCCATAGGACAACACTTATCCTTTTCCATGACTATCCGAAAATTCAGTCAGAAGTCTGACAACACCAAGTTTAAGTCCAACCGATTTACTTGATAGTAAACTCACAAGCTTTCGAGGTGCTTCGACCTCTTCGTCAGGTCACCTGACAAAGAAGTCAAAGCACCTCAAAAGCTTGTGAGTTTACTATTAAATAAATCGGTTGGACTTAAACCTGGTGTTGTCAGACTTCCTACTGTGTTTACTCCAGTCCAATGCCAGCATCTCTACATCATGACTACTATCCGAAAATTTACAGAATTGTGGTCAGTCTTCGCCACTGAAACTTTGATGACCTGACCAGGCTTATTTCCCAGTACTAAGTCCAGTACAGCTCCCTCTCTAGTAGGATTACGAACATATTATTCCAAAGAACCTTCCTGGACACATTTTACAAATTCCCCCCATCCGGAGCTCCAGGCCTAAGGGATTTCCAGTCTATATGAGGGAAATTGAAGTCTCCCACTACAACAACCCTATTTTTTTTCTACACCTGTCAAGAATCCCCTTATATATCCATTGTTCAACTTCCCATGGGTTGTTGGGAAGCCTGTAGTATACCCCAGTAAAATGACTGCGCCCTTCCTGTTTCTGAGCTCTACCCACAATGTTGGTACCACTACAATATGCTCCTTAACCAATATTGCTACCCCCCCTTCTTCTAGCCCACCTCTGTCTCGCCTAAAACACTTATACCCCAGAATATTCAGCTGCCAGTCCTGTCCTTCTTTTAACCAAGTCTCTGTCACTGCAACCACATCCAAGTTTTGTGCATGTATTAAAGCTCTAAGTTCATCTGTCTTGCCTGTTACGCTCCTTGCATTTAAGCAGATGCATGCCAGACTTCCAGGCCCAGTGAGTTTATCCTCCCTAAGATTGCTCTTCCTCTTAGGTAGCCTTGCCTTGGCCCCATGCTCGTTCCCAGTCTCTACGGTTGCTGACCTGTTCTGATTCCCATCCCCCTGCCACATTAGTTTAAACCCACCCGAATCATACTAGCAAAGCTCCCAGCCAAGATATCGGTGCCCCTCCAGATTTTGTGGTTATTACTCATCTTTTATTCCCTCGCCCTATAGTATGCATATCTCCCACTTACTATGCCTTTTAACTTTGACAAAGAGTCATCTAGATTAAAAACATCAGCTCTTTTTTCTCCTTACAGATGCTGCCAGATCTTTTAGGTGATCTAAAGATCTGAAATTTTCCAGCATTTTCTCTTTTGGCCCCTATCATTATATCCTAAACTAAAATGAGGTATAGTGTTCAAAAGGGTAGCATGCCTACTTCTGAGACTGCAGTTTCAGATTCGAGTCCCATCTCCCATATTAATTCATGGCATGGCCAAGCAGGTAACTTGTCAACCTATCTGTATTGAATTTTGATTAAAAATCCAGCATGATATTATATTTGCAGTATTCGAGTGCTGACTTAGTGGTTTATTCATTAATAGCAAAAAGTCTCATATTGTTTAAAGTTTAAAACAAAGATTTGAAATTCTAAATGTGTAAAGATAATCACTCTTATCCAAGTGTTC
The DNA here is from genome assembly GCA_024679065.1 of Sphyrna mokarran. Classification (NCBI taxonomy): domain Eukaryota; kingdom Metazoa; phylum Chordata; class Chondrichthyes; order Carcharhiniformes; family Carcharhinidae; genus Sphyrna; species Sphyrna mokarran. The sequence continues at coordinate 16,363,382 of JAGIQG010000007.1, read as the reverse complement.
TCCCATTGACACTTGGTCCATTTGGCCCACTTCATTCCCAGCACCAGAAATGAATAAAGAACAAAGAATAATGCCTTCAAGTTAGACCGAGATCATATTGATCAAGGAAATTCTCCAGGACATATTTTGGAAATTCCTCCCTCTCCTTACATTCAATAATTGGGATAACTATGAAAAATGGTAAACTGAGTAAAGAATCCAATATCATCACCCTAATAATCCTTGCATATACACAGTAGATTTGCTCCTTTATCTCTCTTCATGTTTGGAAACCTATGAAGTATATGCAGTAACATAATTTTCGCTTTACAGATCTAAATAAATGAAATTTATCCTTGTTGCTCATGAACATGTGTTGAATCTATATTTATAATATATACCCTAATCAATACAACCAACCAACCTCCCGCTTTCCCTTATTTTCTGAAGATGTCAGAGAGTTGACTTTCAACCTCTGCTAAGTGCAGGCCGGTATCCAAACAATAGCAATATCTTCTTGTCAACAGGTTTCATGATAATGTTAGAGTCGGACTTCAGAGAACAGAACAAGACAGGTTCAGAAGAAAAATAGTGAAGGGAGGAGAGAAAGAACAAGAGGTGAGATGGATGCTTAACAAATCTATTGGAATTCTTTGAGGATGTAACTAATAGAGCTGACCATTGATGGGGTTTACCAAAATTTTCAGATAGCTTTTGACAAGATCTCACATAGCAGATTACTATGTAATCTGAGATTAATCTATGTAAAGGAGATGGAATTGCAGGTAGAGTCTTGAGATGGATAGAAAGGTCTCCAGACAATACAGTAAGTGAGGTTTTGCAAACCCAGGCAAGTCATGAGAGTTACAGATAGTGCAACAAGATCCCAGTTGAGACAGTCCTCGTGTGTACGGAAATTCACTATCAGTCTCTGCTGGAGACAATATACATCTCTTTAACCTATGCCTAATGCTCTTTCCACTCACATTGTCTGCATCTTTAAGACTTGAATTGCAGAGCTCTAAAGACTCACATTCTAATCAGTATTCCGTAAACTGTGCGTGCTGTTATATGCTCTGTCTGAAAACAAAACTCTCCATCACCTAACAAAGGGGCAAATCCCGAAGGCTTGTGGGTTTACTATCAAATAAACTGGTTGGACTCTGGTGTTGTGAGCCTTCTTCCTGTATTTACCCCAGTCCAACGCCAGCATCTCCACATCATGTATTTCACAAGTGTCACCCATAGTTCAATTGTAGCATTTATGTCTTTGAGTCAGAGAAATGTGTGATCAGGAGGGAACTCTCCAAGCTCGTCCATGGCTGGGATTCTCTGGTACCACTGCCATGAATGGAGTGCTAAATTCTCTGTTTTTGCTGATAGTGATGTCAGGGCATATGACATTGGAGAATTCTGACCCTAGTCTCACTTCACACAGTTGAGAATATAATCTAGTCTGACACTTCACTGCAGTTCCGAGAGAATTTAAGGTACCACCTTCTCAATGTGACATTAAACTAAGGTTTCAACAAACACCTGAGGTGGACATTAAGTATTCTGTGGCTTTGGGAAGGCATTTGCCAGACCAATTCAAGCTGATGGGAATCCAGATGTCCCGTCGAATGGGATGTAGGAGCTAAAACTAGATTCCCGATGGGCATCAAGCCTGTCACGATTCATGTGACTCATCCCACTGGCCCCGATCAAGTGTGAACCTGTTAATTATGTAGAACTGCCAATTTGAATGTAATTGGCAGGTTTGAAACCTGATTCAAAGCTTTTCCACCATTTATCCACCTCCCTAGCAGCATCTACAACTGCCGATTTTTGTGGCTTTGAGCCAAGCTGCAGGCAACTTCAATTCAGCTAAGTGTTCTCAGGTCCTCCTTTATATAAACATTGTAGTTCAGAACAATGGGGGGGTAATTGAGATTCATTCAAACTTGAAGGAAAAGATAAACATAGCATGTTGTGCAAAAAGATTAGGCTATCAATCAAAAGGTTGTTCCACTGTACTTTGAAACTGAATGAAAGGTTTTCAAGAAAAGCAAAGGGCTTCAGATCATTTTGAAGAATTTGTGCTTTCTAGAAAGGCTTAGAGACTCGGAATAAGTGCAGTATTAAAAATATGGTGCTGAGTGAGCAATTGTGGAGAAGGAAATTCTTCTCCACCTTCTTCCCCATGCACCGCACCCCCCTCCCCCCACCACCACCACCACAATCAGGGAAAGTGATTTTTCCTGTCATTCAGAGGACTTGAAAGGGGTCTTCTCACACCTGCAGAAAGGGAAATTTGTTCTGCATAATAGAATACTGCTGTGATTTGGAAGCCTGCCAGGTATCCAGGGACATGGAGATTAAAGTGACCAACCCAGTTCAAAGTTTTCAGAGAGTGCACACCAGAATTAAGACTTTGACCAGAGAAATACCCAAAATCATCATACCAAAGTACTTGCATTTTTTTCTCATCTTCCGAATTATCATAAATTCCCAGGATTAGAAGCGGCAGGCTAGCCACAGGACTTTCTTCACAGGGGAGAGGACCAAGGTCAATCTCAATACCCCTATCCAGAGCCCAACCAACCCTAGGACCTTTTGGAACCATCCCTCTGCAGGCTGGCATTTGACTCCTTTACCCTCTCGAAGTACAAGGTGCCAGGAAGCCATGGTTCAGTTATGGACCATGGATATTTAATATCCTAGTCCCATGTACCTATCCATGCTCTGAGTTCATCAGCCTTACCTGTCATCTCTTTCGCACTGAAATTTAATCCAACAGGTTTTCCCCACTCCCTGCTATGCTCCTGCCTGTCATGTCTAATCAGCTTGCCATTGATAAGTACTACATCTTCTTTCAGTCCCTCATTTGCTTCCCAGCTGCTGAGGATCCCACTCCTTACTGATCTAGTTTAAACCCTTCCTTGTAACCCTAGTAAATCTGTCCCCTGGATGTTGGTCCCCTTCTAGTTCAGATGCAATGTCCCTCTTAAGCAGGTCACCTCTGCTCCAGCAGACCCCAGTGATTTAAGAATCTGAATCCCTGCACCAATGCTTTAGCCACACGTTCACCCGCCATATTCTCTTGTTCTTACTCTCACAAACATATGACACTGAGGATAATCCAGAGAGTACTACCCTTGTGGTCCTGCTTCTTAACTTTTCCTAACTCTTTGTGATCACTACTCAGGACTTCATCCTTATTTCCATTTACATTATTTGTGCCGATGTGCACAATGACTTCTGGTTCACCCCCTCTTGAGAATGAGATATGCTCTGAGATATCCCTGATCTTTGTACCCAGGAGACAACACACCATCCTGGACTCAGGTTTGTCGCTATAGAATCTCCTGTTTGTTCCCACAACTATGGAGTCTCCTCTCACTATGTGGATGGGCCCTTACAGGGGTTTTTGCTGGGTGACGAGTAGACAGTCACTTCCATGGTTCTCCTCTGTGCTCTTCCAGACAAATCCAAGTCTATAATAAGTTGCTCACTTCACTATTTAGTGTTTAAACATGATCTTAGGGCAAAGTTTAATTTGCTTAAATAGAAACCAGAAGTGCTGAAAGAAATAGCAGGTCTGGCAGTAGCTGTGGAGAGAGAAACAGTTTACATTTTGAATCCAATCTGACGCACCACCATCTGCACATTCCCCTGCAAATTGCATACAATCCTGACTTCAAAATATATTGGCTTAGAGATGCCAGTGTTGGACTGGGTAAACACAGAAAGAAGTCTCACAACACTAGGTTTAAGTAGTAAGCTCTGATCAGAACCTTCCACACACCTGATGAAGGAGCACTGTTTCTGAAAGCTTGTGGAATTACTATCAAATAAACTGGTTGGACTTAAACCTGGTGCTGTGAGACTTCTTACTGTATTTAAAATATATTGCTAGCATTCATCGTTACTGGGCCAAAATCTGGAACTCCCTCCGTAACAATGCTATAGTCACAATTTATTGCCACATGCATAAACAGCAACGTGGGTGCAAATTATTGAGAAACTCAAAAAATGAAAATCACCAATGAAATATCATTTTCCGATTCTCCTCACCACCCACCAGAAATATAATGAGGTCCTAATAAACTGAAAACCCCATTTTCATACATTTCAATATAATTAGTGTACAACCTCATTGTATCATCCTTCCACAACTGGAATTCCCTCACATTGGTGAGATTGTAACTACTTTTTAAAAACAGGAACCAGATGAAAGTAACCTGCTGAAGATAAACAGGTTAGTATATCCCCTGGGGCAAGAGGAACGTATCTGGGCTATAATGGCATTGCTCTGTGGCACCCTGTCACTTCTGCCTGCAACTCAAAGTTTTTTAACCACCACTTTTTCCAAGAATAATAGCTTACATATGACCCACGTATCTACAGTAATGTGGTTGATTCTTAATGTGTTCTGAAATGGATCAGCAACCCTCTCAGTTCAAGAGTGTTTCTGGATAGTTCTCCAACATCTATTTTACAACTCACCTTACAAGAGGTAGCAGGGGGCAAGATTGTTTACAACTTCACTGTTGCTCAATATACAATGAGAAATATTGATATTTTGTGTATGGGTGTATGTATCGGTCCATTTGGTTTGATTTATTATTGTCACGTGTTGGGATACAATGTAAAATACTGTTTCTGGTGTACTATATAGATAAAATATACCAATCATAGAGTATTTGAGGAGAAGAAAGGAAGAGGGTGTAGAATGTAGTCTTACAGTCATAGTTAGACGTAGTGAAAGGTCAACTTAATATATGGTAGGTCCATTCAAAAGTCTGATGTGTTTAAGTGTACATGTTTTTGTACTCATTCAAGGGCTGAGGGCATTGCTGGCTAAACTAGCAATTGTTACCCATCACTAAATTATCCCTGAAAAGCTGGTGAACTACCTTCTTGAATCTCTGCAGTCCATGTGATGCAGATGCATATATGGTGCTATTAGGAAGGGAATTCCAGCATCATGACACAGCAATAGTGATATATTTCCATGTCAGGATGATGAGAGATATGGAGAGGAAATTCCAAGTGGTGGTATTCCCATGAATCTGCTGCTGTTGTCCTTTTTGATGATAGAAACCATTATTTTGGGAGATGTTGTCTAAGGAGCTAAAGTGAGTTCTTGTCCAGCATGTGGATCAGGTATAATCTTGTATAATATTAAGGACAATCTAGTAGCAGAATTGTGTGATAAAAACAGAAAATGTTGGATATATTCAGCAAGTATGGCAGCATCTGTGGAGAGAGAAACAGTTAATGTTTCAAATTCATATGAATCTCCACAGAATTCATGAAAAAGGGTCAAATATATTAGAATCAGTATTTTCCTTTTATTAGAAGAATGAAGAGATTCTGTTTGCAGATTAATAGCAAACCCCAGGAACGATGCATGCTGATGTATTGGTCACTACTTCAGTCTGTGTTCCTCCTGAATTTCCCTTTTGCATTTGTCAGAACAGTTGTGTGAATAGATAGCTGTAGTTGTATTCTGCCTTCATTGTGCAGTTAACTTGTACATTGACAATACTGTTATTTAGAAAAAAACATACTTGTCAGCATGGACAATGCCTTGATTTCAAGTTATCAACTATTTGACCTTGTAACGCTACATCATCCATGTGCCATATAGAAACCCCATACCAGGAACAATTTATGCGCTCCACTGACAAAATTTACTCATGAAGAATGGCCCAAAGGAAGAAATACATGAAGGCTGCCAATAAGCATGAAATTGTACCCCAGTACAACTCAATGCTTTCAGTACAGAAAATTCAAAGAAAATAAACATTGAATTGAGAACATCATAATCAATTCTGAGTACATTTAAACCTAAACAAACCCACTCCTTCCCATTACCCATACCTCTAATATCTGAGATTTTAATAGTCTCTCTTTCTCATCTAGTCATCTGCACTTGTGATATTTTTGAGAGCTTCATTAAGATTGAATGACCTGAGGACAGCAAATCCTACCACAAAGATTTAAAGAGAAAATGGTGAACCTGGAAGTAATACAACATTTGCTGACAAGTATTTAAATTAGATTGTATCAGTATTTATATAAATAGCACAGAAACCACAAAAAGTAGTTAGCATAGGTTTCAAAGCAATCACTCATCCATCGGTAATTAATGGAATTACAAGAGAAGTTATCTACAAAATGAGATTAATGAAATTCCTCATATAAAGCAGTGTCTGATGTATTATGGTTTCACAAAAGAGTTATGCTATTTAGTACATTGTGCCTGTAATCTTTGGTAAAAAAAATGTGCCACTCCCTTCTTTCTCCATACCATGTTATTATTTTTCAATTGCTTGTCTAATTTCCTTTTTAAAGTTACTAATTAATCTACTTTCACCACCTTTTACCAATGTTTTCCAGAACAAAGGGAATGATCTTAACTTCTTGTCCCACTGGTTGATGGACTGGATGAGCTGGTAAGATTGCAAGATAGGCAAAAAGAAAATCGGGTTCATGCCTTTCACGCTGTTATTGGGCTCAGAAATTTAACAATTTAACACATCTGAAAAGGACACAAGGCCAATTTCAATATTTAAGTCATTGTTAAATAGAATTTTTAAATTATTAGGAAGCATGGGACAATGAGTGATTGCTAGGGGAGAGGGAGCGACAGTTTCAATTAGCTGCAGAGGCCAGAAATGGCCAGAAGCAGGATAGGAGTGGAGAAATTGATCAGTCACAGAGGCCAATCATTACAGGGGGAGCTCTATTTTGTGAACAGAATACCATAAGATTGGGTTTGCGGCCTCGCCAAAAAAAAGGAATTCACCCTCATTTTGGAGTTAGAATTCTTTTTCATAAGATCGTCCCCATCTTAACTCATTACGTAAATAAAAGTTCTCTCGTGTCACTTCAGGTTCTTCTGCCTATTTTAGATCAGCACTCTCTGGTTACCAGCCAACCCTTTTTGTCACTAGAAACCATTTCTCTTCCTTTACTCAATCAAAACCTTTTATTTCTGAGCATTTATGTTAAATCTCTATTAAATTTCCCTCAAATGTTTTGTATGAGTAGATAGCTACAGTTACTTTCTGGTATCACAACGCAGTTGACTTTCTAGCCATTAAAAACATTGTTGTAAGAGAAAACACATTATGAGCCACACTTATCAGCTTGGACATTGCTTTGACTTGAAATTGTCATCTGTTTGACCTCATGATAATGTTACATCCATGTCCTAGATAGAGATTTAATATGAAGTAATTTCAGTGCTTCCAAGCATACCATTCATAGCTATTTTACTCACTTCCCAAAACAAATGCCTTTTACTTGTGCTTGCACACACCTCAGTGAATTTTGTATCAAATACATCATTTGACACTAAGAATGAATCAATTTGGGACCTCTTTATTGCAGGAATTTGGAGCCTGATCAATGTATGGCTTCAATATGAAGTTCTTCTTCATTAAAGCAAGAATAAAGTATGGCAGATGCTAATATCCGAAATATAGATGGAAGAATTACTGGAAGTACATAGCTCATGCTGCAGAAGGATCACCTACCTGAAGCATTGGGTGGAAGCTAGAGAAAATGAATAAGCAATAAATAAATTGCTTATTCTTTTTCTCACAATTGAGGCTGTCCATTTCATTAATGTGGCTGATTTTCGACAATGCAGTAACTGGTTCATAAAATGACTTCTGTCAATATGAACACAATATGCTAAATAATCTATTAACTCATACTACAAAGTGATAGTCATACCAAAACTATTGATTTTGAAAATATCAACAGTTGCTAAATTAAATAAAAAACAAACGCACTAGAATGGGAAACATGACAGATGGATGCTACTGATTCACACAGGAGAACCTGGTCAGAGGCCCGATAGTGGGAAAACAGAAGGCAATTAAAACACGCGGCAGGAAGGAAGAGATTGGGAAGTAGTTTCTTTGCAAGATTGTTAAGTCAGACTTTATATTGCCTCTCAAATTTAATGAGATGCATGGGAATACTACTATGTGCTGTTGGAAATACATCCACTAAAAGCTGTGGCATCTTTGAATTTCAGTCGAAAAGTTGAATCACCTTCCATTGCAGTGCAGTGTAAGTGTAAGACCAAGGAGAAACAGCAAAGAAAAAGTTGGTCAAACTAGAGGGGCAGCTCCGAGCAGCAGAGTTTTTCAGAACATGATTTACTCTCAGACGTTGAGGAGTCAGAGCTTAAAAGAGGCAAAAGAGAAATTAAACTCTGAGGGAACATAGAGAGATCAATCATTCCTGGACAACTACCAAGTTATAAAGTTGGGAATCATACACCCAGTGCCATAGAACCAAGAAGAAGAACTAGGGGCAGTGTAGGCCATCTGGCCCCTCGTGCCTGCCCTGCTATTCAATAAGATCATGGCTGATCTTTTTGTGGACTCAGCTTCACTTACACACTTGCTCACCATAACCCTTAATTCTTTCACTGTTCAAAAATTTATCTATCCTTGTCTTAAAAATATTCAATGAGGTAAACTCAACTGCTTCACTGGGCAGAGAATTCCACATATTTACAACTCTTTATGTGAAGAAGTTCCTCTTCAACTCAGTTCTAAATCTGCTTCCTCTTATTTTGTGGCCATGTCTCCTAGTTCTAATTTAACCTGCCAGTGAAAACAACTTCCTTGCTTCTATCTTATCTGTTCGTTTCATAATTTTATGTTTCTATAAGATCTTACATCATTCTTCTGAACTCCAATGAGCATAGCCCCAGTCTACTCAGTCTTTCCTCGTAAGCCAACCCTCTCAACTCTGGAATCAACCTAGTGAATTTCCTCTGGAGCCCTTCCAGTGCCAGTATATCCTTTCCCAAATAAGGAGACCAAAACTGTACATAGAATTCCAGGTGCTTTTAAACTCCATCCTTCTAGCAATGAAGGACAAAATTCTATTTGCCTTCTTAATTATCTGCTGCACCTGCAAACTAACTCCTTGTGATTCTTGCACAAGGATACCCAGGTATCTCTGCACAGTAGCATGCTCCAACTTTTTACTATTTAAATAATTATCTATTTGCTGTTATTCCTACCAAAATGGATGACCTCACATTTACTAATATTGTACTCCAGCTGCTAGACCCTTGCCGAATCACTTAGACTTTCTAAGTTCCTTTGCAGACTTTCAGCATCTTCTGCACACTTTGCTCTGCCACTCATCTTAGTGCCATCTGACAATTTTGACTCACTATACTTGGTCCCCAACTCCAAATCATTTGTGTAAATTTAAAACAATTGTGGTCCCAACACTGATCCCTGAGGCACGCTACTAGTCACAGATCGCCAACCAGAAAAACATCCATTTATCCCCACCCTTTATTTTCTGTTAGTTAACCAATCCTCTATCTATGTGAAATACATTAACTGTAACATCATGCACCTTTATCTTGTATAGCAGTCTTTGGTACAGTAACTTGTCAAATGCCTTCTGAAAATCCAGATGCATCCACAGGTTCCCCATTGTTCACTACAAATGTAATGTTCTCAAAGAATTCCATTATTTCAAGAATTAGTCAAATATGACCTTCTTTTCATAAACCCATCTGTATCTTAACAATGGGACCATTTATATTCAGATGCCTCACTATTCCTTCCTTAATGATAGATTCAAGTGTTTTCCTGACTACAGAAGTTAACTTTAATGACCTATAGTTACCCACCTTTTGTTTACCTCCATTTTTAAGTAGTGGCATAACATTTGCAATTTTCCAATCTGGGAAACCATCCCAGAATCCAGCAAATTTTGGTAAATTACCACTAGTACATTTGCTATTTCTCCTGCTATCTCTTTTAGTATTTTAGTATCCTGGGATGCATTCCATCAGGACCAGGAGACTTGTCTACCTTTAGCCCCATTAACTTAATCAACACTACCTCTTTCGTGATAATGATAGTTTCTAGGTCCTCACCTGTTATCAATTTTTGGCATGTTATTTGTGTCTTCCACTGTGAAGACCGATACAAAATACCTGTTCGATGCCTCAGCTATTTTCTCGTTTCCAGTTATTACATCCCCCTTCTCATCCTCTAAAAGACCAATGCTTACTTGAGCCACTCTTTTTTGTTCTATATATTGGTGAGGCACTGAATAAATATTTCTCTTCGGTATTCACGCAGAGTGCTGGAAATGTAGCTGTGGAGAGCACTGAGGTACAGGGTTGCAAATTGGGGAGTATTGTAGTAGATAGGGAGGATGTGTTAGAAATTCTCGAGGGTTTGAAGTTGGATAAGTCCCCTGGGCCGGACGGGATTTACCCTAGGATTCTCTGGGAGGCAAGAGAGGAGATTGCAGAGCCTCTGGCTCTGATCTTCAGGTCCTCGTTGGTTACGGGTGTGGTTCCGGAGGACTGGAGGATGGCGAATGTGGTCCCACTGTTTAAGAAGGGGAAGAGAGACCTTCCTGGGAATTATAGGCCAGTGAGTCTTACTTCTGTGGTGGGCAAGGTATTGGAGAGAATTATTAGGGATAGGATTTATAGTTATTTAGAGAGAAATGAATTGATTGGGGATAGTCAGCATGGTTTCGTGAAGGGTAGGTCATGCCTTACTAACCTCATTGAGTTTTTTGAGAAAGTGACCAGAGAGGTGGATGGGGGTAAGGCGGTTGATGTAGTATATATGGACTTTAGTAAGGCTTTTGATAAGGTGGCCCATGGAAGACTTCTACAGAAAATGCAGATGTGTGGAATAGAGGGTGATTTAGCTAATTGGATTAGGAATTGGCTGGCAGATAGAAGACAGAGGGTGGTGGTTGATGGGAGATATTCATCGTGGAGTTCGGTGACAAGTGGTGTGCCTCAGGGGTCTGTTTTGGGGCCCCTGCTGTTTGTAATTTTTATAAATGATCTGGATGAGGGTATTGAGGGATGGATCAGTAAATTTGCAGATGACACTAAAGTCGGTGGAGTGGTAGATAGTGAAGAGGGGTGTTATAGTTTACAGAGTGACTTGGACAAGTTGCAGAGCTGGGCCGAGAGGTGGCAAATGGAGTTTAATGTGGAAAAGTGTGAGGTAATGCACTTTGGCAGGAACAATAAATGTGTAGAGTATAGGGCTAATGGTAGGGCTCTTAATAGTGTTGAGGAACAGAAGGATCTTGGTGTATGTGTCAATAGATCCCTGAAAGTAGGCAGTCAAGTGGATAAAGTTGTTAAGAAGGCATATGGAGTCTTAGCTTTTATTGGTAGGGGGATTGAATTTAGGAGCCGCAGCATCATGTTGCAACTGTACAAAACTCTAGTGCGGCCGCACTTGGAGTATTGTGTGCAGTTCTGGTCGCCACATTATAAGAAAGATGTGGAGGCATTGGAGAGGGTACAGAGGAGGTTTACTAGGATGTTGCCTGGTATGGAGGGCAGGTCCTATGAAGAGAGGTTGAAGGATTTGAGGTTGTTTTCGTTAGAAAGGAGGCGGCTAAGGGGGGATCTTATTGAAGCATATAAGATGATTAGAGGTTTGGATAGGGTGGACAGTGATAGCCTTTTTCCTAGGATGGAGAAAGCTAGCACGAGGGGACACAGCTTTAAATTAAGGGGTATGAGTTATAGGACGGATATCAGAGGTAGGTTCTTTACTCAAAGAGTGATTAGGGAGTGGAATGCCCTGCCTGCAGCTGTTGTAGATGCGCCAAGTTTGGTGGCGTTTAAGAGGTTAGTTGATAAGTATATGGATGAGAAGGGAATGGTTTAGTTAGGAGGGGCATTGCTTTTTATTTTGGTCGGCACAACATCGAAGGCCGAAGGGCCTGTTCTGTGCTGTATTGTTCTATGTTCTATGTTCTATATCTGTAGGAACTTTAGCTAACTGTTTAATTTATTCTGAGCTAGTTTATCCATAATCCATATTTACTCATAATCCATCTTACTTTCCTTTATAGCTTTTTTCACAGCTTTCTGTTGATCTTTAAAGTTTTCCCAATCCTGTAGTTTTCCATTAATCTTTGCCACTTTGTATGCATTTTCTTTCAATTTGATACCCTCTTTTACTTCCTTAGCTATCCACGGCTGATTATCTATTTTTCTACAGTCCTTCCTTATCACTGGTATATACTTTTGCTGAGCACTGTGAAAAATCACTTTGAAAGTCCTCCACTGTTCTTCAATTGTCCTACCATAAAGTTTTTGCTTCCAGTCTACCTTAGCCAACACCTCCCTTATCCCTTTCTAATCTCCTTTTTTTAAGCACGAGACACTCGTATTTTAAGTTCAACCATAATATGGTTGCTTCTTCCAAGAGAATCCATAGCTGCAAGATCATTAATTATTCCTGTCTCATTACACAGGACCAAATCTAGAGTAGCTTGATCCCTTTTGGTTGCATTACATATTGTTTAGAACATAGAACATAGAACATTACAGCACAGAACAGGCCCTTCGGCCCTCGATGTTGCGCCGACCAATATAAAAAGCAATGCCCCTCCAAACTAAACCATTCCCTTCTCTTCCATATACTTATCAACTAACTTCTTAAACGCCACCAAACTTGGCGCATCTACAACTGCTGCAGGCAGGGCATTCCACTCCCGAACCACCCTTTGGGTAAAGAACCTACCTCTGATATCCGTCCTATAACTATCACCCCTTAATTTAAAGCTGTGTCCCCTCGTGCTAGCTTTCTCCATCCTAGGAAAAGGCTATCACTGTCCACCCTATCTAAACCTCTAATCATCTTATATGCTTCAATAAGATCCCCTCTTAGCCGCCTCCTTTCTAACGAAAACAACCTCAAATCCTTCAACCTCTCTTCATAGGACCTGCCCTCCATACCAGGCAACATCCTGGTAAACCTCCTCTGTACCCTCTCCAATGCCTCCACATCTTTCTTATAATGTGGGGACCAGAACTGCACACAATACTCCAAGTGCGGCCGCACTAGAGTTTTGTACAGTTGCAACATGACGTTGCGGCTCCGAAATTCAATCCCCCTACCAATAAAAGCCAAGACTCCATATGCCTTCCTAACAACCTTCTCGACTTGACTGCCTACTTTCAGGGATCTATGCACATACACACCAAGATCCCTCTGTTCATCAACACTACTAAGAATCCTACCATTAGCCCTATACTCTACACATTTATTATTCCTGCCAAAGTGCATTACCTCACACTTTTCCACATTAAACTCCATTTGCCACCCCTCGGCCCAGCTCTGCAACTTGTCCAAGTCTCTCTGCAAACTATAACACCCCTCTTCACTATCTACCACTCCACCGACTTTAGTGTCATCTGCAAATTTACTAATCCATCCTTCAATACCCTCATCCAGATCATTTATAAAAATTACAAACAGCAGGGGCCCCAAAACAGACCCCTGAGGTACACTACTTGTCACCGAAAGTGGTGACTTTAAGGAAGTCTTTAAGGAAGTGATTGCAGATATGCTCAATGAATTCCACCTCAACGCTGTCATGACCGACCTGGTTCAACCAATTGATAAGTAGATTAAAATCCTCTATGATAATTGCTGTACCATTTTTACATGCATCAGTTTTTTTTTTGTTTATTTCTTGCCCCACCAGGGATGAAATCCTGCCTACTAAACATCCTCTTCTCCATCTTGTTTATCTTCTTCATCTGGTGTGGCTTGTTCTCCTCCATGTCATCCGATGCAGGGTTTTGTCTCATTGCTGTGTTGTGCAAGGAGAACTGAAGGTAATGTGCACAAGAACACCATGGCGCAGAGCCACCACTTCCAGCACAACAGCTTCAGCAGGAAGTACAAGTCACAGCTGGGCAGGAATCACCAAAAGACAAGGCAGAATGGCAGCAGGGGCTAGACAGAAGAAAGGCTGTGACCTAACCCACAAGGCCCAATTTTACCATTAAGTTGCATTTTCAGACGTGAAAATTAGACAAAGGCGAGTGTGAGGCGAGTAGCATAAGCAGTAGCATAAGCAGGCCTCTGCACCAGTTCCCCCTTTACCAAAGCCCAAAAATGACCTCAATCGGGACCATGCCCAAAATAGGCATGATGGCCATTTAAATGTATTTGTATGAATTTAAATTGATTTAATGCGCTACATGCCTAATCTTACCAGCATTTTCCCCCTCTACCACTGTGTTTGCCTATCCAGAATCGGCGCAAAACAGTTATGCTCCACAAAAGTCCAATTTGGGTCTCCAGTTGGTGAGGAGATAAGTGCCGAATGTCCAACAGCTCTTTGCTTGAGATCAATGGAGAAGGTGGCAGTGGAAGGTGGTCCAACACTTTTCTGCTTGAGATCAGTGAGAAGGCAGGAAGGGATGTGGGGGTCTGCTGCCACTTAGGCTGTGATTAGTGAGGCTAAAGAAGGAGTCTGCTGTCACTGCACCTATGATCAGTGAGGGGGAGCGGAGGAGAGGCCTGTGATCATTCTGTGTGGTGAGGAGGTGGGCGGATAAGGGATTCAGTAATGTTGTGCTGGTGGAGCAATGTCTGTGGGGGCCAAGAATGGTATTATCTGACCCAGCAGTGATGTGGCAGGGGAATGACATTCTATCATTCTTTTTTTTGTGCATGTACAGTTGGAGGTGCTCTTCAGAGCAGGATTTTGGGAGCGTTAAACCCCACCCACAGGCTTCTGCAGTGCGATTTGGAATTGCCGATATCTCTTCAGGCAGAGTGCGTATGGGGGATGCCTGAGAACGGCTCTAAAAGCCGCATCTGAAATGCTTCCAGTTTCAAGTTTACCCAGCACTTAGAATCAGAATGGTAAAATAGGACCCAGACTCTTCACAACACAAGTACCTACATCCAGATGCAATGGGGCAATGCCAGAGAAGACTTGGCCTTTCCATTGGGACTATTAGTAAACTGTGCGCTATGATTTAGAATGCCCCATGTCCCAAAGGATTACAGCTATCCTATGCCGGTGGCACTCAAATTATCACTGTGCTCAATGTCTATGCCTCTCGTTGTTTCCAAGGACTTCAAAGTCGCCTTTTTCAAAGTTGTAGTCTACTGCTGTGCAGTTGACTTGTCCTTTTCTTATAAAAAAGGTAAAGTTGCCATAGTCCTAGACGACGTAGCTGCTTTCCGCTTTGAGGGGGAGATCTGATTAATGGTTAATTTAGCTTGGCCATCACCAGACCTCTGCAGAGGGAAAACATTGAAAAGTCAGAGCCTTTATGAATAATCTCATCTAGTATAGGAATTTAACCTGCACTATTGCTGTCGTTCTGGATCATAAACCAACCATCCGGCCAACTGAGCTAATTTTCCCCATACTGCAGTCAGAGAAGTGTATTTAAATTCTGTAGGCCGGTCTGACTGCCAGTTAGAATGGTGGCAGCACATAGGCAACTAACAACTTCCACCGAGATTGCTATCCAACTCTCACCCCATCACATGATTCAACTGGTCTCAACTTTCTGCTTGTTAATTGGCTAACTTCCATGTAGTCATATTGGGCCAATTGCTTCCACCTACTTCCAGCTTCACCCAACAGGACCTGTGTTGCCATGATTAAATTCTAATTACTAATTATTTTTCTCCTTTTGCGGACACTGCCAGGTTTGCTGAGTTCTTCCAGCACTTTTTTTTACTGGGTGCAGCAGTCAATGCATGCACAGTACAAATTTGGGTTCAGTAACTTCAAATGAGTGCCATTCAATAGGTGTAGTAGGCTATTGATTATGTTGTGGGACTGATTATTAAGAGGCTTGTCTGAATGAGTTAGAGACAATTTGAGTAGCCCCATAGCAGCTGTGGAATTTAACCACCAGTTAACATAAGCAACCCTTATGTTGCATAAGGTTAAATCACATGGGATCCAGGGTAACGTATCTAAATGGATACAAAATTGGTTTATTGGCAGAGCCAGAGGGTCATTGTAGAGGGCTGTTTTTCAAACTGGAGACCTGTGACCAGCAGTGTACCTCAGGGATCAGTGCTAGGCTCACTGTCGTTTGTCATTTATATTAATGATTTGGATCAGAATATAGGAAGCATGTTTAATAAGTTTGTAGATGGCACCAAGATTGGTGGCATAGTGGATAGTAAAGAAAGTTATCTCTGATTGCAGCAGGATCTTGATCAATTGGGCCAGTGAGCTAATAAATGGCAGATGGAGTTTAATTTAGATAACAGTGAGGTGATGCATTTTGATAAATTGAACCAGGGCAGGACTTACTCAATTAATGGTAAGGCACTGGGGAGAGTTAAAGAACAAAGAGATCTAGGGGTACCTGTTCATAGTTCTTTGAAAGTGAAGTCACAGGTAAATAGAGTGGTAAAGAAGGCATTCAGCATGCTTGGTTTCATTGGTCAGAACATTGGGACACCTTGTTGAAGTTGTACAAGACATTGGTAAGGCCACATTTGGAACATTGTGTACAGTTCTGGTCACCCTATTATGGAAAGGAATATTATTAAATTAGAAAGAGCGCAGAAGAGATTTGCTAGGATGCTACTGAGACTTCAATTATAAGGACAGGCTGAATAGTCTGAGACTTTTTTCTCTAGGTCATAGAAGGCTGAGGGATGATCTTATCGACATCTATAAAATAATGGGGGACACAGGTCAGCTAGATAGTCAATATCTTTTCCCAAAGATAAAAATAGAGGACATAGGTTTAAGTGAGAGTGGAGAGTTACAAAACTGTCTAGAGGGGCAATTTTTTTTTCACACAGACAGTGGTGAGTGTCTGGAACAGTTGCCAGAGGTAGTAGTGGAGGCTGGTACAATTTTGTCTCTTAAAAAGCATTTAGACAGTTACATGGGTAAAATAGGTAAAGAGAGATATGGGCCAAATGTGGGCAATTAGGATTATCTTAGGGGTTTAGAAAAGAAGGCGGCGTGGACAAGTTGGGCTGAAGGGCCTATTTCCATGCTGTAAACCTCTATAACTCTATGATTCTATTGTCATGAAAATGCATTGTTTTAAAATATGTCTGATTTATTGTTTTTGAGAAAAATCATTCTACAGTCTGATGACATGACCCAAATATTTCCATTATCTTACCATCTATCCCTTCACTGCAAGGACAAATCTAATCATATACATTGGGTGGAATTTTCCAAAGAAATGACAAGGTGTAAGGTTCTAACTGAAAACTCTAGAAACACTGCCAGCGTTTCTCAGCAGATCTTCTGACACTGTCAAAAAAAATCAGGGGCATAGTGTGCACCATCACACTGGCAGGGTTGGGTCTGATAGCGGGAAAGGTTGACTTTGCAGAAATCGGTGCCATTTTAAAAGGCATCCTGATCTGCAAAAAATTATAGACACTCTCTCAAACCCTTCAGAGCTATGAACGGCTCCCCAAAGTTTCAGGGTGAACCCCCCCACTCCCTACACCATAGAAGTATCGAGAGGCTCTTTCTTCCTGTGCCACCAGCTCCACGGCCTGCACCCTTCTCCCCCAACACAAAGGGGAACCTGCACCCCCAAATAAAGGTGGGCAACTTCCTAGCAGTGCCCACTTTAGTGCCCCTTAACAATGTCGAGTCTTGACCCTTAATCCCTAGGGCTTTCAGACACCTCCGCATCCCCAGTCTGGTCTTTTTGACTGATTTCCGTTATTGAAAACCAATAGTGAATTGTGCTCGTGTGACATCACAATGTTGAGAGCAACATTCAATGGGTCCAGACAATACAGCAAAAGGAAGTTAATTTTTAAAGTGAATCAAATTTGGTGTGAACATGATTACATCACTAACAGGGCAGTAGATAGCATTGTGAACTGAGGTCTCACCATTGTAAATCTTATTATAGTCTTCTGTTGATTTTTGTTTTGTTGTTTTTATTCCAATTCAATCATATCAAGTCCAATTCAGAGTTTCAACAGGTTGAGACATTCCTGATCCAAGCTGACAAGACTGTCTTGGGCTTGATTTACATAATCCAAGCTGATTGGAGTAGCCTCCTCCAAGGCTTGATCTCATTTGCATCTTAGCCAAACGCCAAGATATCACTTTTAACAATTGCTTCAAACTAAGCTAAAATGTAACCTCATGACTTCAACCAAACACTGTATATTGATACTACATTTGATCTTAGCCAAAAAGCTGAGAAGCAATAGCCATCATAACTTTTGCATGTGGCAAATGGGTTTGGTAAATTTCATCCACTGTAAGCTGCTCAGCTACATCAAATTCAGGCATGAATTAAATACAATTTTTAAGATGTTCTTACTGTGGACATCAAGCATTCTGTTTTATTTCACATTCCATATAGTAGGACTATTTGCAATATTCAAATGCATATCTAACACAAAGAAAACACAACAATGAGCATATACGTTGCCATGCACATTTAATCTGGTCAGTTTTTTAAAAATATCTCATATCAAGTTTACACTAAACTGGATAATTTATCACAAGAAACTTCCATGCACATCTTGACAGAAGAATGAAAACAGGAAGCGCTAGAAATTTGCAGTGGCTTAAATCGTGTCACTTTACAGATCTGTGAAGGGACTGAAAACATTGCACAACATTGAAGGTGCTGTGTAAATGCAACTTGTTGGTTACATGCCACTGTCAATGAAGAGAAGGTTTGACATTTTGTCCTGTGTCAAAATACCTCTTGTGCAGGAATACATACTTGAAATTTATAGAACAAAGAAAAGTACAACACAGGAACATGCCCTTAGACTCTCCAAGCCTGTGATGATCATGTTGCCCTATCCAAACCGAAAAAATTTTCTGCCTCACTCGGTCCATATCTTCTATCCATGTACCCACTCAGATGCATCTTAAATGTTGTGATTGTGACTGCTTCCACATCTCCTCTAGCAGTATGTTCCAACCATCCAGACTCTCTGCATGCAAAACTTTACCCGCACATCTCCCATAAACTTTCTCCCTCTCATCTTGAACCTGTGCCTCTTTGTAATTGACCCTTCCGCTCTGGGAAAAGCCTCTGACTATCCACACTGTTTATGCCTCTCATAATTCTGTAGACCTCTATCAGCCTCCCTCTTTCCAGCGAAAACAGTCCTAGTTTAATCAACCTCTCCTCGTTGTCAACAACCTCAAGAAGGCAACATCCTGATGAACATTCCACATCCTTCTGGTAGTGTGGCAATCAGAACTACATGTAACTCTCCAAATGCAGCTTCACCAATGTTTTATATAGCTGCAACCCTTATACTCAATGCCCTGGCATTGTATTTCTTCTTATAGTGCTGACTGATCTGTCAGAACATTTCCAGAGTTCCAATTTTTATAGCAATTTCCAGCAATTATAATTTTTCTCTTTTCAATGGTCTTTTCACAATTTTGTATTTTGGCAGCGAAGATCCAAAAAAACAGTTGGGAATTCCAATGCAAGAAATTTAAAAGGGCATTGACTTCATGAAAAAATGTTTGACACCTTTATTTTGGTGATGAATTACCACAATAGAGACAAATTATCTCATATCACAATGTTGTGTACACCCAGAACTTAAATTTCTAGTCTAAAACACAAATATGGAAAATAATTCGATTTCAAACAATCCACATAATTCAGTTAACAATGGGTTCTTGTCACTTTTTCCTCAATATGTTGATATATGAGCCAAAAGCAGCTCTCCCTGCACTACAATTGCTGTAAAATACATCGTAACTCTGGCAAACTATAATGCACACCAATATTTTTTGGATGCTTTACTATGCCCTACAGATGGATTCTATTAAACCTTCATTTACCTTCAGCTTTCAATTTTTCTGTTTTGCATAAGCTTTTTCATCTCTCTCTCTACTTTATTACTACTATTATGGCCATCGCTCGTCTCATCTTTCTTGCCTTAATCCCCTTAAATTCTAGATATCACAAATTACTTATTCTTCCAGCATATTGAAGATTCATTAGATCTATTCTAAATCATTTTTTCTCAACGAATGTAATTTCTTACCTTTTTAAACCTGAACTTGTAATTTAATTATTACTTCTCGATTTGACTGTCTTCTGTCTTCTTTTTAAACTTTAGCAGTGATTGCATTAAGTACCATTAAGTCCTCCACTCAGGTTTCTCAATGAATTATTAGACCTCCAAAATCACAGAGCTTTCGAAAAAACTACCACTATTAGGGCATTGGCATTTCATATATAATTAGGTAATTTTCTGATGTTAATGTTGGTAAGAAATCCTGAACAAACTGTTCACAACAAACAAATGCGTAATTCCATGCAGGCAGTTGTTCTCACTTTCAATTAACAGTGTTGGTTGAAGGAGAGTTCAAGAGTGCAATGCACAAATAAAATTTAAATTAATATCATAAATAAAATTGCATTTATGTAGCATCTTTAATGTGGTACAATGTTCCTGGTCACTTCACCGGCATGTTACATGTCAAAATTTGACATTGACCCACAGAAGGAGATGCGGGGCGGGATTCTCCAGCCTGCCAGCTACGTGTTTCTCAGCTGTGAGAAGCATTGTACTATTCACTGGTGACGAGATTCTCTGGACCCACTTCCTTGGTTAGCCATAGTTGATTTACTCCTCTCTTGGAATCTTTCTTCCTCACTGGAATATATTTTTGCTGAAAGTCATGAATTACCTCCTTAAATCCTGCCACTGTTTGCTCACTGTCTTTCTAGCTAATCTATCTGCCCTGCCCACTTTCACTAACTCCATCCTCATTTCATTATAATTTCCTTTATTTAAGTTAAATACAATTGTTTCTGACCCAAGTTTGTCATTCTCAAACTGAATATTACATTCTATCATGGAATGATCATTACTTCCTGCATGATCTTTTATTCTGAGGTCATTTATTAAGCCTGTCTCTTACTCATTACCAGATCCAAGACAGCCTGTTCCCTCATTGGCTCCATGATATATTGCTATAAGAAACTATACCTAATGCACTCTTTGAATTTGTTGTCATAGCTGTTTCCAACTTGACTGACTCAATCAACATGAAGATTAAAGTCGTGCATAATCATTGCTCTATTCTTTTTCCATGCTACTATTATTTGTGCATAGCTCAATGCACAACTTGTCAGATATACAAGAAACAGCATTTTTATAGGTTTGTATGGCTGAAAGAGATAGATGAAGTCAAAAACAGATTTGAAACAAGTCTGATAAATTTAAGATATTGCTGAAGGAGGAAGTAACGTAAATCAAAAGCACAAGGTAATGGGTGAATCAGGGTTTCATACAAGTCGGGATACAAACAGTAACAATTTGGATGAACAGAAATTGACGGAATATAGGAGGCCACTGAGTAGAGTTTTGGAATAATGAAATCTGGATACAGCTAAAGCATGAATAGGCTGAGACTGGGGCAGATGAACAATATTATGTGAGTGGAAATAGGCAGTAATGGTCGTGGAGATGATGGAGTGGATGATACAGTTTAAGGCCAGATAGAATGCCAGGTTTATAAACCTGGCCTGGTTGGGTATGGCATTCATCGCTAGAAAATGGAATTTATTTCTGGAGCTGGAGACAAAAACTTTGGTCTTCCTAATATTTAATTGGAACAAGTTTTTGCTCATCCAAAACTACATGTTGAGCAAGCAACTTTAATGTTTAATGCACTTATTGGAGTGCTATGGTAATGCTGCATTGTCAATGTTTTTAGGTGAAAGATTAAACTAATTGCTTTTCCTTTCAAACAGATACAAAAGATCATACAGTTTTTGAAGAACTGAGAGTTTTTCTGGTGTCCTAGCCAACATCTCTTTCTCAATCATGGTTAAAGCACAGTACCTGGCTATTAGCAGCTTATAGGACCATGCTAGATGCAAATTGTTGGATTTGTCTGCAGTTCAAAAGCAAATGGTTCTGAAATGTTTCTAGACAGAGGATGAGAAAGGATGCAATTAATATGCAAATTAGTTTTTCTATCCAATTTAGATATCTGCAAATAAGATGGTGGGCAAAATTTTACCCAAAAACGACAAGAGTGTTGTTTCCAAAAAGAAAACCATTGTGCTTCTCTCCAGGTTGGTTTTATTTCCAAATCTTACTGCACTCAGCCAAAAAATATTCAAGAGAGTGTGTTCATACCATCATATGAGGTGTGGGGGAAGGGGGACTCAACACACCAGCAAAATCCCACACTCTGATCAGAGCCTGAGCAACTGCCGCCCTCCCCCCCTCCCCAGGTGAACCTGTTGTAAATGGCACCAAAGTGATGTCACACCAGTAAAAGTAGGGAAGGTGATAAAAGAGACAGAAGATAGTTTAACAGCTGCTAAAAGGCATTTCGTGGGGTATCTGCCTACAAAGGTAATATGGGCTGAAGTTAGAAATAGGAAAAATGTGGTCACATTGTTAGGAGTTTTCTATAGGCCCTCAAGTAATAATAAAGATGTGGAGGAGGAAATGGCAAAACAGATTATGGATAAATGTGGTGGTCACAGGATAGTGATCATGGGTGACTCTAACTTTCCAAATATTGATTGGGACCTTTAGGTCAAATAGTTAGGATGAGACACTTTTTGTACAGTGTTTGCAGGAGGGTTTCCTGACACAATATGTGGATAAGCTAAGAAGAGGTGGGGCTGTGAACATTAAAGATATTACATCAATGCTGTTTTTATTAAGAGCGCTTTTGAGGAATGGGCATTGTTGACAGCATGTTGAAGAGGCAATCTTGGGGTGATGCGGACCTTATTAGAGAGCATTGAATGGCAAACATACCAATCTTGAGGGAGTGGGCCTCTTTGTGGGGTGATGGCCATGGATAGTATCTTAAGGATAGTCACTTAAGGATTTTGGCTTTGGAGATTAGAGTCATGATACTGTGAGGCAGAGGGCACAGTCACAATCAGAGAAGGCATTTGTATCTTGTAAATCAGTCGCTGAAAAGTCATCAGTAGGGAAGGCAGCATATTTGATAGTCTCCTGGTGGGCTCAGAAAGTTAGGGTGCATGTGGCCTCAAGGAAGACAGCAGTCAAATTGACAAAGTTATGGACACATTAAAAGGGTACGGGGGGAAAACAGGGATATTCACATGGATAATGAAGGATTCAAAGGTTCATAGATGCTATGACAATGAATGAATGAACACCATTTGACAATCACCAGGCAAGAGTGTTCTCTTCCTGTTGAGGAACACTTCACGGTCATGGGCATTCAGCCTCTGATCTTTGGGTAAACATTCTCCAAGGCAGCCTTCACAACACATGAGAACACAGAGTCGCTGAGCAGAGACCAACAGCCAAGTTCCACATATGAGGACAGCATTAACTGGGATTTTGGGTTCATATCACATCATCTGTAACCCCCATGACTTGCCTGGGCTTGCAAAATTTCACCAACTATCCTGGCTGGGAACAATTCACACCTCTTTAACCTGTGCTTAACCCTCTATCCATTCACATTGTCTGTACCTTTAAAGACTTGATTACTTGTGACGACTTGCATTCTATCCATTATCTTGTAAGTTGAGTCTGTGTCTATGCCTGTTTGTGAATACAACTCTTCACTCACTGAGGAAGGAGCAACACTCCGAAAGATTATGCTACGAAATAAACCTGTTGGACTTTAACCTGTTTTTTTGAGCATTCTTAACTGTGCCTACCCCAGTCCAACACCAGCATTTCCACATCAGAGTTCCATGGTAACAGGGGAAGTTGGATATTAATAGGAGGAACAATAATCAGGAGACAGAAGAATGACAGGAACTTTGTGAAAGGTAGGGAGATGTTGAAAGCTGGCCTCCCACAAGATAGTCAGTAGCACCATTTTTGAGTTCACCTTACAATGATACTGTTCAAAAACAAGCTAGAAAGAACATCAATTGGAAAATTGTCTCAGGGCATATGGTGTTAATTGGCATCTGATCTTTACTGAGGCAGTCCAAAAATCGATGTCCATGTCCGCTGCACAGAGGCAGCGGAGCCCTATAAACCTACATCTTCCTAGTGCATGGATTCAAGGCACTCAAACCACCATGCTTGCAGTCAGTACTTAAATGCAAAGACTGGGTATCCCCATTTATTGTCAAGGTCAATGGAAGATAACCAACACAGGTTGCTTGTGTTGGATCTTTTGACCAAGTTTACACCTTTATTATGAATATACAGTCACATCTGAGGGGAAGTTCAGCCATCTGTGGTCCTCCAGGGTGATATCATCCTGCAAGGAGTGGCCTTTATTAGTGATGCACAGACTAACAGAAAGTCATGGGTTAGAGGCTACATCCTTGCCTTGTACATGGAGGGAAAAAGAAAGACTCAAATGCTGACAAGGAGAAGCTAAATCCATAGGCTTTTGGCATGGCCAACAAACTACAGAAGATGCAACTCACATGGAAATTAATGAAAAGCAGGTGCATTTACTTGTCCAGGAGTGTAGTAGCTCATTTTTGCCATGTTCCCCATGAAGAACGACATGGCACAGACTTGGCGGGCATCCAACGCTGGTAGCTTTAGGGCACTGTCGAACTGATCATTTTTTGCTGTAGATACTTGCACAGCTCCACTGCGGGCCTCTGCAATGAAGCACTTTGAAGTGTCTCTCAGTTTAGGTAACAAGCTGCCTTTGTATTTTTCTGACCAAAATGGATAACTTTACATCTATCCACATTAAACTTCATCTGCCAAATTTTGGCTCACTCACCTAACCTAACCTATTCACATCTGTTTGTAAATTTCTTATTTCTTTATTGCAACTTACTATCTCACCTATATTAGTGTCATCTGTAAATCTGGCTATAGTATCTTCTATTCTGCATCCAAGTCATTAAAATAGATGGTAATAGTTGCAGCAAAAGGACCAAACTCTGTAGACTTCACTAATTATATTTGTCAATCCAAAAAAGACCCATTTATTCCAACTCTGCTTTCTATTGGCTAGCCAGTTCTCTATACAAGCTAATAAATTACCCCTAACCCAATGTGATCTTACCTTGTGTATTATCCTTTTGTGCAATGCCTTACCAAATGCCTTCTGGAAGTCCAGATATACTACAAATACAAGATCCCCATGATCAAGTGCATTGACCCAACAGGCACTGGAATGTAGTGATTAGGAGATTTTCACAGTAACTTCATTGCAATGTTAATGTAAGTCTACTTGTGACTAATATATTTTTAAAAATCTACTCGTTATATCTTCAAAGGACTCTGGCAAATTAGTCTAACACAACTTTGCTATTCATAAAATCATACTGACTCTGAGGGAATGCATTTTGATTTTGCAACTGTCCTATTATTATTTCCTTAATAATAGATTCTAACAATTTCCCACAAACATGTGAAACTAACTGTCTAAAGTTCCCTACTTTCTGCCTCCTTCCATTTTTGAATAAGGGAATTGTATTAGCATTTTTCCAATTCACTGAAAACTTTCCTGCATCCAGGGAATTTTGGAATATTATAACCAATGGATCCACTATCTCTGCTGCCACTTACTTCCTTTAAGACCCTAAGATGTAGGCCATTAGACCCTGATGACTTATCTACCTTTAATCCCAATAATTTTCTCAGTACTTTTTCCCTATTGATGATTGTTCTTGATGAAGTTCCTTCTTTCCAATTACCTCTGCATTACATATTACTATTGGGATGGCACTAGTATTCTCCATTGTGAAAACTAAGGCAAAATACTAACTGTGTGTCTCTGCCATTTTTGTGTTCCCCATTATTAACTCCCCAGTCCTGTCCTCCAAGGGTCCAGTTCTTCAATTTGTATACTTATAGAAGCTTTTGCTATCCTTTTTATATTTTCTGCTGGTTTTCTTTGATAATTTACCTTTGCTCTTTTTATTACCTTTTAAGTAATCATTTGTTGATCATTATAAGTTACCCAATTTTCCAGCCTGTCATTGGCCTTTGCAACATGGTATTCATAAGAACATAAGAAATAAGACTCAATAATAGAAAGTAGAGCTGGACTTAAAAATATCTCTGATTGTAAACAGTCATAGACTATTGTGCTTTTCTTTAGTGGTTTGAATAAATAAATCATAAATAAAATTAATCAGATGTGGCTCAAGATTATTATCCTGGGATTAAGAGCCCACTAACTACCAATTAAGCTAACCAGGCTGTGTGGGAACATGCTCCACAAAGTCTTTCCAACATAGCCCCAAAATATGCATAAAAAGCTTCTTAGTCACGCATAGATTGCAACAAAGGAATTACAAAATGAAGTGTAATTTTATGGTTTGTAGTGTTAGCTATAAACTTTAATTGCAAGCAGCTTTTTCTTCAGTAAAGTTGAGAAATGCCTATAGAGAAATATATTGCATTGATTGCATTGTCCAAAGATGTGCAGGTTAGGTTGATTGGTCATGCTAAAATTGCCCTTTAGCGTCCTGAGATGTGTAGGTTAGAGGGATGATTGGATAAAATATATAGGGATAAGGGATTCAGGCCTGTGTTCAGTACAGATTTGACGTGCCAAATGGCTTCTTTCTGTACTGTAGGGTTTCTGTGATTTATTATTTTCACACAAATTGTATACAAAGAAACAATTCTCATGCATGCTATACACCACATATATCCGTCATAGGATACATACGGAGAAGGAAAGGAGAGAATGCCGAATAGTGATACAGTCATTCCTAAGGTGTAGAGAAAGATCAGCTTAACAGATGATAGGTCCATTCAGAAATCTGATGGCAGCAGGGAAGAATCTGGTCTTGAGTCGGTTGATACGTGACCTCAGATATTTGCCTCTTTCTTCTGATGGAAGAAGGCGGGAGAGAGTATGTCCTGGGTACATGGGGTCCTTAATCATGCTGGCTGCTTTTCAGGGCCAATAGGAAGTGTAGACAACTTGCCTGCTGCCAAAAAAACATTTGGATGGACCTATCTCACACTAAGTTGATCCTTCTCTGTACCCTAGCTATGACTGTAACACTATATTCTGCACTCTCTCCTTTCTATGAACAGTATGCTTTGAATTGAATGTGGTGAGATTTCCAGAAGGCATTCGACAAAATGCCTCACAAAAGGTTGCTGCAGAAGGTTAGAGTACATGGAGTTGGGAGTAAAAGTGTCAGCATGGATTGAGGATTGGTTATCTAACAGGAAGCAAAGAGTTGGAATCAATGGGTGCTCTTCTGGTTGGCAACTGGTGACTAGTGGGGTGCTGCAAGGATCGGTGCTAGGGCCTCAACTGTTTACCATTTACGTTGACCATCTGGAGGAGGGGGCTGAATGTAGGGTAACAAAATTTGCTGATGGCAAGAAGATGAGTGGAAAAGCAAATTGTGTGGAGGACATAGAAAGTCTGCAGAGAGATCTGGATAGGCTGAGTGAGTGGGCGAGGACTTGGCAGATGGAATATAATGTGAGGTTATCCACTTTGATAGAAATAATAGTAGGACGGATTATTATTTAAAGGGTGAAAAGCTGCAGCATGCTACAGTGCAGAGGGACCTGGGGGTCCTTGTGCATGAATCGCAAAAACTCAGTCTACAGGTGCAGCAGGTGATCAAGAAGGTGAATGGAATGTTGGCCTTTAGCGCAAGGGGGATAGAATATAAAAGCAGGGAGGTCTTGCAGCACTGGTGAGGCTGCAACTGGAATACTGTGTGCAATTTTGGTCCCCTTATTTGCAAAAGAATATATTGGCCTTGGAGGGAGTACAGAGAAGGTTCACTAGGCTGATACCAGAGATGATGATGTTAGCTTATGAAGAGAGATTGAATAGACTAGGCCTGCACTCATTAGAGTTTAGAAGGCTGAGGGGGAATCTTATAGAGACAGATAAGATAATAAAGGGGCTAGATAGGGTAGAGGTAGAGAGATTCCTCCCGCTTAGAAAGGAAAACAGAACTAGAGGGCACAGTCTCAAAATAAGGGGGGTGGAGTTTAGAACAGAGTTGAGGAGGAACTTCTTCACTCAAATGGTGGTGAATCTCTGGAATTCTCTGCCCATTGAAGTGGTGGAGGCTACCTCATTGAATATATTTAAGTAATGGGTAGATAGATTTCTGATAGACAAGGGAATTAAGGGTTATGGGGAGAAAGCGGGAAAGTGGAACTGATCCACTTCAGATCAGCCATGATCTTATTAAATGGCGGGGCAGGCTCGAAGGGCTACTCCTGCTCCTATTTCTTATGTTCTTATGCTCTTACGCAGAGCATGCAAGAAACATTTTTCATTGTATACTAACACATGTGACAATAATAAATCAAATCAAATCAGTATAATAAGGGGCTGAGGACAAGACAGTAGTCTTGAGGATAATTGTGGAGGTGTTGTTACCTATCCTTACTGATTGTAGTCTTTGGGTTAGAAAGTCTAGCATCCAATCCCAGAGGGAGCAACTGAGCCCTAGGCTTTGGAGTTTGGAGATATGTTTAATTAGGTTAATGTTGTAATTGTTGTTTATAACTAAACTACAATCATTTAAAAAGTCACAGAAAATGTTAATAAGCTACAGATCACTTATAAACTAGGAAAACTATTTAGATTAATTTTTTTTAGGCTTGCACTCGTAAACATAACAATCTGCTTCAAGATTACACATGATACAATAGTATTACAGAGTTAACTCTATGACCTACATACCCACTGAACAAATTCTCCTGGATCATAGTCTTATAAAACTTTACTAGAATAGCAAATACACATTCATCAGAGATAAAAATGTTTCTCAACATATACTTTGTGATCTTCCAAATGTGTAGAAAACAATTTTAGCATGATGTAACCTTACTCTCATCTTCTTTTCCTCTCAAACAAAGAGTAAAGCTCCATTTACTTTTAATAATGAGCTCAGTGGATTTACAATTATTTTCACTGTTCAGTGTAAATTGGTAATGAAATATGAAGAATTTAGAATAATTGAAAAAGCATAAATGGAGCTCAAACATAATTCTTTCAGCCAGATGTCTATAGACGCATTGCCACAAGTAGCTATTGAAGATAGGCCAATCATCGGATTTAAATGGGATTAGGTAGATACTTGAAGATGAAAATGAAAAATATTGAATGACATGGGGACAAACAAGGAAATGGAATCAAAATAGATGGGTCCAATGAAGAGTTTAAACTGGCATAGCACCCAGACAGAGTGAAGGAAAATCCAAAGAGCTTCTATAGGTATGTAAGGAGCAAAATGGATTGAGGATTGATTGTCTAACAGGAAACAGAGAGTTGGAATCAGTGGGATTTATTCACTCTGATTTGCCTCAAGAGAGCCAGAACCTCCTCCCTGTGGTCTGTAAAGGTTCCATGACCCCTTACCTGTTTGTTCTCTTTCCGTAGACTCCATGTCCATTTCCTCAGTAAATACAGATGCAAAAAACCAATTTAGTATCTCCCCATCTCTTTTGGTTTCATATACAGTGTATCATTCGGTCTTCAAGAGGACCAATTTTATCCCTCACTATCCTATAAAAATATTTCCTTCACTCTGTCTGCAAAGCAACTTCATGTCTTCTTTTGGCTCTCCTGATTTCCCTCTTAAGTAGCTTCTTGCACTTGTTTATACTCCATTCAATCGTATTGGACTCCATTTTATACTTCAGAAATGACAACCAATCCATTCACTATTTCCATGGCCACATGGGACTTCCATGGGACTTTAACTTTACTAATATTGATTGGAATAGCTATAGCTCTAGCTCATTAGAGGGGTCAGTTTTTATACAAAGTGTGCAGGAAGGTTTTTTGACTCAGTATGTAGATAGGCCAACGAGAGGTGAGGCTACATTGGATTTGGTGCTGGGCAATGAGCCAGACCAGGTGCTAGACTTGGAAGTTGGTGAACATTTTGGTGATAGTGACCACAATTCAGTTACGTTCACCTTAGTGATGGATAAGGATAGGCATGAACTTGGGGGCAGTAGTTATAGCTGGGGGAATGGTAATTATGAGGCCATTAGGAGAGAATTAGGGTGCATAGGTTGGACTAGGAAACTACAGGGACTGGGAACATCTGGAATGTGGAGCTTACAAATGGTGTACCTCAGGGATCTGTTTTGGGGCCCCTGCTGTTTGTAATTTTTATAAATGATCTGGGTGAGGGTATAGAAGGATGGATTAGTAAATTTGCGGATGACACCAAAGTTGGAGGAGTGGTAGATAGTGAAGAGGGGTGTTATAGTTTGCAGAGAGACTTGGACAAGTTGCAGAGCTGGGCCGAGAGGTGGCAAATGGAGTTTAATGTGGAAAAGTGTGAGGTAATGAACTTTGGCAGGAATAATAAATGTGTAGAGTATAGGGCTAATGGTAGGATTCTTAATAGTGTTGATGAACAGAGGGATCTTGGTGTATTTGTGCATAGATCCCTGAAAGTAGGCAGTCAAGTCGATAAGGTTGTTAAGAAGGCATACGGAGTCTTAGGTTTTATTGGTAGGGGGATTGAATTTCGGAGCCGCAACGTCATGTTGCAACTGTACAAAACTCTAGTGTGGCTGCACTTGGAGTATTGTGTGCAGTTCTGGTCCCCACATTATAAGAAAGCTGTGGAGGCATTGGAGAGGGTACAGAGGAGGTTTACCAGGATGTTGCCTGGTATGGAGGGCAGGTCTTATGAAGAGAGGCTGAGGGATTGAGGTTGTTTTCGTTAGAAAGGAGGCGGCTAAGAGGAGACCTTATTGAAACATATAAGATGATTAGAGGTTTAGATAGGGTGGACAGTGATAGCCTTTTTCCTAGGATGGAGAAAGCTAGCACGAGGAGACATAGCTTTAAATTAAGGGGTGGTAGTTATAGGACGGATGTCAGAGGTAGGTTCTTTACCCAGAGGGTGGTAAGGTTATGGAATGCCCTGCCTGCTGCAGTTGTAGATGCGCCAAGTTTGGTGGCGTTTAAGAGGTTAGTAGATAAGTTTATGATGAAAAGGGAATGGTTTAGGTTAGAGGGTCATTGCTTTTTCTTAATTGGTCGGCGCAACATCGAAGGCCGAAGGGCCTGTTCTGCGCTGTAATGTTCTATGTTCCTTGAGTAACATGGGATGTAGAGTATCAAACCTGGAGGGTTTATCAACATTCAGTCCTCCAGCGCTCTTTCTTTATGAATATTAATATTTTTTCAATTCCTCTTTCTCACTTGACTTTTACTCCTGAGTATTTTTGGGAAGTTTTTTCTACGAAGACAGAGCTAAAGTTGTTGCTTAATTGCTGTAGCATTTTCTCATTCTCAATTATCTATTTCCCTGTTTCTGATTATAAAGGACTATGTTTTTCTTCATCAATCTTTTTGTTTTTACATACTTATAGATGCACTCCATGTGAGCTTGAAAGAGGGCCTGGTTAACAGATAGTCCAAAGGGAAGTCATTCAAAACAGTGTTGTCTGAACGGCATACAAAATATAATTAGTGCTCACGAGTTCTCCACTGTGCTTGGCATTAGGCTTTAAGAATAATTTTTTTCCTGCAAATCTGCTCTAATGTGGATATTTGTAAGGACAAAGTCTCAAAGCTGCATTTATATACCTCATGGGTTAACACATGTCAATGATCTGTCCTTTATGATACATGTAATGAAAATTGCACCAATCTCTGTGCTCCTGTATTCTTCTAATGATTTTCTCCATTTTGTCTCACTTAACTTTCATTTTGTCTTGCAAGTGGATGCTACACTTATATGGTGAATTAATAGATGGATTTGTATTCCACTGAAACTAATGATGCAGCTCTCCTGAAACTGTCAAATTTAATAAAACATTCTGGATATTGCAATGATAGGTGTAGGTTCTGAGGTTGATCTGCTGTGTGTTGTCTGATCTGTGATGTGATGACTGTGATTGCGAGGTCACGGCATGCTGATAGATCGACTATTGCCAGACCTTTAGTCTCCACAATGTAAAACATCTATGACACCCAGAGAGATTGACTGTACATGCACTCAGGATTATGGACCCTGTCTATGGAATTTGTAAACCATTGATAACTGAACGTTGCACAGTAATAGCTTTTGCCATGGTTTAATCATTTGTGAATACAGATGTTTTAGAATCTGCAGAGGTAGAATGTTGGCACTTACTTCTGTGCCAATGTATCACAATAATGAGTAGTTATCAGCTTTCTTAGGGCAGAAAATATGAATCATTTCAGATTTTTTTCCACTAGATTCCAGTGCTTTTTGCCTTATCGTGGACAATGCCAGAGGCTGTTTTTTTTTCCCCCATAGGGTGCTGCGGAAATGCTGGGGAGCCCCTCTGCTGGGTTCAATGAGGGGGGGGTGTTATTCCCATATCTTTTGGAGGGGAGAGGAGTGTTCCCCGTGTCCATAAGGAGGCGAGTTTGCCTGGGAATGTGGGTTGGAGTCCTGTTTTTCTTTTATAGATAGGGGTTACCCTTTTTGGATATGCCTGCCCTACCATTCTGATGGCATGGGCCATGCTTCTACTTTCTTTTTGCAGAGCACTGCACAATGTGATGAGTAGGGCCAGCTGAGCATCTGGTGGACTCTACACCAATTTCCTCCTCAGCCAGTACTGTGCAAAAATGGAAAAATTCCACCCATTGTGTATGTCCTGATTATTAGGGAATTAATTATCCAGAGCATATTATCCTATATCAAAATAGGCTATTCTATTATTTCAAGCAAAACCCCAGAAAATCAGCATTTATTATGCTTTGTTATAAAACTAACCCGCATCTGATAGAACTATGCGAAACACTCACCTTTCAAATCCTATTTGTCGGAAGGTTTTTTCCCAATCTGTGCCTGGTAAAAGAGAAACAAAATAATTAATTACGACCGTTATTGTTTCAAAGAATTTAAGTGGAATCATAAAATAAATAGATAGCAATTCACAGATTTCAGCCTATGATACATTCAATTAGCCCATTATTTTTTTCTCAAAGGTTCCAAACTTCTAACCAGATTTCCTGTCCTAACATAGTACAAAACAGTTCTTATCAAAGGTGCAAATGCCATTCTACATGACTCAGATAAAGGTAGACCTTTTCTCCTCATCCTTCTGGATCCATCTGCAGCCCTCAAGACTTTTGACCGCATAATCCTCCTCCAAAATTTCAATCTTATTATTCAACTGGATGATGATATGCTCACCTGGTTTCTTTCTTACCTATCAAATCAAAGCACAGCATTATTTACTATGGCTTCTCTGCCCCCCTATATTATTACCTGTGGTATTCTTAAAGGATCTCTCCATGATCTCCTCCTATTTCTCAACTCCATGCAAGTATTTGCTTTCATTCGAAAGCATTGCGTAATTTTTCACTTGTACACTGATAACACTCAGCTTTACCTTATCACCTCAAATCTTCCACTATTGCTAAATTATGAGACTGGTTATATGTTGCAGGTTTCATACAAAGAGGACTATATGGCCTACTAGTTTTATATATTTGAACATTGCGTTTTTTGGGGTTGGTAATTGGTATGCTCATAAGAATATACTGGGTATAGCTCAAATTTCATGCTTACTTTTACTTGGGTCTCTGTCCAGTCCACAACTCTTGCTAGTCTCAGGTCATGAATCTCTTTACACTATACTATGGCAGGCACTATTTCCCATTCCCACATTAACTCTTGCTATGCCAGATACCCATACATTACAATACCTCCACCCAAGTCTTTACCAAACATATTTACATTATAATTGTGCTACTCCTTTCCACTCTCAAGATTCTGACTTTTTAAATTCTGCCCTAAACCAATGGTGACCCCCGACATGAGGACCTCAATAATGGCACAAGCTTCTCCATGCAAGCCCCTCACCTAACCCTTCACCCTGACAATGGCTGAGACCCACCTCCTCCTATACCCCAGAGGTGGTGATCAGTAGTACTCATCTCCCAACTCCCCTTTGCTACTGTTGCGCCTGAATTACACTTTCGTAGAGCAACAGTGATTCACACCGATGTGACATCACTCTGGAAAGGCATAAAGCACTCGGAAGGGAGGGTGATTCAGTGCTGAACACACTAATAATACTGAAATCCAGTCAAATTCATGCTAACAAGCTTTATGCTCACTTTTGAGTGTGAAGTGGTTCGTGCCAGTAGAAAGGGCTGGGAAAATAGCAAACCGCTTTGCATTGGGCGTGCACTGGATTTTGCAGCTTGCCACACTGAATGATGGGTATGGTGAGGTGGTAATAGTGTGTCCATGGTTTTGTTTTGCAACTAAGAGCGATATGAATTTGAAAGCATTTAGTAACCTGAAAGATTATAAAAAGGCATTTACTTCATAAAATGAAAAATATTGTAAATAAGTAGAAATTAACTTAAGGGTAGTTTGAACAAAGAAGAAAGAAAATTACAGCACAGGAACAGGCCTTTTGGTCCTCCAAGCCTGTGCCGACTATACTGCCTGAGTGAACTAAAACCCCCCCCTGCCCTTCCAGGGACCATGTCCCTCTACTCCCATCCTATTCATGTATTTGTCAAGATGCATCTTAAAAGTCATCACTGTTTCTGCTTCCACTATTTCTCCCAGCAATAACTTCCAGGCACTCACCACCCACTGTGTAAAAAAATCTGATAGCTTGGAACTATACCCTCAGAGATGGATGCAGCTTGGAAAGGCGCTCTAATTTAGTTTATCTCGATCTTTGCTGAGAGGGATATTTGTTGCATTTTGTGGTTTGCAGTTCGCTGAGAGAAATTAACCAAAAATAAATGACTGTTTGACAGGCCTGCACTCTTAACTAGAGGAAGGCATTAACTTCATCATTAGTCACGTGTAAGGAAGTTGAGGCTTAATCTCAGTTTGGAACTGTTGAAAAACAGGAGCTGGGAGATTGGCTAGTTTGAAGCTTCAGGAAAAATCTACAATTGGCCTCAGAGTCTTACAATGAAAGAAAATGACAGCCAACTAGCGTGGAAGTATTGGAAAAGTAACCACAGCAAGAGAGTAGGCCTCCATAGCTAAGAGAGGGTAAGTGAGAATTTTACCTGTAAGAATAGCTGGAGCTGAGGAAAATTCTACAGAGGACTGTGGCATATTTATGGGTAGCCCTGCAGGATTTAATAACTTTAAAAAGGTGTGTTGTTTCTTTCATTTTCAAAAAGAGATGCATCTGTGGTGCAGTTCATATTGGTTTCATCAAAATATTCAGATTCCATTTTAAATGCTAATACATTTGGAAGAGCAGAAAAAGTGGTACGGGTTGAAAGCAAATGAGAATAAATTAAAGAGTATAACTTTATAGTTTCCTTATACAGGTGATAAAACATAGAATTGACTTCCAGAGAGAGTAGTAGAAATGTAAACTTTCCCAATATTTAATAATTAATTAGAAAATGAAGGAAGTCTATCCCTTTAAAAGAATGAATCAATTTGGACTAAATGGCAAAGTGCAAATAAAGAAAATTGTAAGTGTACACGTTTTCCTACCTATTTTAATAGATGAAAAATTACGAACAGAGCCTTCTGATTTTATTTAATTTTGTTGCCACACAGGAAAGATGCACTCAATTGTCTACATAATGTAAATATAATCTAAATCTTCAGTCAGGAATTAACCAAAGCAGAGTAAATCTGCTTCCTTTGAGTAAAGTTGTGCTTGTCTTCAGACATTCAGATTTGGGTTACAAATTGTTTTGTGCTAAAGCTATGAAGTATAAATGCACACTGATATTCTACCAAAAAGATTAACAGTTATGTTATATAGAACAACAAAAAACAAAGGAAAAAGTACAGAATAGGAACATGTCCTTTGGCCCTCCAAGCCTCCGCCGATCATGATGCCCCAACTAAACTAGAAAAGAAACGTTCTGCCCTTATTGGACCATTTCCCTCTATTCCCTCCCGATTCATGTATCCATCCAGATGTCTTTAAACATTCTGATGTGCCTGCTTCCACCACTTCCTCTGGCAGTGGGATCCAGATACCTACTACTCTCTGCATGAAAAACTTCATCTGCAAATCTCCCTTAAACTTTCTCCCTCTCATCTTGAACCTATGCCCCTTTGTAATTGACATTCCATCTTAGGAAAAAGCCCATGACTATCCACCTATCTAAGCCTCTTATAATTTTGTAGACCTCTATCAGGTCTCATCAAATCAAAAATCAAGAAAAAAGTTAGAAGTTAAAAGGAAGGAGAATTCAGGAGACATTATTAGAATTCAAAAAGAAGGTACAAAAACTGGCATAAGGGCACTTTATCTGAATGTTCATAGCATTCAAAACAAGATAAATGAGTTGACGGCAAATATCATTGCGAACGAGTATGATTTGGTGGCCATTACAGAGACATGGTTGCAGGATGGTCACGATTGGGAGTTAAATATCCAGGAGTATCAGACCGTTCAGAGGGACCGACAGGAAAGTAAAGGAGGTAGTATAGCTCTGATATTTAAGGATGACGTCAGGGCAGTAGTGACAGATGATATAGGTTCTATGGAAAAAAAGGATGTACACAATTTGGGTGGAAATTCGAAATAGAGAGAAGAAAAAGTCATTGATAGGAGTAGTCTACAGGCCACCAAATAATAACATCATGGTGGGCCGAAAAATAAACAAAGAAATAATCAATGCATATAAAAATGATACAGGAATTATCATGGGAATTTTAATCTATATATCAATTGGTCAAACAGGTCCATCAAGGCAGCCTTGAGGAGGAGTTCATACAGCGTATCCACGATCACTTCCTTGAACAGTATGCAATGCAACCTACAAGAGAGCAAGCTATCCTAGATTTGGTCCTGTGTAAAGAGACAAGAATAATTAATAATCATACAGTTAGGGATCCTCTCAGAAGAAGTGATTACAGTTTGGTTGAATTTAAAACACAGATGGAGTGTGAGAAGGTTAAATCCAACACTAGTGTCTTGTACTTAAACAAAGAAAACTACAAAGGGATGAGGGAGTGTTTGTAGACTGGAAGCAAAAGATTTACGGTGGGACAATTGAAGAACAGTGGAGAACATTCAAACCAATCTTTCACAGTGCTCAGCAAAAGTATATACCAGTGATAAGGAAAGACTGTAGAAAAAGAGATAATCAACCATGGATATCTAAGAAAATAAAATTAGGATTTTTTATCAAACTGAAAGAAAATACATACAAAGTGGCAAAGATTAGTGAGAAACTAGACGATTGGGAAATCTTTTAAGGTCAACAGAAAGTCACAAAGAAAGCTAATAAAGAAAAATAAGATGGATTATGAAAGGATATACACTGAAGGGGGTGCAGAGGAGATTTACTAGGTTGGTTCCAGAGTTGAGAGGGTTGACTTAAGAGAAACTGAGTAGACTGAAGCTCTACTCATTGGAGTTCAAAAGAATGAGGGGAGATCTTACAGAAACATATAAGATTATGAAGGGAATAGATAAGATAGAAGCACAGAAGTTGTTTCCATCGACAGGTGAAACTAGAACTAGGGGGCATGGCCTCAAAATGAGAGGAAGCAGACTTGGAACTAAGTTGAGAAGGAATTTCTTCACACAAAAGGTTGTGATTCTGAGAAGTTCCCTACCCAGTGAAGCAGTTGAGGCCACCTCATTGAATGTTTTATCACAAAAAAAGATACATTTTTGAACAAGAAAGGAATCAAGGGTTATGGTGAGCGGATGGGTAATTGGAGCTAAATCCATGAAAAGATCAGCCATGATCTTATTGAATGGTGGAGCACACTCAAGGGGCCTGCTCCCAGTTTTTATGTTCTTATGTCTCCCCTGAGCCTCCATCTTTCCAGTGAAAACAATCCTAATTTAACCAACCTCTCCTCATTGTCAAACCCTCAAGACCAGGCAACATCTTGGTGAACATTCTTGGCAGTCTCTCCAAAGCTTCCACATGCTTCAGGTAATATGGTGACCAGAACTGTATGCAGTACTCCAAATGGGCATAACTGCAGTTTTATATAGTTGCAGCATGATTTGCCAACTTTTGTATTCAATGCCCCAGCTGATAAAGGCAAGCATGCCATGGGCTTTCTTAATCACCTTGATTAAATGTGTTGCCACTTTCAGGGAATTATGGGCCTGTGTGCCAAGACCCCTCTGTATGTCAACGTCCTACATTTCTGCCATTTACAGTATAATTGTCACCTAAAATTTTATCCTCCAAAATGCATCACCTCGCATTTGTCCGGATTAAACTCCATCTGTTTTTCTGTGTCAAAGTCTCCAATCTATCTATAAACTAATGTATCCTCTGACAACCTCCGACATGATGGAAAGACCAGTGTTGGATTGGAGTAAGCATAGTAAGAAGTCTCACAGCACCAGGTTAAAATCCAACAGGTTTATTTGGCAGCACTAGCTTTCAGAGCACTGCTCCTTCATTAGGTGGGTGGAAATTGTGTTCACAAACAGTCTTTACAGGGAATCAAGTCTTAAAGGTACAAGTAATGTGAGTGGAGAGAGGGTTAAGCACAGGTTAAAGAGATGTGTATTGTCTCCAGAATAGTTAGTGAGATTTTGCAAGCCCAGGCAAATCATTGGGGTTACATATAGTGTGATACGAACCCAAGATCTTGGTTGAGGCCATTCTCATGTATGTGGAACTTGGCTATCAGTATCTGCTCAGCGATTACGTTGTTGTGTGTTCTGAAGACCACCTTGGAGAATGCTTACCCGAAGATCTGAGGCCGAAAGCCCGTGATTGCTGAAGTGTTCCCCAACAGGAAGAGAACACTCTTACTTGATGATTGTCGAGCGGTGTTCATTTATCTGTTGTCACAGCATCTGCACGGTCTCCTCAATGTACCATGCTTCGGGACATGGCAATTCATCTAGCTTCATGTCATCTACAAATTCACTCATGTTTTCCTCCAGAACATTTATACATACAACAAACAACTGAAATCTATGGTCTATGAAACACCATTATTGATCTCCATTCTGAAAAACACCCTTCCATCTCTCTGTCTTCTGTGACCAGGCCAATTCTGCATCCAGCCTGAATCCCAAGTGATTTCAGTTTTTGTAACTGTCTGCCATGTGGGATCTTGGCAAACATCTTAGTAAAGTTACATATATTGTAGTTTGTTCTTATGATAGCATTGTAATTGTACTTATTCACTGAATTTAATGACAAACCATGATAATTGGCAGATAAAATCCTGTCTAGCCAATTATACTTTCTGTCTGTCATCTGAAGCAGATCAATGCCTGCAGGATTCAATTTTATTTCTGGTTTCATTCACTTCGCAATTTTGTTTCATTGGCCTTCAACCATTCTGAGTATTTTATAAAGAACGGTCTTTATTTATTCTGAAATTTATTGACTTAATTGTGTCCTCTGGCTTAATTGTGATTATCTATTGTACTTGCCTGAGAGCAAAAGCCATACTCAGCTTTTCCAAGTCGCATACTTTTGCACATCATCTTCAAAACAAATTTCAGTTTTGATGGCAAATTTCTGCCATGTAGGATAGAACTCCATTCAGTTAAAAATGTAAACTTTTCTTCTTCAATATTCTAGAATTATAAACCTTAGCTGGGGTCAATGCCTGCACCATTCACTCTGACCAAAACACAGAATACTAAAATTTGAATTGCTTTTGAATCATCAATATTTAATTGAATTCATATTTTGGGCATATCTTGAAATCCATAATCCTAATACAAACATAAATTATTTATTGATTGCTTGTGCTTTCAGTGCTGGCAAAAATTTTGAATGTTGCTATTGACAATGTCTTGCTTATTTGTGGGAAGAATCTTACCAAAAGAAGGGATGCAGCTTTGGAACTGAAAGAAAGGGGATTTCAGAATATCTTGCACTGGGAGAGGTTTGCAGATGCATTTCCAGCTCTGAACAATCTTGCAAGAGGCAGGGTCTGGATGGCAACAATTATCTACCCAATAGCATAATTAAGTGCTTAGTTAGGCGTACATTGGTAATACCACACATCATATCTGCAGCAGATGGGTTGTCTTAGGTTCAGAAAGTGGCCTCCCAGCAATAGTCCACAGGAGCCAGCAAGGCCTCCTTTAATTCTTCTTCGAACATGACAGTCTGGCTCCAATGGCCATATTTATTTGTGAAGTTTTCAGAGGATGCCTCTAACTTGAGGACATCCTCCTAGTCTTTCTACATCTGCAGCATCTTCCTTTCCCAGTGCCCACAGTCACCTACATTTCAATCGATCCACTCACTGCTCTAAATTTGATAGGGCCCCCCAGATGTGGCCTGTTAATTGGCTACCTCCTAGAAAGGTCATGCAGGTGGGCAGATGACAGTAATCATCATTACTGTCAGTACTCAAAAATGGTCCTAGCTGTGTTTTAAAATGAAAGAACTCAGTAAGAATCTAGCAACACCAATTTTAAATCCAACCGATTTATTTGATAGTAAATTTGTGAGCTTTCGACCTTTCGTCTTCATCAGGCAAATTCAGTGTTCTGGTCTGCAGTAGCACACATATCAACACAGGCAGTCACAGATTGCTGATTAGAATGCGAATCTTTACATCTAACCTGCTATTAAAGTGTTAAAGTGGCTAACAATGTGTGTGGAGGAAATCCTGAGCATTGGTTAGAGAATTGTGTATTTTCTCCAGACAGCACAGTGAGGTTTTTTGCTAACCCAGGCAAGTCACGGGGGTTATAGGTAGTGTGACATGAAGCCAAGATCCCTGTTAAGACCGTCCTCATGTGTGCGGAACTTGGCTATCAGTCTCTGCTCAGCGACTCTGCGCTGTCGTATGTCATGAAGGCCCTCTTGAAGACCATTTACCCGAAAGTTGGAGGCCGAATGCCCATGACTGCGGAAGTGTTCGCCCACAGGAAGGGAATGGTTTTGCCTGGTGATTGTTGAGCGATGCTCATTCATCCGCTGTCGTAGTGTCTGCATGGTCTCCCCAATGTACATGCTTCGGGACATTCTTTCTTGCAACGTATTAGGTAGACAACATTGGCCGAGTTGCTGACAGAGGGATCCGCAGTGCAGCAACTGAAGAGGAATTAATCCAATTGGACTCCTCCGGAAGACCGCTGCCCCCGACTGGACATGTACGCCCAAGCCATCAGGAGGTGCATGAACACCAGATTCATCAACCGCACTTACAAGACAGTCCCGAACATCACCCAAGCACAAAGCAAGGCCATCCGTGCTCTCAAGACCAACCGCAACATTGTTATCAAACCAGCAGACAAAGGAGGCACCACCGTCATACTGAACAGAACGGACTACTGTGAAGAAGTGTACCGACAACTAAAAAATGTGAAACACTACAGACAGTTACCAGCAGATCCAACCAAAGAACACACTCGTCAACTCAACACTCTGATCAAAACCTTTGATCTGGACCTTCAGAACACTCTCCGGGCTCTCATTCCACGTAATCCCCGCATTGAAGATCTCTACTGCCTCCCAAAGATACACAAGGCAAACATACCCAGCCGTCCCATCGTATCGGGCAATGGGACCCTGTGTGAGAACCTCTCCGGCTATATCGAGGGCATCCTGAAACCCATCGTACAAAGAACCCCCAGCTTTAGTCTTGACACTACGGACTTCCTACAGAAATTCAGCACACATGGAGCAGTTGAACCAGGGACACTCCTTGTCACAACGGATGTCTCGGTGCTCTACACCAACATCCCCCACGACGATGGTATTGCTGCAACTGCCTCAGTACTCAATGCCAACAACTGCCAATTTCCGGATGCAATTTTACAACTCATCTGCTTCATCTTGGACCACAATGTCTTCACCTTCAACAATCAGCTTTTCATCCAGACACATGGAACAGCCATGGGGACCAAATTCACACCTCAGTATGCCAACATCTTCATGCACAGGTTCGAACAAGACTTCTTCACCACACGGGATCTTCAACCAAGGCTATATACTAGATACATTAATGACATCTTTTTCCTTTGGACTCATGGTGAACAATCATTGAAACAACTGTATGATGATATCAACAAGTTCCATCCCACCATCAGACTCCCCATGGACTATTCTCCAGAATCAGTTGCATTCTTGGACACACGCATCTCCATCAAGGACGGTCACCTCAGCACCTCACTGTACTGAGGTGTACAGACAACTCAACAGACCAAGTTGTCTTGTTGAGACAACCAAGACAACAGACAACCTCACAATGCTCCACTTCTCCAGCTTCCACCCTAGACACGTTAAAGAAGCCATTCCCTATGGACAAGCCCTCCATATACACAGAATTTGCTCAGATGAGGAGGATTGTGACAGACACCTCCAGACGCTGAAAGATGCCCTCGTGAGAACAGGATATGGCGCTCGACTCATCGATCGACAGTTCCGACGTGCCACAGCGATAAACCACACTGACCTCCTCAGAAGACGAACACGGGACAATGGTGACAGAGTACCCTTTGTTGTCCAGTACTTCCCCGGAGCGGAGAAGCTACAACATTTTCTCCGGAGTCTTCAACATATCATTGATGACGATGAACATCTCGCTAGGGCCATCCCCACCCCCCCACTTCTTGCTTTCAGACAGCCGCACAACCTCAAACAGATCATTGTTCGCAGCAAACTACCCAACCTTCAGGAGAACAGTGACCACAGTATACACAACCCTGCCACAGCAACCCCTGCAAGACATGCCGGATCATAGACATGGACAACATCATCAAACGTGAGGATACCATTCACCAGGTACACAGTACATACTCTTGCAACTTGGCCAATGTTGTCTACCTAATACGTTGCAAGGAAGGATGTCCTGAAGCCTGGTACATTGGGGAGACCATGCAGACACTACGACAGTGGATGAATGAGCATCGCTCAACAATCACCAGGCAAAACTGTTCCCTTCCTGTGGGCGAACACTTCAGCAGTCACGGGCATTCGGCCTCCGACCTTCGGGTAAATGTTCTTCAAGGGGGCCTTCGTGACACACGACAGTGCAGAGTCGCTGAGCAGAGACTGATAGCCAAGTTCCGCACACACAAGGACGGTCTTAACAGGGATCTTGGCTTCATGTCACACTATCTGTAACCTCCGTGACTTGCCTGGGTTAGCAAAAAAACTTCACTTACTGTGCTGTCTGGATAAAATACACAATTCTCTAACCAATGCTCAGGATTCCCTTCACACACATTGTTAGCCACTTTAACACTTGAATAGCAGGTTAAATGTAAGGATTCACATTCTAATCAGCAATCTGTGACTGTCTGTGTTGATATGTGTGCTACTGCAGACCAGACCAAACTGAATTTGCCTGACGAAGACGAAAGGTCGAAAGCTCGCAAATTTACTATCAAATAAATCGGTTGGATTTAAAATTGGTGTTGCTAGATTCTTACTGAGTTCTTACTACCCCAGTCCAACACCGGCATCTCTACATTTTAAAATGAAGGCAGGAAAATTCTTCTCTGAGCACTCAGATCTATGTGATTATTGATTGGTCAGAAATATATGTCAGTTATAATACATTTATGTTAATTCTGATACATCATAGACCCAGTGAAGAAGCTGCTTTTGAAGAGCAGTTGAATATGGAGTGAATACTATAGAATTAACCCTCTCATTGTTTCACTTGCACATAATATTCTGACAAAAATAACACTGGCTCCTCTTCTCACAGTAAGAAGTCTGAGAACACCAGGTTTAAGTCCAACTGATTTATTTGATAATAAACTCACAAGCTTTCAAGGTTCTCCTCTTCGTCAGGTGAATGAGGTGCTCTGGTTTCAGACAGCACATATAACAGCACAGACAGTTTACAAATTACTGATTAGAATCAATCAGTAATCTGTAAACTGTCTGTGCTGTTATATGTGCTGTCTGATTCCAGAACACCTCATTCACCTGACAAAGAGGAGAACCTCGAAAGCTTGAGTTTACTATCAAATAAATCAGTTGGACTTAAACCTGGTATTGTCAGACTTCTTACTGTGTTTACTCCAGTCCAATGCCGCACCTATACATCGTCTTCTCACATCAAAGAAACCTTAAAAATCAATGTACTGAAATGTAAGTAGGTACAAAATTAGAAAGGGTTTC
This sequence comes from Sphyrna mokarran, assembly GCA_024679065.1. Classification (NCBI taxonomy): domain Eukaryota; kingdom Metazoa; phylum Chordata; class Chondrichthyes; order Carcharhiniformes; family Carcharhinidae; genus Sphyrna; species Sphyrna mokarran. Next base: position 16,319,696 of record JAGIQG010000007.1, on the reverse strand, counting down.
AATAGATTCCATTCAAAATCCTGAAATGTTCAAGGGGTATTGTTGTGCAACTAGCAGTTTGTTTTAAAAATTGCTTTTAACAAAAAAAAAATGGAGAGGTTTTATAGTCTTTTCAAATTGGCTTAGAAGCATAAATTTATCCTCCAACTGCCCTTGATTTGACAGGGCTCCCAGATGTGTGGTCTGCTAGTTGGCTACCTCACAGGAATTTGATTTGATTTCTTATTGTCACATGTATTAACACACAGTGAAAAGTGTTGCTTCTAGTGCACTATACAGACAAAACGTACTGTTCATAGAGAAGGAAACAAGAGAGTGCAGAATATAGTGTCATAGTCATAGCTAGGGTGTAGAGAAAGATCAACTTAATGCAAGGTGAATCCATTCAAAAATCTGACAGCAGCAGGGAAGAAGTAGTTCTTGAGTTGATTGGTATGTGACCTCAGACTTTTGTATCTTTTTCCCAAAGAAAGAAGGTGGAAGAGAGAATGTCTGGGGTATGTGGGGTCCTTAATTATACTGGCTGCTTTGCTGAGGCAGCGGAAAGTGTCAATGGATGGATGGCTGGATTGCATGATGAATTGATAGATTGGGCTACATTCATGACCTTTTGAAGTTTCTTGTGGTCTTGGGCAGAGCAGGAGCCATATCAAGCTGTCATGCAGTGGAAAGACCCAGTAATCATCAGAATCAAATGATTTTAAAGCAGCAAGATTATTTCCATGTTATGTGATCAAGTTGAAAATTATTCATCAACTTTTACTGATTACTTAGAAATTTAAAGATAAAGTAAAATTGTTACAGTCACAGATGACCATAGACTGCTTTCTCCAATGAGGGGGAGAGTTGACTAGTAGTGATTGAACATGAGAATAACCACACCTCAGGTAAGGGGCAATGTTAAGGAGGTAGATCTTCAGGAATAACCTCAGCCAATACGGGAAATAAATCCAGGCTGTTGGTGCTGTTCTGCATCACAGACCAGTCATCCAGACAACTATGTGCCAGTAACAATACATTAATGTTAACTCTTTAAAACCTGAACATTCAGGAACAAAATAGTTGACTGCACAAAATTTGGTGTACCCATCATACTAAGCAGGATTCATTTAGGCCTGCATTTTTCAAAGCCCTACCATCCAGAGAATCAGCACGAAATGCAACACACTGCACTTGACAGGCCTAATGCTGATTGATGCTCAAATGAATGTTGATTGGTAGCTGACACGACTTCCATCTGCACTTGGAAGATAGTCCTGCTTTAGAGAGTTGGCCAGTCTGATTCACAAAAGCACTCCAATCCATCCAGGCATAACTTTGCAATGGACAAAAGAGACACTGAGATGCTGTGCTTCTGCGAGACAAGTGACAAGAGTCCCAGAGAAGGAATGGTAATGGAGAGGGGATGCAGACAGGTATTTCATTAGGGATGGGTGAGGGGACGGAGAGGAAGCTCTGGAGGTTTCCATAAGGGGACGGTGTCCCTAGTCAGAATGAGAACCACTCCTACTCCTGGTGCCCAAGATGGAAGCCAATGATTTATTTCTGATTCCCATCCTCAGTAATTGGCACCCTTCAGCCTGAAAATTGAAGCAAAGTTGGAAAAGCCCTCAAGTGCCAATAAGTGTCTATCTACCATTTTTAGAAAAAAATCTGTTTCCCTACCAATCTGGTCTACATGTGATGTCTGTCCCTTCTATATAATATACGCTGCAGATTCTCAAGACATTCAGGATAGACTATATGATCTTAGTATGGTCCACATCAAGGAACAATTTAACTGAAAACCAAAACCCTGATGAGAATAGTGCTTAATTTTGAGTCACTTCACACGATGTTAGAAACATTGAAAATAACTTTTGAACTACCTGTTCAAGGTCAGATTTGGATTATTCGGATTATAATTGATTCAAATCCCAAGTGCTATAGGTTTCTACAGCCAATAGTAATCTCAGCTAAACTAATCATGTGAAACAGATACTATAAACTGTACAATAAACCTATCAACATTTGAAAGAGGAACATCACTAATTAAAGTTCAGATGGCACCATTTTGTTCTAATTTTAATGTAGCTTCAGGGGTTGACATAGGTCCTATGCTTTCATAATGTTTTTGTTTCAATCTCAAATTTGCACTCTCTAGAAAGTGGAAATTTCATTCACACAAATTACAACTGACCACTAAATAATGTCATTCCATGATTCCAACTTAATAACTCACCTTTTCAATAAAATAAAAGATAAAATTTAAAGAAAAATAAAATTAGAACCAAATTTTCAGTATGAGGATAGAGATGTTTTGCTACAATTGTATAGGGCATTGGCGAGGCTACACCTAGAGTATTGTGTGCAGTTTTGGTGTCCTTATCTGAGGAAAAAATGTCATTGTTGTACAGGGAGTACAGCAAAGGTTTATCAGGCTGATTCCTGACATGGCAGGTCTGTCCCACGAGAAACATAGAACACTATAGCACAGAAACAGGCCCTTTGGCCCTTCTTGTCTGTGCCAAACCATTTTTCTGCCTAGTCCCACTAACCTGCACTTGGACCATATCCCTCCACATTGCTCTTATCCATATACCTGTCCAAGTTTTTCTTAAATATTAAAAATGAACTCGCATTCACTGTATTATCTGGCAGCTCATTCCACATTCCCACTACTCTGTGTGTAGAACCCTCCCCACCCCCCAATTTACCCTTAAAACTTCTCCCCCTTCACCCTTAACCCATGTCCTCTAGTTTTTTTTCTCCCTTAGCCTCAAAGGAAAAAGCTTGCTTGCATTCACTCTATCTATACCCATCATAATTTTATACCCTCCCTTCATTCTTCTACGCTCCAGGGAATAAAGTCCTAATCTATTCAACTTTTCTCTTCTTCTTGGTAGAAGAAGAGTTGATTAGAATTATATTTACTGGAGTTGAGTGTTTGGGAAGGGATCTCATAGAAAATTATAACAGGGTAGATTAGAAAGAATGTTTCAATGGTGGGGGAGTCAAGAACTAGGGGTCATAGTTTGAGGATAATGGGTAAATCTTTTAGAACTGAGGTGAGGAGAAGCACTATGGTTAGCACTGCTGACTCACAGCCCCAGGAACCTGGATTTGATTCCTGGCTTGGGTCACTGTCTGTGCGAAGTCTGCATGTTCTCCATTTCTGCATGTATTTCCTCTGGGTGCTTAGATTTCTTCCACAATCCGAAAGCCATGTGGTTAGGTGCATTGACAATGCAAAATTCTTCCTCAGTGTACCGGAAGAGATGCCGGAGTGTGGCAACTAGAGGATTTTCATAGTAACTTCATATGCAGTGTTAAAGCAAGCCTACTTGTGATTCATAAATAAACTTAAATTACTTACAGAAATTTCTCCATCCTTTACCAGACAGTGTAAATGTGTGAAATTCACTACCACAGAATGTAGAGGCCAAGATGAAATCTGCTACAGTTCTTGGAGCTAAAGGAATCAAAGGATATGGAGGGATGGGAGGAATCATAATATTGAATTTGATGATCAGCCTCCTCAGATAAGATCACCAAAATTGCACACAAAACTCCAAGTATGGCCTCCCCAACATCCTATATAATTGCAGCAAAACTTCCTGATCCCTATATTCAAATCGTTATCAAAGGCAATATACCACCATTTGCCTTTCTTACTGCCTGCTGTACCTGCAAGTTTACTTTCAGCGAATGATGCAAAAGGACTTCAAGATCTCATTGAGTAGCCACCTCTCTCAATTTACACCCATTCATGTAATAAATTCAAACAGTCAGGTGTGCATTAGTGCAAGGGGCTAATTAAAGTTAATTTGTTTTTTACTTATTTCTTTCTGACATCAATATGTGCCGCTGTGAGATGATGTCTCCTCTTTCAGCAGCTGCCCCTACATGGTAGCTTTTTGCCCATGGTACCATTGCCAGGCAGGAAAACCCACTTCCAAGAAGTGCTGGGCATCACTAAATGGGTACCAGTCTCATTTCTAGCTAATTACAGTATTTTAAAATAGTATTGCAAGAATGCTGTTGAAGCAAAGATTGGGATCCTGAATTCATTTGGGTGTCGGGCTCCAATTGTGCTTCAAAAATCTGGCCCATTAGCTTTGGAGAATCCCATCTTTATCTACTAGTATTAGGATTGAATACGTCCAGGTAAGGTGCAGCCCAGCCAACTGCAGAGTAACATTTTCTCTCCTTGATTACAGCAGCCACAGGGAGACAGTTCCATAGAACTAAATTCACTGAGCTAGTAATCTAAAGGTCCAGTGTAGTACATATTAACATAGAAACAAGAAGCAGGAGTAAGATATTTGGCCCTTTCTCAGCAATTTAGTAAAATCATAACTGATCTGATAGTAATCAAAAAATTGCATCACCCCCATCCCCCCTTGCTTATCAATAATTTATTCACCTCTGCCTTAAAAATATTAAAGACAAGTTTCAACTGTCTTCTCAGAAAGAATTCCAAAGGCAACGACCCTCTGATAGAAATAATTTCATCTCATCTCTGTTTGAAATGGATGACCCCTTATTTTTAAAGATCAATTCCTAGTCCTAGACAGTCCCACAAGAGGAAACATCCTCTCCACATGCACCCTCTCAAAACTCCTCAGGATCTTCTGAAATGTTTCAATCAAACGCCACCTCTTAAACCTCTAAAGTCCAGTGAATACAACAAAAACAGAAAATACTAGAAAATCTCAGCAGGTCTGACAGCATCTGTAGGGAGGGAACACAGCCAATGTTGAGTCTATATGACAGTCCGTCAGAGCTGGACATCCATGGTGAACAGGAGGCAGTTTGGGATGGGGAACTGCAAATCAGAGCTCTGACAAAGAGTCATCTCATCTAGACTCGAAAATTGGCTCTATTCTCTCGCCAAAGATGCTGTCAAACGTGTTGAGATTTTCCAACATTCTCTACTTTTGTTTCAGATTCTACTGTCTGTAATAGTTTGCTTTTATTCCAGTGAATACAAATCTTTCCTCGCAGGACAACCCACCAACTCTAGATATTAGTCTGGTAAACTTTCTCTGAACTGCTTTCAACATATTTACATGTTTCCTTAAATGAATTGACCATAATTGTACAAAATACTCCAGATGTAGTCTCATTAGTACTCTGTATAATTGAAGCACAATCTCCATATTTTTGTATTCAACTCCCCTCAAAATAAATGCTCATATTCTATTACTTGCTGAATTGCATAATAGTCTTTTGCAATTCATAATGCAACATCCAAATTCCTCTGCTTCACTAATGACCTTTAAGGAAGAAAATGTGCTATCCTTACCTGGTCTGGCTACATGTCGCTCCAGATCCACAGTAATGTGGTTGACTCTGGAATGTCCGAACAAGCTATTCAGTTCAAGACTAATTAGGATTGGGCAACAAACTCTGGCCTTGCCTGTGATACATCACACGAAAGAATAAAAAAGACTTTCCCCAACTCCAACAGTAGGAGAGCATTCTTCTTAATAAAAGTGTGATATTTCTTTCATTTGCTACAGTAACTTCAGGTTTCTATTGTGGGTCTATGTTCATTAGAAATTAATTGAGTCTGCCCTGACTACTAACAGACAGAAACAACTTTCATGTATCAGGCTCAGTCTAGAGATAGGAAGACATTGTCTAATTCACTGCACCAATTCCCAACATTGAAGTGATTAATTTTTTAATCACTTAGATGGGCACATGAACAGAATGGGAATGGAGGGGTATAGAAAACTGATTTAAAATAGGGATTGTGAGCCTTGGGAGTCCCTGGGAAGTGTGTAAATAGATGATGATATTGATGTACTTGTTTTTATCCTACAGGTGCTTTGGTCCACCTTGTTATCTAATGAGGGGCATACACGCGATGGGTCGTGAGAAGGCTGCTCTTGGATTTTTTTTGAGAGTATCCTAGTGCTTCACGTCTTTAGTGTACGCTTGACCTGGACCATTTGGTGGGCAACACAACAGCTCAGTGACTATTGCTGTGCTGTGCAGATATATGGATTTGGGCCTGTGTCTGTGGGAGTTTGCACATTCTTCCCGTGCTTGCGTGGGTTTTCTCCGGGTGCTCCGGTTTCCTCCCACATCCCAAAGATGTGCTCTTAGGCTAATTGGCAAAACAAATTCTCCTTAAATTGTCTCAAATTTGGTTTTAATCCATAGATCTATAAACATAGACAGGGATCACGGGTAGAGGTGGGAACATCGGGGTGGTGGCGCGGACTCGTTGGGCCGAAGGGCCTGTTTCCCGTGCTGTTTTGTTCTTTGTTCTTTTTGTCAGTTAACTCTAAATGACACTGCCAATACAACTATCTTTTCAGCACATAGATTCATCCTATTGTGATATATACCTTTGCACACATAAATATCTATAAACAGTAGACAGAAGAGGTTACAAAATGTAATGCACTGTGTTTCGAAAAAGAAAATAACAATTCTATTGAACAGTGAAGGAAAGTGTCGACACTATGATTGCTGTCATCACTTTGTAATTATGCTGTAGACTAGCTAAAATGGAATAGGCTATTCCATCATTGAAATAAATATCCTCAGTGATTTGTGGAATGACAAAGGGATTGGATTTTTGTTTTGCATCAATACAAAAATCAAGTGATAAAAAAGTGTTCTGTTTGCAGAATAGGAAACAGCCATCTGCCAATACCATTCTCTGTGCACAAATACATTGCATACACTATTATGCTTTGTTAACTCTTTGGCTTTTTAAAATGAGCATTTTTAATGAGTTAGAATGATACAACTGATTGAATTGGTCACCATGAGACAAGTACAGTGCTGTTATAAATGAAAACAGTAGGTGCTACTCAGCAGGTCTGGTAGTATCTGTATGAAGAGCAAGGGAGTTAAATTTTTAATCAAGCATAACTTCTTTGGGACGAAAAGAAAGAGCATAATTTTCCATTCCAAATTTTGTTCCTTTCTCCACTGGTGCTGCAGGCTGAGTATTTCTAGCACTTTCTATTTATTTATTTTGCTACAAAATAATTGTTTTGTTTCTAAACATAATACTAAATTAGAGTAAAATATATAAAAGGAGGAAATGTGAATATTTAGCTGATTTTAAAGTATGCTGGTATATTTTGTGGATCAAGCAATTGGTGGTGTTTGAGTTTAAGTGGTGGCAGCTCATCGGAATGTGAGAAGCTTCCAGTTCGACACTCCAAAAGCTGTTTGTGTACATACTCAACTTTCAATTAGTTAATTGTTAATTCAGTTCTGTATATAATTAGCAGATGATGAAGCTGAAAACATCTGAAAAACAGGGAAAAGGGCACTTGATAGAAAACATACCTTTGCCATACTGTGTGAACTCAATGTTATGATATTTGCACACTCTTCCGTAACACTTTTTCCTACCTGATTAATGTTCTGTAACTACAAAGAGAAAAAATGAAATCTTTTTATCCAGAATTTCCATCTCATTGAGAAGGCTTCAGGCTAATTGACGTGTAACAACTGCTTTGAAAATTCTGCCCATATTTTGAAAACTGAGAGAAAAAAGACAATTTGGCAGCAGTGTCAAAAAAACATTACACACTGACTGATATCATGCATATTTCCAATGCATATTAAGACCTTAATGCCCACACTAATAACCTCATGAAGATGGTAACTGCATCAGACTGTACTGGAACTACATGCAAGGCATGGACAAAATTTTGCTAATAAAAGGCATCCACAGCACAAAAACAAAGTAGCTTACAATATTTGTAAAACAACTACTTCCACAATTCTTTTTCCTACTTCAAACATTAGAGGGTGATCTCATCAAAAAAACATTCTAAGTGCCAAAAAAGTGTGAAAACAGGAGAGAATTATGACCACTTTTTGGGTGAGCTCCTAGTTGCAATCTTATGGCACTTAGACAAAAAGTGTGGCAAAGTGCGATTCTCGCCAGTAGAGGCAGTGGACAGTGTCTATTCATGCTGGGAAGCTGGCTGTTGACTAGTAGAGAGGCTATTGACTGGTAGAGAACCTGGGTTTAATTTTGGCCTTGGGTGACTGTATGCAATTTTCGCATTCTCCCTGTGTCTATCTGGGTTTCCTCCAAATGGTCCGGTTTCCTTCCATACATTCCAAAGATGTGCGGGTTAGGTTGATTCGTCATTGTCCCTTCGTGTAGGGGACTAGCAAGGTGAATATGTTGTATTATGGAAATAGACTTTGGGTGTTCTTGGTGCAGGCTGGATAGGACAAATAGGACTTCTGCACTGTAGGGATTCTATGATAAATGTAATTTAATATATTATAATAAAATTAATGACAATAACAGGTTGGCTGTCTTCAGATGTCATTAGAATTGGAAATTGGAGCTCAGGTCAAGAATTGTAACCTTGCAAAATATTTTCCGCTTATAAAAACATAAGAAATAGGAGCAAGAGTAGACCGTCTAGTCCCTCAAGCCTGCCTTGTCATTCAATAAGATCATAGCTGATCTGAAGTGCATCAGTTCCACTTATCCTCCTGCCCCATAACCCTTAACTTTTTTATCGATCAGAAATCTATCTACCCGTAACTTAAACATACTCAACAAGGTAGCCTCTACCGCTTCAACGGGCAGAGAATTTCAGAGATTCACTACCCTTTGAGAGGACCTCCTCCTCCCTTATTTTGAGGCTGTACCTTCTTTCCTTTCAAAGTGGAAAGAATCTCTCTGCCTCTACTCTATTTAGCCCCTTCATTATCTTATCTGTCTCTATAAGATCCCCCCTCATCCTTCTAAACTCCAATGAGTACAGGCCAATCTACTCAATCTCTCCTCATAAGCTAACCCCCTCACCTATGGTATCAACTTAATGAACCTTCTCTGTACTCCCTCCAAGGCCAATGTGTCCTTTCATAAATAAGGGGACCAAAATTGCACACAGTACTCCAGTTGCAGCCTCACCACTGCCTTGTATACTTGCAGCAAGACATCCCTGCTTTTATATTCTATCCCCCTCACGATAAAGGCCAACATTCCATTCGCTTTCTTGATCACCTGCAGACTGAAGTTTTTGTGATTCGTGCACAAAGACTCCCAGGTCCTTCTGCACAGTAGCATTGCTGCAACTTGTCACTATTTAAATAGTATTCCATCCTACTATTATTTCTTCCAAAGTGGATAACCTCATGTTTGCTAACATTATACTCCATCTGCCAGGTCCTCGTCCACTCACTCAGCTTATCCAAATCTCTCTGCAGACTTCCCGCTTCCTCCATGTAATTCACTTTTCCACTCACCTTCGTGTCATCAGCAAACTTTGTTACCCTACATTCAGCCCCGTCCACCAGATCATCTATGTATATGGTATACAGTTGAAGCTCCAGCACCAATCCCTGTAGCACGCCACTAGTCACCAATTGCCAACTAGAAAAGCAACCATTTATTCTACAAGAACATAAGAAATAGGAGCCGGAGTAGGCCATATAGCCCTTTGAGCCTGCCCTGCCATTCCAACTCTGCTTCCTGTTAAATAGCCAATCCTCAATCTACGCTGACACTTTACCCCCAACTCTGTATACCCTAACCTTCTGCAGCAACTTTTGTGAGGCACCTTGTCAAACACCTTCTGGAAATCTAAAACCACATCTACCGGTTCCCCTCGGTCTACCACACTAGTCACATCTTCATAAAAATCCAGTAAATTCATCAAACACGACTTTCCCTTCATGAATCCATGCTGTGTCTGCTTGATTGAACCATTCCTTTCCAGGTGTCCTGCTATTTCTTCTTTAATGATGGATTCTAGCATTTTCCCAACTACAGACATTAAGCTAACTGGCCTATAGTTAGCCGCCTTTTGTCTACTACTGTGATTTTGGATAGAGCAGGAGCCACACCAAGCTGTGAAACAACATGAAAGAATGCTTTCTCTGGTGCAACTGTAGAAGTTGGTGAGAGTTGTAGCAGGCTTGCCAAATTTCCTTAGTCTCCTGAGAAAGTAGAAGCCTGGGTGGGTTTTCTTAACTATCGCATCGACATTACAGCGCAGCACAGGCTCTTCGGCCCTACAGAGACCTGGACAGATTGTTGGTGATCTGGGCACCTAAAAACTGATGCTCTTGACCATTTATACTTCATTCCCACCGGTGTAGACAGGAGCATGTCCTCCACTACGCTTTCTGAAGTTGATGACTATCTCTTTCCTTTTGTTAAAATTGAGGGAGAGATTATTGTTTTCAGACAGTTCACTAGATTAGAACATAGAACATAGAACATTACAGCACAGAACAGGCCCTTCGGCCTTCGATGTTGTGCCGACCAAAATAAAAAGCAATGTCCCTCCAAACTAAACCATTCCCTTCTCTTCCATATACTTATCAACTAACCTCTTAAACGCCACCAAACTTGGCGCATCTACAACAGCTGCAGGCAGGGCATTCCACGCCCTAATCACTCTTTGAGTAAAGAACCTACCTCTGATATCCGTCCTATAACTCATACCCCTTAATTTAAAGCTGTGTCCCCTCGTGCTAGCAAATTCTCTACCTTCTCTGCACTTCATCTTGCCATTGTTTGAGATCTGATCCACTACAGAGTATTAGCATCAAACTTGAAAATCAAGTTGGGGGGGGAAATTTGGCCATACAGACAGAGGTGTATAAAGGACTGAGGAGACAGTTTTGTAGAACACAGGTGTTGAAGATGATTGTGGAGATGGTGTTGTTGCCTAGCCTGACTAACTGTGGTCTATGGGTTAAGAAGTTTATGGGGGTGGCATGATAGCACAGTGGTTAGCACTGCTGTTTCACAGCTCCAGGGTCCTGGGTTCAATTCCCAGCTTGGGTCACTGTCTGTCTGGAGTTTGCACATTCTCCTCATGTCTGCATGGGTTTCCTCCCACAATCCAAAGATGTGCGGGTTAGGTTGATTGGCTATGCTAAGAAATTGCTCCATCATGTCCTGCGATGCGTAGGTTATACGGATTAGTGGGCATACGTAGGGATATGAGGTTAGAGCCTGGGTGGGATTGTGTTCAGTGCAGATTCGATGGGCCGAAGAGCCTCTTTCTGCACTGTAGGGTTCTATGATTCTAGGAAGTCTAGCATCTAGTTCCAGAAGGAGGAGCCGAGTCCCAGGCCACAAAGTTTGGAATAATAGTGTTAAAGGCAATGCTCTGAAAACTCCTGCTACCTGCTGTTGTGAGACTATTTACTATACCATGGAAAATGCACCAGCTGATGGTGACCGATGGATAACTGCCCAGCACTGTTTGAAATTTAAAGCAGGCTGTCTGACCCTTTAGATATTGCCCTGGTGAATGATTTAGCAAATGGCTGTCACTTATTTTGTTAAGCTGTTTAAGTATAATGCATGTACATGTTTTTTTCTGTTTATAAAGAAAATACTTGTGTATTAATGTATGTGGCTTCCACTACATGTTGATGTACTGCGAGCCCAATTGGCAATCCTAGATTGTTTTCAGCATAATTTCTTAACACACTGAAGATTAATTAGCAAATGTTACCCAATCGCAGAATCAAATCAAATGCAGTTTTTTGAGGTGTGCAAGCATAGGTTGGTTAGGTATGATCTTTACCTTGCTCATTGCAAACAGTAGCTGTTTGATACAATTTGCCAATCTTTGGAATGTATGGCCTACATACCTGCCATTGCATTGGCACTAAAATCCATATACCACATGACTCATTTGTGTGTAGACAGAACATCTTTTTGGCTTGAGCTATTAGTGGTGAATGGCACTCATGTTGCTATTGCATTAAAGCAATGTGGAATAGCTAGCTTGACTTGGTGTTCAAATGTTTCAGATACCTTGGCCTTTCAGAATCATCAGAGGTAAAGTGGACACTTTTCAGGGCCAAAAGTGATAATCTTAGGCCCATTCAAGAGTTTGCATAATGAATACTGCAAAATAATCTGATCAGGGTAAGCATTATCCTTTGATGTGCCCTATTTCAGTGGCAAGTTGCTGGTGAGCAAATGGCTTGGGCCCTATTTACAAGGTTGCCGAGAATACTAATTCCCTAGTGTTTGAAAATGTAAGAATCCCAGCACCTATATTGACGAGTGGAGGAAAGCTTGCATTAACCATGGTCTGTCACCTACAATCTTTTGGAACATGCTTCCTAGGAGGCTGAAGGCTGTCCCTTCCCTTTTTTAACTGCCTGGTGATGCAATCTGGGGTCCGTTGTTATAAGGGATTCTTGATTTTTTTTTAAACTGATGCCACCGCTCTCAGTTGAAATATGGACATTGCACAAGGTATGACCCCCCCTCTCCCAATCAAAGGAAGTGCTGCCTGACGTCCCCTATAGTTCCTGCACTTCTTTCTCTGTATTTTCCAATGATAGAGCTATCTAAATCCCTTTAAGTCCAAATTGTGTTCTGTCAATTGTTTTTGGACTATCATATTGTTAATTCCACAGACCAGTCAGTCTCATAACATGTTATTCGGGGTATTCTGATTTCACAGTGCTCTGCCAATTTTTGTAGCTTGGTCATAAATCCAGTAACAGATTCCTCAGGGTGTTCATCCTACTGAGTTAAAGCTGGAATATTATGGAAGATTTTGGGTCATATTAGCTTTTAACCAGATCCATCAATTCATTAAAGTTTTGGAATCAGAAGCATCCAAGTAGGTCAGACTTTGTATTACAGTGAAGGCTGGGACTCTTCACATCAACAGGACAATTTGTATGCTTTGAATCCCCCTCAATATTCATAGAATCATCAAATTCCTACAGTGCAGAAGGAGGCCATTCAGCTCATCGATTCCCTCTAACCTATCACATCCTGGGACACTAAGGATTAATTTATCATATCCAATCAACCTAATCTACACATCTTTGGACTATGGGAGGAAACAGAAGCACCTGAAGGATATCCACACAAACACAGGGAGAGGGTGCAAACTCCACCCAGACAGTGACCCAAGCCAGGAAACAAATCCTGGTCCCTAGAGCTCTGAGGCAGCAGTGCTAACCACTGTGCCACCGCCTGAAGAAAAATACATGTGCTCTGTGGATTGGGCCTTCTATATGTTAAAATACAGGTCAGAAACTCCAAAGTGCCTATATTATAAGTTTTGCAATTTGAATTTGTTTAGGAGGAGCATGAGATCTTCAATTCAGGTATATTCAACTAACCCACTAGGAAGCTTGTATCAAACAAAGTTTAGTTAAGAATACAATTAATATATACAGAAAGAAAATTAGCAATAATTTTTCCAAATTACAAACTAGAAAGAAAAAAAAAACCATGATATTGTATAATCCTTAACAGCTAAATAGCATCAGAGAAGCTTCCCAAAAACAGCAGGGGGAGGGGGCTGATAGAGAGAGAGAAAGATAAAGAGGGGAAGAAAGAGAAAGAGAGAGAGAGAGAGAGAGAGAGACTAGGTACTAGCTACTAAAACCACCAACTGCAGATTTTCTTTCCAGGAAGGCAAAAATCCTGCTTCCAGCTAACCAGCAGAATTTCCAATACGAGGGCAAGAGAGAAACACTGCTTTTCAGTCTGATGTCCACCCCCTCTTTTAAAACTGAAAATGAATCCTTAGATTTGTCATGGGATGAATCACCTGACTTTCACTTGTTGATCAATCTTCCCTCTCACAATGCAGGGTGATAAAAGATCCCAGAAAGTACCTGAGGCCCAGAGTAAAAATAAACAAAACATCACTTAAGCCATTGATGCAGCAATAAAAGAACTCCTAACCTTTCAGCCCAGCAACAATAAAAAAAAAGCTGTTTAACTGCAGAGAACACGTTTTTTTAAAAAATACATTTCTTAAAGGTACACTAGCATCACATATGCTTTCACTGTAGGCTTCAAGTTTACCAAAAAGAGACATTTTTCTTACTTCAGGATTATTTGTTTCGATAGTAAAGGTTGTCCGGGGAAGAAAAAACTTATTTTGCTCCTCATTGCCAATGTAATAATCCTGCAAGGTCAGTCTTCCGTCGTCAAGACCCTTTATTTACAACATGCACGAAGTAGCACTTCCACAGCTAGTGTACAGGTCAAACCCCAGTGTCCTTCGACTGCTGGCCTGAATGAAGCCAGCTGATTTTAAACCCCCAGCAGCTTCTTCGCGATTGGATGAGTCTCCACTCAATTAACAGTGGAGCTCGTACTCTATAATATCCATGGAGAAAACTACTGATAATTCCCTGGGGCCATCATAACAATTTTCAACCAATTTATTTCACTCTGAGGATGCTCCCATCCCAAAACATTGAAGATTTTAATGTGATCTCGAAATGCAGGCACCAGCAAGTCCACATGATATTAAGCCCGAAGCAATATTTTAGGAAGAATGGAGAAATGTGAATATTTATCCTGCAATTCCAAGCAACTCAACAGTAATGCCCCCAGGTGTGTTAATTAGGAAGAGCTCAAGAGAACTATTTCTCTAACAGTTGCATGTATGCACTCACATGTATTCTACTCTGTGCTTTTTAGGCCTCTTCAATATACTTCTGTTTCTCAGTCGTTCAGTTTTCTCAATCTAATTTTGTTTGTGAATCCTGACCATTTCCCATTACTCATAATTCTGCTTTCCCTTTGCTTCAGAGTGTTTTGATGGAAGATTGGAAATTCTTAAGTAGTGACATATACAAAAAGCAAATCACTAACCATTCCTACTCTCTACATTAATGAGTAAAGGAAAAAGGTAAGTTTTACAAAATTACCTTTAAAAATGTGGTATTTGGGAAAAAGAAAAGAAAATTTCAGAAAAGCAATCAATTGCAGAAAATAAATGACTCGTAATCTGACAGACACTTCAGGTGGCGCTCAGGAAGTACTGCAACCATACTACACCGTGGTTTATTTTCTGTAATTCACCATTTCCTGATGTGCATCCTCTGTTTTCAGTAAATTATCCTTGGAAAATTCATATTCCATCAGACAACTGATACAACCTTCCATCAATGGTTAGTAGAGCAAAATTAAAGTATCAAACTACATAACAAAATAAAAACTACAGATTACATGATGAATGATTTACAAAATTGAGATATATGATTTAATTTTATAAAAAGAACAATTGTAGTCTGTGTAAATGCAAAATCTGCTGCCTCACAATTCGAAATTTGCAAAACATACCAATTTCCTACCAACATGTGATTCCCAAGGCTCTGATGTTAACTTGCAAAGCACAGTAAAATTTAACTTGTAATGTTAAAATAATACAGCTTCCTATCTTTTCCACCTAGCATGTAAGTCTAATAGCTGCTAAACTAAAAATCTAAAGTTAACCTATTCTATTCTGCCAGATCCTCAAATATCCAATTTAAGTGATTTCTATTTTTAAAAGGAATCAGATACATATTTAAAAAGTAGAAAGTTTTGAGAGAAGATTGTGAATAGAAAGACAAGGAGAAAGAGAGTTGAAATTTATTAAATTGTAAGGGGTCTAGGTAAACTGGATAGGAAGGCCCTAATTGATTTGATGATGATTGATGGTTCTACAGTAGCATGGGGATGTTTTTTGAAATGAAAATTGAGTCTCATAATTCATCATGAGACATTCCATCTGGTTACACAAAGGCCATGATGCCTTCTCCAAACACCTTCTTGTTCCTATTCTGCTGCCGAATAGGATGAAAGAACTGTCCTGATATCTGAAACAGGTGGTCGTCTTTCATCCTTAGGCAGTTATGCCAAAATAGTATAAAAACACTTCGAGAACCTATCGCTGAGCAACCACCAAATCTGCACAAGGGTCTGTTACTAACAACCACATCACCTGCAATGCGTGGAAGACCCTTTAATTTGTGAGGTTCAAATCCAATCCAACAGTTGCATCCTTCATTTTTGTTAAGGAATTCATCAATGCGTAGCACTGTGTTCTGAATCCTGGCATTGCATAAATTGGCTCCATGAAGTGACTTCAGAATATGCTGGCATACAGCTGTTCTAGTGCACACAGAGGATGCACTTTCTTCATCCTTCATGCATGCAGACCATTCAAGAAGTGATTAGTGGCTCAGACCACAATCCGAAAAGTGGGGCAATATGTTCATATGCAAGTAGTCCAATTAGCCTAATTGCTTGTGCAAAAAGCATGGTATAGTCGCAATTTTTGGTGCCCCTGCATTTAGCAAGGTTACAGGTATTGAAATTGGCAATGTTGACATATTATAATATCAATCCCATTTCATTCTGATATAGTACCTTAAGATCTAAAATATAATATTAAACTTGCAGTATAGTTTATAAAATACGACAATTAGTTTGCCTCATTTCACCTTATTTACTTTATCTGCAATCTGCTACAATTGGAGACCATTGACTTAAGGTAGTAAATCACTTCTGTCACTGTCTGTGCAACTCATTTTTTGCAAGGAGTAACTGAGTTCTGAGCAAGTTGCTATTTGGTGGTTTATTTACTGTAAATGAGGTGCATTCTCCAATTACTGAACATGGAAAGAGTTTAAAATGGGATCCTCATGAAATGATTAATGGCTTTTGTTTGAAGTTGAGATTGTAAATATTTGGAATATGTCACAGTGGTTAGCACTGCTGTCTCACAGTGTCAGGAACCCAGGTTCGATTCCATCTTCCGATTACTATCTGAGTGGAGTTTGCATGTTTTCCCCATGTCTGAATGGGTTTCCTCTCGGTACTCCGGTTTCCTCCCACACTCCAAAGATGTGCACGTTAAGTTGATTGGTCATAATAAATTGTTGCTTAGCATCAGGAGTCCAGGAGGATAAACATGTGGGTTATGGGGATAAGACCTGGGTGGGATTGTTGTCGGTGGAGGCTTGATGGGCCAAATGGTCTCCTTCTGCACTGTAGATTCTATAATCTAAACATGCTAAGACTGATTATCCTCTGTACTGTCCCAACTACATTTCTTAAAATTTTAACCTGGGGTGGAATAACCACACAATTCCTTTCATCTCTTTTGATCCTGAATATCACTAAAACATTTTAACAGATCTGCTGGTGTCTAAATATACATTTTATGCAAAAGAAATGTTCAACAGTTTTGCTCTCAGCTTTCACCCTATATTGTCCTGTAAAAAAAAATTGTGCTACTCATCCCCAGGCTGCTGTTCAGGCATTGTCAATCTTATGAAATCAATCTTTCTTGTTAAGCTGAACTTTACGGTCTGTCTCCAATATCATAATTCTTCATGCTCAGATTTGTTTTTCCTGTTCCTCCACATTTGAGATAGACCCGTACCACAACAATACTGCTGCGCTGAACAAATATTGTGCGTCTTATCATTTAACCACAAGGTACTTGTAAACTTTTTTTAAATTCATTTGTGGGACATGGGTGTCGCTGGTTGGCCAGCATTTATTACCCATCCCTCACTGTCCGACGTCAGTTGAGAGTCAACAACATTGCTGTGATTCTGGAGTCACATGTATGCCAGACCAGGTAAGGACAGCAGATTTTTTTCCCTAAAGGGCATTAGTGAACCAGATGGGTTGTTCTGACAATCAACAATGGTTTCCATGGTCATCACTCTTAATTCCAGATTTTTTGTTTTTTGATTTTTTTTAATCATTTGCCATGGTGGGATTTGAACCAAGGTCCCCAGAACATTAGCCAAGTTTCCAATCTAGAGATAATACCATTGGGCCATCACCTTCCCAAGAGTTACACACTTGTTAACTGTGTTTTCTAGTTCATATCCATCCAACAACAGTAAATATCTTTTCAGTATCCACCCTGTCAAGTCTCCTCAGGATCTTCTATCTTTCAATAAGATCATTTCTCAATTTTCTAAATTCCAATTGATTTAGGCTTAACTTGTCCAGCCTTTCCTCATAACTCTCCCATTCCAAATCAAATGAACCTTCTCTTAACTGCTTCTTATGCATTTATATCCTTTCTTTAATAAGAAAACAAAGCAAGAAAACAAATGCTTCCTCAGTTCTGGAGACCAAACTATATGCAGTACGCCAGGTGTGGAATTATACAACTCTTTTAGTCATGGATATATTTCCAAACCAGTTTTTTTAAATCTAGTAGAGATGTTCATACTTCCTCTTTCCTGCAGCCCTATACACAATAGTGTGTCAAATGTACATCCATAAATCCTACTGAAACCAAACAGTAAATGTAGGCTGTAACAGATATGACCAATCAGGATGCACTTCAAGAGTCCTCCCCTTAAGTTATTCCTGAACAGAGCTAGCAGAGGAAAATCAGTCCTGCCTCTTATCATTATCACATGGACATAATAGCAGGTGACTTGTCTGGTAATTAGATAAATTGGAAATAAAAAGCAGCATCACTATTAGAACATAGAACATTACAGCACAGAACAGGCCCTTCGGCCCTCGATGTTGCGCCAACCAATTAGGAAAAAGCAATGCCCCTCCAACCTAAACCATTCCCTTTTCGTCCATAAACTTATCTACTAACTTCTTAAACGCCACCAAACTTGGCGCATCTACAACTGCCTCAGGCAGGGCATTCCATACCCTAACCACCCTCTGGGTAAAGAACCTACCTCTGATATCCGTCCTATAACTACCACCCCTTAATTTAAAGCTATGTCCCCTCGTGCTAGCTTTCTCCATCCTAGGAAAAAGGCTATCACTGTCCACCCTATCTAAACCTCTAATCATCTTATATGTTTCAATAAGGTCTCCTCTTAGCTGCCTTCTTTCTATTGACCACCTATTCCGCTTATAAGTAAAGGCGCCACAATCTCAGATGACCATAGGCTGCTTTCCTCTTTGAGGGGGCGATCTGATCGGTAGTGATCTGACCTGAACATCACCACACCTCAGGTGAGAGTCAAGTTGAGAGATAGGCCTTCATGAATATCCTCAGCTAGTAAGGAACTAAACACATGCTGTTGGCATTGCTCTGCATTATGATCCAGCTGTCCAACAACTGAGTTAATTGGCTCTCCACTTACACTATCACCAAAATCTTGCTGCCATTTACACCAGCTGAATATTATGATCCCACCAATGGCACATCCTGGCAGGTTTCCTAAAGGCAAGAGCTCAATAGGAAATCCCACTGACAACGATGGGACAAAAAGATCCCACCATCAATAAGTGGCACACTACTCCCCGATGACACTGTGGAGAGGGAGGAAAATCCCACCCCATCTTTTAAGAAAGAGAGAGAGAAAGAAAAACTTAGGTCAGTTTAACAGAAAGATTGAAAATTTCTCTCCAATCCTTAATGGCATTAAAGCTAACTCCAGGACAATGCAATGATTGATATCACTACTCCTAGTTACCTTCTATGCCTTGGGATGTCTTCTTTTCATGGCAACTCATTTGGCTGCCTTCTGAAGTGCCACATGGACTACTCACAATAGCAACTACTCAAGAGATCAACACCTCTGTGAAAAAATAAGTGCTTGTTAACCTAATTTCATACTTCCAGAACTTGCACTAATGCTTTAGTTTCCCCTGTGTATTTGGCTCAAATAATCTATCCACAGGGTTATGAATTATCAACAATAAAACAGTCTGATTTTGTGCCTTTATGAGAAAACAGGGTCCTTCAGCTGGATACCAAGTGGTTGGTGCTCTCCTGAGTCTTTTGTAGTATATAGAATCTCAAATCGAAACAACTTCAGCTTTACAGAGCCTCCCACCATACTGACAGAAGGTTCATTTATGCAGACTCATTTTCTTACTTGCAGAAACTGTAGTAGATCATCCACAGGTTCCCATGACAGGTGAACTCCTTCCATAAACTGCAGGGATTGGAGTCTAAATCACCTGTGCTCAATTTCACTTCATTGTTGATCATCTATTAAGACTACTTCAAATGTTGTCAGTGAACATTTAGAAAAGTTTAGTATGATCAGCAATAGTCAGTATGGCTTTGTCAAGGGCAGGTCATGCCTTATGAGCCCAGTTGAGTTCTTTAAAAATGTGACCAACACATTGACGAAGGAAGAGCAGTGGATATGGTTTATGTGGACTTCAGCAAGGCATTTGATAAGATTTCCCACACAAGACTTTTTGAAAAGGTGAGAGGGCTTGGGATCCAAGGGGCTGTTGCTTTGTGCATCCAGAACTGGCTTGTTTGCAGAAGGCAGAGAGTGGTTGTTGATGGGTCTTTTTCTGCATGGAGGTCGGTCACCAGCGGAGTGCCCCAGGGATCTGTGCTAGGACTCTTGCTGTTTGTCATTTTCATAAATGACCTGGATGAGAAGGTGAAGGAATGGGCTAGTAAGTTTGCCAACGACACGAAGGTTGTTGGTGTTGTGGATAGTCTGGAGGAATGTCAGAAGTTGCAGCGAGACATAGATAGGACACGAGACTGGGCGGAGAAGTGGCAGATGGACTTCAACGCAGATAAGTATGTAGTGATCCATTTTGGCAGGTCCAAAGGGATGAAGGAGTACAATATCAAGGCTAGGACTCTTAGCAGTGTTGAGGAGCAGAAGGACCTTGGGGTCTGGGTCCATAGGACTCTTAAATCAGCCTCACAGGTAGAGGATGTGGTCAAAAAGGCATATGGTGTGCTGGCCTTCATTAATCAGGGGATTGAGTTTAGGAGTTGGTAGGTAATGCTGCAACTTTATAAGACCCTTTTCAGACTCCACTTGGAGTACTGTGCGCAGTTCTGGTCGCCTCACTATAAGAAGGATGTGGAAGCTATTGATAGGGTGCAGAGGAGATTTACAAGGATGTTACCTGGAATGGGAGGCATGCTTATGAAAATAGGTGAGGGAGCTAGGTCTCTTCTCCCTGCAGAGACGAAGGTTGCGAGGCGACCTGATAGAGGTTTATAAGATGTTGAGAGGTATAGATAGGGTGGATTCTCGGAGGCTATTTTCTAGGGCTGAAATGGTCGCTATGAGAGGACACAGGTTTAAGGTGCTGGGGAGCAGGTACAGAGGAGATGTCAGGGGTAAGTTTTTCACTCAGAGGGTGGTGACTGAGTGAAATTGGCTACCATCAGTGATGGTAGAGGCAAACTCGCTGGGGTTTTTTTAAGAGACTTCTGGATGAGTATACAGGATTTAATGGGATTGAGGGTTATAAATAGGCCTGGTTAAGTATGGATATGATCGGTGCAACTTATGGGCCGTAGGGTCTGTTTGTGCTGTAGTGTTCTATGTTCTGTTAACTCAGCTATGAGAACTGAATTACCAAACTGGCCCATCCTCAGGTTAGTATCCAGTCATTTCCTCTGTCAGTTTATTTTCTTTAAGACACATGGATGATCCTTAAAGCAAACTGTTGATGGCTCTGAAAATATATTTATTTGATCAGAATGTAAAAAGAATCAACAAAATTGAGCATGGCAGAGTGAGGATCAGGAGAATGATGTATGTTCCTATAAAAACAGGGGACAGTGATAACATCAGCTAGATGTTGACATATCTTTATTTTAGCAAACTTGGATCAACAGTTTGTATAGGCAAATTTGCTTCCTACATAAAATTCCCCACTTGTAATTTATGTAAGAGAATGAAACTCTACAGTTACTACTGGTAATAGTGTCCAGTGACTTTTGTTTACCATATAGGAAGGCAGGATAATAAATCAGGCATAAAGGATTACAAATCTGGAAATTTCCACATTAGTACAGTGAAATTTAAAATGGAGAAAGCTAATGATTGCTGGTTATGGAGCTCAAAATATTAAACATCTACATCAGTGAAAGCTAAGCTTTTGCCTTGTGTGTAAGTGTATATTTGACTCTGCATATGCTTGCATGTGTGCATGTTTTTGTGTAAGCAGACTGTACATGTGCATGTGTGTGAATGTGTATTTGTGTGTGTACTTAAGTGTCTGCATATCTATGTCTATGTGTATGTGTATTTGTCTGTGTGTGTGTGCAGAGAGGCACTGCCCAAGATAGAGCATCAGTCGTTGATAGGTTAGCAAAGGCAGTATTTTATCTGCATCAAATTCTATGCTACACAATATACCTTTCATATGCTATACTCTAAGTGAAAGGTTAAATGTGGAAGCTTATTTTAGTAAAATTTTACTGTTGCAAAGAAATTTTTTCACAGTTCCCATGAGAAATGATGACGAACAAGTACCCAACTCCTTCTAAAAGACACTATTGTTTCATAACTGATTATAAAAAGGAGAATTTTTAGACTTTTAATATGGTAAATGCAAAGATCACCAAGCTAACGTTTTGTGGTTTTATAAGTGGGCTATATGTATGCTTAAAATGTTGAAACATGGAGACTGGTGAGACCATATGAAGGTTGTTCACATCAATATTTGATGAAGAAATACTGATGATTACAGAAAAGTTGGCTTTATTAAAGAGGATTTTATTTTGTTAATCAACATTTTACAGTAACAGACCCATGAAGTTTAAAGTATTATATACTGCCCATACTACACCAAATGGGCACATCAACCAAACAATATTATGGTCACCTTAAATCATTTGTCATATGTGATTATGATCAGCTTAAACAACCACTGTCTCTTCAATTGATTTGTCCAATAACAAATAATCCAAACAAGGAAAGATTTGTATTTATAAAATGTGTTTCACAACCTCATATTAAGAATTGGGGAAAAATTAAGACAAAAATAAAATGAAACAATGCTAGAAGTTCTTAAAACATGGAATTGATTAAAGGCAGAGGAGAAATAATAAGATGTGAATTAGCCTAACATTGGAAATAAAAGTGTTCTCATATGTGACTAGAGAAATCAATGGGGATATAGAGGTGATAATTTCAATATGGAGAAAAAAAAACTGACTTGTACCTGCCAAAAGCCAAGTCTATATGGTGGATAACATGAAACAGAAAGACTTGGCAACATAAGAATTAGGAGTTGAAATCGGCAAATACAGCCCTTCGAGCCTGCTCCACCATTCAATTAGATCATGGCTGATCATTCCCTGGTCTGAAATCACTCCCCACCTGTTCACCATATCCCTTTTTTAATCAGAAATATTTCTATCACCTTCCTGAAACCATTCAGCGATTCAGACTCCACCATGCTATCGGCAGCATGTTCCACAAATTCACCACCCTCTCATCTCAGTTTTATATCTACCACATTGCAACCTATACCTGTGACCTCTTTTCTAGATTGCTTTGTAAGAGGAAACATTTGGTCTATGTTTACTCTATTAATCCCTTTTAAAATTTTCTATACCTCGATCAGATTCCTCTCATCCTTCTAAACTCCGGCAAGTATAAGCCCAAACTGTTGAATCTCTTCTCATTCGTTAACCCTTTCATCCCCAGAATCAATCTTGTGAACTTCTTCTGAATAGCTCCAATGCCACCACATTCTTCCTCAAATAAGGAGACAAATAAACTGGACACAATATTCCAGATATGCTCTCACCAACATCCTATACAATTGCAATAACACTTCTCTACATTCATACTCCAGTCTTTCTACAATAATTGCCAATATATCATTTGCCTTTTTTACTACATGTTGCACTTGCATACCAACTTTCTGCCATTCATTAACATAGACACCCAGATCCCTCTGCCCAAATGCATTTTGTTTCTGATTAACTATAGAAAACTAACGAAAAAGAGAGACAACTAACATCAGAACTGCAGCAGTTATAGATAAAGGGCAGAATTCTCCCAAAATATTTTGAAGTGTCAAAACAGCGAGAAAACAGGAGCAGTCCATGCAGATATTTTTGGTGCAATCCTCTCATACTTAGTGCACTGAAGGAACATCCAGATGAATCATGCCTTTATGGAATCTCCAGGTATGTGATTCATAAGAACATGAGAACTAGGAGCAGGAGTGGGCCATCAGGCCCCTCAAGTTCACTCCACCATTCAATAAGATCATGCCTGATCTTTTCATGACCTCGGCTCCACTCACCCAAAATGGCCACAGCCATGTGCGATTAAGAAGGAAAAACTCGACCCACAACCAGTCACACCAGGAGGATAGCAGCATGGTGACCAGCTCCAGCTTTATCCTGTGTCCATCTCAGACTCTGGGGTTCCCAACAGGAATGTTGGAGAGACGGTGCTGGCCCGTCGAGGAAGACTCTGCTCGTTCCTAGGACTGCAGGGCTGACTCAGCTGAGGAAGAGGAGGTGAGTTTGTGGCACGGATCTGGTCGGGTGTTTCCTTATGTCGGTCTTGCCCAGATATACTCGATAGGGTACCAATTCCATCTTGGACTCAACCATTCTTGTTATCCATGTGGGTCTATTTACGTAGTTTCTTAGCCAGACTTTCTCACTGGCATTAAAGTGCCTCTCTGTTGTCATGGCCCCTGCATTGTGTTTCTTGAACTTTTTCTACCTTCTCTCCCAGATTTGGAAATAGCAGACTGAGTCTGGTGTGGAGTTGTCTGCCCATGAGTAACTCTGCTGGAGGTGGGAGGTTGCCTGATAGTTGAAAATCCAGCATGACAGTTTAGTGTCTATTGACACCACTAGCTGTTTTCTCAACCCCGCTTTTAATGTCTGGACTGCTCTCTCTGCTAGCCCATTTGACACGGAGTGGTATGATGCCATCCTGATGTGCTGAATCCCATTCGATTTCATGAATTTTGAGAGTCTGCGCTGGTAAAAAAACCAATCCATTGTCTGAAATTAATACATCTGGTATCCCATGCGTTGCAAATGAGATGCGTAATTTCTCAGCAGTTGCTGCTGTTTGCCAAGTTCAATTTATAGATATCCAACCATTTGGAACGGGCATCTACTATTTCCAAAAACATGGACCCCGTAAACACACCTGCAAAATCGACATGGCGTTGCGACCATGGTGTACCTGGCTATTCTCAGGCTGCAGCGGGGATGCCAATGGTGCCTTGTGCCCCTGTTGGCACTTCTGGCACTGTCCCACCAATTCCCCTATGTCTGCACCCAGACCTGGTCACCAGACATAGCTTCTGGCCAGCATCTTCATTTTGGACAATCCGGGGTGCCCATAATGTAATTCAGACAGTATGGCCTGACGGCCCCGACTTGGAACTATAATCCATGCTCCCCACGGCAGTATCCCATCTCTTATAGTGATCTGCTCTCTTCTGCTCCAATAGAGGTGGAATTATTGGCAGGACCAGTCTTTCCAACTCCCCTGTTAGCATCAGGTTCTTTACCTTCGCTAATACAGGGTCTTTTTGTATCCACAGGCATATGTTGTATGCGGCCACTGGGAGGGTATCCAAGAAGTTTACGTCATCACTGTTTCCTCTACTCTGGATACCAATGGTGTGGTGTCTGGTAATAGTAGCCTGCTAAGGACTTCAGCATTTCCTACCTGAGTCCCTGGTTGATACTCCAACCAATATTGGTATGCTGCAACTAATAATGTCCAGCGCTGGATCCAGACTAAAGCTATTCATGGCACTACTTTGTCCTCCTTGAGTAGACCCAGCAATGGTTTGTGATCTGTGACAAACGTGAATTTCCACCCATATAGGTACTGATGGAATTTCTTTACTGCGAAAATTACAGCCAGATCTTCTTTTTTGATTTGGGCATATCTTCACTCTGCTATTGCTAAGGTCCTGAAGGCATACGCTACTGGCCATTGCTGTCTGTTTTGTCATTTGTGTGCCAGAACTGCGCGAACCCCAAATGGGGATGTTTTGCAGGTGAGTAACAATTCCTTCTTGGCGTCATAATGAGCTAAAACATTTTCTGAGGAGAGTTGCTGCTAAATTTTCTTGAAGGCTTACCATTTCCAGGCTTACAACTGGTGGAGAGGATCCAAAATGGAGGCCCTATTTTGTATGAATTTCCCATAATATGTCACCAGCCCTAAAAATGGCTAACTCCTGGATTGTGGTAGGGGCTGGGGCATCTTTTATTGCTCACACACGACACTCCAGAGGATGTACACCCGACTTATCAACTTTATAATCCTGATACTTCCAGTGCTAACAAAAGACACATTTCTCTCTTTTTAAGCGCATACTTGCCGCTGCAAATCTTCTAAGGACTTCCTCTAGGCCCTTGTTTTCCCCGTAATAAGAACATTATCCAGGTAAATGGCAACCTGTGGCAATCCCTGTAGTAAGTTTTCTGTTGTTCTATGGAATATAGTACAGGCTGACGATACCTGATTTTTTTTTTGCTGAAAAAGGCCTTTCAGTGTATTTATTATAGCAAATTTTTTGAATCTTTGTCCAGCTACAGCTGTAGGCATATGTGACACATGTCCGGTTTTGTGACTAAGAGTCCTCCTGCCACCTTTGCATATAAATCTTCGATCCAGGGAAGATCTAGTTGTGAGTAACAATTTATCATCTGTTTAAAATTTCCACAAAGACGAACTGAGCCATCTCGTCTTAGGAGAGATACCACAAGTGCTGCCCATTCTGAAAACCGGACCGGTTTTATTATGCCTTCATGCTCCTATCTTTTAATTTTGCATCGACCTTTTCCCTTAATGCAAACTGTACCAGCCAGGCCTTACAGAGTGCAGCTGGGTTGGTGCGTAATTTTGCTTTCGCTCCTTTAATTGTTCCTAGCCGTTCCTGAAAAATCTACGGGTATTTGCTCAGGCGACTATTTTCTAGCTGAAAAATGTTTACCCAGTCTAGCTGGATCTCCTTCAGCCAATCTCGTCCGAATAGACTTGGCCCCGAAACTTCCACTACCATCAACGGCAGCCTAACTAGTTGTTTTCCGTAAGCAACTGGTACATGGGTCGTGCCCAAAAGTCTCAGTGGTTTCCCCGTATAAGTCCTCAGTCTTCCAAAGTTTGGGTCAGTGATAAGGGTGGAGTCCAGTACATATCTTGTTAACCACTGTTTCCTCTACCACAGATATGGCTGCGTCTGTGTTAGTCTCCATTAAAATTGAATGTCTGTTTGGTCTCACAGAAAATTTAATAGGTTCCAATCTGGCCATTACTATGCAAAATAACTGTTCCTCGTCGGAGGCAGATGGAGCTTTCAAGGTGTGCATCATCCCATACCCCTTTTCGGAAATGTCAGTTTTGGAACCTTGCTTTTCTTCACTGATTCCTGACACTGGAAACCTTTACAATGTCATTCCAGGTGGGGTGCTGAAGGAACTGCTGTCTCTTTAGACTTAATCCAGCATTGTTTAGGAGCAATTCCATGGGTAGCCCTGGGTTCCCTGTATCCAATCCTTCCTGAGGGCAGCTACATAGTGGCTTGTCCCGTAGTTATTGTTCTCTAACTCAGTTGCACTGGTGTTGGCATCTACCTCCATCAGAATACCCTGTAACTTGTACTCTGCTCGCCTTTTTTTTTAAAAAGACAAAGCCAGCTGTAATGTCTGTTTGCAGTCTAGCTGGGCCTTCATCAATAGATATTTTTGTACTGCCACATTATTGATTCCGCACACCAATCGATTTCAGAGCATCTCATTTCACGTCATCCCAAATTCACAAGCCTCTGCCAATCACTCTAGTCTTGTCAGGAAACTAGTGATCGATCCCCTGTCTCTCGGAATGCCGAGTAAAATTCATATCTTCACAGAATCAGAAGCGGCTTAGAGTTGTAATTTTCTTTTATTAAGTCCATCAATTCCTGGAAGATTTTGTGTCCAATGCCTCTGGAAAGGTTAACCTGCACATAACAGCAAACGCTGCTGGTCCACAAGCAGGACAACCCATTGCTTTTCATCTGAGGAATGTCACTAGCTCTGGAGAAATACTTAATTCATTCCAAATATTCCACTGCAGAGTCAAAAGAGTCCATGTTTGCCAAGCAATGGCTTATCTTCAATGTATAGTGATTAAGCACATTCTTTCAGGTCACTCATTTTTCCTCGTCACCACTGTTATAAGCCCATGGAGGCGGACGTCCCATCACCAAAAGTTCCTTTATTTACAAGATCTTACCACAATCTACAGAGTACTCTGAGTGCTACCAGGATCAGGAGTGCCACAAGACTGACACCCCTGTTTAAATATAGAACATGAAGCCCCCAATTGAGCCATCAATTAGCAATCAATCAGCAACCTCTTTTAGTGTATTAACCAAATAAACTTAGGAACACCTCAGAAAGTGCAGTTCTCTAAAAGGAGGGGAACCACCTGAAACAAAAAACAAAGCAGAAAGAAAACTTAACATATAAAATTGAAATGTGATTAGACAGGTCTACAATACTCCCCAGTCCCTGTGGGCACTCAAGGTGTCAACTGTGCCCCAGGACAATGCATGTTCCCTTCCCAGGAACACCTGGCCATGAATATAGCTGCGGTAGAGGGGCAGACAGTCAGGCTGGACCAACCCCTCTGTTGCCCGCTGTTTGGACCTGTTGACAGAATAGCAATTAATCAGGAAGTTTGTGCAGGAAGCCAGTCTCAATTGCCTGATTGAAGTGAGGCCATCACACCACCTATCTATTCTCATTCCATTTTCCAAGCCTTGATCCACGGCCTTGTGTGCCTTGGCATCACAAGTCATATCTAAATATTTCTTAAAATGTTGTGACGGTCTCTACCTCCACCACCCTTCTGAACAGTGAATTCTAGACTCCTACCACCCATTGGGTGAAAAAAATATTTTCTCATATCTCCCCTTAAACCTCCTAACCCTTACCTTCAATCTATATCCATTGATCATTGGTCCCTCCACAAGAGAAAAAGGTTCTTCCAGTTCTTTCTAATTTCATATGTTATCCCCCATTATATGTATATGTATATAATTTGATACATTTCAATCATGCTCCACAATAATCTCCTCTGCTCCATGCAAAACAACTCCAGTCTACCCAATCTGTCTTCATAACTAAAACTCTCCAGCCTAGGAAACATCCAGGTAAATCTCTTCTGATCCCTTTCCAGGGCTACCACATTTCTCTTATGATGTGGATTCCAGAACTGCATACAATACTCCAGCTGTTGTCTAACCAACATTTTATACAGTTCTAGCAGAACATCCATGTCCTTAAACTCTATGCTTCAGCTAATAATGGTAAGCATACCAAAATTTATACCAAAAAAAGACCCTACTACAAACCAGTGCTCCAAGTTACCCTTCTGTGTTTTGAGACATCCTCTCATGCAACATCAGCGGGGTTCATAACAAAAACTGGGGGCTAGTCCAGAATTTTAAAAAGCACAATTCCTTAAATGTAAGGAATTTGTGGTTATTAAATGTAACAAGAGTGAGGAAAGCATGGAACCAAGTGAGGAGATGTGCTATTTAAAATAAGATGACTGCAAAAATGGCTCTTGCATTAGACAAGTATTGTTTGGGCATAGCAAATGTAACATTGGACAACTTGAAAAGTGTTTCTAAAACTAAATTGATAGAATTGACTATTGCAGTATAATTATCTGCAGTAGTTAAGAAAGCTGAGTGCATCAAGAAAATTGCAATACATTTAAACATGCGAGTTGTCAGACAAACTAGTATATCAAAAAATGAGCAAAATAAATTAGCCAAGATTCAATTGCAACTAGAAATGAAGAAATTTGAAATGTAGGGAAAAGGAAAGGAAAAAGCGAAATAAATAGAAATGAAAAGACTTGAACATGAAATGCATGAAAGAGAAGAGAGAGAGAGAAAGAGAAAAAGCAACAGCCTTTCAAAGAAAATTAGAAATGCACAAGTTAGCAATGAAATGGTCACTTGGACATTGCCCTTACAGAGTAAAACTTGTAGGTAGGGTGACTGAAATTTATGCATCTTTGTCAGAGGAAAGGTCTGAGGTGCACAATACAGTAAAGAAAACTATATTGAATGATTATGAGTTAGTACCAGAAGCTTACAGATGAAAGTTTCAAAAACAGTGTTGAATTAATATTAAGTTTGAAAAGATTTAACAAAGTAATTTTGATAGTTGGGTGAGAGTACTAAAATTACAAAAAAATTATGAGACCTTAGAGAAGTGATTCTGATGGAAGAATTTAAAGATTTGTTAGCTGCAGTAGGATTGTAGAGGAATAAAGTGTTAAAACTGCAAGACAAGATGCAGAGCTATGATGGGCTATGAGATGTTTGATAGGTCAGATCCTTTTTTTTTGACAGTTTTAAATCTGAAGCAGATAGAAAATAGAAAGATGTGAGAAAACTCAAGTAAAATGGTGAATGATTGAAAATTCCGAAGGAGACGTCACCTCAGAATAAAAAAGATGGTGCTCAGGGGATGAGGGAATCAGATATAAGAAGTTAAATGCTTTCGTTGTAATAAACTGAACCACACTAGATCATCACAATGAGGATTAATTGGAAAGCGAGTTGGAGTTATAAATCTTAAGGAATCATTAAATCCAAGCGGGGATAACAAGAAGCTGATAGGGATTATATAAAAAGGAAGAAAAATACAACAGAGGTGAAAACGTGGGCACAAATTGCTTAGGACCAGTGACCAGCAAATGGCTGATGTATTTAGGAATTTTGTAGTCAAAGGGAGTATCCTTCCATATGTACAAAATGAAACAGGAAAAGATAATACAATTTTAAGAGATACACGAGTGAGTCAATCCTTAATGTTGTGGGATAAAGATATTTGTTATCCAGAGGAGAGAAGCATTCATGAAGAAACAAGAAAATTTCCGCTGGTGAAAATAAATTTAATGAATAGCTTGAAGACAGGATAAGCGTTTGTAGGGGTGGTAGTAGTAATGAGTTCATAGGCATATGAAATAAGACAAGACGCAAAGGACTTAAGAGCACAGGATGTGAAAAGTGAGACAAGATTATCTGACATATCTTTTGTAAACTGAACGAAGATGGGGTTCCTACTCCTAAGGAGTATAATATCAAGGGTAGATCTCTTAGCAGTGTTGAGGAGCAGAAGGACCTTGGGGTCTGGGTCCATAGGACTCTTAAATCGGCCTCACAGGTGGAGGATGTGGTCAAGAGGGCGTATGGTGTACAAGCCTTCATTAAGCAAGGGATTGAGTTTAGGAGTCAGGAGATAATGCTGCAGCTTTATAAAACCCTGGTCAGACCCTGGAATACTATGCACAGTTCTGGTCACCTCATTACAAGAAGAATGTGCAAGCTATTGAAAGGGTGCAGAGGAGATTTACAAGGATGTTGTCTGGATTGCCTTATGAGGATATGTTGAGGGAGTTCGGTCTTTTCTCCCTGGAGAGATGAAGGATGAGAGGTGACCTGATAGAGGTTTATAAGATGTTGAGAGGTATAGATCAGATGGATTCTCAGAGGCTTATTTCCCAGGGCTGAAATGGTTGCTACGAGAGGACACAGGTTTAAGGTGCTGGGGGGCAAATACAGAGGAGATGTTAGAGGTAAATTTTTCACTCAGAGGATGGTGGGTGAGTGGAATCGGCTGCCGTCGGCGGTGGTGGAGGTGAACTCGTTGGGGTCTTTTAAGAGACTTCTGGATGAGTACATGGGATTTAATAGGATTGAGGGTTATAGATATGCCTGGTAGGTAGGGATATGATCGGCGCAACTTGTGGGCCGAAGGGCCAGTTTGTGCTGTAGTGTTCTATGTTCCATGTGCTATGAAGATGGAACAGATGAAATAAAAGAAACCGATATGAAGATGGAACAGATGAAAGGAAAGAAACCAATATGTTTTGTTCAAAGAAATTGATAGAATTACAGCAGTGTAATTTCAAATATATAAAAAACTATCAGATTGCTTACTCGGAATTCAGTATTATGCTGAATGTCATGTAAAGGATCGCATGTTAATGAGAAAATGGTGCCCCACCCATGCTGATATCAAATGGGTAGAAATACACTAAATTGTATTACCTTCTGACTATAGGAAACAGATCCTAAGATTAACTTATGAAATCCCATTTGGGGGACATTGAGGGATAAAGAGAAAAACAAGCAAAGATACAGAAATTGTTTTACTGGCAGGGTCTACATACCGATGTAGTTACATTTTGTTGAACGAATCACACATGTCAAGCAATAAGGAAACCACAAATGACAGCATCTTTGATCCGTATTCCAGTTTTCGAAGAACCTTTTACAAGAGTTCTAGTTGGCTGTAGGACTGTTGTGAAAATGCAAAGTGGAAATCAATACTTGTTCACTATTATGAATATATTCATGAGATTGCCTCAACCATACCATTAAGAACCATTACAGCCAAGAGAGTATAAGAGGAGTAACCAAGCTCTTCACTAAATATGGCTTACTGGAAGAAATACAATCAGATCAAAGGTCAAATTTCATGTTAGGATTACTTAAAGAGGTCATGAGTAATCTGGAAATAAAACAGTATAAATCATCATCATATCATCCAGAGACACAGGGAGAATTAGAGAAGTAGCATCAAACTTTGAAAACAATGATGAAAACGTATTGTTAAGATTACCCTCATGATTAGGACAAACGGATTCCATTTTTATTATTGCCATTAGGGATGCACAAACTGATTCTACAAGGTTTAATCCTTTTGAATTGGTTTATGGACATGAAGATAGAGGACTGATGAAATTAATCTATGAAAAGATATTAAGTAAGAATCAGAAACTACGTCTTTGGGTTATGTACTGAATTTCAGAGAAAGACTGAATGGGGCTTGTGAGGTAGCAAGGAAGCATTCAAAGTTAGCACAGCAAGAAATGAAAGCAATGGCTGATAAGAAAGCATTGATTTCTAGTTTTATAACAGGGGCGAAAGTGCTGGTACTAATAGCTTTAAATTAAGGGGTGGTAGTTACAGGATGGATGTCAGAAGTAGATTCTTTACCCAGAGGGTGGTAAGGGTATGGAATGCCCTGCCTGCTGCAGTTGTAGATGCGCCAGTTTGGTGGCGTTTAAGAGGTTAGTAGATAAGTTTATGGATGAAAAGGGAATGGTTTAGGTTAGAGGGCCATTGCTTTTTCTTAATTGGTCGGCGCAACATCGAAGGCCGAAGGGCCTGTTCTGCGCTGTAATGTTCTATGTTCTATGTATTGCCTGTGTCATATGAACCACTAAAAGCTAGATTTAGTGGACCGTATCAAATTGAAAGAAAACAGAGTGAAATAACTTAACTGATACGGATACTAGATAGACATAAATCTCACAAAGTATGCCATATTAACATTCTTAAGAGGTACTACAATAGAGGAGGTGGTGAAGTAAAGCAGGAGGTCTTGGTAATAGTGAAGCATGGAAAAGAGAAAGTGTTAAATTCTGACATGACTTCCGTCTAATTCATCTGGGTAATGAGGAACTACTGAAAATTTTAAACAACTGGTTAAGTTATCTTCCAGATAAGACACAAGGTGAATTGGAAGTGTTACTGCAGTCTTATAAATGTATTTGTGAGAATAAATTAGGCAGAAAGGGGATTATGATGCATGATGAAGATAGGGGGGGAAACAATTCCAATAAAACAACATCCATATAGGTTAAATCCAGCAGAGCTATCGCAAGTACAGAAGGAAATTGGATATATGCTCCAATATGAATTGAATTGAGTTCTAATGATTGGAGTTCATCTATCGTAA
The DNA here is from genome assembly GCA_024679065.1 of Sphyrna mokarran. NCBI lineage: Eukaryota > Metazoa > Chordata > Chondrichthyes > Carcharhiniformes > Carcharhinidae > Sphyrna > Sphyrna mokarran. The sequence goes on along the minus strand of JAGIQG010000007.1, from coordinate 16,286,463 downwards.
CAATGCTGAGACCAGATGGAACACAAAAACTTTGTATGGACTACAGGAAAGAGAATGCCCATAAGGGATTTGTTTTCTATACCTTGGCTAGAGAAATGTGTTGAATGAGTTGGGCAGTCTGAATCCATCAGAAAAATAGATTTGCTCAAGTGCTATTGGCAAGTATCTTTGTCCAATAAGGCAAAGAAAATCTCAGCATTCAAGTCACCCAAATGAACTTTACTTAAAGTTGTGCCATTCAGGTTCAAGAAAATACAGAAAATATTTCAGAACTACTGATTAAAGTTATTGTGCAGCGTACAGTGGCGTTTAAGTCAAAGTTGGGAAGAACATCTGCAAAACTTAAAAAGAACTCTTCAAATACTTAAAAGAGGCTAATCTTATCATAAATTTGGCAAAAAGTGAATTTCTAAAGCTCAGGTTTCATATTTAGGACATGTCTTGGGACTTTCTGGATTTTCCAGAATCTACAACAAAAAAAAAAATTAAGAATTCTAGGGATTAGCAGATTTTATCATAGGTTAATGCCAAACTTGAAGAAAGACAAGGCATTTAACTGGATGGAAAACTGCCACACTGCATTCCAACATTTGACAACTGCGTTGACATCAAAGCCAGTATTAGACGCACCAAATAATGACAAATAGTGTAAACTGGCTGTGGGTGTTTTTGGTAATGGGAGCTGTGTTGTTACAGGAAGATGAAATTGGAATTGAGAAGCCTGTGGTGCATTTCTCAAGAAAATTAAATTGTCACCTACAGAAGTATTCTACAATTGACAAAAAAACCTTAAGTTTGGTATTGGCAATTCAACATTTTGGGATTTATGTTGCCAGTAATCCAACAGAGATGATCATTTATATGGACCATAATCCTCCAACATTTTTGGAGAAATTTTGAAATGAGAACACCAGATTATTTCATTGGTATTTGCTAGAACATCCACTTAATTTAAAAATCATCCATGTGGCCAGAAGAGAAAACATCATTGCAGATGCTTTGTCGTAAGTGGAAAAGGGACTATTGGGAACACTGGGTGTAAGTACTCTGGAATGTAACTTATATTAATGCATGCTTATTAAACCTTTGTAATGTTTGGATAAATTTGAAATCGTCTTTCAAATCCAGATGTTTCATTTAAAAGAGGGAATGTGTTGAGAACTGAAAATTAAGATTAAAAACAAAGTGAAACAATGGATAAAGAACATAAAACAGGGAATTGATTAGTGGCAAATGTCTGGAAAAATGATCATTTGCAAACAAACCTATCAGTGGAATAAAAATGTTTACATATATGACTTGAGAAAACAAGGGAGCAAGAGAGGTGGTACCTTCAAAGTGGAGAAATAAGGAAATTGCCAAAAGCCAAATCTAAAGTAGATAGCATCAAAGGGAAAGAAATTATAATCGTAAAACACTAAGGGGAAAAAAGAGAGATTAGCTAACAGAGTTGTAGCAGTTGCAGATAAATTCTCCTCAAGGAAGTAGCCATTTTCCATCTTTGCTGAACCTGAAGAGTATTTCCTAGATAAAGCCACCTTAACATGAATGTGATAATTATTCATCTAACTTAGCACAGAGAGTTATTTAATATTGGATATTGTTTGAGAAAAGAGGTGAATCATATTTTCAGGTGATGTTGGTAGTTGGGGATCAAGAGAAATCTTCATGTGAAATTGTGTATATAGTCATCAGTGTATTTAACTGTCATATTGTATTATAGTCCTTCTTGTCATTTGTGTATTTATTTTTCTTTTAAGTTAATAAATATTCTTTATTAATTATTCATACAATGATTGAACTGCTCCTCACTGGGTTCTACATAGTTCCTCACATCATACTGAAAAAAAATACACTGCTATGAACCGATGCTCCAAATTACCGTTTTGGGTTTTTCATACAAAATCAGTGGAATTCCAAAAACGTTTTACAGTCAGTGGAGGTCAGTTAATATGCAGTCGCTGAAACATAGGAAGCAACTAATCAATTTATTTAGAATTTTTTTCATCAATAGATCAATCTAGAACAGATTTAACCAACCTGCACCCATAAAACTCCTTTGTGCAGCTGACAGAGTGATTGTTCAAAACGCTGGTAAGATGTTTAGTGAGGTTGAAGAGTTCTTCAGGGGACTGTTCCTCCAATCTCTGGAATTTGCTGTTCATAGACTGACCAGTGAACTAGTGACTGCGAGTATGTGGAGAGACTCTGATGTGTGCAGGGCCTCCATTTTCCATGCTTTCCCAAAGCTCTGGAAACTTTCCCCTGAGTCCTGGTGCTTTCTCCTGGCTACAGCCACTTTCCCACAGTTTTGACCAGTTTCTTTCAGTCTGGCCGCTTTCTTCCAACGCCTGGTGCTTTGGACAAGCCCCAGCCTCTTTTCCCCAGCTCCAGCTGTTTCCTCCTGCCTCTGCTGTTCCCAATGGCTCTGGCCATTTTCCCCTGGCACATGTGGGTTTCCACCAGCTTCGGCAGCTTTACCAGTGCTCTGGCTGCTTTTCCCAATTCCAATTACTTTCACCCAGCTCAGGCCATTTCTCCCAGCTCTCCTGATGGGCTCCTGCATTCAGTAAAGCTAAATCCTAGTCCTCCCGCCAGGTCTCGCTTCTGTTTTCATCGCACCAACTCCCTCTCCAATGAAATAATAAATGAGGGTGAGTGACTGAGAGTGGCTGAGTGAATGAGTGTGAGTGAATTGTAGTGAGGGTGAATGAGTGAGAATAAGGTTGGCGAGTGGAGATATGTATGGGTGAGAGAGAAAGGGTGATTGAACGAAAGTGAGGTGTGTGAGTGAGAGTGAATGTGAGTGAAAGTGAAGGTAGGTAAATGAAAGTGAAGATGAATTACTGAGGGTTGATAAGTGAGGATGAGTGAATGATAGTAAGGGTCAATAGAGATTGAGGGTGGATGAATGAAAATGAGTGAGTGAGGATGAGTGAGTGAATGAGGGTAGGTGAGTGACTAAAAGTGGATGTGTATGTGGAGAGATGTGAATGCGTGTGAGAGGAGTGGGTGTGTGAGTGAGAGAGAGAAACATAGGGGAAAGTGTGTTTGTGTGAGAGAGGGAGAAGGGCAAGAGAGAAAGGAGTGTGCATGCCTCACTCATTCCCAGTCTCAGGACTCTCATTCACTTCCACCAAATGCATACTCTTGCCCACTCTCACAGTGGGTGAGCGTGAGTGAATGAGCACGCTGAGACTGGGAGTGAGCTCACACACACACACACACACACCTTTCACACTCTGAAGGTCAATTTTATTTATTATTAATTTTTCTTAAATTAACAATTTATTGCTTTGAAATTTTTTGCTCAGCATTTTTTTTAAATCCGTGTTTAATGTTGTGCCAAACTTTATCTTTCTTAAATTTGCTCATTGTCACAAAGTGTGTGAAAACTTCACTTCCCACTGGAAAAGGTTGTAAAAATCTGATCAAGCTTGAGCACCAGAGCTTTCCTCCAGCTGAGGCAGGCATTGCAAATACTGCCAGAAACTTATTGACTGCAGCTTATTAATTTGACCCAGAGATCTGTTGGGATCAGTAACAGGGAAACAGGTACATTTGAAGACTGTAGCACCACTGTCCTTAAAGTCAAACACGTGGAAGAGAAGAAGTCTGAGAGAAACAAAAATTAGAGAAAGAGCAAGAACAAATAAGCCAAATACAAGCCAAAAACACAACTGTCCAATTTCCTAACTCACTGTGAGCAGCATCACAGCACAGCTCTTGATATTTACTATTATCAGAATACTGGACAATAATAGTAGATTATTATTTGCATTATACTGCATCTGCCATTTATATGCCCACTCACTCAACCTGTCTAAATTATACCGAAGCATCTCCGCATCCTTCTCACAGCTCACCTTCCCACCCTGCTTTGCATTATCTTGAAATTTACAGATTATACATTTAATTCCCTCATACAAATCATTTATATATGTGAACAGTTGAGATTCTAGCATATCCTACAAGTCATTGGCTGCCATTTCAAAAAAAACATTTATTCCATTCTTTTCTTCCTAATCAGCTTTCTATCCATCTCAAAGCACTAACTGCAGTCCCATACACTTTAAATTCACATAGTTCCAAAGGAGACAGGAAGCTGTCTATATATAAGCTAATTACGTCATCAGCATCTACTCAACATGTCAGGCCATAAGGTAATGCAGGTGGACAATTTATCACTCTGATCTCAGAGAAGTGGTTATGCATGTTCATAGAGGCAATGAATGCCAAGCAGGGCATTCTGATGCACAGAATGGCAACAGGAGGCCTCCAAAAAGGTCTTGGCAGCGATAGCAGCCCAGGTTAGGGGGCACAATGTGGTACGATGTGTTTGAATTACTGCTGAAATATTTAATGATCTTCTGTGATTGGCAAGGATAAGGTACTAATTTAGTAGGGTACTGAGTGGCCATCCTTCGTTGCACTCAGAGGTTTAACATTCAGAGTAACAAAAGTCACATGTACTTATGCCTGGTGAAGCTATGAAATCAGATAGCCGTGGGTGTATATAACAGACAGGTGTGCAAATATGACAGCCGTTTCAACCTGGTTCTCAGGTGGAGCGGAAGGGGAGGGTGGAGATGGGGGTGTGTGTAAGCTTTGTATGGTATTGCAGATAGGCAGTAGACTAACGATTGGACTATTGTCTATACAGAAGAATAGAAACCAAATGCTGCTAAATAGACAAACATGGATGGTTGGAGGGAGGGGTTAACCTGCTGATTCTGAACAAATGTGAGATGAATGTCCTTGAGCCAAGTGCAAATGCACAATAAGTTCATCAGGTCAGGGAGAGGCAGGTGTCTTGGAAGAAGATAAGAGTCCAGTCAACAAATGCAAGACAGGTGCAAACAGCCTCCCATCTCAAAAGAGAAGTTCTAAATAAGAATCCTCAGAAATCCAGCAATGATGCTATCAATGACGCCATCATGATCCTGTTCTCCATAGTCTCACCAGGCTGCTTAGCATGCATATTCACTACGTGATGTTTGATATATTGTCTTCTTACTTCAGATGCGCCATCATCTAGAGACATCCAGAATCCTGAGGATCCTCCATTGATACTGGAGGAGAAGCCACACACACACACGTACCCATGATATATTCTCTCTCACTACCATACACTGGCTTAAATACAAGCATATCGGTGAACTGCAGTTCGTTGACTCAGATGATTGTGCATTATGGGGAAGGGATACTTTCATAAGGAGCTGGCAGAGGCATAGATTATCCAGGGCACTAGTAGTCAGGGGATGGAGACTGGGACGAAGCTGAGTCCACGGTAGATGATGAGCCTCTGGAATTATCCATCAGATAGCAGATATTGGATGCCCAGAGGGCTGTGCGAGAAGATTTGGTGGAGACCACTGAGGGACTGTGTGCCACAGTCTCATGAAGGAGTCTATGAGGGACCTAAATACTGTGTTGACCTTAAGCACAGAATGCGTAGCCTTCTCCATTGAGAGTGGCAACTCACACGGAGACGCAATACCAGGGACAGGATCAAGATCTGCTGGCATTGCACTTGGATGTGCAAACTCATGCCACAATGATCTAATCTGAAAGATAGATGAGACACCTAGTCTGTGCTAGATGCCAATCTATCAATGATGAGTGGAAAGATCCAGACATGCCTCACACTGGTGGATGGGCTGCCTTTTGTCTCTGGGGCTCTTCACATGGTGCTCCAGATGACAGCAGAAGCTCCTCTGCCCCTCTGACCATGGCATCTTTTGAGGCTGCGATGATTGAGGACTACCCAATCATTTTTTTTGTCACATACCCTCAGGTGAAGACTATTCAAGCCCCAACAACCAGTGGTAACTGTCAAAGTCATCAGTGTTGACATGACAGCATGGTCAGCAAACTGCTGCCAATGAGATGGGAACATTTACAAGGATTCGGAGCAAGGGAAATTAAGAACAAAAGGAAAAGACAGTTAGGAGATCAAGGAAAGTGATGAGCAGAGAAATCAAGGTCCCAGAATCAGATAAGGAGTTAAAAAAAAGTAAGAAAGAACAAAAAATGTTAAAAGGTCTCAGCTTAAGGTTTTGCACCTGAATGCTCAGAGCATTTGAAACAGAATGGATGAATTAATTGCACAGATAACTGCAAACAAGTATGATATAGTTGTCATTACAGAGATGTGACTCCAAGGTGACCAAGGGATGGGAAATAAACGTTCAATATTTAGGAAGGACAGACAGAAAGAAAAATATAGATGAGGTCCATTGTTGATTGAAGACGATATTGATATGAAACTGAGGAAAGTTATTAACATTGGTGTGGAATCTACATGAGTCAAGAAACAACGAGGAATGAAAAACAATGGCGGGGGAGTGATGTTTTACAGACTACCAAACTGGAGAACTAATGTTGGGAAAAGCATTAGACAGGAAATCAGAGATGCATGTGTTAAAGGAACATCTGTGATTATAGCCAACTTTAATCTGCATATAGATTAGGAGATCAAATTTTTCCACAGTATAATACAGGAATTGTTTCTAGAGTGCACACAGGATAGTTTTCTGGAGCAATATGTTGAAAAACCAACAAGGGAACAGGCCATCTGGATTGAGTATTGTGCAATAAGGATCAGTTGGCAATCTAGTTGTGAGACAACTACTGGAGATGAGTTACCATAAAATGGTAAAATTCTTTGTTAAGAAGCATAGTGATGTAGTTGCTTCTGAGACTAGCTTCCTGATTCGCAATCAGAGTAATTATGATGGTATGAGGCATTATTTGGCCATGATGGACTGGGTAACAACACTGAAAGGAAAGACAATGGACAGGCAATGGCAGGTATTTAAAGGAAAATAGGCGAACTCCAAAAGTTATTTATTCCTGTTTGGCTTAAGAGTAGTGTGGCAAAATCATAGCTTACAAGGAAAATTAGAGATAGTATCAGATTCAAGGAAGAAGCATAGAGATTGGCAAGAAAAAGCAATAGGACTGAAGATTGGGAGCAATTTAAAATTCAGCAAAGGAACACCAAGGAATTGATTAAGAAGGGAAAAATATGAGTATGAAAGTAAACTCTTGAATAAAAAGGCTCTATAGATATGTAAAGAGAAAAGGATTGACAAAAATTAATGTAAGCCCTTTACAGTCAGAAACAGGAGAATTCATAATGGGGAATAAAGAAATATACTTTGCTTTGGTCTTCACAAAGGAAGACATGAAAATGTACAAGAAATTATAAGAGAAACAAGTGAGGAGCTGAAGGAAATCAGCATTAGTAGAGAAATGGTTTTGGGGAAATTGATGGGATTGGAGGTGGATAAATCTCCATGTCCTGATAATCTTCATCCCAAAGTATTTAAGGAAGTGGCCCTGGAAATAATAGATCCATTGGTAGTTATTTTCCAAAATTCTTTGGACTCAGGGCTGGTTTCTACAGATTGGAGGGTAGCTAATATAAGCCCATTATTCAAAAAGGAAGCTGGGTGAAAACAGGGAACTTCAGAGCAGTGAGCCTACTTTTTGTACTGAATGAGTTGCTAATGTCCATGATCAAGGATTTCATAACTCAGCATTTGGAAGGCAGTGGTATAGTCAGGCAAAAGTCAACATGGATATACTAAAGTGAAATCATACCTGAAGAATTTATTGAAATTATTTGTGAATGTAGCTAGTAGAGGTGAACAAATGAATGTGATTCATTTAGACTTTCAGAAGGCTTTCAGTAAAGTCTCACAAAGACTACTATGTAAAGTACATGGGATTACAGGTAATGACTTAAGATGTACAGTAAGCTGGTTAGCAGAGAGAAAGCAAAGAGTTGGAATAAATAGGTATTTTTCTGTTGGCAGTCAGTGACAAGTGGGGTTTCACAGGGATCTGTGCTAGAAGCCCAACTGTTCATATTACATATTAATTATTGGAAAAGGGAACTAAATGTATTATCTTGAAATTTGCAGATGTTGGGTGGGAGGGTGAGCAGTAAGGAAGATGCAAAAATGCCTCAGCATGATTTGGACAGGCTGAGTGTGTGGGCATATGCATGACAGAAGCAGCACAATGGGGATAAATGTGAAGTTATCACTTTGGTGTCAATAATATGAAGACAGATTACTACTTGATTGGGTGTAAATTGAGAGATGGATACTCAGCGAGACCTAGGTGTCCTCATGTATCAGTCACTGAAAGTAAGTGTGCAGGTACAGCAGGCAGTAAAGAAGGCAAACGATATGTTGGGCTTCATAGTGAGAGCATTTGAGTACAGGAATAGGGATGCTTTACTGCAATTGTACAGGGTGTTGGTACAGAGTGAGATCACAGTTGGAGTTTTGTGTGCAGTTTTGGTGGCTTTATCTGAGGAAGGATATCCTTGTTATAAGCGAGTACAGCGAAGTTTGGAATACAGCGAATATTTGAAATACTGTGTCCAGTTCTGGTCGCCACATGACCAGAAGGATGTGGAGGCTTTGGAGAGAGTACAGAAAAGGTTTACAGAATGTTGCCTAGTATGGAGGGTCTTAGCTATGAGGAGAGATTGGGCAAACTGGGGTTGTTCTCCCTGGAAAGTCGGAGAATGAGGAGTGATCTAATAGAGGTGGATAAAATTAAGACGGCATAGATAGGATGAACAGTGGAAGCTTTTTACGAGGTTGGAGGTGACAAACACAAGGGATCACAAGTTCAAGGTGAGGAAGGGCAAAGTTCAACACAGATGGCAGGGGGACGTATTTTACACAAAAGATAGTAGGAGCCTGGAATGCACTGCCAAGCAAGGTGGTTGAGGCAGACACGCTGGGATTGTGTAAGACTTATCTAGATAGCCACACAAACAGACTGGGAACAGAGGAATACAAACGAATGATCTAATTGGGCACATGAGCGATGCAAACTTGGAGAGCCGAAAGGGCCTGTTCCTATGCTGTACTGTTCTTTGTTCTTTGAAGGTTTACTTAGCTGATTCTTGGGATGACAGGTCTGTCATTTGAGGAGAAGCTAAGTCACTTAGGGTTATGTTCACTGGAGTTGAGAAGAGTAAGAGGGGATCTCATAGAAACTTATTACATTGTAATAGGGCTAAACGCATTGATTCAGAAGGAATGTTCCCAATGATGGGGGAGTACAGAACTAGGGATTATAGTTTGAGAATAAGAGGTAAACTTTTTAGAACTGAGGTGATGAGAAATTTCTTCATCCATAGAGTGCTGAACATATGGAATTCGCTCCCTCAAAAAGTAACTGAGGCCAAAGTGTCTGATTTTAAAAATAAATCAGATATAACTCTTGGGGCTAAAGAGATCAAGAAATATGGGCAGGAGGGAGGGATCAGGATATTGAATTCAACAATCAATCTGATCATAATGAATGGTGAAGCAGGCTTGAAGGGCTGAATGGCCTACTCCTGCTTCCAGTTTCTATAATACTATTGCTAGTGCGGGTGTAGAGAAACACCAAGATGCAGCACTTGAAAGCACAAGTTCAAGGCACTGTGAGCGCAGGATTGGGCTATTATGGGTGGCTTTCTTTCATTGCATCAGCTTTATGAATCCTTTTTGGTCTGACAGTAACATTAATATTATGTTACCTTCCTTGTTTTCAATTCTGGTGAACGTATAAATCATGTTTCAATGTTCTCAATATCCTTCATGTTTTTCATAGGTAAAGGTCATCGGTGTCTTTTGGTAAGATGGCAGCATGGTTGGCTGCTAGGTGACAAAGGACATCCTTTGAATGGCTCATAACACCAATAGGTAGCAAACTTTATTATAGGCGTTGTGAGTTGATTTTGCAGTAATGTGATTGTCTCCTCTGAAATAGCTGTGAGAAATGGCTGGTGCCCTTGCAATGAGATTGAAGCCATACCTTAACAGCCTAGCTGAAGATGCATTGAATCAAGACACCTGGTTTCTTTAAAGGTTCCTCAAATCTACATCTGCATCCTCACCTTATATCTACTGAGCTTCTCATCAAATCCTCTGAAACGTATGGAGCTGCCTCACTATCTGGTGGACCCCCTATTACCGGTGCCAGATTTTGCAGAGACCAGTCGACAATGATGATGAGTGATACTTGCTCTGGAGAATATTGCAGTGCATCCTCTGATCAGTCCAGGCATGGAACTTTACCTGCAATACCCCAATGGTCCTCTCTCAATCCCTGTGGAGGCATGATTCCTATCTTTCCTCTCTTCCATCTCTATCCCTGGATGCTGGTTCCATGAGCCATCCTTTTAAGGGATCTTTTATCACCCAGCAGCCAACCACCATCCAGCCAAGTTAGAGGCACAAACAGCTTTGGTACCTGGGTGTGTGCAGAATGCTTGCATCACGGGTGCTTGCACAGACTTACAGAATCTGGGAATTGTGATTGCAAACTACCTGCACATTCATGGGAAGGTAACTCTTTCTATTATCAAAGGCATCCAGCTGACCTGTTGGCACCTTGATGGCCACATCAATGCAGTTTATGGCATTCTGAATCAGAGGAACATAGCAATAACTGTGAAGCCTTTAGTCTACTCAGTCTGGTTAGTTTTATCCATCTGGTAATGAATAAATGGAAGAACAGCGACAGTGATGAGCTTGATACAACTTTTGCCAGCTGATTGTCAAATTTCACACAAATCCTCCACTGATTCCTGAAAAGATCTGGAGGCAAAAAAAAAGCATTGAGGGGTACTATGACCTTCAGAGACATTGAAATTGGGTGCCCACCAGCATGCTTAGAGGTAACTACATCCCTGCAGTACTGCACTCCAGACATGTTGCAATCGCTTGATTACTGCCTATGCACATTGATAGTAGGACATCTTCAATAGTTCCTTATCCCTTGCTCTCCCTTCTAGCCATGTATTCCCTCTACCTGGGAATCTCCTCCCATAGGTCTCTCTCTGTGATGCTGTTGCAGGTCTTCCCAACTCTTCCTCCTCAGAGGAGGTCCCTGTCACGGAGTAGAAAATCCTTATCCCCTGAAATGCAAATAGCACTGTCTCACTTACTGAAGGCTGCACTTAGTAGGAATGCTCGGATTTGACAAGAGTCCTCAGAACAAAAAACTTACAAAACAAATATTACAGAAGAAGCACAAAGTAAAAGCATTAGCAATGAAGCAGCAGAAAACACGCAACTGAACTCTAGCCCTCACACAGCCAGTGCTCCAGCTGCATTTTACCCCATCCTTCAATGAAAAAAGTGAAAAAAGAATGCCTGCTCATCACCCATGCAACAACCATTAAATCACAAGACAATGTAAAATTGCCTTCAATTGTCAATTTAATTGCCTTTGTCCTGATTAATTGGCATCAGGAGCACTTCCAACTGTGTGCATTTGTGAGTGCGAAATGACTTCAGGATGCAAGCCAGCATCTTCTTGCAAGATTTTATGCTCTTTCAGTTCATGCCCACGACTACCACATGAAATTCTGGCCAATGTTTCTGTGGCACCACAAGCCTTCTCCCAATCTACTTCATTTATCCGTATCAGTATAATCTTATATTCCTTTCTTTCTCATAGAACATAGAACACTACAGCACAAACAGGCCCTTCGGCCCACGAGTTGCGCCGATCACATCTACCAATCCACAGACCTATCTATAACCCCCTATCCTATTCTTTTCCATATACTCATCCAGAAGTCTCTTAAAAGACCCCAGTGAGTTTGCCTCAACAACCTCCGATGGCAGTCGGTTCCATTCACTCACCACCCTCTGAGTGAAAAACCTACCCCTGACATCTCCTTTGTATTTGCTTCCCTGCACCTTAAATCTGTGTCCTCTCGTAGTGACCATTTCAGTTCGGGGAAATAGTCTCTGAGAGTCCACCCTATCTATTCCTCTCAACATTTTATAAACCTCTATCAGGTGGCCTCTCAACCTACGTCTCTCCAGTGAGAAGAGTCCCAGCTCCCTCAACCTATCTTCATAAGGCCTGCCTCCCAATCCAGGCAGCATCCTAGTAGGAAAAACTAGAACCAGAAGGCACAACTTCAGGCTAAAGGGATGATCCTTTAAAACAGAAATTCCTCCTCATCTCTTCGCCAGAATATGGTGAATCTATGGAACTCTTTGCTGCAGAAGACTGTGGAGCAGGCCATTGAGTGCTTTTAAGTGAGAGACAGGTAAGCTCTTGATCAATAAGGGGAAATGGAGTTATGGGGAAAAGGCAGGAGAATGGGATGAGAGAAAAAAAAAAATCAGCCTTAACTGAACGATGGAGCAGGCTCGATGGGCTGCGTAGCCTAATTCTGCTCCAAGATCTTATGGTCTTATAGATAAACATGAGAGTACATGGACTTTAGTAAGGCGTTTGATAAGGTCCCCCATGCAATGCTTCTGGAGAAGGTGAGAGGGCATGGGATCCAAGGGGCTTTGGCCTCATGGATCCAGAACTGGCTTGCTGGCAGAAGGCAGAGAATCTAGTTTTCCCTTAAATAAGAACATAAGAAATAGGAGCAGGAGTAGGCCATCTAGCCCTTCGAGTCTGCTCCACCAATCAATAAAATCATGGCTGATCTGAAGTGGATCAGTTTCACTTTCCCACTTTCTCCACATAACTGTTTGTAATTTTTATAAATGATCTGGATGAGGGTATTGAGGGATGGATCAGTAAATTTGCAGATGATACTAAAGTTGGTGGAGTGGTAGATAGTGAAGAGGTGTGTTTTAGTTTACAGAGTGACTTGGACAAGTTGCAGAGCTGGGCCGAGAGGTGGCAAATGGAGTTTAATGTGGAAAAGTGTGAGGTAATGCACTTTGGCAGGAATAATAAATGTGTAGAGCATAGGGCTAATGGTAGGACTCTTAATAGTGTTGATGAACAGAGGGATCTTGGTGTGTATGTGCATAGATCCCTGAAAGTAGGCAGTCAAGTCGAGAAGGTTGTTAAGAAGGCATATGGAGTCTTAGCTTTTATTGGTAGTGGGGATTGAATTTCGGAGCCGCAACGTCATGTTGCAGCTGTACAAAACTCTAGTGCGGCCGCACTTGGAGTATTGTGTGCAGTTCTGGTCGCCACATTATAAGAAAGATGTGGAGTCATTGGAGAGGGTACAGAGGAGGTTTACCAGGATGTTGCCTGGTATGGAGGGCAGGTCCTATGAAGAGAGGTTGAAGGATTTGAGTTGTTTTCGTTAGAAAGGAGGCGGCTAAGAGGGGATCTTATTGAAGCATATAAGATGATTAGAGGTTTAGATAGGGTGGACAGTGATAGCCTTTTTCCTAGGATGGAGAAAGCTAGCACGAGGGACACAGCTTTAAATTAAGGGGTATGAGTTATAGGACGGATATCAGAGGTAGGTTCTTTACTCAAAGAGTGATTAGGGAGTGGAATGCCCTGCCTGCAGCTGTTGAAGATGCGCCAAGTTTGGTGGCGTTTAAGAGGTTAGTTGATAAGTATATGGAAGAGAAGGGAATGGTTTAGTTTGGAGGGGCATTGCTTTTTATTTTGGTCGGCACAACATCGAAGGCCGAAGGGCCTGTTCTGTGCTGTATTGTTCTATGTTCTATGTTCTATAACTCTTAATTCCCTTGTCCATCAGAAACCTATCTACCCCCATGACATAAATATATTCAATGAGGTAGCCTCCATCACTTCAATGGACAGAGAATTCCAGAGATTCACCACCCTTTAAGTGAAGAAGTTCCTCCTCAACTCCAATCTAAATGTGTTTATGTTATTTACACCTGCAGATGACACTTCTTTATATTTTAATAAGACACATTTAATATATATTTCAAATATGTAGAGTAAATCACAAAATGCAATATTGAATTGCTTTGTTCTTAACTCCAAATCCAGGCCAAGAAGCACAATTCCTTATTCTATAGCTTATCACCACTGTGAAAAAGAAATATGCACATGGTGTTGTCACAACATATGAAAAAGAACAGAAAGAAATGTACTTACAATTGAAGCCTGGCCTGATTTTTTCATTAGCTTGGAGACTATAAATTGTAATTTGAAACAAGGCATGCAGCAACAGAAAGGTGAGGCTTGTAAAGCACAAGGTTTTCAGTAAGCGGCCCGTATGTCCTGAAATAAAACAAGAATTCAATAATAAGTTCTGAGTAAGAAATTCTATTTAACTCAAATAACCAGTTAATTGTAATACTGCCAATGCCATACTTTACATTTCATAGCTTTCCTGTTGTCTGGCTCACTAGCATCTTCATGGACTACACAATGATCAACAGTATTCCCCTCTCAATTTTTTTGCATACGTAATGCATTTGTAGTATTTTTTTTTTACAAGTTTTAAGATCATAATTATGCGCAGACACTTAGCCAAAGAATAACCTACCCCTCATTCAAATGTTTCTGAAGACTATGGGTCCTGAACATACTGTGGTGTTGTAGAGAAGGTGGGAATGTTCTCCTTCACACAGAGTGTTAACAGATTTAATAAAGACATCCAAAATTGAAGAGATTTGATAGTTTTTCTTTAAATACTCTATTTCTAATGATGAAAGAATCAGTAACCAGACACCACAGATTTTAGACATTTGGCAAAAGAAACAGAGAGGGGATTTAGGGAACAAGGTGTTACGATCTGTTGACTGAAAGAGTATTTGAAGAAATTCAGCAAATTTCAAAAGGAAATTGAATAAATACTTGAAAAGGAAAAACTGCAGAGTTGTCAGTAAAGAGCAGAGAAGTGGGACGAAGTGGGTAACTCTTTCAAAGAAACATCACAGGCACAAAATTTCCTCCTTCTGTGCTGCATAGTTCTATTCTTCTGCTGTTATGATTTTAAATCAAGGACTATACTGCTTGAATTCGATAATTTTACCTAACTTTCCAATCAAAATGTAAAGGTATTTGTCTAATATGGATGCACAATGAATTACAGGAAACCATAATCATGGAATAACATTAACTTATTGCTTTTCAATTGTTATTCATTTTTGATTCTTAATGCATAAACTAAGGAAACAACTTTTATTATTAAAAAATGTGCCAATTTCTTTTGAATAGCTTATCTCAGGGCTTCCCAAACATTTCCAGCCCCAAAACACTTTCAACATCCCAAGAGTACTGAAGGAACTCCTGAGAAACATTATTATATTAAAATCATAAGCCACAAAAAAAAATTGTTCAATACATACAAAAACAGAGAAACAAACTTAAAAGGTATTTCACGCAAATGAAAACAAAATACTGCAGACGTTGAAAGTTTGGAATAAAAACAGAAAATTCTGGATAAACTCAGCAGGTCTGGAAGCATCTGTGGAGAGAAACAGAGTTAGCACTTAACCAAATGACCCTTCTACAGAAGTTTTGAAAAAAGAGCACTGACTTACACACACACCCTCATCTATTCTCTCTCACCTTCACCCATCTTTTGGGCACCACCACATCTGGCTCTTCTCATCTGCCTGTAGCCCTGCTCTTTTTGAACCCTCCGACCTTTGTTTTTTTCAGGCTGCTCCAGTCTTGGCTCTTCTTGGCTCCCACAATCCAAGGTCTTCTTAAGCCTGTGGCCTTGGCTCTTCTCAAGATTCTCTGGTGTTGGCCCCAGCTCTTCTGGTGTCCCTGCAGCCCAGCTCTTCTTGAGCTGCTGCCCATCCCTAGCTTTTCTCAACCCCATTTGCCTCAGCATTTCTCTAGCCTCCTCAGCCTTGGCCCTTCTCAGGTCTAGGATTCTGGGGAACCTAGTTTAGGAAACCTTTGGGTCACCTTAATGGTGGAAGAAGTTATAGTGCTAAGATCAGCCAAATCCATCGGACTATAGGGATGAGGTGAACTTGAACTTTCTATTAAATACTTTCTGATTTGGTAAGTATGCATATGCACATGTGTGCGTGGATAATTTAGCCAAGGACAGAATTGGATTTTTCTGTGCTAATTTTCACGATGAAGAGCCTGGTCTCACATTTACTTTGGATATCTAACGACCTAGAGACTTGTTGGACTAGTGGAAGCAGTAACCAGCAAGAAACAGTATCAGAAAAGGAGGGGAGAAAAGAGAACAATTAAAATTATTATTGAAAACGGATATTAAAGTAAGTCAATTTGATAGCCTATATCTTTGATGGCTTTAGAATTTTGCCTCCGCTTGTTCTGTATTCCAGAAAGATGCTGCAAGTTTTAAGTTCAACTATTTTAAAGGTACATTTCTATCTTCAAACCTCTACAAAAGTCTTTTTTAAAACTGAAATATAGAAAAAAAGCGTGGCACCTTCCTGTGTTAATTCAAACCTTGTCAAATTTGTATCTCTAGAGATGGCTACAATGAGTCGTTAAAATAAAAAAGGCTCCTCCAGGAATGTACGGCTGCATTTTACACATCCCCACCAGCGGTTTGCTTACCATATTCAGATAAGCAATCTTGGTACATAGGAGAAGGCAGCCTGATTTTTTAACAAAGTTCGTCATAAGGCTTTAATTCAAGGCCTCATCTGTTCTCTCACATGACATAAATAATCGCCTGCTACAATACCAGAGAACCAACCAGGTCAGAATATCTAGTCCTTGTTACATTACTGTCTGTAAGATTTTGATATGCACAAATTGGTTTCCAAGTTTCTCACATTATAACACACACTGTACTTCAAAAGCACTTCATTGATTGTAAACTGTTGAGAGATGCTGTGAGACTGTGAAACTGCTCTACAAATGTAAGTTTTTTTCAAACAAAAAACAGCCAATTTTGTGGTTATCAAGGGATAAATGTTGGCAGGAAATCAGGACAGCTTTATTCTTTGAACACTGACATTGATTTTATACTTTATCGTGTGATAACAAGCTTTTACATATCAACTTGGTTTTGATTTGTAAATCCTGGACAGAGAGCTATCAAGTGGACCAATTGGTGATTTTACAGCTGCTTTAATAATACCTGCATCTTTTTATCCAAATAGGAAGGCTTTTTATTGGCATATTTTTTAATATTTTACATTAAGTTAAGCACCATGCAAAAATAAATAGTAAATTGAAATTTTAACTTTTTTGTTTGCAGTTGAATTATACTATGCAAAGAGGGCAGTAGTTATGTTACCATTTAACTAATCAGAAGTGATCCTTATGTCGTCTAACCATTTTTATTGGATGATTCAATTCATTGGACCATAACAAAGCTTTTTATACATATATTAAAAACAAGAAGGTAGACAGGGTAGTTGGCCCAATCAAGGGCAGGGGAGGAAATCAATGTGTAGACCAGAGGAAATGGGGGAGATATTAAATGAGTATTTTGCATCAGTATTCACCAAAGAGAAAGTTTTGGTGGATAATATATCTGGGGGATGGTGTATAGATAGCTCAGGTCATGTTGAGATCAAAAAGTTGGTGGTATTGGGGGTCTTGAAAAACATTAAGGTAGACAATCCCCAGGGCCTGATGGAATATACCCCAGAATACTAAGAGGCAAGGGAAGAAATTGCTAGGGCCTTGAAAGAAAGCTTTGTACTCTACTGGCTACAGGGGAGGCCCCAGAAGATTGGAGAATAGCCAATGCTGTTCATTTGTTTAAGAAGGGTAGCAAAGATAATCCAGATAATTATAGGTTGGTCAGCCTTTCTTCAGTGGTCAGGAGATTATTGGAGAGGATTCTCCAAGACTGGATTTACTCCCGCTTGGAAATATTAGTGAGAGACAACATGATTTTGTAAAAGGAAGGTTGTGTCTCATGAGCTTGATGAAGCTTTTTCAAGGAAGTGACGGAGATGATTGATGGAAGTGGAGCAGTGGATGTTGTCTACATGAACTTCAGTAAGGTGTTTGATAAAATCTTTCATGGCAAACTGGTACAGAAGGTGAAGTTGCACGAGATCAGAGGTGAGCTGGCAAAATGGATACAGAACTGGCTCAGTCATAGGAGACAAAGGAAGCAGTGAAGGAGAGGGATGGGTTTCTGAATGGTGTGCTGTGATTAGTGGTGTTCCTCAGTGATCAATGCTGGGACTTCTGTTTGTAATATATAAAAATGATTTGGAGGAAAATGTAACTAATTTGATTTTTGACATTTGCAGACACCAAAAGGTTGGTGGAATTGCGAATAGCGATGTGGATCTTCAGAGGATACAGCAGGATATAGATTGGTTGAAGACTGGGAAGAGAGATGACAGATAGAGTTTAATCCGGACAAACATGAAGAAATGCATTTTGGAAGGCCCAATACAGATGGGGAATACACAGTAAATGGCAAAGTCTTCAGAGTATTGATAGAGGGATCTGGGTATACGGATACACAGGTCACAAATGG
Organism: Sphyrna mokarran; assembly: GCA_024679065.1. Taxonomy (NCBI): domain Eukaryota; kingdom Metazoa; phylum Chordata; class Chondrichthyes; order Carcharhiniformes; family Carcharhinidae; genus Sphyrna; species Sphyrna mokarran. Next base: position 16,268,294 of record JAGIQG010000007.1, on the reverse strand, counting down.
CAACATATGGAGAAGGTAGTCAAGAAGGCATATAGCATACTTGCCTTTGCTGGTGAGGGCACTGAGTATAAAAACTGGCAAGTCTTATTGCAGCTTTATAGAACTTTAGTTAGGCCACTCTTGGAATTGTTCAATTCTAGGCCACACTACCAGAAGAATGTGGACACTTTGGACAGAGTACAAAACAGAATTACCAGGATGTTGCCTGGCATAGAGGCATTAGCTATGAGGAGAGGTTGGAGGAACTTAGTTTGGGGTCTGCACTGGAACGAAGGAGGTTGAGCAGCAACCTGATAGAAGTCTACAAGATTATGAGGGGAGCGTGGACAGAGTGATAGTCAGAAGCTTTGTCCCAGGATGGAAGAGTCAATTATTAGGGAGCACAGATTTAAAGTGCAGGGGGCAAGGTTAAAAGGAGACATGTGAGGTCAGTTTTTTTTCCCCCACAGAGAGGCCGGTGAGTGCCTGGAACTCATTGCCGGGGAAAGTAATAGAAGCAGATACGATAGTGACTTTTAAGGAGCATTTTGACAATACATGAATAGGATGGGAATAGAGTGATATGGTCCCCAGAAGGGTAGGGGGTTTTAGTACAGATGGACAGCATGGTGGGTGCAGGCTTGAAGGGTCGAACGGCCTGTTCCTGTGCTATAATTTTCTTTGGTCTTTGATCTTCGGTGTATTAATCAGTACATCGGAAAGAGGGGATCGGACATTGGGACGAATCAGACAACAGAAGGAGGATAGGGAGTCAATGGAGGGAAAGGACATTGGAAGAGGGTGAGGATCAGACATCAGGATGAGAGTCGTATTGGGTTGGGTGTGGTGTGGGGATTGGAGACACAAGTTGGGTTAGGTCAGATCATTGTGGCGATGGAGGTTGAGTGGAGAAGAAGGAAGAAATTAGGGTTGGAGGAGGAGGGTACAACTGTGTTGCATTGGCGGTCGGAGCAAATCAGGAGATGGCATTGTTCAAATTCAGAGTGTGAGTAGTGGGATACGAGTATAGGGTGTGGTGGTGGTGGATGAGGGAGGTTGCTTATGTCGTCAGGAATATAGAGGGTGTCTTGTGTGGGAACCAGTCTGGGTGTTTTAAATGCTTAAAGTAAGATTAGAAATCATGTATTTCTTCCAGCTATTTCAGAGTAACCTTGAATGTAATGGCTGACAGAACTAGCCAACATTAGCCAGTGGGTTAGTGGGGAGGGTGGTCGGTGGCATGCTAGTGTTGTCACTGAATGAGTAATCCACAGATTATGGGGGCTCAGGTTCAAATCTACCATAGCAAAAGGTGAAATTTTAATTTGATAAAAATCAGAAATGAAAAGTCTAATGATGATGATGAAACCATTGTAAAATTTGGGGCCGTCAGGTTCACTATTGTCCTTTAGGATAGGAAATCTGCAATTTTTACCTTGTCTCCTGACAATTTTTATTCAATAACTTAATCTACTGGTTTATAATTTCTTTGGAGTGGTAAACAGCATCGATACATCTTAATTGCCCATAGTTCAAGTGCAATTAGAATTGGCAATAAGTGCTACCCCAGCCAGACATGCCCAAATCCAATGAACAAATTTTAAAGAGTCATTTTGTCAGATGGTTTCCAGTGCAGCATAATTGTCCAGGGCAAATTAGCACTTTTGGATAATTGCCGGGTAAACCCTTACTTGGGAACATCCAAGAGGGATTCCCCAGTTAATTTTTGGAGTACCGCCCCCCCCCTGCAAAAATCTGACACTGCTGAAACAGGAAGTTAAGAATGTTAAGAACAAGCCTAAGAGCACATTTTTGGGATGTGGGAGGAAACTGGAGCACCCGGAGAAAACCCACGCAACCACGGGGAGAACGTGCAAACTCCCGTAGACATAGGCCCAAATCCATGTGTCTGCACAGCAACAGCAATAGTCTCTGAGCTGTCATGTTGCCCATCAGATGGTCCAGTTTAAGCATACACTAACAACTTGAAGCACTAGGCCACTCCTGAAGCAACATCCAAGAGCAGCCCTTGCACGACCTGCCGAATGCACGCACCTTGTTGGTCAACAAGATGGACCGAAGTTGTGGGACATTACCTCTCTTATGTGGTAGGTGCATCTTTTGACTTTTTCCCCTTCACCTCTTTTCCTATTTTACCTAATCTAACAAAATTCTTGATGCTTTTATTCTATTCTGATCAATGGTGTACACCCAAATAGTTTTTAAAAGGATTATTTAGAAATGTGCAGCACAAACATTGATATTAAACAAACTTGGATTGTATTCCCTGGAATTTAAAATATTAGGGGTGATTTTATGGAAGTTTTCAAGAGATTAAAGGACAACTGAGGGGTTAGACCATGAAAAACATTGTCTGCTGGTTTTAGAAAATAGGACAAGGGAGCATAGCCCAAATAAAAGATGTTCTTGGGTTAAAAGTAGACTTCTGCACAGAAAGGGTGATAGAAATTTGGAAGTCCCTTTTACAATAAGCAATTGATGCTCAGTAAATTGTTAACTTGAAATCCGAGATTGATTTCTGTTAATCAAACACACCAAGATAAAAAGGACAAAGGCGAGAATCAGTCACTGATCATGCAGCTGCAATCTCATTGAATTTTTCCTGCAATTCAAGAATCAAAATGACCTACTCCTAGTCATATGTTCATGGACAAATTGAGCTGAATGGCTTGTTACTGCCGTAAATATTTCCCAAAATATTCAAGTTTTTTTGTCATTACTTAGGAATAATATATGTCATAAAAATCCTGATCTGACAATGCTTATCTTGTAATACATATGTTTGTTTCAATATCACTTTGTGTGAACTACAAATTTAAAACCAAAATTGTGTGACATGACCATCTGGAACTTCCTTAGTCTTATCGGCAGTCCAAAGGTTAAGAACTAATGCTGAATAATCAATCTGCAGAACATGATTGTTTTATAAGAAATGAAATAGACTTTCCCTGACACGTGCAGCAACCTTAGTATTTAATAAGCAAAGTCAACATTTAGCATCTGCCAGTAATTTTATGATCTTATTCTGACAGACATTCAATTAAGTTTAGCTCACATATTTATTTTGCTCCAATTACGCCATAGATATCAGTTTAAAACTATATGAATCCGAGAGTGCTGAGTTTTACAACTGGCTCCTCATTGTTTCTCGTCAAGCAAAGCAGAGCTTTACACATACATAAAGCTTCTCTCACCAGGTACAATTGTCAGTTACACTTTTTTACATTAGTGAAGAGCCAACTTAACAGTCAGATCTGCTAAAATCAAACAGTGAATGTGACTTTTAACATGCCATGCTATCCAAACTTGGCATTGTTTCTTCATGGTGCTTGCAGTAATACTACATTCAGTGAGAAATAAAAGTAGGATTCACCTTTGAGGTGGTCACATATAAGTCACCAAAATTTATACTTGTTAGTTTCATCCCAGAGTTATGCTACATCATGACGTTGTATAACTGGCATGCTCGAAGTAAAATAATGAACAAAGATTTCATCTGCAATGAATCACAAAAATATGCTGCTGGTGGCAAAATAGAAAGTTATTTTTGTGAGAAATACAAAATAAAAAACAGATGTTTTTGGGTTGTGTGGCTATTGATGACAGAAATGCTATAGTAGAGTAAACAGATACTAAAGATATAATTATAGTAGCAGTCATTTAATTCTAATACTATATTCTTACTCAGGAACATAGTTTTATACATATATAGTATAATTAATGCCATGAAAATCATATAAATTCAGCGTAACATTGCTTATTTCAGTTTTCAGTAATTTAGTTTTCTATTTATTGACATGTGATGTATTGAACTTGGGTTGCCAAGTGTTCACATCTAGTAATCCCAAAAATTAGGGTAACCGTCCAGGGACCGGGGTTCAAATTCTCACCACAGGATAAAGGTGCCAATAAATCTGGAACCAAAAGACTGATAATAACATGAAATGATTGTCAGTTTTCATAAAACTCATCTGGTACATTAATGTCATTTAGGGAAGCAAATCTTCCCTCATTTCCTGGTCTGGGCTAAATGTGACTCTACACAAAAAGCAAAGTGGTTGATTATTAATTGCCCTGTGAAATGGTCTAGCAAGCTACTCAGTTGTATCAAATTGCTACAAAGTCAAAAAAGGAATGAAACCAGATGGGTCACCTGGCATCTGCCTAATCATCAGAAACAGGAACAGCAGACCCAACCCTGTCAACCCTGCAAAATCCAAAATTGTGACCATTTCACAGGGCAATTAATAATCAACCACTTTGCTTTTTGTGTAGAGTCACATTTAGCCCAGACCAGGAAATGAGGGAAGATTTGCTTCCCTAAATGACATTAATGTACCAGATGAGTTTTATGAAAACTGACAATCATTTCATGTTATTATCAGTCTTTTGGTTCCAGATTTATTGGCACCTTTATCCTGTGGTGAGAATTTGAACCCCGGTCCCTGGATGGTTACCCTAATTTTTGGGATTACTAGATGTGAACACTTGGCAACCCAAGTTCAATACATCACATGTCAATAAATAGAAAACTAAATTACTGAAAACTGAAATAAGCAATGTTAAAAGACAGCAATGTTACGCTGAATTTATATGATTTTCATGGCATTAATTATACTATATATGTATAAAACTATGTTCCTGAGCAACGCAGAATCCTAATTACAAACAATTTCTCATTATTTCACAATTACCATACCTGGGCCTGCCTGTCAGTGGTACAGAGGTGGGAGCACATGGTATACAGTATGGAGGGAATTGCCCTGAGAGTTTTCAATATCGATTCTGGAACTCATTAACTGCAACCATTTAACCTTAATACGGAGCAGCTGGGGCTGTTTCTCGAATAGCTACATTATTTCTGAAAGGCCAATGAAATCAGCGAGGAAGAAACAGTGTGTTATCCTGCTAACAACCTGCAGGGCTCCAACTTATAATGTGACAGGGAGTTGGACTTCCCCAGATGCCCCACTTCAAAACCTTTGAGGAGCTTGTGGAATTAGTTCACATACATTATTACCCAAAACCCTCAGACATAATGCAAAAATATACATTCAATTCAACAACAGGAGTCGTATGGGAAACATTCACAACATGCTGAAGACAAACAGCTCAACAGTGCAAGTTTGGGCCTACAGTCAGTGATATGTTTAGAGGCTAGTCTGTGATGATATAAGAGGCTCATACAAAAAACAAAATGAACAGAAATTATTTTAAAGAAGGCATTGGAGATCACCCAGAATGTGGAAAGTACTAAGAGGAAGATGATGGAGCTGCAAAATGTGCAAACAGCGAGATCCTCCAAATTTGATAGTGAGCCACCAGGAGTTGTGGCACCAGGGTTGAATGTGCAGAAACTAATGAATAAAGAGGCATGGAGCAAAAGAAATGCAGAGATGTAGGAAATTAAGTCCACATACCAGGGGCTACAAAGAATGCTGCCAGTGTGGGGGAGATCACCCATAGGAGAAATGTAAATTCAGGAACACTGTGATTTGCCTTCAATAGGTGAGGACACATTAGGAGCAAATATAAGCCTAAGCAAAGCCTAATAGGGTCAACTCGAACTCAAGTACACAATGTTGAGAAAAGCCCTGAAAACATATCTAAAGTGCACTGATTGAACAACTTAAAGTGGGCAAAACGGCCCCAATTATGATTGTGTTGAAGGTAAATGATCAGCCAGAATGGAGATAGATAAATGGGCCTCTGCTATAATTGTAGGAGAACTAACCATTATCCGTGAGTAAGGGGATGGGATCCAGCTCCAGTTCAAAATGGATGACAGCTAAGCTAGCTCTAGTAGTGGGATATCAAAGGGCAAGCCTGATGAGCCAATGTTGGCTTCCCCAAATCAGATTAAATTGCTTCAAATTATTCAAAATTAACAGAACTACAGCACAGGAACAGGCCCTTTGGTCCTCCAAACATGCACCGATTATGCTGCCTGACTTAACTAAAACTGCCTACGCTTCCAGGGATCATATCCCTCTATTCCCATCTCATTCATGTACTTGTCAAGATACCCCTTAAAAGTCACTACCATGTCTGCATCCACTACCTCCTCTGGCAACGAGTTCCAGGCACCCACCAGTGTATAAAAAAATCTGCCTCATACATCTCTTCCAAAACTTGCCCCTCGCATCTTAAATCTATGTCTTCTAGTAATTGACTCTTCCACCCTGGGAAAAAGTTTCTGACTATCCATTCTGTCCATGCCTCTCATAATCTTGTAGACTTCTATCAGGTCTCTCCTCAACCTCCATCGCTCCAATGAGAACAAAAGGTTCTAATATGGCACCCAAGTTCTTGGGCAGGATGCTAAGACCATTAGTTGGACTCCATGGGAGAAGGCCCGGGCAATATTCTTCATACCTCAACAACAAATCTGGCTACTGCCTGACAGAGAGCTGAACACACCCTGCCAGTGAACAGGTTTATCATGGGGTTGAGAGATGCTGGATGACTTACTTCAGCTACCTCCAAGGCCAAGGTTTATGGTGTTCACATCCATGTTACATCCGAGGTGGGCAGGCTTTCACTATTTCATCAGCCCTTAGCACATCATCACTGGGGAAGAGTGGCAGTTATAAGAGACACAAGCACAGATTAAATTGGGTTGGCAGGATGTTAGAGAGGGGGTGGTGCACGGAGGATCATGGTGCCAGCAGCAGTTCATCTTTGTATTGCCATTCTCACACTCCACGTAAATGAGGTGCCAAGTGTGTGTGGGGGTTCAACAAGCTTCACACCATGAAATAATAGAATGGGTGCTCTGTTGGTAAACAAAATGAACTTTAATTCTAGAACTGTATAACAATGGTGACATTTATATACTTGTTCTTAGGTTCACCAATGCCCACGAGGTACTAATTGTTTCTGACTCTTCCTCACTGTTCTGCTGCATTTAGGTATATCCCCCGCATCCATGGCAGAGCCTAAGGCAGTCTGCTGCCATTCACATCCTGTTGCCTGAAATGCCTTTGGTGGACTTGACCTGGAATATTCAAGCCAACTTTTCTGCAGTATGGTATTATACAGTTATCTCCTTTGGTATGTAGGACTGGATGTGTGTGTCACTCACATGGAGTGGGAGAAGGGGTGTTAGATGGTTTGGATACCACCAGGTCTCCCGAGTGGACATGCCTGGGCTATGCTCCTACTGATCCTCTTTCCTTTGGGTTGCCAAGAGCTCCCGTGCTCCTCCATGGGATAGTGAGACAGCTGGAATGAGACTCACAACATAAGAACTAGGAGCAGGAGTAGGCCATCTGGCCTCTCAAGCCTGCTCTGCCATTCAATAACATCATGGCTGATCTTTCTGTGGACTTAGCTCCACTTACCCGCCCGCTCACTATAACCCTTAATTTCTTTACTGTTAAAAAATTAATCTATCCTCGCCTTAAAAACATTCAATGAGGTACCCTCAACTGCTTCAGTGGGCAGGGAATTCCACAGATTCACAACCCTTTGTGTGAAGAGGTTCCTCAGCAACTCACACCTAAATTTGTTTACCTTATTTTGAGGCTATGCCCCCTAGTTCTAGTTTCACTCACCAGTGGGAACAACTTCCTTACTTTTATCTTATCTATTCCCTTCATAATCTTTTGTGTTTCTATAAGATCTCCCTTCATTCTTTTGAATTCCAATGAGTATAGCCCAGTCTACACAGTCTCTTCTCATAAGCCAAACCTCTCAACTCTGGAATCAACCTAGTGAATCTCCTCTGCACCCCTCCAGTGCCAGTATACCCTTTCTCAAGTAAGGAGACCAAAACTTCACACAGAACTTAAAGTGTGGCCTCACCAGCACCTTAAACAGCTGCAACATAATCTTATTGTTTTTAAACTCCATCCGTCTGCAATGAAAGACTAAATTCCATTTGCCTTCTTAATTAACTGCTGCATCTGCAGACCAATTCCTTGAGATTCCTGCACAAGGATACCTAGGTCCCTCTGTACAACAGCATGCCACATTTTTTTAACCATTTAACAGAAGCCCTGTTGGCCCCTGGCGCAGACACTTATACATGCATCATGAAACTCAAGTTCTCAGTCATGGCGATCATGAGCTGAGCCACACAGCAGACATCCCCCGGCTTAGAATACACCTCTTGCACTAAGGTCTCTATTGTGGATGTCAGCCTGTCAGTGTTGCCCTCGTTGTATTGGAATGATGGCACAATTTTACAGAATTTCAGTTCAGAAGAGGACTTTTGGCACATTCAATCTGCACAGAAGGGTGAGAAACACCTATCTACCTAATTGCATTTATCAGCACTTTCTCCATAGCCTTGAACATTATGACATGCTAAGTGCACATTGAGGTATTTTTATAAAAGAATGTGAGGCAACCTGCCTCTACTGGAGGCTCCTGGTCTCCCAGACATCCATGTCTGTGCTCGATGTGAGGAGCTTCAGATCCTAAGAGACCGGGTTAAGGAATTGGAACTGCAGCTCGAGGACCTTCGTCTCATTAGAGAGAACGAGGAGGCAATTGACAGGAGCTACCAGCAAGTGGTCACACCAGGGCAATGGGAGGAGGGCAAGTGGGTAACTGTTAGGAAGGGGAAAGCTCGTGTGATGGAGAGTACCCCGGTGGATGTCCCCTTCATAACAAGTACTCGTGTCTGAGTACTGCTGGAGAGGACAGCTCACCTGGGGAAGGCAGCAGTAGCCATGTCTCTGGAGCTGAGCCCGACCCAGTAGTACCAAAAAGTAAAGAAAAGAAAAGGGCCGTGTTAATAGGGGACTCAATAGTGAGGGGGTCAGACAGGCGTTTTTGCGGATGCAGATGGGAGTCACGGATGGTGATCTGCCTCCCTGGAGCTGGAATCCGGGATGTCTCTGGACGCATCCCAGATATCTTGAAAGGGGAGGGGGAGAAGCCAAAGGTTGTAGTCCATATAGGGACCGCTGATGTAGGTAGGAAGAGGGAAGGGGTCATGAAAAGGGATTATAGGGAACTAGGTAGACAGCTGAGAAAGAGGAATGCAGAGGTAGTAATCTCAGGATTGCTGCCTGCGCCATGGGAAAGTGAGAGCAGGAATAGAATGAGGTGGAGGGTGAATGCGTGGCTGAGACTGGAGCAGGGGTTCCGGTTCCTCTTTACAGGCAGATGTGACCTGTACAATAAAGATGGGTGGCACTTAAATCCTAGGGGTACCAGTATCTTGGCGGGAAGGCTGGCTAGGGCTTCTGAAGGGACTTTAAACTAGAAAAGTTGGGGGGAGGGAATCGAGATGAGGTGACTGGGAGTGAGGAGGTTAGCTCCCAAGTAGAGAAGGATTATAGACAGTATGAGGGGGAAGTTAGACAGGTGATGGAGAAGGGAAGCGCCCAGACTGAGGATCTGAGGGGTGTCTATTTTAATGCCAGGAGTGTAGTGAATAAAGTGGATGAGCTCAGGGCCTGGATTGTTACTTGGAAGTGTGATGTGGTGGCCATTAGAGACTTGGATGTCTCAGGGACAAGACTGGGTACTTCAGATGCCAGGATTTAGATGCTTCAGGGAGGGAGGTAGAAGAGGTGGGGGAATGGCACTGTTGATCAGGGACAGTGTCACAGCTGTAGAGAAGGAGGATGCCGTGGAAGGACTGTCCATGGAATCTCTGTGGATGGAAGTTAGGAACAGCAAGGGGTCGAAAACTTTGCTGGGTGTTTTTTATAGGCCGCCCAATAGTGACAGGGATGTTGAGGTGCAGATAGGGAAACAGATCCGAGAGAGATGTAGAAATAACAGAATTGTCGTGATGGAAGACTTTAATTTCCCAAACATCAACTGGAATGTCCCCAAGGTAAGAGGTTCGGATGGTGAGGAGTTTGTTAGGCGTGTTCAGGAGGGTTTCCTGACACAGCATGCGGATAAGCCTACGAGAAGAGAGTCTGTACTTGACCTGGTGCTGGCTAACGAACCAGGACAGGTGTTGGATTTCTCGGTGGGAGAGCATCTCGGGAATGGTGATCATAATTCTATCTCCTTCACTATAACATTGGAAAGAGATAGGATCAGGCAAGATAGGAAAGTGTTTATCTGAAGTAGAGGGAAATATGAAATCATTAGGCAGGAAATTGGAAGAGTAAACTGGAAGGAGGTGATCTTGGGGAAAAGTACTGAAGGAAGGTAGCAGATTTTCAAGGAATGTTTGTCTGGAGCTCTGCACAATGTTCCGGTGAGACAAGGAGGTTTTGGTACGTCAAGAGAACCATGGTGCACAAAGGTTGTGATGAACCTAGTTAGGAAGAAAAGAAAGTTGTACAATAGGTTCAGGGAGCTAGAGGATGTTAAGGATCTAGAGGCATATAAGACTTGTAGAAGGGAGCTTAAAAAGGAAATTAGAAGAGCCAGAAGGGATCACAAAAAGGCTTTGGCGGATAGGATTAAGGAGAATCCCAAGGCATTCTATAAATATGTGAAGAGTAAAAGGATGAGAAGAGAAGGGATAGGACCTATAAAAGGTGAAGGAGGAAAAGTTTGTGTGGAACCAGAAGAAATGGCAGAGGTGCTTAACAGTATTCAAAGTGGTGAGTGATCTGGGGAGTTGTACTGCAGGAATGCGGCAAACTGAAAAGATTGAGTATTTGGACATTAAGAAAGAGGAGGTGTTAGAACTGTTAAATTCCATCAAGCTAGATAAGTCGCCGGGTCCGGATGGGATGTACCCCAGGTTACTGTGGGAGGTGAGGGAAGTGATTACAGAGACCCTGGCGATGATTTTTGCATTGTCGATGGAGACAGGAGAGGTTTGGGAAGATTGGAGGATTGCGGATGTGGTGCCTATTTTCAAGAAGGGGAATAGGGATGTGGTGCCTATAGAAGGGGGATAGGGATAGCCCGGGCAATTACCGACCAGTGAGTCTGACCTCAGTGGTCACTAAGTTGATAGAGAGGATTCTGAGAGATAGGATTTATGAGCATTTAGAGAAATTCAATATGATCAGGAATAGTCAACATGGCTTTGTTAAGGGCAGATTGTGCCTTACGAGCCTAGTTGAATTCTTCGAAAATGTGACTGAACACATTGACGAAGGAAGAGCAGAGGACATGGTTTACATGGATTTCAGCAAGGCGTTTGATAAGGTCCCCCATGCAAGACTTCTTGAGAAGGTGAGAGGGCATGGGATCCAAGGGGCTGTGGCCTTGTGGATCCAGAACTGGCTTGTCTGCAGAAGACAGAGGGTAGTTATGCATGGGTCTTCTTCTGCATGGAGGTCAGTCACCAGTGGATTGCCCCAGGGATCTGTTCTAGGACCCTTGCTGTTTGTCATTTTCATAAATGACTTGGATGAGGAAGTAGAGGGATGGGTTAGTAAGTTCGCCGATGATACGAAGGTTGGTGATGTTGTGGATAGTCTGGAGGGATGTCTGAAGTTGCAGTGAGACATAGATAGGATGCAAGACTGGGCAGAGAAGTGGCAGATGGACTTCAATGTGGATAAATGTGTGGTGGTCCATTTTGGCAGGACCAATGGGATGAAGGAGTATAATATCAAGGGTAGGAGTCTTGGCAGTGTTGAGGAGCAGAAGGATCTTGGGGTCCGGGTCCATAGGTCTCTTAAATCTGCCCCGCAAGTGGAGGATGTGGTCAAGAAGGCATATGGTGTACTAGCCTTCATTAATAGAGGGATTGAGTTTAGGAGTCAGGAGGTAATGCTGCAACTTTATAAGACCTTGTCAGACCCCACTCGGAGTATTGTGTGCAGTTCTGGTCGCCTCACTACAGGAAGGATGTGGAAGCTATTGAGAGGGTGCAGAGGAGATTTACAAGGATATTGCTTGGACTGGGGGGCATGCCTTTTGAAGATAGGTTGAGAGAGCTAGGTCTCTTCTCCCTGGAGAGACGAAGGTTGAGAGGCAACCTGATAGAGGTTTATAAGATGTTGAGAGGAATAGATAGGGTGGATTCTCAGAGGCTATTTCCCAGGGCTGAAATGGTCACTACAAGAGGACACAGGTTTAAGGTGCTGGGGAGTAGGTACAGAGGAGATGTTAGAGGTAAGTTTTTCACTCAGAGGGTGGTGAGTGGATGGAATCGGTTGCCATCAGTGGTGGTAGAGGCGAACTCGCTGGGGTCTTTTAAGAGACTTCTGGATGAGTACATGGGATTTAATGGGATTGGGAGTTACAGATAGTTCTATGGCCTGGTAAGTATAGATATGATCGGCACAACTTGTGGGCCGAAGGACCTGTTTGTGCTGTAGTGTTCTATGTTCTACTACTCTTCCAGGCAGCGCATTCTAGACTATCACCACCCTTGGGATAAAAAAGCTTTTCTTCACATTTCCACTTTGTCCTGCTTCTCATTTTGTACTTGTGCCCCCTCGTGACTGATCCATCAGTTAAGAGAAATAGCTGCTCCCTATCTACCCTGTCGACGCGCCTCAATGTTGTACACCTTGATGAGGTTGCCCTTCAGTCTTTTCTGTTTTAAGAAAAACAACCAAATCTATCCAACTTCACTTTATAACTTAAATGTTCCATCCTAGGCAATATCCTGGTGAATCTCCTCTGTGCTCCCTCCATTGCAATCACATCCTTCTCATTATGTGGTGACCAGGTCTATATACAATATTCCATGTGTGACCTCAAAGTTCTGTACAACTCGAACATGACCATCCTGTTTTTATAATCTATGTCTTGACTGATAAAGGCAAGTATCTTATATGCCTTCCAGCCTTCAGAGACCTGTGGACAAACACACTTTCATTCCACAGAACTTCCTATTGTCATTCCATTGATTGAATACTTCCTTGTCAAATTACTATTTTCAAACATTTCAGGGTTTAATTCCATCTGCTCCTTATCTGCCCATTTGACTATCCCATCTATATCTTCCTGTAGCCCAAAACACTCAGCCTCACTATTAACTGTCTGGTGAATCTTTGTGTCATCGACAAACTTACTAATTTTGCACCTGACATTACCTTGATGGTTCTCATTTTTGTCTGCCACCTTCACTTCATTCTCTGTGCAGGCATGGTCTTGATCCTCTCCAGCCAATTCAAGGGCTCTTTCCTCAGAGTGTGGCATGCTTGTTATGCTCCTCTTTGTCATGCAATCACATAGATAAGGAGAGTTTAGGCAGGAGTCATGCCAGTCCTGATGATGATGATGATGATACGTGGCATGCGTAAGAGTGGAGCAGGAATGTGAGTAGAGTGGGTATTGGGGGAAGACTATGGGGATAGATGGGGGAGGGTGGGGAAAAGAGCTGCGCGACATGTGTTGTCAACTTGTAAGGTGATTGGGTGAGTGATCCTCTTGGAGGTGTGAAAGAGTGCAAGAGGTAGATTTATCTTGGCCAAGTGAGAAAGCTCATTTATTTATTTATTATTGTAACATGTATTAGCATAGTGAAAAGTATTGTTTCTTGCACACTATATACACAAAGCAGAGCATTCATAGAAAAGGAAATGACAGCGTGTAGAATGTGGTGTTACAATCATAGATACAGTATAGAGAAAGATCAACTTAATTCAGGGTGGGTCCATTCAAAAATCTGATAGTAGCAGGGAAGAAGCTGTTCTTGAGTCAGTTGGTATATGACTTCAGACTTTTGTGTCTTTTTCCCATTGGGAGAAGGTGAAAGAGAGAATGTCTGGGTGTGTGGAGTCCTTAATTATGCTGGCTGCTTTGCCAAGGCAGCAGGAAGTGTAGACAGGGTCAATGGACGGAAGGTTGCTTTGCGTGATGGATTGGGCTACATTCACAACCCTTTGTAGTTTCTTGCAGTCTTGGGCAGAGTAGGAGCTTTACCAAGCTGTGAAAGAAAGTTTTCCATGGTAAAACTTAAAAGTTGGCGAGAGTCATAGCTGACATGCCAAATTTCCTCGATCTTCTGAGAAAGTAGAAGCATTGGTGAGTTTTCTTAGTTAAACTGTCAGCATTGGGAACCAGGACAGATTGTTGGTGATCTGGACTCCTAAAAATTTGAAGATCTCGACCCTTTCTATTTTGTCATTGATGTAGACAGGGGCCATTCTCCTCTATGCTTCTTAAAGTTGGTGACAATTTCATTTATTTTTCAATATTAAGGGAAAGATTATTGTTGCCATACCAGTTCACCAGATTTTCTATCTCAATCCTGTACTCTAACTTGTCATTGTTTGAGATCTGATCCATTACTGTGGTGTCATCAGCAAACTTCAAAATTGAGTTGGAGGGGAATTTGGCTACACACATTCTTGTGGCATCACTGCCCTATCCTCTTCTGCAGTGAGCCGGCACAGTATGAAGATGCCACTGCCTTCCAGGCAGAGGTGTTGATCTCACCAGGACCGTTGAAAGAGGCCATCCCACTTCTGCTGTGCAACAACCAGGGCATTGGTCAGGGCTCCCTTGGACCATCGAGGTACTGGTTTTCTGACAGCTATCCCCTTTAATGGATCTGGAAATAGTACTGAGGAGGCATTTATATGGAGCTCCCCATTAATTGCAGTGATTAAATTATCCTGGGGCAAATAAATGAGATAGGCTGCTATGAGTATGGCATAATTCACATGGAGAAAAGAAAATTGAAAAAGAATCTCAAAGTTCTGTGAGATTTCCTGCCACCAAAACCAGCAGGATTCATACCGGATTTCTCACTGGAATTGATATTTCGGCAAATTCTGGTAAGATTCCATCCATAGTTTTGAACGCCCCTATTAAAATCTCCCTTCAATCTTTTCATTCTAATATATGGGAACAAGGATTAAAACCAATTAAACTGCAATTGCTTAACTTCACATTTTTCATGGGGGCAAAACTCACTCGAGCAAATAAATTGGCAATATTGTGCATTATGTATGCCCCAACTTTTGCTATGTACTCTCAGAAGAAAGGAAGATGTGAAACAATCACCAGCAGCACAAGGTGGGAAAATTCCACTTCCAAGTTTAGCTATTCAAAATAAACAGATACAATAAGTGCCTGGGAATATATATTGATGAGTTGCAGTAGGAAAGGATTCTTAAGTGCATTACTGACAATCAATTTAATTAGCTGAAAAATGCATTTTGGCATTGAAATTATGCTATGATGCTAAAGTTCCATGATTTGAATGATATTACCTGATCTACAATTTTAAAGCCTGTTACTTTACTTCAAATAAACAGATTCTTCTATTAAAGTCATTTCATATACTAGTATGCATACTGTAATTTCAAGGCTTACATTTTCTACTGAAATCATATTAAGAAGTTCAAAAGCCAGGGAAACCTTAATATTGCCAGCTTTTATTTTCATAGAAAATCCTTTGTTAGCAATGTAAATGCACATTGATCCTTGGAACCCTTCATTAAAAAGTTAAGAAGCCTAAAAATATGACTCTGCTCTTACTCTTATTCACTGTTATGCAATCAAACTTCAGGTACTAAATGCATGTCATTATTAACATACTTTGCAGAAATCTTTACACCAAAAACGCCTAAGCACAAGTAATACTAATACTAATCAAAAGGTGCAATTCATACATTATTTTTCTTTCTCGAAAAATGCACCACTCCTGCCAATAACAATCACTAAAACAGATTAAATATCGTATTGTTGGCAGAATTGGAACACTGTAACACTTAACATTTTTCAAAAATGGGGTTCATAATATTTTTATTTAAAATGTTTTTCTGAAGTTGATACCCATTTGTATTGATCTTAAGTGATAATTTAAAAATTTAGAAGCATATTTATTAGATATCTATTGGTCTGTTATGTGCATGTGTGTACTATTGGAACAACAAAAAAGTTAAATGTTCCATTTATCAGAATATTGATCCTTTATTCATTTAAGGCATTGGTTCTGTCTGAGCAATATGTAAATCAATATTATCTTGCATTCCATTTCAATACGCTGCATGAGCAGTTCACTTTTTGACAGCACGCTAGCTTTTTATGTCAAATCCATAGTTCTAGATAGTTCTGTTTTGAATACAGAAGGTATACAAAACAGCAGAACTGCCAAGCCATTCTTTTTGTACTAAATGGGAGAAGTCAATTACCCCCTTAATCACCACAATTTAAATGTATATCATATTATTCATGTACTTTTCACAATGTTTCATAAAAATTATTGTTGCCATTTTTCCTTCCTATATTCAATTAGATCTTTGCTGATCTCTTCAGAAGTGTATAGTATTGATGATCTTAACACACTATAGCTAGTTGGTGAAGGAGAAGACCAAAAGTCAACCTTAACTCAGTTTTAGACTTATTCATCAAGTAAAACATTAGAAAAGTATAGCTCCTAAATCTACAACTCAGCATTAGTGTAAGGATTTGATAATCTACTATTTTAGGATTTTATAATAATTGGGATTAACATTTTGTGATCTGATACATTTTAAATAGACTAACTGAAGTTATTGCCTGCTGAGTGGCAACTGAACAGTTAATAACGTTACTTCCAATATTTGCAGCTATGCAACAGCTTAACAATAATCCAAGGCTGTTAGTACTTTGTGAAGAACTGTCTTGCTAATAAGACATAGCTTGCTTGCATATCTAAAGCATTCAAAGCATCCCCTTGTTTTTAAGGCACACTCAAGGCCTCGTAAAAAATCTCAACATGAATCACTTGCAAAGTGATAAAGGCTATGACCAACGCACATACCTTCTAATCAGAATAATTTTCTAACTATTGATCATTGAACTTAAATCAACAGAGTAAGACAAATAAGACATCTTATTTGCTGTATATCCTATTTCACCATGACAGAAACTGTTTAACACTAGTAAAAATATCTTTCAGGACATAAATGACTAGTCTGCAAAAATTGGAAACAACTTGAAAAGACCAACAAGCTGTATTTTATAATAAGAATGAAAGTATGTTTCGTGGGATTGTCATTTGTATGTCTAATTCATGTAGTGTCTCGAGCTAACATTGAATACAAGAAATAAGCACGTGTAATTCAGTTACTAGCTTTGTAACTTGATGTGGAGATGCTGGCATTAGACTGGGATAAGCACAATAAAATGTCTTACAACATCAGGTCAAAGTCCAACAGGTTTATTTGGCAGCAGTAGCTTTCAGAGTCTCAGGCTCCTTCGTCAGGTGAGTGAGGACTTTTGTTCACAAACAGGTCGTATACAGACACAAACTCAATTTACAAGATACTGATTGGAATCTGAGTCATTCCAGCTAATCAAGTCTTCAAAGGTACAAACAACATAAGTGGAAAGAGGGCCAAGAACAGGTTAAAGAGATGTGTATTATCTCCAGCCAGGGGAGTTAGTGAGATTTTGCAAGCTGAGGCAAATCATGGGCAAATCATCTTCTAAGGCCAGATATCTCGCTTCACCGTATTCTGAGCTGGAGACCTTGGGTGTTTGCTAGTCTCATAAGTTTTCTGCATGTAACAGCACATCCTTAACCCTTAGAATATAACAGCAAAATCATTTTTCCTCCACAGTCTGCATTAAACTCCATCTGTCATTTTCAGACTATTTTTCTAGCTGGTCCAAATCCCTCTGCAAGCTTTGAAAACCTTCCTCACTGTCCACTACGCTCCAATCTTTGTATCATCAGCAAACTTGCTGATCCAATTTACCACATTATCATCCAGATCACAAATGTAGATGACAAATAACAATGGACCGAGCACTGATCCTTATGGCACACCACTAGTCACAGGCATCCACTCAGAAGCAATCCTCCACTACCACTTTCTGGCTTCTTCCATTGAGTCAACATCTAATCCAATTTACTACCTCTCCATGTATACCTAGCGATTGAACTTTTCTGAGTAACCTCCCATGCAGGATCATATCAAAGTCCTTACTGAAGTCCATGTAGACAACATCCACTGCTTTCCCTTCATCCACTTTCCTGATAACCTCCTCAAAAAACTCCAATAGATTGGTCAAACATGACCGACCCACACACAAAGCCATGTTTACTCTCTCTAAAAAGTCCCTGTCCATCCAAGTATTTGTAGATCCTATCTCCTTCCAATAATTTACTTATTACTGATGTCAAACTTACTGGCTATAATTTTTGGATTACCTTTTAAACAACAGAACAATCCTCCAATCATCTAACACCTCACTCGTAGACACTGACATTTTAAAAATATCTCCCCTCCAATTTCAACACTAGTCTCCTTTAAGGTCTGAGGGAATACCCTGTCCAGTTCTGGGGATTTATCTACTCTGATTTGCCTCAAGACAGAAGCATCTCCTCCCCTTTAATCTGTATAGGTGCCATGACCTCACTACTTGTTTGCCTTATTTCCGTGGACTCCGTGCCAATTTCCTTAATAAATATGAATGCAAAAAGCCCATTTAATATCTCCTCCATTTCTTTTGGTTCCATACAAAGCCAATCACTCTGATCTTCAATAGGACCAATTCTATCTCTTACTATCCTTTTGATCATAGTATACCTGTAGAAGCTCTTAGGATTATCCTTTACCTTGATTGCCCAAGCAACCTTATGTCTTTTAGCCCTAACACTACTCGACAATCACTAGGTAGGAATATTCCCTTCCAGTCGGGGAACATTTCATCAATCATGGGCATTCAGCCTCTGATCTTCAGGTAAGCATTCTCCAAGGCAGCTTTCACGACACACGACAATGCAGAGTCGCTGAGCAGAAACTGATAGCCAAATTCTGCACACATGAAGACGGCCTCAACCAGGGGTTTGGGTTCATCTTACACTATCTGTAACCCCCATGACTTGCCTCGGCTTGAAACTCTCATTAACTGCCCTGACTGGAGATAATACACATCTCTTTAAACTGTGCTTGGCCCTCTCTCCATTCACATTATCTGTACCTTTAAGACTTGACTACCTGTAAAGATTCATATTCCAACCATTATTTTATAAATTGAGTTTATGTCTGTATATGACCTGTTTGTGAACATAAGTCGTTACTCACCTGATGAAGGAGCTTGAGATTCTGAAATCTAATGCTGCCAAATAAATCTGTTGGACTTTAACCTGGTGTTGTGAGGCTTCTTACTATGTTACTTGAGCCATAGATGTGTGGATGAAGCTCGGGACCTAACTTTTAACCACCTGAAAGAGTTAATACAATCGATGTCCAAATATGTTCCACCCCTGCCCCCCCAACCTTTGTTTGATCTTCCAAAATTATAAAGGAAATGGCAGGTATGAGTGAGAGGCCAGTTTGCTGCATTTGGTGTCAGATGTGAAAGTTCCTGGAGACGAGTTGCCTCCCAGAAGTCCACATCTATGCTAGATGCGTGGAACTGCAACTCCTGAAGGACCATGTGAGGGAGCTGGAGCTGCGGCTCGATAGCCTCAGCTTAGTCAGGGAAAATGAGAAATGAATAGATAGAAGTTATAGGCAGGTAGTTACACCAGAGCCTCGGAAGGAAGACACATGGGTCACAGTTAGGAAGGGTAAAAGTCAGAAGGGTGATGTACCAGAAAGTACCCCAATGGCAATCTCCCATAATAGTAAGGGTTAGCAACAGATGGGAGAGGGGAAGGGAGTCAGCAGTCAGTGGAGGGATCCCCTGTGGTTGCCCCTTTCCAAAACAGGTATAATGTTTTGGATTCTATGGAGGGAGATGACCCTCCAGGGGTAAACAATGAGAACAAACTCGCCTACACGGAGACAGGCTCTGTGGCCCAGAAGGGAAAAAAGGGGAATAAGAGAACAATAGTGGTGGAGGGGGGGCGCGATGGTTAGCGGCACGAACAGGCAGTTCTGCAGACGTGAACAAGACTCCAGAACGGTAGGCTGCCTCCCTGGGGCCGGGATACTGGATGTCTCCGAGAGGATAGGAAGCATACTAAAAAGGAAAGATGATCAAACAGATGTAATTGTACACATTGGTGAAAATGACATAGGTAGAAAGAGCAGGGGAGTCATACGAGAGCAATTCAGGGAGATGGGTGCTAGACTAAAAAGTAAGGCCTCTAGGGCAGCAATCTCTGAACTGCTCCTGGTGCCTAGTACTAGTGAGGCTAGGAACAGGGAGATTCTATAATTGAACGCATGGCTAAAGGACTGGTACAAAAGGGAGAGTTTCAAATTCGTGGATCATTGGGAAGTCTTCAAGAGAAGATGGTACCTGTACAGAAAAGATAGATTACACCTTAACTGGAAGGGCACAAAAATTCTGGCTGGGAGTTTTGCTAGAGTGTGCAAGTCCACAAATCCCTGAAGGTGGCAGCACAGGTGGAGAAGGTGATGAAGAAGGCATATGATATGCTTGCCTTTATAGGAGACAGTATAGAGTATAAAACCTGGAGTCTGATGTTGCAGCTGTATAGAATGCTGGTTAGGCCACATTTGGAGTACTGCATCCAATTTTGGTCGTCGCACTACTAGAGGATGTGGAGGCTTTAAAGTGAGTGCAGAGAAGACTTATCAGGATGCTGCCTAATATGGAGGGTCTTAGCTACGAGGAGAGATTGGGTAGACTGGGATTGTTCTCTGTGGAAAGACGGAGAATGAGGGGAGATCTAATAGAGGTGTACAAAATTACGAAAGGTATAGTGTGAATAGTGGGAAGATTTTTCCAAGGTGAGAGGTGACAATCATGAGGGGTCACAGGCTCAAGGTGAGAGTGGATATTTTTTTTTTTACACAGAGAGTGGTGAGGGCCTGCAATGCACTGCCAAGTAGGATGGTAGAGGCAGGCACGCTGGCATCGTTTAAGGATTACCTGGATAGTCACATGAACAGTCTGTGAATGGAGAGATACAAATGAATGATCTAGTTGGACCAATGAGTGGCTCAGGCTTGGAGGGCCAAAGGGCCTGTTTCCTGTGCTGTACTGTTCTTTGTTCTTTGTATGGCACAAGCAGACCAAAAACTAGGGATAAATATTAACGGTTCTGAGACATCTTTGGCACAGTCATTGCATTGCTACTATGACGTCAACTCTCCTAAGACATTGCTCAAACAAGGACGAAGAGAAAGACTTGCAAAAATATTCTAAGTCTTGTACAAGTATTCAAGCTGGACAGTTTCAGATCTGTTTTTTCAGTGGTGAGGCCACAAGTCCAATCTCATGCCAGCCTGCAAAAAATAATGCTAAACCTATGTCAGGCCAGCAGGGCAAGTGGTGGAGCCAAAGCTCGCTGGAAAGCTCACATCTCACAGAAGACAGCGTAATCACACATGCACAGATCTCTGATCTGTGGCCATGCCTTTGCTCCTATCCCTTGTCCTAGCCCTGTCTCCCCATCCCAGTCTATCACCGAGCCCCAGTTGCAGGGTATGCAGCTTCCCTCCACCTCCCTTAGACTTGGCCTCCTTGGCACCACTGGCACTGCCAGAGTGCTAGACTGGCACTAGCCAAGGGATACTATCCTCCCCCTTACCCACAACCTCCTGGGGGCCTCAAAGGCCTCCGGTCCTATTGGTGAGGCCATCACAACAGATCTCTTTTGATGGGGACCATATGTGATCCCCATCGGTTAGGACCTTCCCCAGTATGGCTGCTAAAACAAGTGAGCCCAGATGATTGCGTCTCGGGCTTACTAATAATACCTGAATCCATATTAAAATGGATTTGAATATTATAATCATTCTCATTCCCTTCCTGGGCACAAGGCTGATCTCACTGGAAATCCAAGACCTGTAAGATTGCAATAGGTAAGAAATTGGGCATGCCCCATCCATCAACTGGCAGAAAGAGAAGGTAAGATCAGCTCCTTTAGCTTTTCTGTTAGCACTCAAAGGATCTGCACCTTTGAGGGTTGATACATGTTGTCTTTACTGCTTTTTGTTAAATGTATTTACCATTCATGCTTCATAAATTCTACTTTGATTCACTACATCTGATCATGTCTTGTAGGTCAGCTCAGCAAAACCTATATAAACTGTAAGTTTGGGGTACAAAGTAAACTGGCTAATGATACCATCAGTCCTAAATTTTAATTAGGCCCAAATTTTTATATCAATGTCAATAGTGTTTCTTCCTCCCTTGCCTCTCAATATGCTGGGGTACATCCCATCAGACCTGGAGACTTGTCTACCTTAATGTTTCTCAAGGTTCACAATACCTCTTCCTTTTCAATCTCAACATGACTTAAACTATCTGCACACCCTTCCCCAGGCTCATCATCCACCAAGTCCTTTTTTTTGGTGAATACTCATTTAATACCTCGCCCCATTTCCTCCGGCTCCAAGCATAGATTTTCTCCACTGTCCTTGATTGGGACAACCCTCTCACTGTTTTCCCTCTTTATTTGTATAAAAAGCTTTGGGATTTTCCATAATCCAGCTGGCCAATGACTTTTTGTGATCCCTTTTAGTCCTCCTAACACCTTGCTTAAGTTTCTTTCTACTTTGTTTCTGTTCCACATTTTGCTTTGTGTGTTCAGGGATCTAAGTGCATAGATCCCTGAAAGTTGGCAATCAAGTCGATAAGGTTGTTAAGAAAGCATACGAAGTCTTAGATTTTATTGATAGGGGGATTGAATTTGGGAGCCGCAACGTCATGTTGCAACTGTACAAAACTCTAGTGCGGCCGCACTTGGAGTATTGTGTACAGTTCTGGTCCCCGCATTATAAGAAAGATGTGGAGGCATTGGAGAGGGTACAGAGGAGGTTTAGCAGGATGTTGCCTGGTATGGAGGGCAGGTCTTATGAAGAGAGGCTGAGGGATTTGAGGTTGTTTTCGTTAGAAAGAAGGCGGCTAAGAGGAGACCTTATTGAAACATATATGATTAGAGGTTTAGATAGGGTGGACAGTGATAGCCTTTTTCCTAGGATGAAGAAAGCTAGCACGAGGGGACGTAGCTTTAAATTAAGGGGTTGTGGTTATAGGACGGATGTCAGAGGTAGGTTCTTTACCCAGAGGGTGGTAAGGGTATGGAATGCCCTGCCTGCTGCAGTTGTAGATGCGCCAAGTTTGGTGGCGTTTAAGAGGTTAGTAGATAAGTTTATGGATGAAAAAGGAATGGTTTAGGTTAGAGGGTCATTGCTTTTTCTTAATTGGTCAGCGCAACATCGAAGGCCGAAGGGCCTGTTCTGTGCTGTAATGTTCTATGTTCCTAGCTTCCTAGCCTTGAAAAATCCTTCCTTTTTATTTTTGACTAGGGTCACAATATCTCTCGTTTTCCAATGTTCCTGAAACTTATCATACTTATTCTTCATCTTTACAGGAACACGTCGATCATGAATTTCTATCAACTTACACTTGAAAACCTCCCACCTGTCAGATGTTGATTTGCCCCTAATCTACATTCTTCAGTTCTTGCTTAATATTGTTTTAGTTAGCCTTTCCCCAATTTAGCACCTTGACCTGAGGAGTACAATCATTTTTATCCATCACTACCCTAAAGCTTACTAAATTGTGGTCATTGTTCCCAAACCACTCCTCTATTGAAACATTGACCCCTGGTCAGGCTTATTCCCCAATATTAGGTCCAGTACGTTCCCTTTCCTGTTTCAAGAAGCCCTCCTGGATACTCCTTATGAACTCCACCACATCTACGCCCTACCACTAAATGAGTCCCAATCAACATGTAGAAATTAAAATCATTCACCACAACAACCCTGTTACTTTGACATCTTGCTTAACTGGCGTAGGGTAAACAAAATTCAGGATATGAATGCATGATTTAAAGACTGATGTGGGAAAAGGCTGTTCCAGTTAATGGGACACTAGCACCAATACTGGGGAAAATGAGGTCTGTATGGTTGGAATGATCAATACTTCAATGTTACTGAGGATAGGTGTTCTAATGAGCCACATAATAAGGAAAGTAAAGAGGGTAAGAAATGAAATAGTCGGGCCTTCTGATCAAATTTAGAAAAAATGATAAGTCAAAGAATAAAGACAAGGCATGAGTGACATATTAATACGTCTCCTTTTTTATGTTTTTTCTTTTCACATATTAAAGGAAAAACAGACCCTGATAGAGAATATAAATTTAAGAGCAAATCAGCAGTTAAGGATAGAAGTTACAAAAATAATAAAAGGACAAAACTAATGATTCAGTATCTGAATGCACATAACATTCGAAACAAAACAACTACGCTGTTAAGATGAAACACAAATAGGGTCATAATGATGGAGAGAAAAAACTTAGAATTACACATGAAAATGCAGGACTTAAATAAGACCCGAGTTTCATCTCTAAAAATCGATTTCTAAAATTTACACTCAGCCACTGACAGGAATGGCTACAGGATGATTCTCTCAGGGACAATAGAATTCCTCCCCATTTCTAGACAAGGTACATCTAAAAGCATTCAAATACTGATTATCATCTCCGGCAAAGACAAAGGGACATAATGGCCATCTCATCTCAAAGATCATGTATATAATGTCTAGTTGGAACCGCAGATTCTGGTTTCCATTTAGAATATAAAAAGAAGGGGTTAAAAGTTAACAACAGAGCTGCCCCATTGTCTATCTGTTTATCTGTGAAGATAAATAGCTAATTTTTTCCACATTGGAGTCTCCTATTTTCGGTGTCATCCAAAGAAACTTCGTTTTCCATTTTTCTTTTGAAAGAAAGTGAGGTTTGGAAGAAAAAGATATGCAAATATACTAGTTGAGCCCCTTTCAACTACAGCAACTGCTTTATTGAAAGTGGATATTTTTTTTACAGCAGATATTAAATGAATTATTCATTTAATGGTGCCTGCATATCCTTGATGTAGAATAATAAGCAGATGCAAAGTGTAAATTAAGGAACAAAGAACAAAGAAAATTACAGCATAAGAATTCAGCCCTCCAACCCTGAACCAACCATGCTACCCAACTTAACTAAAACCCCCTACCCTTCCAGGGACAATATCCTTCAAATGCCATCCTATTCATGTATTTGCCAAGACACCCCAGAAAAGTTACTATCGTATATGCTTCCACTACCTCGCCCTGCAACGCGTTCTAGGTACCCACCGTCTTCTGTGTAAAAAGTCTGTCTCGTACATCTCCTTTAAACCTTGCCCCTTACACCTTAAACCTGTGCCCCCTAGAAATTACTCTTCCACCCTGGGAAAAAGTTTCTGATTATCCATTCTGTCCATGCCTCTCATAATCTTGTAACTTCTGTCAGGTCACCCCGCAGCCTCCGTTGTTCCAGTCAAAACGAACTATGTTTCTCCAATCTTTCCTCATAGCTGACGCCCTCCATACTAGACAACATCCTGGTAAATCTTTTCTGTATGCTGAGCAAGCTTCCACATGCTTCTGGCAGTGTGGCAACCAAAACTCAACACTATATTCTAAGTGCAGCCTAACTAAGGTTCTATAAAGCTGCAACATGACTTGCCAATTTTTAAACTCAAAGCCCAGCCAATGAAGGCAAGCATGCCATATGCCTTCTTGACTACTTTCTCCAGCTGCATTGCCACTTTCACTGACCTGTGTACCCGGACACCCAAATCCCTCTGCCTATCAATACCCTTAAGGGCTCTGCCATTTACCATATATTTCCTATTTGTACTAAGCCTTCCAAAATGCATTAACTCCATCTGCTGCCTTTCCGCCCAAGTGTCCAATTGATCTATATCCTTCTGTATCCTCTGATAGTCCTCATTGCTATTTGCAAATCCACCAATCTTTGTGTCGTCTGCGAACTTATTAATCAATCCAGTTATATATAAATGATTTGGAGGAAAATGTATTACAAACAGCAAAGAGTACTGATCCCCGAGGAATGCCATTTGTCACAGTCCTCCATTCAGAAACGCACCCTTCTACCCTCTGTCTTCTTTGACTGAGCCAATTTTGTGTCCATCTTGCCAGCTCACCTCTGATCCCATGCAACTTCATCTTCTGCACCAGCCTGCCATGAGGGAGCTTGTCAAAGGCCTTACTGAAGTCCATGTAGACAATATCTACTGCCATACCCTCAACAGTCATCTTCATTACTTCCTAGGAAAACTCGATCAAGTTCATGAGACACGAACCTCCTTTCACAAAACTATGTTGCCTCTCACTAATATGTCCACTTATTTCCAAGTGGCAATAAATACTATCTCAAAGAATCCTCTCCAATAATTTCCCTACCACTGGTGTAACGCTCACAGCTTATAATTACCTGGGTTATTCTTGCTTCCCTACTTAAACAAAGGAACAACATTGGCTTTTCTCCAATACTCTGGGACCACCCCTGTAGCCAATGAAGATACAAAGATTGATGGTTGTCTCAAGTTTAGAAAGCATGCATTTCTTACTAATTTTGTTATATAGCATTGTGTATTATATTTATCATGTGTTTTGTTTGCAGATATTATGGGTTAATTTATTTTTTCTATTTTTCCTTGCCTCTTGAAGGGCCTCATTTGGGGTGAGGGTGGACCTATTACCCAAGCCTTGGCTGACTCATGAAAAATTGCAGACAAGTTGTAGGCAGACTACAGGAAGTCTACCCGAGGAATTTTACAGGCCCCTCTGCCTGCAAATGTTCTAGTGGGATTGTAAAATTCTGCTGATAGTCTGAAAGGGGAGGAAGTCTACAGGGAGGAATTTTATTCATGACTGCATTTCAACCCTAAAAAAAATACACATAAACATTGGGCTGGATTTTCCAGTTGTGCTGCAGTGAATGGAGATTTGGCTAAATGCCAAATTCTCCACTCTTGATGGCAGCAATGGCAGCAGGATGTGAATGGCCAGAGGATTCCAGTCATAGCCTTTTAGAATAAAAAAAAGTTTACAACTCAAAATGATACCAACGTTTTCAGTCTTCTTGTCCTTTAGCCATCACTGGCAATTTTACTGATTTGGAATTGCCATGTATGTGTCCAGGAGGAAGTCTGTTCATTTCCATGAAGCCAACAGTTATGGAAGGGAGAAGGTGTCCTGCAGACTTGTAGCCATTACACTCCATAAACCAAAAATGTTTGAACAGTTCCATGTTAAACTCTTCAGCCTAAACCTGCAAATTACATTGAAATTATTGGAATTGCTCATAGGAACAGACAGCTCCTTGCTATAAAATAAATAGCTAAATTTGCTGACACCACTGTCTCAAATGAAGGAAAAGCTTTTTATCCTCACCATCAGGACATTAGAGCACAATACACACCCAGCACTTTGTCTAGAAAGTGTAATTTAATCCAGCATGCTATTGACTCATTCATTTCTCTACAATGAGTAATTTTTTCAGTCATTGTGAAACAATAATAACTTGTATTTATATACAGCAGGCTTGTCCCACCAGCAGCCCAAGGACCAGATGTGGACCCCAAAGTTATTTGTTACGACCCCTTAGTCAGTTTCACAATGCTAGTCAAACAGGTAAACTGGGTATTGCAAATGGCTGCTCCAACAATCATAAGCTTTCCAAAATTTGCTCATTGGTCCTTTTGAGTGAGAAAAAATTGGAAATGTGAAACCCCCCTTCTCTCGCCCTTCAAGAGAGGAGTGGACCAACCTTATATAAGCGATGGCATGGTGGTTAGGAAATAAATCTTGTAGTGAGAACCACAATAAGTGGAATTCTTGGCTCCCTCTTTCCATGTTTCTTATGCAGGAAGCAACCTGTCACTTGCTGGCAGCGGAATTTTCTGGTCTCGCTGCTGGTAATAGGATTTCCCATTGAAATTCCTACAAAACTCATCTACCATCTTCAAAGCCTGGGCCTCGGCTCCTCCCTCTGTGACTAAATCCTGAACTTCCTAACTCTCAGACCACAAGGATAGGTAATAATACTTTCTCCATGATTATCCTCAATACTGGTGCCCCACAAAGCTGTGTCCTCAGCCCTCTACTATATTCCTACACCTACGACTAGCCAGATTTCTCTCCAACTTGAATTTCAAGTTTGATGATGACAATACCATAATAGGTCAGATTTCAAACAATGATGAGGTAGAAAATCTGGTGAACTTGTGCGATGACAATAATTTCACTATCAATTCTGAGACAATTCTGTTTCATTGAATCAAAGACTGTGAAGTCAGTAAGAGAGGAAACTGGAAAATTAAAATGGTAGGCAACCAGAAACTTAGTATTGCCGAGAATGAGCAGACGCACTCTGAAAAGCAGTTGCCCAATCTGCATTTGCTCTCTCCGATGTGGACTGTATTCTGAACACTGAATACAATATTTTACATTGAAAGTATAGTACTGTTTATCCTGGAAGAAGTGCTGAGAGCCTTGGAGGTTCAAAAGAGAGAAAGTAAGAAGGCAGGTGTTACATCTCCTGCACTTACATGGAAAGAAGCTTTGGAAAGGGGAGGAATTTTGGAGTGAGCAGCGATCTAGGGTGCAATAGTTGCCTTTAAAATGCTGAAAGTCGGTGGGAAAAGAAGATGGGGGCATCACACTGGAGAATTATAGAATCCTACAGTGCAGAAGGCAGCTCATCATTTCTGCACTGACCACAGTCCCACCCAGGCCCTATCCCAATAATGCATGCATTTCTCCTCTCTAGTCCCATTGATACTTAGGGGCAATTTAGCATGGCCAATCCATCTAACCCACACATCTTTGACCTGTGAGAGAAAACCGGAGTTCTGGAGGAAACCCATGCAGACATGAGGAGAGTGTGCAAATTCCACACAGACAGTGACCAAAGTCAGAAATCAAACCCAGTCCCTGGCACTCCGAAGCAGCAGTGCTAACCACTGCGCCATCCTAGTGCAGACATTAATTCATTGGACAAGAAGGTTGGTGGGGTGGACTGTTAGGACATCATGGTTCTGGGAGGCAGAGGAAAGGTTAAGACCTTAAGTGATGGCAACGGGATGGTGTGGTCAAGGGGTTCATCAATTCTTTATTCTAGACAGTCCCTTGTCCTAATTTTTCACTTCATCAGCCTCTTATTCAACAGGTCATGCACTGCCATTCTGAGCTTCTCCAACCATTGTCACCACTGAACCCATCTTCCCCTCCTCTTTCAGCATTCCGTGAGGATCATTACCTCAATAACACCCTGGCACTCTCCACTTTCTGATGACACATTATCTTTTCGCTTTCTCAAAAGCCCCAAACACTCATTCCAAGTGAAACAGTGATCTGTGTTACTTCTTTCAATTCAGTATACTGCATTCATTGCTCACAATTCTACATTGGGGAGACACACGCAGACACACACAAAGCAGATGGCTGCTTTGCAGAAAACCTCAGTTCAGACACGTGACTGTGACATTCCAGTCACCTATCATTTAATTCCTTAGCTTTCTCTCAACTGACCTCTCTGTCCTCAGCCTACAGCAATGTTCTAATGAAGCTTAATATAGACATGTGAAACAGCACCTTATCTTTCAATTAGATATTTCTTTTCATGGTAACCAAATAAACTAACTCAAATTAACCTACTTTACAGTCTTCCAAATTCAACACTGAGTTTAACAATTTCAACCCATCACATCTTCCAGTTGCCTCAGAAAAGTAGCTAACATAACTAAGGACCCCAAACTCCACAGACATACTCTCTTCCACCTTCATTCATCAGGGAAAAGATACAAAAGTCTGAGATCACATACCAACCAACTCACGAAAAGCTTCTTCCCTATTCGATCAGACTTTTGAAAGGACCTACCTTATGTTAAGTTGATCTTTCTCCTACAGCCTAGCTATGACTGTAATATTATATTCTACACCTCCAAATTTCTTCTCCTCAATGTATTCTATGAACGATATGCTTTTTTGATATAGCACACAAGAAACAGTACTTTTCATTGTATACTAATACATGTAACAATAATAAATCAAAATTAAATAAAATATTGTTTCCTTTCTCTTTACAGATTTTTTAAATTAATTTTTCTTTGCTTTTGGATAGCAGCTGTTCAAGATTCTGCTGTTTATACTTTTACTTGCCATATCTTTAGCTTTTTAAGTTCCATTACTACTTTGATTATTATTGCAACTACAATCATTATTAATCTGTTTGGCCAGTTGCTCCCAAAGGCAGATTTTCCTACCCAGTGAGACACAGAAGTTCCAAACTGCCCAATTCAGGCCTCCTGCAGTGCCATATCATGACTGGGGTTGGCAGGCATGGATCCACTGTCTCATGCTGACTTTGAATCTGAATGGGGGGGCTGCACCCCTCATAATATGCTGTTCAATGTTGTTATACATTTAAGTGGTTGCTGATTGCTTTAAGAGCCAGTCACATGATTTGATGGTGATGTCATCAAGCAGAGGCTGTTGTTTTACTTTCAGTCTGTGTAATGCAGAGAATATCTCTTACAATAAACCTTGCTGTTGTTGGTTCGAATCTATGTGAGTAAACCACAACTTTTCTTTTTGTTAAAACCCACAGCCTCTAACATCGTTAGAACATTACACATACGTTCTGAACAAAAGTCATATTTGACTCAAACCATTAACTTTGTTTCTCTCTCCACTGATAGTGCAGATCAGAGTATTTCCAGAATTTTCTTTTTTTTTATTGTAGATTTCCACCATCGGCAATATTTTTGCTTTTACTGTCTTCTACCTCCATGCATATTTCTCGTTTGTTACCGAGTTGGCCCCATTCTCCCACTTACTATGCTTGTATTATTTATATGCTGGTGGCAGACATTTGGATTCCCCTTTATGTTAGCTGTTCATCTTTTTACACACTTTGATCTTATTGCCAGACTATTAAAAGCAATAAACAAATTTCAGAGAATGACACATTACCTGCCTCAGTACAATTTAGATAATCCTGATCCCAAATTATACTACTCATTTAACTTAGTTATGATGTTGAAACTGCTCCAACTTAGTCTCAATCTGATCCTTAATAAACTCTGTGGTAGACATTTGTTATGGCTTATTCTCAGGCATATAACAGGCATTTCTCACTTAACATACCACTGAAGCAGAAAGCATTTGACTCACTTAAAATTGAGTCTCAAGTTTCATTGTAATAGCTGAGATCATTAGCTGGTTCTTGTCATAGATCCAGACCCATTTCATAGAACATAGAAAATTACAGCACAAACAGGCATTCAGCCCACAAGTTGCACTGATCATATCCCTACCTATTAAGCCGACCTATAACCCTCAATCCCATTAAATCCCATGTACTTATCCACAATTATCTTAAAAGACCCCAACGAGTTTGCCTCCACACCACCAATGGCAGCTGATTCCACTCACCCACCACCCACTGAGTGAAAAACATCTTCCCTGTACCGACTCCCCAACATCTTAAACATGTGTCCTCTTGTAGCAACCATTTCAGCCCTGAGAAATAGTCTCTGAGAATACACCCAATCAATACCTATAAGATGTTTATAACATCTTATAAACCTCTATCAGGTCACCTCTCATCTTTCTTCTCTCCAGGGAGAAAAGACTAAGCTCCCTCAACCTATCCTCATAAAGAATGCCACCCAATCCAGGCAACATCCTTGTAAATCTCCTCTGCACCCTCTCAATAGCTTCCACATCTTTCTTGAAATGAAGCGATCAGAACTGCGCACAATACTCCAAGTGGGGTCTGACTAGGGTCTTAAAGCTGCAGCATTATCTCCTGACTCCTAAACTCAATCTCTCAATTGATGAAGGCTAGTATACTATATGCCTTCTCGACCGCATCCTCCACCTGCGAAGCTTATTTAAGAGTCCTATGGACCCGGACCCCAAAGTCCTTCTGATCCTCTACATTGCTAAGAGTCTTATCCTTGATATTATACTTCTTCATCACATTTGACCTGCCAAAATGGACCATTACACATTTATCTGGGTCGAAGTCCATCTGAACTTCTCCGCCCAGTCTTGCATCCTATCTGTATCACGTTGCAACTTCTGACATCCCTCTCGACTATCCACAACACCACCAACCTTTGTGTCATCAGCAAACTTACCGACCCATTCCTCCACTTCCTCATTCAGGTCATTTATGAAAATTATAAACAGCAAGGATCCCAGAAAGATCCCTGGGGCACTCTATCGGTGACTGACCTCCATGCAGAAAAAGACCCACCACAGTTATTCTCTGCCTTCTGCAAGCAAGCCAGTTCTGGGTCCACAAGGCAACAGCCCCTTGGATCCCATGCCCTCTCACTTTCTCAAGAAGTCTTGCGTGGGGGACCTTATTGAACGCCTTGCTGAAGTAAGTTTTCATGTCATATAATTTGGGTCACCTACATTATTAGCAACAGTCCTCAAGTCTCTGGAGGTATAGAAAAAGGAGAACGAAAGAGGATAATCATGAGCAACAGTATCCATCTAGAGTGCTAATATGATGACAGGAATACACCGGACCCTCCCTGACTCTACCTTCAAGGATTGTTGGGCCTCATTCACATAGTGAAAACCTGAGCACAGCAACATGACAATCGTTCATCTCCATACAGCCTAATTTTAGGATATGGTCCAAAAATAGATCTCAGGATGCTCATTAGCATATGCAAGCTGTGCAAATTTACGAGGGTGCCTAGCAGCAATTCCAGGTCAGACATATATCAGGCACCATGAAGAGTTGGCACATGGATATTTTAGAACATTAATGGTTTTTGCAAGTTGTTGATGTAGCCTTGAGAGTGGCTCATTTTGCTTCTCAATTTAAAAACTAAAAAGGGTCATAAAAGATCTGACTTTTATTCATTGATCACATATATTGGGCGGAGATTTTCACACCCCCGGCAGCATGTTTAACAGTAGCGGAGGCAGCCCACCATTGGTCGGTGGCAGGATCTTCTGGTGCCGCTGTTAAAAGGGTTTTCTGCTGTATGCGCTCCCACTGCTAGGAAACTGCACTGGTGATTTGCTGTCAGCATGACTAGAAGATCTCACTGGCAGGAACATTTGAAAAATTCAGGCTATTGTCTTTAGTCAGATTGCAGCTGTGCAAACCTTTCTGAGCAAACCATTATTTTCAATATAACTGTTTTTAAATAATAATTACACAGTTGCCATCTGTTATGTAACTTACTTTTTTCATTTGGAATTAGATACCTGTTTATTCACTGGCTTGGTATAAAAATGCATCTTCTTTTACTGGAAAAGAAGTATTGGAGGTTACGTTGAGCCAATTTATGGAGACCACAAATACGTTTGGATTTCAAGTCCCTACATAAATAGAAGAATATTATATACAAAACTGTTAAAAGCTTGAATAAATATTTTTGGAAATATTAAAACAAAATGGGATGTGGCAGTAGTTTATGTTGCATTAAGCTACATATTCGTGTGTTTGGTTTCCGCATTATACAAAAGCACCCTCTTATCCCTGTTTACCAATGTTTGCAGCACAGAGTGAGACTAAAATTGGTTCTTGTAGGTACATATTTATTCAATATTTTAGCTTAACTAAATATTTGGTACATAGTTATGCTCAAATTCCTGCTCACACTGAAGAACAGGAAAAACAAGCTTCAGCCCCACTTATATCTAGAAGAGCAGATATTAAATTGGGCTTGAACTGTACACAGTATTCTAAGTGTGGCCTTATCAATGTTTTGTACAACTTCAACAAGATATCCCAACTCCTACATTCAATATTCTGACCAATAAAACTAAGCATGCTGAATTACTTCTTCACATCCCTGTCCACCTGTGACTCCACTTTTAAGCAGCTATGAACGGGTCTGAGTTACGAGGAGAGGTTAGGCAAATTGGGACTGTTTCCTTAAAAAGATGTAGACTTAGAGAAGATCGAATAGAGGTGTACAAGACTATGAGGGGAATACATAGAGTAAACAGGGTTAAGCTTTTTCCTAGGATGGACTCAAATAGCACGAGGGGTCACAGGCTTAGGTGAGGATGTAAGGTATAATTTGGATGCTAGAGGGAGTTTTTTCACACAGAGGGTGGTGGGGGTATGGAATGTGCTGCCAAGTGGTGGAGGCAGGCACTCTGGAGTTATTTAAGAAATACTTAGATGGGCACATGAACAGAATGGGAATGGAGATGTATAGAAAACTGATTTAAAATAGGGATCATGAGCCTTGGGAGTCCCTGGGAAGTGTGTAAGTAGATGATGATATTGATGTACTTGTTTTCATCCTACAGGTGCTTTGGTCCACCTTGTTGTCTAACAAGGGGCATACACGCGATGGGTCGTGAGAGGGCTGCTCTTGGATTTTTTTTGAGACTATCCTAGTGCTTCACATCTTTAGTGTACGCTTGACCTGGACCATTTGATGGGCAACACAACAACTCAGTGACTATCGCTGTGCTGTGCAGATACATGGATTTGGGCCTGTGTCTGTGGGAGTTTGTGCATTCTCCCCGTGCTTGCGTGGATTTTCTCCGGGTGCTCCGGTTTCCTCCCACATCCCAAAGATGTGCTCTTAGGCTAATTGGCAAAACAAATTCTCCCTAAATTGTCTCAAATTTGGTTTTTAATCCATAGATCTATAAACATAGACAGGGATCAGAGGTAGAGGTGGGAACATCGGGGTGGTGGCGCAGGCTCGTTGGGCCGAAGGGCCTGTTTCCCATGCTGTTTTGTTCTTTGTTTTTTGAATCTGTCCACCTAGGTCTCTTTGTTGTATAACTCTCCCCAACGCCCTGCCATTAACTGATTAAGTCCTACTCTGGTTCAATCTACTAAAATTTATCACCTCACGTTTATCTGAATTAAACTCCAACTGCCATTCAGCATCCCACTGGCCCAACTGATCAAGATCAATCCTAGATAACCTTCTTTCACAGGTTACATGATTTGATAGTGATTTCATTACAGTGTTTGCAAAGCCTGTTATTTTACTTTCAATTCTTTATTGTGTAGAAAACAGCTCTTCAATAGATCTATTGTTATGTTGAATTGACATGTGCAAACCATGTTCTTCTCTTCTGTTAAAACCGACAACCGGTTGCATGGTGAGGACATTACAGGGAGCAAAATGGCTGCAAGTCACTTTTGTTTCAACAGGAACATTGAGGAAAAATTCTAAGAAGAAACAATTTTGGGCCCTCACACTTTGATATTAGAAGACTGAGAAGCAAGAACAGGATTAAAGATTGGAGTGCCAATGCCAGAAAGACCAATTATGAAGAAAAGGTGTCCATATGATTTAAACAAAGGGATTTTTTTTCCTATAAGAATGGATGAGATTCCAGTAGTATTCCATGTAATATCTGACATTTGAAAAGAGTGTATGCTTTGCTGTATGGCTGAGGTCATTTGAAAAAAACACACACAGCAACACAGCACGGGAAACAGGCCCTTCGGCCCAACGAGCCCGCGCCGCCGTCATAACTATATAGTAGCAAATCCATTATCCTATTATATTATTCCTATATAATATATATATATTATTCCTAATATGGAAAACTCTCACTATAGGGATAATTTGTTTCCCAATCAGCCTAAGAGCGAATTTTTGGGTTGTGGGAGGAAACCGGAGTGCCCAGAGAAAACCCATGCAACCACGGGGAGAACGCGCAAACTCCCGCAGACACCGGCCCAATTCCAAGTGTCTGCACAGCCACATCGATAGTCTCTGAGCTGCCATGGTGCCCTTCAGATGGTCCACATAAAGCACTCATTTACGACATGAGGTACCAGGCAACCCATGAATCAACATCCAAGAGCTGTACCCGCAACACCTGCCGAATGCATGCTCAATGTTGGTCAAGTATGGACCGAATTACCTGTGGAAAAAGCCGTAGTTAAACAGTCCTAATATATCCCTCTATCTGCATACCGCTCATGTGGCTGTCCAAGAGGCCCTTAAACAGCCCCAGCATGCCTGCTCCCACCTGCTCAAAACATATATCAAGTCTATAGTCTTCAGGGTATAAAAGGGAGTATCGGGAAGACGCTAGAAAAAAAGTACTGAGCAGTCTGACATTGCTAGTCACTGCAAAAGAAATTGATGCTCAATAGGATCCATGGGTACCTTCGATGAAGAAAATGAATCATGGTGTCCCAATGCTGAGCTTTTTCAGCACTTTGTACAAGTGAATAAAGTTGCAGATGAGTTGCTTATCCCAGTTTTACTCAGTACAATAGGAAGTAAAATATTTAGTTTTCTCAGGAACTTCATCCAAACAAAGCCAGGGGCAAAAGCTTACAATGACTTTGCAAAGATCCTTGAAGGCCAATGCTCTCCAAAGCCACTGATCATGCTGGAACATTTTAGTTTCCACTGAAGAAACCAAGTGGAAGTTGAAAGCATTGCTCAGTTTTGTGGCACTACTCTATTAACCATTGTCCCCAGGGGTAAATGTATTCATTTGTCACAATTTCAGCTTTCTGTTACTAAGCATGATTCAGTCCAGAAAATTAATTTGTCCTGAAGTTCATAAGGCTATTTTTTTAAAGCCTTACTTTATCTAATGCTTTCTTATAATCTAAGACGTAAATGCTATAAATCGGAGAGCTTTTGCTTACTACTTAATGTTCTGTTATATCAAAGCATTGACGTAAACAAACTCATGCCACCACTGCTTAAAAATGAGTGATGTTCTATTTTCTCCAAATATTAAGACATGTTCATCCATATTAGCATATTGAAGGAAACCAGAATGTGAATGGTTTTGTAAGCTGGTGTTCAGGTTTAAGTCTATTTATTTTTTACATGTTCAGTGTTTGGGCTATTGAACTTCTGCTGTCAAATACATAGACTAGTTTCAATGGGAGGAGGTTTTCTGCTCCTGCTATTATCAGGCACAAAAGTGAGTGCAGGCAGAGAATCCAAAGGGAGTCGCCAAACGTCTTATCTTGCCGGGATTTCCCATTGCAATGTCCTCATGCCCGCCAATGATGTAATGGGTTCCTACCATAAAAGGTTCAGAAACCAATTAGGTATATTTAAATATCATTAGCAGACTTTGTTGCTGTCATGTCCTCACATTAGGATTTCCTTCACGCTGGCATGACTTTACGTTGATGGCATTTATAATAGATTTGTGTCAATGAGGACCTGGCAAATAGTCCCCACTGAGTGGTTGCACAGTTAAGTACAAGTCCCAGAGGAGAGGCAGTACGTGAGAACCCACTGTCCCTGGGAACATGGCTGGGGGTTGGTGCATCCATTGGGGAGGTTCAAGTTGGGGAAAGGCTGGGGTCCCATGTGTAGTGTTGAGCTCAAAATAAATTTGGACATCTGAAATTAAATAACTGGGCACTCTAAATTAAACTACAGTCAGTTCCAGCAAAAATCAGACCTGACTAAAGTTTGAATATACAGAACTCGGACAGGTTGCCAGGCATATCTGGATCAGCCCCGATTACCTTATCAAATGATCATCGCTCATATTTGATGTGCACAGGCATATTATCCGCAGCATAGATGGGGCCAGACTCCAAGATGCCCGGGGTGGGCTCAGTTATCGTGTAAACAGGTCATCAACTAGACTATTGGGCACTGAGATTCCCCCCCTCAAAGCCCAACAACCTATTGGCAGAAGGTTAAGGGCAGTTGGAAAAAAAGTAAGGGGCCAACAGAGGATAAAAATAAGCATTCCGGACATCTTGGGAGTGAAGACTCAACACCGGAAATGACTGAGACCAGACAAGGAAGGAAGGAAGCGTGCAAGCAAGAATCACCTCGCAAAAAGAAACCAGATGGACTCTTGGGCCAGATCTACAGCCTACCTATTATCTTTACAGGTAGTATAGCCGAA
The DNA here is from genome assembly GCA_024679065.1 of Sphyrna mokarran. Classification (NCBI taxonomy): domain Eukaryota; kingdom Metazoa; phylum Chordata; class Chondrichthyes; order Carcharhiniformes; family Carcharhinidae; genus Sphyrna; species Sphyrna mokarran. The sequence continues at coordinate 16,230,905 of JAGIQG010000007.1, read as the reverse complement.
TCCTGGGTGTTCCTTGTATACATAGTTGGCAATTTACGGGTTAACTATATTTAATAAAGTTTGTTGCTTTATATCTGTGTTCATACTTTGTTCATCTTGTAAATAAAACTTTGGCAAAAAACATCTGAATTGGACAGACACAACACATGTTTGAGGAGGGTGGGGTCTCAATTCCATGGGAGGGGTGAGACCAAGGGTAGTTGTTTCTCTTTTATGTAGCTATTGTTTTCAGATCATTTGTCACAGAACCCGTTCATTCAGAGCTCTCCTCGTTACTGTGATGTCATGGGTCCCCCCCCTTCCATTTTTTAACATACTTGAAAATTTGGCAGGAAATGCCAGCAAGACATCCTGCCCAAGATAGCATTTTAAAACAAAACATAAAATTTCCTCCAATATATATTACAATGATTGCACAGTGATTGAAGAGAAGGAGGAGGTGATGAAAACGGTGGACGAAGGACGAGCCGTTGATGTCATCTATAAAGATTTCAGTAAGGCATTTGACAAAGTCCCTCATGGGAGGTTAGTTGAGAAGGTCAAGGCTCATGGGATACAAGGACAGGTAGCTAGATGGATAAGTAACTGGCTTAGTAATAGGAGACAGAGAATAATAGTGGAAGGGTGTTTTTCTAGCTGGAGGTCAGTCAGTAGTGGTGTGCCGCAGGGCTCGATATTGGGATCTCTTCTATTTGTAATATATATAAGTGACTTGGAAGAGGGAGTAAGTGGAGTGATTAGCAAGTTTGCAGACGATACAAAGATGGCTGGACTTGCGGGTAGTGAGGAGCATTGTCAGGCGATGCAGCAGGACATAGATAAGCTGGTAGCCTGGGCAGATAGATGGCAGATGGATAAATGTGAGGTGATGCATTTCGGGAGAAAGAATGTAGAGGGGAGGTATATGATAAAGGGTACACCTATTAAGAGTGTAGAAACGCAGAGGGACGTGGGGGTGCAGGTGCACAAGTCTCTGAAGGTGGCAGAGCAAGTGGAGAAGGTTGTGAAGAAAGCATATGGTATGCTAGCCTTTATAGGAAGGGGTATAGAGTACAAGAGCTGGTCTTTAATGTTGCAGTTGTATAAAACGTTGGTCCTCATTTGGAATACTGCGTCCAGTTCTGGTTGCCTTACTACCAGAAGGACGTGGAGAGTCTGGAGAGAGTGCAGAGGAGATTTACCAGGATGCTGCCTGATATGGAACGTCTGAGTTACAAGGAGAGGTTAGGCAAATTGGGACTGTTTTCCTTAGAAAGATGTAGGCTTAGAGGAAATCTGATAGAGGTATACAAGATTATGAGGGGTATAGACAGAGTAAACAGGGTTAAGCTTTTTCCTCGGATGGACTCAAATAGCACGAGGGGTCACGGGCTTAGGATGAGGGGGGTAAGGTATAATTTGGATGCTAGAGGGAGTTTTTCACACAGAGGGTGGTGGGGGTATGGAATGCACTGCCAAGTAAAGTGGTGGAGGCAGGCACTCTGGAGTTATTTAAGAAATACTTAGATGGCACATGAACAGAATGGGAATGGAGGGGTATAGAAAACTGATTTAAAATAAGAAGGATGTAAAGGCTATTGAGAGAGTGCAGAGGAAATTTACAAGGATGCTGCCTGGATTGGGAGGCAGGCCTTATGAAGATAGGTTGAGGGAGCTGGGACTCTTCTCACTGGAGAGACGTAGGTTGAGAGGCGACCTGATAGAGGTTTATAAAATGTTGAGAGGAATAGATAGGGTGAATTCTCAGAGGCTACTTCCCAGAGCTGAAATGGTCGCTACAAGATGACACAGGTTTAAGGTGCTGGGCAGCAAGTACAGAGGAGATGTTAAGGGTAAGTTTTTCACTCAGAGGGTGGTGAGTGAGTGGAATCGGCTGCCATCGGAAGTGGTTGAGGCAAACTCGCTGGAGTCTTTTAAAAGACTTCTGGATGAGTATATGGAAACGAATGGATGGGGGTTATAGATAGGTCTGTGCATTGGTAGATGTAGATGTGATCGGCGCAATTCGTGGACCAAAGGGCCTGTTTGTGCTGTATTGTTCTATGTTCTACGTTCTATACCCAAACAGGCAACTAGGGGATTGTCACAGTAACTTCATTGCACTGTTAATGTAAGCCTACTTGTGACTAATAAATAAATTTAAAATTTTTAGCTAAACCAGTTTAAGAATCAACCACATTGGTGTGACCTGGTGTCTGTACTCTGCTGGAATGCAAGTTTTTGGCTCACTGTCAACAGATGCTTCATTCTGAGCTATTTTTTTGGCTGTTTGTGCCAGTAGTCATTTGTCATTGGCTTGCACTCAGGAGGTATTTCCCAAATCTACTCGAATCAGAATGGGAGTTGAAACTGTGCTGTTGGCATTATTCTGAATCACATGCTAGCTTCTTCCCAGTGAAGCAGATCCCCAAAGTCTGAATACATTTCTTCCTTAAAGGACATTAGAGAACTAAATGGGTAACAATCCAGTATCTTCATGGTCACCATGATTCATATTTGCTATTTTTAATTCTAATTCTTTAATATAATTGCATTTACAAACTATAGCTGCTTTGATGGGATCTGAACTGGATTTTACAAGATGCCATTTGCCTCCTCCAACAGTGAAGTTGTTCAGGAGAAGCAGACAAAAAAGCCAACTATTCTGGAGCCATTTTATGTTTGGAGAGATTTATAATTAGTTCAGAGACAGACTTTGAAGAGGAGTCCCACTTTAGAAAGCTGCCCACCAACCAATTCACTGCCAGTTCTGTAGTCCCAGCAGTGATGAGTTTGAGTGGTGGCCACTGCTGAGACTTTAGACAGTTCTCAAAGAGGGGATTGATTATGGAAGCCAAACCCCAGGTAAGGCTGGAGTATCAGCTTGCCCTGGCTGGCAGAACCCCAAAAGGAGGGGACCAGGTTTGAGAGCCCAAATAGAAGCATTGAATAGGGAGTGGGGGGTACTTCCAATGCATACATAGTCCCCCAAAGGAAGTGGCCAGCTCCCTTCATCAATGACAGCTCATCAAGTAAAAGTTGTCAGGCTACCTACTTGCCTGAGCCTCCCCTTGCCATGAGTAAAATTGTGGCAAGGATAGGTTAAGCTATTTGAGTGGTCATTAATTGGCCACTTCAGAGTCTCACGAGGCCAAGGGCAAATAGAACATAGAACATAGAACATAGAACACTACAGCACAAACAGGCACTTCAGCCCACAAGTTGTGCCGAACACATCAAAAACCTACCCAGCCATAGACCTATGTATAACCCCCAATCCCATTGGATCCCATATACTCATCCAGAAGTCTTTTAAAAGACCCCAGCGAGTTCGCCTCGACCACCACCGACGGCAGCCGATTCCATTCACTCACCACCCTCTGAGTGAAAAACTTTCCCCTAGCATCTCCTCTGTACTTGCTTCCCTGCACCTTAAATCTGTGCCCTCTCGTCGCGACCATTTCAGCCCTGGGAAATAGTCTCTGAGAGTCCACCCTATCTATTCCTCTCAACATCTTGTAAACCTCTATCAGGTCGCCTCTCAACCTTCGTCTCTCCAGGGAGAACAGTCCCAGCTCCCTCAACCTGTCTTCATAAGGCATGCCTCCCAATCCAGGCAACATCCTTGTAAATCTCCTCTGCACCCTTTCAATAGCTTCCACGTCCTTCCTATAGTGAGGCGACCAGAACTGCGCACAGTACTCCAAGTGTGGTCTGACAAGGGTCCTATAAAGCTGCAGCATTACCTCCTGACTCCTGAACTCAATCCCTCGATGAATGAAGGCCAGTACACCGTAAGCTTTCTTAACCACATCCTCCACCTGGGAGGCCGATTTGAGAGTCTTATGGACCCGGACCCCAAGATCCCTCTGCTCTTCCACACAGCTAAGACTCCTACCTTTGATAGTGTACTCATTCATCCCGTTGGATCTGCCAAAATGGACCACAACACATTTATCCGCGTTGAAGTCCATCTGCCACTTCTCCGCCCAGTCTTGCATCCTGTCGATGTCATGCTGCAACTTCTGACATCCCTCCAGACCATCCACAACACCACCGACCTTCGTGTCATCGGCGAACTTACTCACCCATCCCTCCACTTCCTCATCCAGGTCATTTATGAAAATGACAAACAGCAAGGGTCCTAGAACAGATCCCTGGGGCACTCCACTGGTGACCGACCTCCATGCAGAAAAAGAGCCATCCACAACCACCCTCTGCCTTCTGCAGGCAAGCCAGTTCTGGATCCACAAGGCCAAAGCCCCTTGGATCCCATAGCCTCTCACCTTCTCAAGAAGTCTTGCATGGGGGACCTTGTCAAATGCCTTGCTGAAGTCCATGTATACCACATCCACTGCTCTTCCTTCATCAATGTGTTCAGTCACATTTTCGAAGAACTCAATTAAGCTCGTAAGGCACGACCTTCCTTTTACAAAACCATGCTGACTATTTCTAATCAACCTAAACTTCTCCAAATGCTCGTAAATCTTGTCCCTCAGAAGCCTCTCCATCAGCTTACCAACCACTGAGGTCAGACTCACCGGTCGGTAATTTCCAGGACTTTCCCTGTTCCCTTTCTTGAAAATAGGGACCACATCCGCAATCCTCCAATCCTCCGGAACCTCTCCCGTCTCCACCGATGACGCAAAGATCATCGCCAGGGGCTCTGCAATGACATCCCTCACCTCCCACAATAACCTGGGGTACATCCCATCTGGTCCCGGAGACTTGTCTATCTTGATAGCATTTAAAAGTTCTAACACATCCGCTTCCTTAATATCTACATACTCAATCTTTTCAGTCTGCCGCAAACTTGTAGTGCATCCTCCAGATCACTTTCCACCGTGAATACTGAGGCAAAGTACTCATTAAGCACCTCTGCCATTTCTTCCAGTTCCATACAGACTTTTCCCCTTCACCTTTTATAGGTCCTATCCCTTCTCTTCTCATCCTTTTACTTTTCACATATTTGTAGAAGGCCTTGGGATTCTCCTTAATCCTACCAGCCAAGGCCTTCTCATGACCCCTCTGGCTCTCCTAATTTCCTTTTTAAGCTCTCTTCTATAAGCCTTATACTTCTCTAGATCCCCAACATCTCCTATCTCTTTGAACCTTTTATACACCTTTCTTTTCTTCCTGACTATGTTCACCACAGCCTTCGTGCACCACGGTTCCCGCGTCCTACCAAAACCTCCTTGTCTCACCGGAACGTTGTCGTGCAAAGCTCCAGACACGCATTCCTTGAATATCTGCCACCTTCCTTCTGTGCTTTTCCCCAAGAACACCTCCTTCCAGTTTATTCGCCCCAACATCTGCCTGATGTCTTCATATTTCCCCTTATTCCAGACAAACACCTTCCTAGCCTGCCTGATCCTATCCTTTTCCAACGCAAGGGTGAAGGAGATAGAATTATGATCTCCATCCCGAAGATGCTCTCCTACCGAGAGATCCATCACCTGTCCTGGTTCATTAGCTAATGAAATAGGCTTCCTGGTGTTTCCATTATCACCAATAAAATGAGAGACAGGTTGGGTGTTGTGTTTTACAAGAACCTCAGCCTTCAAACAGGTCAACAACAAACTGAAAAATCTAGCCCCATGTCTCAGGATCACTCGTCAAGGCTATTGCTAATCCAGTAATACTTGCACTATGCTACTATGGTAGCTTGCCCATTTAAGACCAGGGTGGGGGGGCAGTGTCTGTGGGCCATGTGACCCAGTCAGCCAATTGACCAGAATGTGCAGTTCCAGGGACATAGAAACATCGAAGATAGGAGCAGGAGGAGGCCATTTGGCCCTTCAAGCCTGCTCCGCCATTCATCACAATCATGGCTGATTGTCCAACTCAATAGCCTAATTCCACTTTCTCCCCAAAACTTTTAATCCCATTAACATCCAAGTGCCATATCAAACTGCCTCTTGAATACATTCAATGTTTTGGCATCATTGTTTCCTTGGTTGCTGAGAATCTGGAGTCATGGAATAAGTTAATCTTATCATCACTTTAAACTTTGATTTATTGCAACAAACTGTTTATTCATTAATTTACATGGTAGCTGCCTGTTATTCAAGGTATTACATTTGGCCTAGAGGAGCAATAGGAGTGCCTTCATATAATGATAGAAAATAGGACAGCATTTGGAACACTTTTGAAGTAAATTAATTCAGCAGTTTGTGAATGCCAAAATGCCCATTTTTGGTGAACTAGAATCTTTTGATTCAAATATGGAACATTTCAAATGCCTACGTTATGCCTTGAAAGCTAATGAAATTGTGAGGGTGTTAAAAAAGCATTGGGTTATCCAACTAACAATCTGCAATGTTCCAATTTATAAGCTGATAAGGAACCTGAAATCCCCAAATGCCCCAGAATACACTAGGAGTAGTCTCACCAACAACCTCAACTTTATCTCAGCCATGATTCCAATCAATTTTTAGGCAGCACAAAACATCTGAACTAAGTCCAGATGCCTATTACTTCCAATATTTGCGTTATGATGTGTGTTAGTTTAAAACTCAGTTTGGTAGCTGGTCCTTTAAGGGACGATCCCTGAGGTCAACATGACTGGGCCAGACCCTATGGAGTGTCAAGACAGAAAGCAAGCAAATCAAGTGCAAATGTTGATCCTCAGTTGAGGCAGGAAGGAGTGGAAAATAGTCATATCCATTGTTGGCAATAAACCCTTTTGGACTTTGAGCCATTAGTCGACTTAAATCTATTTCCCTGCCCCAGGGATCTGTTCTGGGACCCCTGCTGTTTGTCATTTTCATAAATGACCTGGATGAGGAAGTGGAGGGATGGGTTAGCAAGTTCGCCGACGATACAAAGATCGGTGGTGTTGTGGATGGTCTGGAGGGATGCCAAAAGTTGCAGCGGAACATAGACAGGATGCAAGACTGGGCGGAGAAGTGGCAGATGGACTTCAACGCAGATAAATGTGTAGTGGTCCATTTTGGCAGGAATAATGGGATGAAGGAGTACAATATCAGGGGTAGGAGTCTTAGTTGTGTTGTAGAGCAGAAGGATCTTGGGGTCCGGGTCCATAGGACTCTTAAATCGGCCTCGCAGGTGGAGGAAGTGGTCAAGAAAGCGTACGGTGTACTGGCCTTCATTAATCGAGGAATAGAGTTCAGGAGTCAGGAGGTAATGATGCAGCTCTATAAGACTCTTGTCAAACCCCAGTTGGAGTATTGTGCACAGTTCTGGTCGCCTCATTATAGGAAGGATGTAGAGGCTATTGAGATGGTTCAGAGGAGATTTACAAGGATGCTGCCTGGATTGGGAGGCAGGCCTTATGAAGATAGGTTGAGGGAGCTGGGACTCTTCTCACTGGAGAGACGTAGGTTGAGAGGCGACCTGATAGAGGTTTATAAAATGTTGAGAGGAATAGATAGTGTGGACTCTCAGAGACTATTTCCCCGAGCGGAAATGGTCAATACAAGAGGACACAGATTTAAGGTGCAGGGAAGCAAATACAAAGGAGATGTCAGGGGGAGGTTTTTCACTCAGAGGGTGGTGAGTGAATGGAACCAACTGCCGTCGGAGGTTGTTGAGGCAAACTCACTGGGGTCTTTTAAGAGACTTCTGGATGAGTATATGGAAAAGAATAGGATAGGGGGTTATAGATAGGTCTGTGGATTGGTAGATGTGATCGGCGCAACTCATGGGCCGAAGGGCCTGTTTGTGATGTATTGTTCTATGTTCTATGTATTTCATAATGTATGTTCATTGTTCAGTTGGACAATACGTAACAACCCATTTTAAGTCATCAAGTGATCTGCTGATAGAAAACAGAGACCTAAAATGGTACAAGTATAGATGAATTAATTAGGTCCACTGCATCTACGACGCATTCAAGAATTGATGTGCTATAGATGTTATCATAAGTATTTGGGGTAGGTTCTGTAAAAATATTGTGGTGAAAATTGATGGAAGTATGCATTTTTAATGGAGCAAAATCTGTCAATATAAGAAAGATACTGTCACATCAATGTAGATAGAAAGTGCTCTGAAAGGCTAATAAAAGTACCAGAGCAGGGATTTGGCACAACAGACAATAATTCTCCAGATATCTAGGGGCAATTCTCCTATTCCACTATACTAACAAAAATAAAATCAGCACAGCTGGCCAGGAATTTAAGTGGTGCCTGATCGGCGGAGTCCACGCCGGAAATAGGCGTGTTCCTGTATTACATATACAAGCGCTCATATATTCATGCCTCTCCACCCTGCCAGAAATATTTCATTCCAATAGGGGTTTACAGTAACTCCCCACTTTTGGGCAACTAGTGGCCTGACCCCACTCAAGTGAAGGTGATGTGCAATCGGAGCTCCCAGAGGGTCAGCTGGTGGGAGATGTCCCCTAAGCTACTTTGGCAGTGTCAGCTTGGGACAAAGTGCCAAAGCCCAGGAGACACCCTGGCATTGCCCACTGGACATGGGACAGAGGGTTCCTCTGCCAATTTGGAGTCAGGATTGTTGAGGGAGGGAAGCCAGTGATAAGAGCTGGCCATTGGGAAAGATGGGGTCTGGGTCCAAACATGCTTGAGGAGCCAGCAATCAAACCAGCCAGCAATTGGGAGGCCGGCAGCAAGGGCTACTGCGCATATGCTGATCTCAGTACTGACAGATCAGCGCAAGCACAGTGACCTGCTTAGCGCAATGTTGCCAATCTCCCGGGTGGAATATGTGCTGCCCCTAAATTTTTATGAGTTGCACTAGTGCACTCAGTTCTGCACAGGGGGGTGGGAGATTCTTCTCTGAACTCCCACTGAAAAACACAGCGTGATTTACTCCAGTTTTCACACAATTTGATATTTAGAATTTTTGGGGGAAAATCCTGGCCCTTGTTCTGAAGTCTTATGCCTGCTGTGCACTTTTGTTGAGCACAGGGCAGCATAGTGCTTTAGGGGAGCACCTGGGTTGCTGAGGGCTTATGCACAAGTTATTACAAAAGGCTCATTAAAGTCTCAGATTTCATGTAAGGAACACATAGCAGTACCATAATATGACATTTATGTAAGATCATCTTTTTCCTGAGACACCCATTTGAAATGGGAGGAATAGATTGGGACAGAATTCTCCTGTTGCCTCGCCTCGTTTGGTAGTGGACAGGAGCAGAGAATCTAGTGACAGCGAAAAAGTCAGAAACCTGCCAGTGTAACATCACATTGCAATCCTCCCAATGGTGTGTAAATGGCAGGGTGTGTCTTCCCACTGGTTGGTGGCATTAACTCTATTTATATTTACTTGCATGTCGTGAATGCTCGTTAAAACAGCTACCTACCGGTTTTCTGCCAGGCCTTCCAAATTTGAATCACAACAATAGGAAATTATGTTGGTATAACACCAAATTGATATAGAGTTGCATGCACAAGGTAGTCCTCAATTCTCAGAAAGCTTTGAAGTAAAAGCAACAAGGTCTTTCTGCTACAGTACTATGCTGCATCTCCTATGCTGTATGCCACACTGCCAGAGCATCCATCTTCCATCTTCCATCCTGCCATCTGCCATCCTCCATCTTTATGCCAAGCTGATCTTCACGGACAGCACAGTGCTGATAGATCCATGAACCCTCCCACGCAATGTGTCAAATTAGTACAGCTATCTGGGGTCAGGGAAAAGAGCAGTTTCCTTCCCTGCCACATTTATGTCTGTCTGAACAGCACTGTGCTGTGAGATTTCCCCTGCAGCTATTGCAACAAAGGTATGAAGTTCAATGAAGAGATGGGGTGCATGGTAAAAGTACATGAAGCCAATGATGGCTGTCAATTGCCCAATCTAAAGTTGATCATGGCAGCCTGCAAGTAATCATGTCTGTGTGATAATGGTTTTATGCGTGCAGCTACATAAAATGTGAATGTGGCAAGATTTCCCATTGTAACAAGCTGTATGAGAGTTGGGATGCATTGAGTTTAACACTGGATGATGGTGTAAACAGTAGAATTCGAAACAACCATTCAATGCCCCAATGATTTTCCCATTCAATTAGTTCAATGGAATGAAAATTTGATCAAGGTGTAAACTGGGTAGCTATTTTGACGAAAAAAGTCACTTGTTTTGAAACTTAGAATCACAGGATGGTTACAGCAAATTAGAAGATTATTGGCCCAGTCTATGCTGGCTCTCTGAAAGAACAATTCAGCAAGTCTCCTCAGTCTCCAGCTCCAGCCCTGTTAACCATGTCCCTTCAGGTGCTTATCCAATTACCTTTATAAAGTTGTGATATAATTTTGATCACAGACTTGAATTAAGCATCCAAGCTCTTAATGAGTGTGGGAAAAAGTTCTTCCTCATTTTCTTTTAGTTCTTCTGCTAGTCACTTTAAATTTGTATCCCCTCATTCTTGATCTTTCTGCAAATGGAAACAATTTTCTTTTACTTCATCCAGACTCTTCAGTCTTGATTTTTACCAGATAGATGGCCCAATTATGAGTTAATAGGAACGCAGGAGCAGGAGTAGGTCATTCAGCCCATTAAACCTGCTCCACTATTCAATACAATCATGGCAGATCATCAACTTCAATATATTTTTGTTATGCTATTCCCATATCAGTCATGTTATCAGTAGTTAGAAGTCAGTCACTGAGTACACTTAAATACAAATTGACAAAGTTTCCACAACTCTCTGGGATAGAGAATTGCAGAGACTCATAACCCTCAAAATCAAAACAATTCTCTTCCTCTCAGTCCTGAGTGGTTTTCCCCTTATTTTGAAATTGTGTCCTTTGGTCTCCCAACCAGTGGAAACGTCTTACCTACATCTACCTTGCCTGTCCTTTTAAGTATTTTCTAGAATTCAACAAGATCACCTCTCAGTCATCAAAACTCTGAAGAATACAATCCAGTTTACCCAATCCCTTTTCTTTGAGGTTAATCCTTCCTGGCACTCCCTCTATGGTACTCCCTCTATGGTGACGATATCCTTCCTTAAGTAAGAGGACCAAAACAGTTCTCCAGATGTGATCTAATGAAGATCTCATACAATTGAAGCAAAACTTCAGTACCCCTGCACTTAAATCCTCTTGTGACAAAAGCTAAGAGACCATTAGCCTTCCTAATTGTTGCTACACATGCTTTTTAACTTTTGATGATTTATTGACTGGGACAGCCAGATCCATTTATTAACTGACATTGTCTAATCTCTGCCTATTTAACAAATACTCTGCATAATCTGTTCCTCTTACCAAGTGGTGCCTATATTTTTTAAAATGTCCAGATCTGTGATCATCATATGCAGGTGGCATGATTACTCTCATGATATCATGAGGGGAAGCCATCTAAGAGCTAGCAAATGGACCACCAGTCAATTAAAGGCAGCGAGTGGGTCCCAGTGCCAGCAACCAAATATGACTATTTTTAAAGGGAAGTCTGTAGCCTGTGAAAAATTACGTACGGGCTATGAGGTATTGTTTCATCGAGAGGAAAAATTGCTCCAAGATTCCGTGAAGATTTCTTGGAAGTGGTCTTATCCACAGCAGGGCAATGGAAACACAGGAGGAGGAGGGCAGCGAGGCTGATGATTGAAACATATGGTTTGAGGCGGTCGAAAAAGTTGAAGATTCTGCAAGGTGTTTCTCCTTCAGTCAGAGACTGGTTCTCCTCCAAGTTTGTTAATGTGGGAGAGAAACAGTGTCTGTTTGGAGGAGCAATAAACAGCAGTGGGCATGGGTTTGCTGAGAAGATTTGGGGAGCATGGAAAGAGGGTCTGGGTGAGGGCAGGCTGCTGGGGCAACATAGCAGACAGGCGCCTTTGCCTATTGGAAGGAGAGGCTACAGGAGGAATATAGAGGACAAGCTGACAAGGTCATATGGAGGACTGGCTGACAAGGCTAGATCCCAGGGAACCATTGGACACATGCAGAAGATAGGCTACCAGGGCCAAAGAGGACAGACTGCTGAGGCTATGAGGTGGTCTGCCAGGGCCACAAAGAAGACAAGTTGCCAAGCCCATGGATAGGACTCGCCTCTGGGGCTCAGTGGAGGAGTGGCTACAAGGAGAGGCACGATGCACAAACTGCCAGAGTCATACTCAGGATAGATAGCCACAGCCACTGAGAGAATAAATTGCCAAGACCATAAAGAGGACAAACTGTCAAGACCACGAGCAGGAGAAACTGCAGGGACCACAGGATAGACAAGCTGGTGAAGCCAGGGGGAGGATAGGTCAAAGACATGGGGAAGATGAGTTTCCGGGACCTTGGGGAGGAGGGTGCCAAGGTTACTGCTTTTCAATCCTCAATTTTTTATTGAAATTCAGTTTAATATTGTGATAAGGTTATAGGCTTGAAATGCGATCATCAGCCCCTTGAATGAGAAGTGGCCAAGATAATGGTTTCGGGGCTCCATTAGGTGCTTCAGAGAATCCATCATATTCTTAGGTTAGAATATACAGAAAAAAGTAAGATGACACCAAAATAAGATGATTGGTAAAGGAACCTAACAAATCCTTTTTATGTAGTGAGTGCTTAAGATCTAGAACGCACTACCTGAGAGCACGATGGAGTCAGGTGCAATATGGGCTTTTCAAAATTGGATAAGTACATGGAGTATATTTGCAGAGCAATGAGGGAAAATACAAGGAGTGGGTCAAGCCAAATTCCTCCAGCAGAGAGCAGCAAGGACACGGAGCTGAATGGCCAGCTTCTGTTCCGTAACCATTCTGCGATTTAGCTGACTTAACTGGCATTTGTGATATATTAGTGAGGCCTTATTTTCCATTAGGCCAGCAATGTTACAGTTGTTAAAAATGCCATAGAACCTCTGGAACCCCTACATTACAGAAGGAGTTTGCACTGACCACAATCCCACCCACGCCCTATTTCCATAATCTCACATATTTACTCTGCTAATTCCCCCAATACTAGGGTCAATTTGACATGCCCAATTCATCTAATCCGCACATCTTTGGATTGTAGGGGAAACTAGAGCACTCAGAGGAAACCCACACAGACACAAGGAGAATGTGCAAATTCCACACATTGAGCGACCCAAGCTGGAAATCAAACCCAGATCCCTGGTGCTTAGCAGTGCTAATCATTGTGCCACCATGCCACCCCTCTGCACCTTGCAGCAATGCAATGAATCTGACAATTTAGCATTGGAAGTAATAAAGTAATTTAAAGCCAAAACAAGTTCTGAACCTTCCTCAATGTTGAACCTTGAATTCCGCAATTAAGAACATTGAGTTAACTACTGAGCAACATTTATTAACAATTTAGCACCTGGGGTTTCTGTATTCAGAATAAAATGTAGCTTTCAGGGACATTATCTATGAAAATCTTTGAGCTAATGTCACAAAATGCATGGGTTCGACAGTGAAAAATGCAGAGAATGTTGCCTTGGGCATACCAAAACCTTGTAGAAGCAACTCACTACTCAGCCCCCAACAAGTAGACTGTTTACTTAGATCTGGGAGTGTAACCACCCAAGACAGCTTGACAGGTGCCATTGTAATTAAAACAAAGTGTTAGAAATTTTCAGCAGATTCAACACCTCTGAGGAAAGAAACAGAGTTAGCAATTTAAGTCAAATATGGCTCTTCTTCAGGCGAGAAGGTGCAAATGGGATAAATGTTATGCTTTGAATGGAGGCAAGGAAAAAGCAAAACAAAATGTGGGATAGGATAGAGGTTGAAAGAGATTAAATGACAAAGATGCCATGGAACAAATGCAAAGGGAGTAAACATGGTTGTAGTAAAGCAACAAAAAAATTAATATTCAGAATGGCACATGGCAAAAAAAATATAAACTTCAGACAGAGTTCATTGTCTGAAATTGTTGAACTCAACATTGAGTCCAGGCAGTTTTAAAGGGATTAGCTTGGGTTTCTGGATTACTAATCCAGATTACTAATCCAGAAACCCAGGCTAATGCTTTGAGGACATGGATTCAAATTCCACCACGACAGCTGGTGGAATTTAAATTCAATTACATCTCAATAACAGTGACCGTGAAATTATCATCGATTGTCATAAAAACTCATCTAATTCACTCATAGAAGATTAAAATCATAGAATCCTTACAGTACAAAAGGAGACCATTCAGCCCAGTGTCAACAATTCCACCCTATTCCCGTAACCCCACATATTTACCCTGCTAATCCCCCCGAAACTAGAGTCAATTTAGCATGGGCAATCAACCTAACCCAGCGCATCTTTGGACTATGGGAGGAAACTGGAGCACCCAGACGAAACCCACACAAACACAGAGAGAACACGGAAACTCCACACAGACAGTGACCCAAGGCAGGTATCAAACTGGGATCCTGGCACTGTGAGGCAGCAATGCTAACCACTGTGCCACCATATCCCCATGTACACTCATGTCTTTTAGGGAAGGAAATATGCTGTTTTTACCAGGTCTGGCCTACATGTGACTCCATATCGTCGACTTTCAACTGCCCTCTGAAATATCCAGCAAACCACTCAGTTCAAGGGCAATTAGTGACTGACAACAAATCCTATCTATGCCAGCAACACCTACATTCCTGTATGTTCACTGGCACATTTCTGGCCTTCTGTGACAGTGACTCCACTAAGGTTCTAGTGCGTCATCACCCCCAGGAATGACATTTAATTTAATTAATTAAGTTTCCTTTTGAAGGTTCATTTTAGTTACAGTGCCCCAGCAGGGACTGTCACCCCTGACATTTTTGTTTATTAATCAATACATTGTTTTATTCAGGAAGATTACAAGTCCTGTGGAATTGCCAATTGAGGGAGCTACATCTACATCTGAGTCTCCCTGGAGAGGGAGCATGTGGTGTCCACAGGACTGATGCCTGGCTATCTAACAGGAAGCAGAGAGTTGGAATAAATGGGTGCTTTTCCAATTGGCAGTTGGTGACGAGTAGCATGCCGCATGGATCAGTGCTGGGGCTTTAACTGTTTACCATATGCATATTCAATGTGGATAAGGGGACCGAGTATAGGGTAACAAAGTTTGTGGATGACACAAAGATGAGTGGGAAAGCAAATTGCGTGGAGGACGCAGAAAATCTGCAGAGAGATTTCGGTAGGCTGAGTGGGCAAGGATCTGGCAGATGGCAAGTGTGAGGTTACCCACTTTGGAAGGAATAATAATAAAATGGACTATTATTTAAATGGTGAAAAATTACAACATGCTACTTGTGCATGAATCGCAAAAACTCAGTTTGCAGGTGCAGCAGGTGATCAAGAAGGCAAATGGAATGTTGGCCTTTATCACGAGGGGGTGGAGTATAAAAGCAGGGAGGTCTTGCTGCAGTTGTACAAGGTACTGGTGAGGCCACAATTGGAATACTGTGTGCAATTTTGGTCCCCTTATTTGCAAAAGCATATATTGGCCTTGGAGAGAGCACAGAGAAGGTTCACCAGGTTGATTCCGGAGATTAGGGGGCTAGCTTATGAGGAGAGATTGAACAGATTGGGCCTGTATTCATTGGAATTTAGAAGGCTGAAGGGAGATCTTATAGAGACATATAAGATAATGAAGGGGCTAGGCAGGGTAGAAGCAGAGAGATTATTTCCACTTAGAAAGGAAACAAGAACTAGAGGGCACAGTTTCTAAATAAGGGGGAGTCAATTTAGAACAGTGTTGAGGAGGAACTTCTTCTCTCAGAGGATAGTGAATCTTTGGAATTCTCTGCCATTGAAGCAGTGGAGGCTACCTCGTTAAATGTGTTTAAGTCACAGGAAGATAAATTTCTGACCAATAAGGAAATTAAGGGTTATGGGAAGCAGGCGGATAACTGGAATTGAACCACTATCAGATCAACCATGATCTTATTGAATGGCAGGCAAACTCGAGGGGCCAGATGGCTTACTCCTGTTCCTATTTCTTATGTTCTTGTGTTCTTATGCCTTCTGCAATTGATAGGTCCCACAGAGGGTGAAGGACATGACTCCCAAAAATATTTTGATTTAATTTGGTAAGTTTCCATTAACATTTTTGTTCAGGTAAAGTTACAGTGCCTCTTTAAAAATGTTTTGATCATTTATTTATCTGTTTATTTTAATTTGAAAACAGTACAAAGAGACACTGAAACTGGTTGGAAAGTTAGCAGCTATACATTTATGCCCCACTTTGTGAATAATCTAAAACTGAGTAAAGGTCGTAATCTGCTCTCTTCCTTCACAATGAGCTATTGGAAGTTTAACAACAGTATCCTCAAATACCTTTTTGCTGTGATGGGTAATGAAGGGGAAATAGCTTGTGAAATCTGGTCAGGCATGGCACAAGTTCATCACAGGACTGGTTTCAGTTACTCTCTTGCATTTATTTAATTAATTGCCAAATTCCACTAAAGATAGAGGTGATAATAGTTGTAAGTAGTCTCACAACATCAGGTTAAAGTCCAACAGGTTTATTTGGTAGAAAATGCCACTAGCTTTCGGAGCGCTGCCCCTTCGTCAGGTAAGTGGGAGTTCTGTTCACAAACAGGGCATAAAAAGACACAAACTCAATTTGCAAAATAATGGTTGGAATGCAAGTCTTTACTGGTAATCAAGCCTTAACAGTACAATGTAAGTGGAGAGACCATTAAGCACAGGTTAAAGAAATGTGTACTGTCACTAGACAGGACAGTTTATGAGATTTTGCAAGCCTAGGCAAGTTGTGGGGATTACAGATGGTGTGACATGAACCCAAGATCCCGGTTGAGGCTGTTCTCATGTGTGCGGAACTTGGCCCAGCGACTTTGCATTGTCATATGTTGTGAAGGCCTTCATATAAACTTGTTGGATTTTAACTGGTGTTGTGAGGCTTCTTATTATGTTTACCCCAGTCCAATGCTGGCATCTCCACATCATGGTAACAGTTGCACAACCTTCTGATGTGGGTGTGGAGTGAATGAGGCAAGGATGCTGTCATCTGCCAAAACTAGTTGTTTCTTACTCATGATAGGAGGCATTCTAGCAAATCAAGATGTTATTCTAATTCAATATAATTTAAAAAGCTGGCTTCGTTACAGCAGATGAATCAATCTATTGTTAGAAAGGATGCACATTTGAAATGACTTCTTTGTCATAATTTCTTAAAAAGCTTTTTCAAGGGTCCAGTATGAGACAAGGTTACCATTCTTGATAAGCAAGACGGGATCTGGGTAGCACAAAGTGTGGCTGATACCTACATGTTCCACACAGCTAAACTTGACCCTGTCACTTGGGATGAATGATGTGGAGATACCGATATTGGACTGGGATAAGCACAGTAAGAAGTCTCACAACATTAGGATGGAGTCAAAGGTGTATGGTGAGATCAGTGCAAGTTCAATACTGCTATAGATCCATGCAACTTGCTCTCCATCCTAGAATTTTTCTTTATTGGGTTGTATCTTTGTCATGAATGATCAACTATTTTCATAAATATCTGCCATTGCTGATCAACTGTCTTTCCTGCTAAACTCCTTTCTCAGTCCACTCCAGCCAACTAAGAGCCAACTCTGTTCTTTCTAATTACCTTACTGAAGTGAAGCACAGTTGTTTCTGACCCATTTTTCTCAATTTGGATGCTGTTTCCTAGGGGATCTTTTATTCAGATTGTTTATTAATGTGTTTCATTACATATTATCAGATCCAAAGTAGCCTGATTTTTGGTTGGATTCACAACATATTGTTTTAGGAAACTATCTTGAAAACACAATGAATTCTGCCAATTTGATTTTCCCAATCCACATAAAGATTAGTTCCCATGATTAAAGTACCGCATTTTTCACATGCTCTTATTATCTCCTGATTTATTCTCCATCCTACAATATAGGTACTATTAGTGGGAGGATGAGAAGTGCAGGGAGGAGGGGGGAAATGAGGCATGTGGGGAATAGGGTAAGGGAGAAATGAGCTGTAGGGGGAGGGAAATGAGACATGGGAGAGAGGAAAGAAATGAGACACAGGGGGTTGAGACTGGGAGCTAGGGTGGATGAGATGGGGATGTGACATGGGAGTAGGGAGGATGTGAATCGGGGAGGATGAGATTTGATGAAGGCGATTCTCCCAAAAAATTTCTAAATGCTGAATTGCAGGAAAACTAGTGTAAATCACGATTGTTTTTACAGTGTGAGTTCAGACTCAAATCTCCCACACTCTCACAAAAATGAATATCATTAAAAGTTCACCAACAACCTGTCCTGATCCCTCTTTGCCGACACTATTGTTAAGAAATCCTACCTATGCCTCTCAGAAGACGAAGGAAATTTGGCCTGTCAGCTACGTGTCGTACCAACTTTTACAGATGCACCATAGAAAATATTCTGTGTATTGTATCACAGCTTGGTGTGGCTCCTACTCTGCCCAAGACCGCAAGGATCTATAAAAGGTCGTGAATGTGGCCCAGTCCATCACACAAACCAACTTCCCATCCATTGACTGTGTCCACACTTTCCACTTCCTTAGCAAAGCAGCGAGCATAATTAAGGACATGGACAATCTCTCTTCCACCCTCATCAGGAAAAACATACAAAAGTCTGAAGTCACGTACCAGCTGACTCAAGAACAGCTTCTTCCCTGCTGCTGTCGAATTTTTTAATAGATTTACCTTGCATTAAGTTGATCTTTCTCTACACCCTAGCTATCACTGTAACATTATATTCTGCATTCTCTCGTTTCTTTCTCTACATTTCTCTTCTTTCTCTAGCTATGACTGTAACACTACATTATGCACTCTCTTGTTTCCTTCTCTATGAACGATATGCTTTGTCTGTACAGCATGCAAGAAACAATGCTTTTCACTATATGGTAATACATGTGACAAAAATATATTAAAACAGATTAAAAAGCTCAGGGCAGAGCCTATTCATGCCAGAGGTTGACAGTTTTGGGCCTCTGTGTATACACAGTGGCACCGAACTGTCAGCCTGCAGCTGGCTGGCCAGCCCAGACCCTTGCAGTGCTGCTCCTCCCAACACCCCCATGGCTGAAAGGCAGCTCCATAAGTATTCCCAGGCTGCCCCCAACCCCAACCCCCTCTCTGTCCAAGAGCCTCCCAATCTCCAGCGCCCATATCCCTCCCGCCACAGTGACGAAGATCTCCCCATCCTCACACCCACAGGAGGCAGATCCCCCCCAGCAGATGCCTCCAACCCCTGGCAGACTCCCCAACCCCCCGCCCCCAGATCTCCTCATCGCTAGCCTTTCTCCAGTCTGGATAGATCCCCATGCGGTGGCAGTAGGACCCACCAAACCCACCAATCATCCATAGGCCCCACCATCTAGGGCCCCTCCTGGCACTGCCTGATGCCCAGTGGGTAGTGCCAAGGTATCCTCTGGGCATGGACATTTTGCCCCTTGAGTGTTGCCAAGGGGCACAGGCAGGCACTGCCAGGATGTCCCTGCCCAGGGGCAACACCCCCTGCCATCTGACCCACTGAGGAGGCCCGGAGTACCTCAATCCTGGGCGTGATAACTATATCCAAATCACATTAACACAAGATTAAAATACTTTACCTGGTGTTCCCACCCATTTCCAGTGTGGTCCGAATCACACTGGATATCTGTCAGGAACACATCTGTAAACCCTGGAAATCAGCACACGTGATTCTCCTGGCCCGAATGGCCAAAAAATTAGTGCTCAGGATAGAAGAATCATGGCCCAGATCTTTATATTTAATCATGATTTTACTTGGCAGTCTCCATGGTTCAGTGCTCCTCCAAAGCTCTTTCCCTGTTTAGCTACTATGCCCTAAGATGACATTGGTGGCCATGGACTTCCATGTGTTGGTCCATCGTTATGCTTGGCAAGGTAGTTCAATGACATGTTCTTGCTTCTGCAGGTTCTGACTGTCCAGGAGATTCTTCCACTCTTTCCGCCTGCCACAGGCATGCTGACAGGTTTGCAAATTGATAATCAACCTGTTTCGCCATGTGATGAATGCAGCTACTGCATATACTATAAATATTCTTTGAACACAATGCATTTATTAACAGTGCAACAGATACTAAAATGTTGTAAAACTAAGACTTTCAACAGTTTCTGCACAAATCCCTAATTGCTTTACCTTATTTTGCAATGCTAACTATTCTAGGAAAATCAGTTTTACATGACATCAGTTTGTATATTTATAGAATCTTTTCACTTTTGAACTATCCAAAGATTTAACAGTAACTGTGAAGTGTGAAAACAAGATGGAAGACTCTTAGATGCCCAGTTTGGGTTTCTCCAGGGTCATTCAGCTCCTGACCTCATTAAAGCCTTGGTTCCATTGGACAAAAGGACCATGGACAAAAGAGCTGAATTCCAGAGGTGAGGTGAGTGAAATCAAGGCCATATTAAATAGAATGTGGCATTAAAGAGCCTTAGAGAAGCTGGGATCAATGGACTTCGGGGGCAAACTCTCTACTGATTAGAATCATACCTGGTACATAGGAAGACGGTTATGGTTGTGGAGGGTCAGTCATCTCAGCTCCAGGCCCTCTCTGCAGGAGTTCCTCAGGATAATGTCCCAGGCCCAAATATCTTCAACTGCTTCATCAATGACTTTCTCTCCATCATAAGGTCAGATATGGGAATGTTCGCCGATGATTACACAATGTTCAGCACCACTCACGACTCCTCAGATATTGAAGCATTCCATGTTCAAATGCAAAAATAACTGGACAATATCCAGGCTTGGGCTGGCAAATGGCAAGTAACGTTCGCGTCAGGCAAATGTCAGGCAATGACCATCATCAATAAGTGACTCTCTAACCACTGCCCTTTGACATTCAATGGCAGTACATCACTGAATCCTCCGCTCTTAACATCTTTGGGGTTATCATTGACCAGAAACTCAACTCACTACGTAAACAATGGCTATAGGAGCAGGTCAGGGGCTAGGAATACTGCAGAGAGTAACTCACCTCCTGACTACTCCCCATCCGCATCTACAAGACACAAGTCAGGCATGTGATGGAATACTCCCCACTTGTCTGGTGGGTGCAGTGCCAATAACACTCATGAAGCTTGACACTTTCCAGGACAAAATAGGCCACTTGATTGGCACCATGTCTACAAACATCCACTCTACCCCATCGCTTATCTCATTAGTAGCAGTGTGTACTTTTTATAAGATGCACTGCAGCAATTCATCAAAGATCCTTTGATAGTATTTTCAAATCCATAATCCTTTGACAGTATTTCCAAACCAATGACCACTTCCACCTAGAAAGATGAGGGTAGCAGATACATGGGGACACCACCGTCTGCAAGTTCCCCTCCAAGCCATTCAGTGACCTGATCTAGAAATATATTGCCGTTCCTTCACAGTCGCTGGGTCAAAATTCTGGAATTCCCTCCCTAATGGCATTGTGGTCAGCACAAGGTCAATACAAGAACTGCAGCAATTCAAAAAGGCAGCTTGCCACCTCCTTCTCAAGCTAGGGATGAGCAATAAATGATGCCATGAACCACAAATGAATAAAAATAAATAAAATTTATTTTTCAAATAAAGTTATTTAAAGCTATTATTCAAATCCAAAATAAGCTCCCTTCTATTTCAAATGAATATTCTTCTAAAAATTTAACACACAGTCTGGCAACATCATCTAAGATGCCAATTAACGGCAATCAACAGCCGGATGATAAACTAGCAAGCAAACTATAATTAGTTTTTATGATGTGACTCATAGCTTAGTGATTTTCCAGAATCTAATCATGGTGCACTCTGTAAAATCAATTAAAGAGCAAGCTTAGAATTTGCTATAGTTCTGTACAAAATTCTATTGCTTCATGATCTCAATAATTTCACCACAATATTTCATGAATGAACAAAGGCTAGTTTTAAAAACAAGGCTGCAAGGAAACTACAGTGCTAGTGCCTATCTCTATTAAAAGTGAAGAGACATTGGAATGGCCAAAACTGCAGAGCTTGGAATCTGAAACAACAGAGGACATGCAAATAACTCAGCAGATCATGCCATTGTCTATCAGGAGAGTAAACATTTTGAGTCATTGACTCTCCCTACTTTCAGTTTTGACAAAGAATGTGTTAGAGCTAGAAACAGACTTACAAATGAAGTACATTATACCTAGATATAGTACCCTAATCAAAGCAGGACCCATGTAGGTGACCTCTAATCAAGCCTGAGAGCTCTGAATTTGCTGATAGGCTCATTGAGCTCAAATGCAATCAATACAAAGCAACATTGGTCTCTGCTGGGTGAAGCCCCGATAAGAGTGGGAAACATTGTGCAAGATCATTGAATTTGATAACTTTGATGAGAGAGTAGAACAACAGCACTGAGGATTTCCAAAAATATATTTTAAAACAACAACACCCCAGGTTTCTTAGGCAGGGTTGAGGAAACCCGATGACAGTGAGGTAAGTAACTTATCTTTGGGGGGTGGGGGGGTGGTTGGGTGTTGCAAGCTTGTGAGGGCCAAGTAAGGGCAGGCGCTCTCTGGCAGTCATCAAAGACAACAGCAGGTCAACTCTCAACCCCCATGCCAGGGCTGAGGATGATGGACAGGCAACCAAAGTATAAAAATGGGCAAGCCAATTTCTGACCAGGGCCAGGGATCTATGGAGGCCAGAGCAACCTGAACAAATAGTAAGTTTGCTTTGGGTGCAAGAGTTTATATTACAAGTGAAGAGACATTGGAATAGCAAAATACTGTGGATGTTGAAATTTGGAACAAGAACAGAAGACACAGGAAAATCTCAGCAGCTCTGCCTGCATTTATCAAGTAGAGTTAACATTTTGAATCATAGACACTGTCAAAAACTGAAAGGAGGAAGAATATGTTAGAGCCAGAGGCAGGTTTACAATGAAACACATTATACCTAGAAGCCATTGGTCATCAGAGTGAGCAATGGGCAATTCAACCACACCACCAGCTGAGAGGGCTGGTGAGCAACAAACTGAGGGTGAAGTTAAGGTGAGGTGAGGCCATCCAACAGGCAACGAAACCAGTGAAGCGAGTGAGCCAGCACATTCCCTGAGGTTATCAGAGTATGGGTGAGCTGTGTGTAGGCCGAAAAGGTGCTGCAGTTCTCGAAGAGAACAGCAGAGTGACTTGACCAGACTAGCAGCAAGGTTCAAAGGGCTAGTGGGCAACAAACCGAGGGCAAAGTGAGGCAGTCAGTCAGGCAGAAGGTGTCGCAGCTAGTAAGTGAGCCAGCACATTTCCCAATATTGTCATCAAGTAGAGGCAAGGTATTAAGTCTGAGGCGGCACTGGCAGTCGTCGAGTGAAGTAATGGGGTGACTCAATCATGGGCAATGAACAAAAAACAAAGGTAAGGCATGGAGACCAGAGAGCAGGCAAGGCAGCCAGTGAATGAGCGAGTACATTCCCTGAAGTCAGTGTTGTGCAGAGCTGAGGTGTGATAACTGAGGAGGTGCCAGCAGTCATCAAGGGAAAACAGCGGGGCGACTCAACCAGGCCAACAGCAAGACTGAAAAGACTGGTTGGCAATGAACTGAAGACAAGCTGAGAAGGTCAATCAAGCAACAGGCGAAGCAGCAGCACATTTGCCACGGTCACTGTAAAGTTGAGGTAAGATACGAAAGTCAATGACGTGACAGCAGTCATTAAGGGGAACATTGGGGCAAGTTGACCAGTAGGGCTGAGGAGGGCTGGGCAATGAGCTGAGGGCAAGATGAGGAGTTCAGATAGCCAGGTAGACAACCAGTGAGACAGCAGAATATTGAAGTTGTTGAGTGGCTAGGAGCAACGAGAGCTGTGGAGGACTGGGCAACTGAGGATGGGGCTAAGGCCATACCATAGCCAAGGAGCCAATGAGCCAGCACAACAGTGAGGTCATTAAGCGAGCACAGGCAACTTGGACCGCAGGGCTGAGGAGGGCAAAAAAAGTCTAATCTTTCAGAAATGTAATTCGTTAAAGTCAAGAAACATGAGTCAATCGAAGTAACACGATCAATTTGGCAGTCAAAAGCACAAAAAATTAAAGGCAAGGCAAGAGGACAAAGCTGCCAAAAAGACAGTTTGTCATTTTACTTTAGAGAGTTTGAAGTATTGGGCAATGCAAACTGTACATTCATCCTCATTCACCAAAATTATGGACAAATTATCTGATGACTTCGACTTGCCAATATCCAGTGATGTCACATTGTCTGAAAAAGTTTAAGTTGTTGTTCAAGAATAAGAAGTGAACTCTGAATTGGGAATGGAATGACAAGCTCATTCTTCTGTAGCTGAAGTGCGGAAAGCAACCTATAAGACATTACTTATGGCTAAAGTCTGTTCCTTAGGGTATGATTGGATACTTTGTAATAAATAAAACAAGTTTAATTTGAAAATTTGAGGAAAGAGTTTGGTGTTGGTGACCAAAAGCAGTATTTATGAGTCCCATTTTCTGAAGATGAAAGGAAATGGAAAGGAGAAATTGGTTGATTATTTTCAGAAAACCAAGGCAGTCTACCGTTATGTTTGCAAGTTATTCCCTGACCCTAGTAGAGGGAAACATATTTTTATCATGGGTTGCTCTAACTGGAGAAATTTCGGAAAGCGATCTTACTGATCGTGAAGCTTCCAAAAGTCATATTAAGGCTATGCGTGCATTCATTCCACGTTGTAAATCATCTGGAATAATTGATTCTACATTATTGGCTCAAGTTTAAAAGAAGTATGTAGAACACTTGACGATCCTGTGTCTGTACTCGCTGGAGTTTAGAAGGATGAGGAGGGACCTTATTGAAGGTTACAAGATACTGCGAGGCCAGGATAGACTGGATATGGAAAGGATGTTGCCATTAGTAGGAACAACTAGAACCAGATGGGCACAACCTCAGGCTAAAGAGACGATATTTAAAGCAGAGATGAGGAGGAACTTCTTCAGCCAGAGAGTGGTGAATCGGTGGAACTCTTTGCTGCAGAAGGCTGTGGAAGTCAGGTCACTGAGTGTTTTTAAAACAGAGATAGATAGGTTCTTGATTAATAAGGGCATTAGAGGTTACAGGAAAAGGCAGGAGAATGAGGATGAGAAAAAAATTAGCCATGATTGAATGGCAAAACAGGCTTGATGGGCTGAATGGCCTAATTCTGCTCCTATGTCTTATGGTCTCGTAGGAGTATTCTTACTGGGGGAAAGTGCTAAGAAGTGGTCGCACAGTCAAACTGCTATCTTCCTTAGCACTTACTTTAAGAGAACATAATGAGTCTTCAGTGTCAAGTCAAGGAGATACTTTTTTTCACCTTTCAGCTCCCAATCTCCAAATCCAGGGAGAGAGAGCAAGAGAACTTCTCTCTAACAATTCCCTGCAGCAACTGATCTTATTTATTTGTGTAAATCTAGTCCCGCCCAGTCACAGGATTTGTCCTGTCAATTAAACTAATCGAGTCCCATTCAACCCTGAGTGGAAAACACTAATGATGTAGAGATGCCGGTGTTGGACTGGCGTAAACACCGTAAGAAGTCTGACAACACCAGGTTTAAATCCAACCAACTTATTTGATAGTAAACTCACGAGCTTTCGACCCTCTGGTCTTCGTCAGGTGAATGAGGTGTTCTGGTGTTCTGCTGTTTGAATTTGACAAGCTTCTCAAACATTTGAAAAGCTGTCAATATTGTGGCTTAGGATTTTATTGGACAGAAGTACGATGACTTCATCACTTAGTTATAGGAAAGACATTGATAAACTGGAAGGAAATTTACAAGGATGTTGTCAGGACTAGTGGGCCTGAGCTATAGGGAAGGTTGGCCAGGATAGAACTTTATTCCTTGGAACATAGGAGAACGAGGAGTGACCTTATTGAGGTATATAAAAGTATGAAGGGCATAGACAGGATGAATGCACAGTCTTTTTCCCAGGGAAGAGGAATTGAAAAATAGATGGCATGGTTTAAGGCGAGAGGAGAAGATTTAAAAGCGATCTGAGGGTCAATGTTTTCACACAGAGGGTGGTGCATATATGGAATGAGCTGCCAGAGAAAGTGGTTGAGGCAGATACAATAGAAATATTTAAAAAAATATTTGGATAATTTGGATAGACTGGATATGGAAAGGATGTTTCCATTAGTAGGAACAACTAGAACCTCAGGCTAAAGAGACGATCTTTAAAACAGAGATGAGGAGGAACTTCTTCAGCCAGGGAGTGGTGAATCGGTGGAACTCTTTGTTGCAGAAGGCTGTGGAAGTCAGGTCACTGAATGTTATTGGGAAAGGATTAGAAGGAAATGGGCAAACATGGGCAATAGGAACTATTTGGGAGGGCACTATGATTGGCTTGGAGCAGTTAGGCCAAAGGGCCTGTTTCCGTGCTATATTGCTCTATGACTATGATTCTGTACAGAATTGGTTTCAGAATAATTGATCTTAATTACTGAAATGTTTGATTTAATCAGGACTAATTCAGAGTTGTTGTTTTAGTGTTTTCCACAGTAAGAATTCTGACAATATCAGGTTTAAATCCAACTGATTTATTTGATAGTAAACTCACAAGCTTTTGACCCTCTGGTCTTCGTCAGGTGAATGAGGTGTTCTGGTCTCAAACAGCAGAACACCAGAACACCTCATTCACCCGACGAAGACCAGAGGGTTGAAAGCTCGTGAGTTTACTATCAAATAAATCGGTTGGATTTAAACCCGGTGTTGTCAGACTTCTTACTGTGTTTACATCAGTCCATCACTGGTATCTCTACATCATTAGTGTTTTTCACTCAGGGTTGAATGGGACTCAATTAGTTTAATTGACAGGACAAATCATGTGACTGGGCGGGACTCGATTTACACAAATAAATAAGATCAGTTGCTGCTGGGAATTGTTAGAGAGAAGTTCTCTTGCTCTCTCTCCCTGGATTTGGAGATTGGGAGCTGCCAAGAAATATGTCTTTTTCTCTGAAGATTGTTGTATGAGAGTCAGAAGACTGGTGTATTTTTGTATCTGTACAGAAGGGTTAAAAGACTGGAAATCAAGCATCCACATGCACTGATTTTTCTGTGCCAACTTATTCTGAAGAGGGATTTATGTCTGTGTGGTTATTCCTTACATTGGAACTACAGAGATAGCTAGCTCTAAGCTTGAAAGCTAGTCTAGTTTCAGTATATCAATTTGTAACAGTTATGTTAATTGTTATATTTTAATTGTATTGTTAAATAAAGTTTGTTTTAATAAAAACTTCCTAGTGGATCAATAGAATCATACCTGGAGTGAAACATCTTATGTCTGCCCTAATGTCAAAATCAAAAAAAAAGTTGTAGTCAGGCTAACTTCTTAATATACCTTGGAGTTTCTGATCTGGTCTGGTTTTTCCTCAGATGGTGATGGCTAACACGAGGGGACATAGCTTTAAATTGAGAGGTGATTAAATATAGAACAGATGTCAGAAGTAGGTTCTTTACTCAGAGGGTAGTAAAGGCGTGGAATGTCCTGTTTGCAGCAGTAGTGGACTTGCCAATTTTAAGGGCATTCAAATGGCCATTGGATAGACATATGGATAATATTGGAATAGTTTAGGTTAGAGAGTCATTAGATTGGGTCCACTGGTTGGCATAACATCGAGGGCCGAAGGGCTTGTGCTGTGCTGTAATGTCCTGTGTTTTATGGTCCCTAAACCTATAATGGCAGAGTAGCTCAGAAATTAATTGCTAAAATTAGAAATGAAAATACTATTCCACAATAGTTGATTCAATACTAGAAGTGAACCATGTGGACTAATTAACCTTAATTTTGAGATATGTGACCAGTGAAGGTGAAATTGTAGGGCAATTTCTCCATTTTTCCACCAACAATTTTGTGCTAGTGAGTTAAGGAACAGGGAGAAAGCACAGACTAACATGTGGCTGCAGGGCTGGTTTAGCAAGAGGATTTCATTTATATTGATAACTGGAGCACATTCTGGGGAAGATGGGATGTGTACAAATAGGACAGCTTGCACCTGAATCAGAAGGGCACCGATATCCTGGGAGGGAAATTTGCTATGACTCTTTGGGGGGGTTTAACCTAATTTGTCAGGGGGATGGGAAAATGAGCTGTAGTCCTGAAGCCAGTGTTGAGCATAGGGAGGGACTGAGGAAGGTATCAAGGTTGCAGGAGTGTACAGGCAGACAGGCTGGTGGGTTGAAGTGTATTTACTTCAATGCAAGGAGCATCAAGAATAATGTAGGTGAACTTGGAGCATGGATTGGTACTTGGGACTATGATAACATGGCCATTATGGAGACCATGGTTAGAACAGGGACAGGAATGGTTGTCGGCAGTTCCGAGGTATACATGTTTCATTAAGAGTAGGGAAGGTGATAAAAGAGATGGAGAAGTAGCATTGTTAATCAAGGATAGTTTAATGGCTGTTGAAAGGCATTTCAAGGGTGATCTGCCTACTGAGGTAATATGTGCTGAAGTTAGAAATAAGAAAGGAGCAATCACGTTGTTAAGAGTTTTCTATAGGCCCCCAAATAGTAATAGAGATGCGGAGGAGGAAATGATAAAGCAGATTATGGATAGGAATGGAGGAAAATGCAGTAAGAAGTCTTACAACATCAGGTTAAAGTTCAACAGGTTTATTTGATAGTAAACACCACTAGCTTTTGGAACATTGTTCCTTTGTCAGGTGAGTGGGGAGCTAGTGACGTTTACTACCAAATAAACCTGTTGGACTTTAACCTGGTGTTGTGAGACTTCCTACTGTGTGGAGGTGGCAGGGTAGTTATTAGGGTGACTTTTTCTTTCCACACTCTCACTCACACACACTCACTCACTTTTTGTACAGTGTGTGCAGGAGGGTTTCCTGACATAATATGTGGATAAGCCGACAAGAGGTGGGGGCACATTAAACTTGATACTAGGTAATGAATTGGGCCAAATGTTAAATTTGTTTGTGGGAGAGCACTTTGGAGATAGCGATCATTATTGCAATGGAAAGGGATAGGATCATAAGGCAGGGCAAGGTTTATAATTGAGGCAGGGGTTAATTATGATGCAATTGGGCATGAATTAGGGAGCGTAAGATGGGAACAGAAACTGTCAGATATGGGCACAAATGAAAAGTGGAGCTTGTTCAAGAAACAAATACTGCACATTCTTGATAGATATGTCCCTGTCAGGCAGGGAGGAAATGGCCAAGTGAGGGAACCATGGTTCACAAAGGAGATTGATTTTTTGACAGGAGGAAAAAGGATGAAAAAACAAGGTTCAATTGGGTTGCTTGAAGGTTACAAGGTAGCTAGGAATGAGATAAAAAAAAAGGCACAGGAGAGCTAGGAGGGCACATAAGAAGTCCTTGGCGGGTCAGATCAAGGAAAACCCAACGCTTTTTACTCTTATGTGAGAAATAAAAGAATGACCAGGGTGAGGTTAGGGCCAGTCATGGATAGTAATGGAAACTTGTGCATGAGTAAGAAGAGATAGGAGAGGCATTGAATGAATACTTTTCTTCAGTGTTCACTGAGGAGTGGGGCCATGTTTTTGAGAATGAGGGTGTGATACAGGCTGATAGGATAGAGGAGGTAAGATGTTATGAGGGAAGATGTATTAGCAATTTTGAAAAAACTGAGGGTGGGCCAGATGGATACATCTTAGGATACTTTGGGAGGCAAAGTTGAGATTGTGGAGCCTTTAGCTTTGATCTTTGGGTCATCACTGTCCACAGGGATTGTTCCAAAAGACTAAGAGTGGTGAATGTTGTTCCTCTCTTCAAGAAAGGAAATAGGAATGAACCTGGTAATTATAGGCTAGTTAGTTTTAATGTGGTGGTTGGTAAGTTAATGAAAAGGGTCCTGAGAGATAGGATTTATGACCATTTGAAAAAATGCAGCTTAATCCAGGATAGTCAGCACAGTTTCATGAGGGGTGAGTCCTGCCTCACAAATTTGATTGAATTCTTTGAAGAGATAATTAAATGTATAGACGAAGTAGAGCAGTTGATGTTGTATACTTAGATTTTAGTAAGGCATTTGATAAGGTTTCCCATGGTAGCTCATGAAGAAAATAAGGAGGTGTGGGATAGAAGGAAATTTGGCTGATTGGATAAGCAACTAGCTGTCTCAATGAAGACAGAGGGTGATGGTGGAGGGAAAATTTTCAGACTGGAGGCCAATTACCAGCAATGTATCACAGAGATCAGTGCTGGGTCCTCTGCTATTTGTGATTTTTATCAATGACTTGGAAGAGGAGGATGAAAGGTGGATTAGTAAATTTGCTGATGACACCAAGATTGGTGGACTATTGGATGAGGTGGAGGGCTCTTGTAGGCTGCAAAGAGACATTGATAGGATACAGAGCTGGGCAGAAAAATGGCAGATGGAATTTAACTCTGATAAGTGCAAGGTGATTCATTTTGGTAGGACAAACTTGAAAGCAGATTACAGATCTGCATCTGCATTACAGAATGCAGATGCAAAGGCATGGTTCTGAGGAATGTGGAGGAATAGAGAGATCTTGGGGTTCATATCCATAGATCTCTGAAGGTTGCCACTCAAGCGGATAGAGCTGTGATGAATGCTTATAGAGTGTTAATGTTTATTAACGGGGTGGGGGGGTTGATTTTAAGAGCTGTGGGGTTATGCTACAACTATACAGGACCTTGTTGGGACACATTTGGAATATTGTGTGCAGTTCTGGTCACCTCATTATAAGAAGAATGTGAAGCTTTAGAGAGAGTGCAGAGAAAATTTACTAGGATGCTGCCTGGTTTGGAGTATACGTCCGGAAGAGCAGTTTTTTCACAGGCTAGTGAGTGTCTGGAACATGCTGCCTGAGATCGTAGTAGAGGTGGGTACAATTTTTTAAATTTTTTAAAAAGCATTTAGATAGTTACATGAGTAAAATTGGTATAAAGAGATATGGGTCAAATGTGGGCATTGGGACTAGCTTAGTTATTAAAAAAAAGTGGTATGGATAAGTTGGGTCAAAGAGCCTACTTCTATGTCGCAAATCTCATGATTCTATGAATTACTATAACTTCAAACACCAATAGATTGGGATTTGGAGAGAATAGGAGTGATCAGCAAGTTTGCAGACGTTACAAAGATGGCTGGACTTGCGGATAGTGAGGAGCATTGTTAGGCGATGCAGCAGGACATAGATATGCTGGTAACTTGGGCAGATAGATGGCAGATGGAATTTAATCCTGATAAATGCGAGGTGATGCATTTTGAGAGAAAGAATGTAGGAGGGAGGTATATGATAAAGGGTAGACCTATTAAGAGTATAGAAACGCAGAGGGACCTGGGGGTGCAGGTGAACAAGTCTCTGAAGGTGGCAGAGCAAGTGGAGAAGGTTGTGAAGAAAGCATATAGTATGCTAGCCTTTGTAGGAAGGGGTATAGAGTACAAGTGCTGGCCTTTAATGTTGCAGTTGTATAAAACGTTGGTTAGACCTCATTTGGAATACTGGAAGGACGTGGAGACCCTGGAGAGAGTGCAGAGGAGGTTTACCAGGATGCTGCCTGGTATGGAAGGACTGAGTTACGAGGAGAGGTTAGGCAAATTGGGGCTGTTTTCCTTAGAAAGACGTAGACTTAGAGGAGATCTAATAGAGGTGTACAAGATTATGACGGGTATACATAGCGTAAACAGGGTTAAGCTTTTTCCTAGGATGGACTCGAATAGCACAAGGGGTCACGGGCTTAGGGTGAGGGGAGTAAGGTATAATTTGGATGCTAGAGGGAGTTTTTTCACACAGAGGATGGATGGTGGGGGTATGGAATGCGCTGCCAAGTAAAGTGGTGGAAGCAGGTACTTTGGAATTATTTAAGAAATACTTAGGTGGGCACATGAACAGAATGGGAATGGAGGGGTATAGAAAACTGATTTAAAATAGGGATCATGAGCCTTGGGAGTCCCTGGGAAGTGTATAAATAGATGATGATATTGATGTACTTGTTTTTATCCTACAGGTGCTTTGGTCCACCTTGTTGTCTAACAAGGGGCATACATGCGATAGGTCGTGAGAGGGCTGCTCTTGGATTTTTTTTGAGAGTATCCTAGTGCTTCACGTCGTTAGTGTATGGTTGACCTGGACCATTTGATGGGCAATACGACAGCTCAGTGACTATTGCTGCACTGTGCAGATACATGGATTTGGGCCTGTGTCTGTGGGAGTTTGCGCATTCTCCCCGTGCTTGCGTGGGTTTTCTCCGGAGGCTCCGGTTTCCTCCCACATCCCAAAAATGTGGTATTAGGCTAATTAGCAAAACAAATTCTCCGTAAATTATCTCAAATTTGGTTTTTAATCCATAGATCTATAAACATAGACAGAGATCACGGGTAGAGGTGGGAACATCGAAGTGGTGGCGCGGGCTCGTTGGGCCGAAGGGCCTGTTTCCCGTGCTGTTTTGTTCTTTGTTCTTTGTCTTATGAGGAAAGGTTGAAAAAGCTGGGGCTTTTCTCTTTAGAGTAGAAAAGGATGAAAGGTGACTTAATAGAGGTTTATATCGCTTCTCGGCCTTTTGCTAAGATCAAATGTAGTATCAACATGCTGTAAGTCATTAGGTTACATTTTAGCTTCATTTGAAGCAATTTTTTAAAGTGGCATCTTGGCCTTTTGGCTAAGATGCACATGAGATCAAGCCTTGGAGGAGGAGTTATACCTAATCCAATCAGCTTGGATCATGTAGATCAAGTCCAAGACAGGAGGTGAGAGCCCTGTCTCGTCAGCTTGGATCAAGAATGTCTCAAATTGTTGGGACTCTGAATTGGATATCATTTGATTGGATTGAATTGGAGTAAAGTTTAAAAAAAAAGAGGTTTATAAGATGATGAGGGGGATACATAGTCTCTGCACATCCACTCTGTTTCCTTGGGTGGATGTAGCTGTTACTAGGGGGCATAACTTTAAGGTTCATAGTGGAACTATAGGAGGGATGGTCGAGGTAGATTCTTTACTCGGAGTGGTTGGGGTGTGGAATACACTGCCTGCTGTGATAGTGGAGTCGGACACTTTAGCAACTTTCAAGTGGTTATTGGATAGGCACCAGCATTATAGGGAGTGGGATAGCTTGATCTTGGGTTCAGTCATAGCTAGGCACAACATTGAGGGCCGAAGAACAGTACAACACAGTGCAGGCTCTATGTTCTATATACTATGTTCAATCCCACACTTCAGAGTGCCTGGGGGATAGCTATTTTGGAAATCATTGCAAATTTAGGTTGGACATCAAAAATTGTCATAGGCAGAACTTTGTTAATGCTACAAATGTCAGGAAAATATTCAGGTCTACAAGCAAGTCTCTGTGCAGCATTCATCCCATGTTTCAGTCACTTCTTGAACTTAATTTGCAATGTAGCAACTGAATTGCATGAGGCAGCTGTACATTTTTTGACTTGTGTTCAAAATCTCTATGCCAGCTGTTAAACTATCTGGCCAACTGTTTCCTGTCTCCCTTTTTTTTAAATAAAGGTGTTACAATATTTATTTTGTAATCAAGTGGAACCTTTTCCATATTGTCTGATTTCAGAAAATTAAAAATAACAACATAAAAGAATTGGCTAGTGAGAGCTTGACATAAGGTGAAATCCAGCTGGACCCAGGGACTGCTAAGCATCAGTACCTGGGTAATTGTAATTTTTATTTTCTTGTTGTTGCTGTCATGACTATTTACTTCCTTCCCCTTTCAAATTAAGTCATGAATGATGAAGGACAATTCAACTAACTGGAGAAGAAATTTTAATATATCACTATCTATAATGATGAGGAAGACTAGACTGAAATATTTGCAATCGCCAATGGTTAGAAGTACCAAGTGAATGAATCGTTTCAGTCTCCTCCTGAGGTCCCCAGCTCCACAGATACCAGTCTCCAGCTAATTTGATTCACTTCATGACACCAAGAAACAGCTGAAGGTACTGAATACTGCAAAGGCTGTGGGCCCAGACAACATTCCAGCACTAGAATTGAAGACTTGTACTCCAGAACTAGTTGCACCCTCGGCACAGCTACATAGCAATGCAGAAAACTGTTTGGTATATTATGTCCACAAAGCAGGACCAATCCAACTCAACCAATTACACCCAATCAATCTACTTTCTATCATCAGTAAACTGGTGGAAGGGGTGGTCGACAGTATCAAGCAACACTTACTCAACAATAACCTGCTCACTACAGATTCCTTCACACCCACTCAATTTATAACCTTATGGCCTTAGTCCAAACGTGGACAGAAGAGATGAATTCAAGAGTTGAGGTAAGAATGACTGCCCTCAATATAAATCACAGAATCTTTGCTGCGGAAGAAGGCTATCCAACTCATCAAGTCTGCACTGGCTTACAGCATTCTACCTAGTCTTATGTCATTGCTTTATTCCCACAATCTTGCCCATTTTTCAGACAGTAATCCAATTCCCTTTGAATATCTCCATCAAACCTGCTTCCATCACACTGTCAGAAAATTTACTCCAGAGTCCCAACACCCGCTGGGTTAAAAAGCTTTTCTTTGCATCATTTTTGCACCTTTTGCCAATCATTTTTAAACTATGTCTTCTAGTTCTTGATGCTTTTCTCACTCTTTACCTTGTCTTTGCCCTTCAGAGTCTTGAGTAGGCCTCCATGAAGTCTCCCCTCAGCCTTCTATTTCCTAAGAAAATTAGTCTCAAGTACTCTTGTTAATTATCACTGGCTTCATTCTTGTCAATTTCCTCTCTACCCTTTCCACTATCTTCACTTTCAAAAGATAAAAGATGCTTTTTAAAGGACAATTGTATCCGCCACTACTATTACCTTTGGCAGCTTGTTCCAGACACTCACCACCTTCTGAAAAAATTGTTTCTCTGGACCCTTTTGTATCTTTCACCTTAAAACTATGCCCTCTACCTTTGGGAAAAGATATTGACTATCTAGCTGGTCTATGCCCTTCATTATTTTATAATAAGGGGCATAGATCAGCCCAAAGCCTCCTACAATCCAGAGAAAAAAATCCCAGCCTCTCCTTAAACTCAAACCGTCAAGTCCCAGTAGCATCCTAGTAAATCATTTCTGCACCCTTTCTAGTTTAATAATATCCTTTCTATAATGTGATCAGAACTGTACATAGTATTCCAAATGTGGCCTTACCAATGTCTTGTATAACTTCAAGATGTCCCAACTCCTGCACTCAATGTTCTGATCAATGAAACCAAGTATGCCAAATACTTTCTTTACCACTCTCCACCTGGATTTCACTTTCAAGGAGTTTTGAACCTGTGTCTCTAGATCTTTCTGATCTCTCCCCAGTGCCCTTCCATTAACTGAATAAATTCTGCTTTGGTCAATCAACCAAAATATATCACCTTGCATTTATCTAAATTAAACTCCATCTGTCATTCGTCAGCCCACTGGCCCAATTGACCAAGATCCCATTGCAATCCTAGATAACCTTCTTCACTTTTCACTAGACACCAATCTTGGTGTCATCTGCAAACTTACTAACCATGCCTCCTAAATTCTCATCCAAATCATTCATATAAATGATAAATAACAGTAGATTCAGCACTGATCCCTGAGGCACACTGCTGGTCACTGGCCTCTAGTTTGAAAAACAACACTCTGCCTTCTGTCATCAAGCCAATTTTATATGCATTTGTCTACCTTGCCCTGGATCCCATGAGATTTAGTCTTATGCAATAACCTACCATGCAGCACCTTGTCAAAGGCCTTGCTAAAGTCCATGTAGACAACATCAACTCTACTGCCCTTATCTACCTTCTTGTTTACCCCTTCAAAAAACTTACTCAAATTTGTGAGACATGATTTTCCACTCAAAAAGCCATGCTAACTATCCCTAATTAGTCCTTGCATCTCTAAATGCCTGTAGTTCCTGTCTCAGAATACCTTATAACAACTTACCCTCTACAGATGCAAGGCTTGCCAGCTTTTTTTTCTGTAGCCCTTTATAAACAAAAACACAACATGTTCCACTCTCCAATCTTCAGGCACTTCACCTGTGGCTGTTGATGATTCAATTATCTCTGCAAATATGCCCTGAACATATTTTAAGTCATTAATATATATCAGGAAGCGTAAGAGTCCCAACATTGACTCCCAGGAAACTCCATGACAAACCTTCTCTCAATCTGAAAAACCACCACTTATCAGCCCTTTGTTTCCTGTGGCTGAGCTAATTTTTTTCCAAGTGTCTACTTGCCCTTTTACTTCATGACCTAGAATTTCATTCACAAGTCAGTTATGTGGCACACTGTCAGATGTTTTTTTGAAAATCCATATACATCACATCAAAAGCAGTTTCCACGCCCTTATCAACCTTCCCTGTTACCACTCAAAACTCCAGCAAATTAGTTTAACATGATTTTCTCAATGAATCCATGCTGCTTTCCTTAATTAATTTGCACTTGTCTAAATGATATTGATTTTGTGCCAAACTGCAGTTTCCAGATGTTCCTTACCACTAAAGTCAAACTGACTTATCTGCAATTTCCAGCTTTATCCTTGCACTCTTTTTTGAGCAAATGTGCAACTTTCAAAATTCTCCAGTTATTTTTCTTTAGGCACAGGGATGATGCAAGATAAGAACAATTTACTACATATGGCTCTGCAATTTCCATTCAATTCCTTCAGTACCCTGAGATGCATCTTATTTAATTCTGATACCATATCAATTTTAAGTAAAGTTAGCGTTCTAACTTCCTTCTCAATTGTAAATTCTTTTTGTGTACCAGTTACCACCTTTCACCTTCTTCCTGGTTAAGATAGATGCAATGCATTCATTTAATATCTCTGCTATTTCTCCTGTATCAACATGAAAGACCCCTTTTTCATCCCTAAATCGGCCATACATTCTTTTACCACCTTTTATTATTTATATGCTTATAAAAGACATTGAGATTCCCTTTAATGTTAGTTGTTAGTCTCTTTTCATGTTTTTTCCTTGCTTTTGGCATCAAGGATCCCTAAAGTAAAAGTGGAGTCACTGGAAATCGGGGAAAAGCTCTCCACTTGTTAGAATTATACCTAGCATGAAGGAAGATGGTTTAGGTTGTTGGAGATAAAATGATCTCAGTCCCATTTCCTATGTTTATATATTCTTGTTATACAAGATAATCAAATGTTATCAGAGGTAGATGGGAACATGGAATTTGAAACACAAACAAATTAACATCATAGTGAATGGCAGAACTGCTTTGAGGGACCTTACTTCTACTCTGTATGTTGATAAGTCATTGCAGGTGTTCACTCGGGTAGTGTCCTAGGCTCAACCATCTTCGACTGCTTCATTAATGATCTTACCTCCATCACAAGGTCAGAAGCAGATATATTTGCTGATGACTGCAAAATGTTCAGCACCAATGACAATTTCTCAGGTACTGAAGCAGGGTGTATACATACGACCTGGACAACCTTCAGGCTTGAAATGCTAAGTGGCAAGCAACATTCACAACACACACATGCCAGTCACTGACCATCTACAACAAGAAGAAAGGGCCTAACTATCTCTGCTTGCCATTAATTGAGATCACTATCACTAAATACCCCATTGTCAATATCTTTCATATTAATCAAAAACAGAACTGGACCAGCCATATAAATAGTGTCATTGCAAGTCAGAGACTGAAAATTGTGTGGAGAGACTGCACTTCTTCCCAAACCCTGTCCATCATTCACAAAGTACAAATCAGGAGTATAATGCAACATTCTCCACTTGCTTTCCAACAACACTCAGAAGGTTGACACCAAGGACAAAGCAGTATGCTTGATTAGCACTTCATCCACCATATCCAGTCCCTCCACCAAGGAGACACAGTACCAGCAGTGCTATAAAATGCACGCAGCAATTCACTTTGACAGCACCTTCAAAGCCCACAACTTCTACCATCTAGAAGCACAGGAGCAGCAAATACTTTGGAACACCATCTACAAATTTCCATCCAACCCGCACAACATCCTGAACAAAAACTAGATTGCTATTCTTTTATTGTTGCCAAGTCAAAATTCTGGAACTCTCTCCCTAACAGCACTCTGGGCATAATATACCACATGGAATGCAATTAGTCCAAGAAGGTAGTTGTCCATGAGCAATTAGGGATATGCAATTAAGATATTGGCCTAGACAGCAATGCCTCCATGCCATGAAAGAAAAAGAACTATTGACTGCATCCTACCAAAGGTCCAAAAAAACGTCAAGCTTAACAATGCTTTTTCTCAGGGGTCTGTTTTGGGGCCCCTGCTGTTTGTAATTTTTATAAATGATCTGGATGAGGGTATTGAGGGATGGATCAGTAAATTTGCAGATGATACTAAAGTTGTGGTGTGGTAGATAGTGAAGAGGGGTGTTTTAGTTTACAGAGTGACTTGGACAAGTTGCAGAGCTGGGCCGAGAGGTGGCAAATGGAGTTTAATGTGGAAAAGTGTGAGGTAATGCACTTTGGCAGGAACAATAAATGTGTAGAGTATAGGGCTAATGGTAGGGCTCTTAATATGTTGAGGAACAGAAGGATCTTGGTGTATGTGTCAATAGATCCTGAAAGTAGGCAGTCAAGTGGATAAAGTTGTTAAGAAGGCATATGGAGTCTTAGCTTTTATTGGTAGGGGGATTGAATTTAGGAGCCGCAGCATCATTTGCAGCTGTACAAAACTCTAGTGCGGCCGCACTTGGAGTATTGTGTGCAGTTCTGGTCGCCACATTATAAGAAAGATGTGGAGGCATTGGAGAGGGTACAGAGGAGGTTTCTAGGATGTTGCCTGGTATGGAGGGCAGGTCCTATGAAGAGAGGTTGAAGGATTTGAGGTTGTTTTCGTTAGAAAGGAGGCGGCTAAGAGGGGATCTTATTGAAGCATATAAGATATTAGAGGTTTAGATAGGGTGGACAGTGATAGCCTTTTCCTAGGATGGAGAAAGCTAGCACGAGGGGACACAGCTTTAAATTAAGGGGTATGAGTTATAGGACGGATATCAGAGGTAGGTTCTTTACTCAAAGAGTGATTAGGGAGTGGAATGCCCTGCCTGCAGCTGTTGTAGATGCGCCAATTTGGTGGCGTTTAAGAGGTTATTGATAAGTATATGGAGAGAAGGGAATGGTTTAGTTGGAGGGCATTGCTTTTATTTTGGTCGGCACAACATCGAAGGCCGAAGGGCCTGTTCTGTGCTGTATTGTTCTATGTTCTATGTTCTATGTTCTATCATATCTTATTTCATTTCTACAGTTAGGAGTTAATCAAAATTACTTGCCATTTTATTTCTGTTGTTAATTGTATCCTTTGTAGCTGAAATTATTAATCAGCATGGTAGAACACCGAAAAGGACAACTTGCTGGCTGCCATCATATGCAAAATGTTAAAGCTTTTCTTTATTCATTCTTGAAATGTGGGCATTGCTATATGTTTCCCTCATTGTGCACATTTGGTAGAATTTGAATGGTTTATATCAAAGACATCAGATCGACCTTGAAAGTTAATCCACAGAAAGCGACTGCTGCGGAAAAGGTAGCCAGGGGAGCACACAAATCCTGTGCTGACCAGCTGGCAGGGATATTCGCAGACATCTATAACTCTCCTTACACCGATCTGAAGCCCAAATCTGCTTCAAGAAGAGACCATCAATCCTCTCTCAAAGTAAAGCAAGGCAGTATGTCTTAATGATTACCTGCCAGTGGCTTTGACAACCATCATTATGAAGTGCTACGAAAGGTTAGTTACAGCATGCGTTAACACAAGCTGGCTCCATTACAGTTCACCTATTACCACAACATATCCACAGCATGCCATCTCCCTGGCTCTACACTCAACCCTGGAACATTCAGAATTAATCCGATTAGAATTTTCTAAGTCTCTGTGAGATCCCTCCTCGTTCATTTAATTCCAGCGAAAACAATCCTAATCTAGTCAATCTATCAACATCAGTCCTGTCATTCCCCCAAATGAATATCATTTCAGAGGCTCCATACTCAATCCTGAAATACCTGGATAACAAGGACACATGTCTCACTTATTGACTACACCTCAGCCTTCAACATCATTACCCCAACAAAACACATCTCCAGACTCTGTGCTTTCAGGCTTGGCTCCTCCCTCTGTGACTGGATCCTGGGCTTTCTCACCACAGTCTGCAATCAGTAGGTGAGGCAACAACACTTCCTCCACATTTATCCTCAACACTGGTGCTCATGAGGCTGTAAATTGGGAGAGAGGAGTGTGCAGAGGGTTTGGAGTTGGCACCAGTAGCTGAAGGTAAGCAGACAATAAAGGCAGTAAATGGTATGTTAATCTTGACAGAGTTTTCAAATACAGAAGCAGGAATGTATTGCTGTAATTATACAGGACCTTGGTGAGACCACACCTGGAATATTGTGTGCAGTTTTGGGCTCCTTTTCTGAGGAAAGATGTTCTTGCTCCCATGAGTGCAGCAAAGGTTTACCAGGCTGATTCAGGGGATGGCAGGACTGATGTATGAGGAGAGATTGACTACATTAGGATTGTTTTCACTGGAGTTCAGATGAATGATGAGAG
This sequence comes from Sphyrna mokarran, assembly GCA_024679065.1. Taxonomy (NCBI): domain Eukaryota; kingdom Metazoa; phylum Chordata; class Chondrichthyes; order Carcharhiniformes; family Carcharhinidae; genus Sphyrna; species Sphyrna mokarran. The sequence continues at coordinate 16,190,642 of JAGIQG010000007.1, read as the reverse complement.
GATCTCCGAGACTAACAGAACTAGATAGGGTAGATGGCGGGAGAGTCCAGGACCAGGGATCACAGTCTGAGAATTCGGGGTAGACAAGTTAGGACGGAGATGAGGAGACATTTCTTCATCCAAAGAGTGATGAGCCTGTGGAATTCAACACAACAGGAAGTAGTTGATGCAAAAATATCCAAGAGATGGCTAGATATAGCACTTGGGGAGAACAGGATCAAAGGTTATGGGGAGAAAGCAGGATTAGGCTATTGAGTTGGACAATCAGCCATGATTGTAATGAACTGCAGAGCAGCTTGAAGGACCAAATGGCCTCCTCCTGCTCCTATTGTCTATGTTTCTATATATTCTTAGCCTCTTACTATATTCCTTATACGCTTATGACAATGTAGCCAAATTCCACTCCAACTCCATTTTCAAGTTTACTGATGACACCACCATAGTGGGTCAGATCTCAAACAAACGTAACAAGATGGAGTACAGGAAAGAGAAGAATTTGATGAAATGATGCAATAACAATAATCTCTCTCTCAATGTCAGTGAAATGAAGGGGATAGTCATTGGCCTTAGGAAGTATAGAGGAGGACATGTCCCTGTCTACGTCAAAGGGGATGAAGTGGAAATGGGTGAGATTTTCAGGTTTCTAAGTGTCCAGATCACCAACAACTTGTTTTGGTCCCTCCATGCTGATGCTATGGTTGAGAAAGCCCATTGTTGCTTCCTTTTCTTCAGCAGGCTAAGGAAGTTTGGCATGTCTGCTACAACTCTCACCAATTTTTACAGATGCACCATTGAAAGTATCCTTTTCAAATGTATCACAGCTTGTCCAACTCTCACTTAGACCTCTAACCAAAAAACTACAAAGGGTTGTGAATATAGCCTAATCCATCAAGCAAACCAGTCTCCCATTCACTGACACTTGTCTACACTTCCTGCTGCCTCAGAAAAGCAGCCAGCATAACCAAGGACTCTACACAACCAGACATATTCTTTTCCACTTTCTTCTGTTGGGAAAATGATACAAAAGTCTGAGATCATAACCCACCTGACTCAAGAATAGTTCCTTTCCTACTGCCAGTAGGTTTGTGAATGGATCTACCTTCTACTCAGCTGATCTTTTTCTACACCCTAGCTATGACTGTAACCCTGTCCTTTCCTTCTCCCCTATGTAATTTATGAACAGTATGTTTTGTGTGTACACACACGAAGCATCCCAATGTATATGCAATAATAAATCAAGTAGAGCACATCAAAAAGCAGTCCAGAGTCAACCAAATGAATCTGGGCCTGGAGTCCACACAGATCAGGCAAAGTATTGGCAGCAATTTTCTTTCCTAAAGTTCATTTGTTAATTAGATTGGTCCTTACGATAATCTTGAAGCTTCCTGGTTATTATTTTCAGAATAGCATGATGGGATATGAATTTGACAGATCAACTGAAATAGAACATAGAACATAGAACATTACAGCACAGAACAGGCCCTTCGGCCTTCGATGTTGCGCTGACCAATATAAAAAGCAATGCCCCTCCAAACTAAACCATTCCCTTCTCTTCCATATACTTATCAACTAACCTCTTAAACGCCACCAAACTTGGCGCATCTACAACTGCTGCAGGCAGGGCATTCCACTCCCGAACCACCCTTTGGGTAAAGAACCTACCTCTGATATCCTCCTATAACTATCACCCCTTAATTTAAAGCTGTGTCCCCTCGTGCTAGCTTTCTCCATCCGAGGAAAAAGGCTATCACTGTCCACCCTACCTAAAACCTCTAATCATCTTATATGTTTCGATAAGGTCCCCTCTTAGCCGCCTCATTTCTAACGAAAACAACCTCAAATCCCTCAGCCTCTCTTCATAAGACCTGCCCTCCATACCAGGCAACATCCTGGTAAACCTCCTCTGTACCCTCTCCAATGCCTCCACATCTTTCTTATAATGTGGGGACCAGAACTGCACACAATACTCCAAGTGCGGCCGCACTCGAGTTTTGTACAGTTGCAACATGACGTTGCGGCTCCGAAATTCAATCCCCCTACCAATAAAAGCTAAGACTCAGTATGCCTTCTTAACAACCTTATCGACTTGATTGCCAACTTTCAGGGATCTATGCACATATACACCAAGATCCCTCTGTTCTTCAACACTATTAAGAGTCCTACCATTAGCCCTATACTCTACACATTTGTTATTCCTGCCAAAGTGCATTACCTCACACTTTTCCACATTAAACTCCATTTGCCACCTCTCGGCCCAGCTCTGCAACTTGTCCAAGTCCCTCTGCAAACTATACACCCCTCTTCACTATCTACCACTCCACCGACTTTAGTGTCATCTGCAAATTTACTAATCCATCCTTCAATACCTCATCCAGATCATTTATAAAAATTACAAACAGCAGGGGCCCCAAAACAGACCCCTGAGGTACACCACTTGTCACCAAACTCCACGATGAATATCTCCCATCAACCACCACCTTTGTCTTCTATCTGCTAGCCAATTCCTAATCCAATTGGCTAAATCACCCTCTATCCCATACATCTGCATTTTCTGCAGAAGTCTTCCACCTTATCAAACGCCTTACTAAAGTCCATATATACCACATCAACCGCCTTACCCCCATCCACCTCTTTGGTCACTTTTTCAAAAAACTCAATGAGGTTAGTAAGGCACGACTTACCCTTCACAAAACCATGCTGACTATCCCCAATCAATTCATTTCTCTCTAAATAACTATAAATCCTATCCCTAATAATTCTCTCCAATACTTTGCCCACAACAGAAGTAAGACTCACTGGCCTATAATTCCCTGGAAGGTCTCTCTTCCCCTTCTTGAACAACGGGACCACATTCGCTATCCTCCAGTCCTCCGGAACCACACCCGTAACCAACGACGACCTGAAGGTCAGAACCAGAGGCTCTGCAATCGCCTCTCTTGCCTCCCAGAGAATCCTAGGGTAAATCCCGTCCGGCCCAGGGGACTTATCCAACTTCAAACCCTCGAGAATATCTAGCACATCCTCCCTATCTACTTCGATACTTTCCAGTTTGCTACCCTGTACCTCAGTGTTCTCCATAACTACATTTACATCACCCTGCGTGAATACCGAAGAGAAATATTTATTCAGTGCCTCTCCAATCTCTTCAGGCTCCACGCACAACTTCCCACTGCTGTCTGTGACTGGCCCTAATCTTGTCCTAACCAATCTTCTATTCTTAACATATCTAAAGAAAGCTTTAGGATTCTCCTTAATCCTTTCAGCCAAAGTCTTCTTGTGTCCCCTCTTAGCTCTCCTCAATTCACTCTTTAGCTCCCTCCTGGCTAATCTATAGCTATGATGTAAAGAAGCCGGCGTTGGATTGGGGTGGTAAGAACTCAGTAAGAATTTAGCAACACCAATTTTTAATCCAACCGATTTATTTGATAGTAAATCCGCAAGCTTTCAACACTCTGTGTCTTCCTCAGGCAAATGCAGTGTTCTGGTCTGCAATAGCACACATCAGCACAGACAGTCAGAGATTGCTGATTAGAATGCGAATCCTTACATCTAACCTGCTATTCAAGTGTTAAAGTGGCTAACAATGTGTGTGAAGGGAATCCTGAGCATTGGTTAGAGAATTGTGTATTTTCTCCAGACAGCACAGTAAGTGAGGTTTTTTGCTAACCCAGGCAAGTTACAGGGGTTACAGATAGTGTGTCATGAAGCCAAGATCCCTGTTAAGACCGTCCTCATGTGTGCGGAGCTTGGCTATCAGTCTCTGCTCAGCGACTCTGCGCTGTCGTGTATCACGAAAGCCCCCTTGAAGAACATTTACCCACAGGTCGGAGGCCGAATGCCCATGACTGCTGAAGTGTTCGCCCACAGGAAGGGAACTGTTTTGCCTGGTGATTGCTGAGCGATGCTCATTCATCCGCTGTCATAGTGTCTGCATGGTCTCCCAAATATACCATGCTTCGGGACATCCTTTCTTGCAACGTATTAGGTAGACAACGTTGGCCGAGTTGCAAGTGTATGTACCGTGTACCTGGTGAACGGTATCCTCACGTTTGATGATGTCATCCATGTCGATGATCCGGCATGTCTTGCAGAGGTTGATGTGGCAGGGTATTGTGGTCACTGTTCTCCTGAAGGTTGGGTAGTTTGCTGCGAACAATGATCTGTTTGAGGTTGTGCGGCTGTCTGAAAGCAAGAAGTGGGGGGGTGGGGATGGCCCTAGCGAGATGTTCATCGTCATCAATGGTATGTTGAAGACTCCGGAGAAGATGTTGTAGCTTCTCCGCTCCGGGGAAGTTCTGGACAACAAAGGGTACTCTGTCCACCGTGTCCCGTGTTCATCTTCTGAGGAGGTCAGTGCGGTTTATCGTTGTGGCACGTCGGAACTGTCGATCGATGAGTCGAGCGCCATATCCTGTTCTCACGAGGGCATCCTTCAGCGTCTGGAGGTGTCTGTCACGATCCTCCTCATCTGAGCAAATTCTGTGTATACGGAGGGCTTGTCCATAGGGAATGGCTTCTTTAACGTGTCTAGGGTGGAAGCTGGAGAAGTGGAGCATTGTGAGGTTGTCTGTCGGTTTGCGGTACAGTGAGGTGCTGAGGTGACCGTCCTTGATGGAGATGCGTGTGTCCAAGAATGCAACTGATTCTGGAGAATAGTCCATGGTGAGTCTGATGGTGGGATGGAACTTGTTGATATCATCATACAGTTGTTTCAATGATTGTTCACCATGAGTCCAAAGGAAAAAGATGTCATCAATGTATCTAGTATATAACCTTGGTTGGAGATCTCGTGTGGTGAAGAAGTCTTGTTCGAACCTGTGCATGAAGATGTTGGCATACTGAGGTGCGAATTTGGTCCCCATGGCTGTTCCGTGTGTCTGGATGAAAAGCTGATTGTTGAAGGTGAAGACATTGTGGTCCAAGATGAAGCGGATGAGTTGTAAAATTGCATCCGGAAACTGGCAGTTGTTGGCATTGAGTACTGAGGCAGTTGCAGCAATACCATCGTCGTGGGGGATGTTGGTGTAGAGCGCCGAGACATCCATTGTGACAAGGAGTGTCCCTGGTTCAACTGCTCCATGTGTGCTGAGTTTCTGTAGGAAGTCCGTAGTGTCAAGACAAAAGCTGGGGGTTCTTTGTACAATGGGTTTCAGGATGCCCTCGATATAGCCGGAGAGGTTCTCACACAGGGTCCCATTGCCCGATACGATGGGACGGCCGGGTATGTTTGCCTTGTGTATCTTTGGGAGGCAGTAGAGATCTCCAATGCGGGGAGTACGTGGAATGAGAGCCCAGAGGGTGTTCTGAAGGTCCGGATCAAAGGTTTTGATCAGAGTGTTGAGTTGACGAGTGTGTTCTTTGGTCAGATCTGCTGGTAACTGTCTGTAGTGTTTCTCATTGTTTAGTTGTTGGTACACTTCTTCACAGTAGTCCGTTCTGTTCAGCATGATGGTGGCGCCTCCTTTATCTGCTGGTTTGATGACAATGTTGCGGTTGGTCTTGAGAGCACGGATTGCCTTGCATTGTACTTGGGTAATGTTCGGGACTGTCTTGTAAGTGCGGTTGATAAATCTGGCGTTCACTCACCTCCTGATGGCTTGGGCATACATGTCCAGTCGGGGGCAGCGGCCTTCCGGAGGAGTCCAATTGGATTAATTCCTTTTCGGTTGCTGCACTGCGGATCCCTCTCTCGGCTGTTCTGGTTCATTAGCTGTCTCATTGAGTCCACTATTGGCCTCTTGGGGTTTGTGGAAGAACTCACGCAGCCTCATTCGCCTGATGAATTCCTCTGTATCTGCTGCGAGACTGATGGGGTCCATTTTGGTGGTGGGACAGAAATTGAGCCCTCGGCTGAGAACTTCGATTTCCTCTGATTGAAGTGTGTAGTCCGACAAGTTAACAATGGACCTCCCTGCGGTAGTGTTGTTTTCTACTGTGGTGCCAAGGAGGTTTGGTTGTTGCTGGTGGCGATGCCGAGTTTTTCAAGTTTCCTGTTCTTGGTGTGCATGTAAATGGTGTAGTTTCTTTGTCTCATCTGCTTGGCAAAGTTTCGCAGCTGGTCTGCGTCCTGAGTGCAAGTTGAGAATATGTATTCCATTTTACTTTCCAGGGTGCGGCGTTTGCTATAGAGCTGGTGTATGAGGTGATTGAGGAGTGTGAGAGAGGTGCGACGGCAAAGCCTCTCAGCGTAGTCCGTGTTATAGGTTGACCTGAGTGGGTTCGTGATCTGTAGTCCCTTTGGTATCCTGTCTGCTTTCTTGCATCTCTGTAGAAACTTGACGTCTGTGTCGATATGTGCAATCCTCTTGGAGATCCTCTCCACTTGGATCCGGCAGTATGCGGTGTCGATAGTAGTCATGATGTACAGATGCCGGCGTTGGATTGGGGTGGTAAGAACTCAGTAAGAATTTAGCAACACCAATTTTTAATCCAACCGATTTATTTGATAGTAAAAACGCGAGCTTTCAACACTGTGTCTTCCTCAGGCAAATGCAGTGTTCTGGTCTGCAATAGCACACATCAGCACAGACAGTCAGAGATTGCTGATTAGAATGCGAATCCTTACATCTAACCTGCTATTCAAGTGTTAAAGTGGCTAACAATGTGTGTGAAGGGGATCCTGAGCATTGTTAGAGAATTGTGTATTTTCTCCAGACAGCACAGTAAGTGAGGTTTTTTGCTAACCCAGGCAAGTTACGGGGGTTACAGATAGTGTGTCATGAAGCCAAGATCCCTGTTAAGACCGTCCTCATGTGTGCGGAGCTTGGCTATCAGTCTCTGTTCAGCGACTCTGCGCTGTCGTGTATCACGAAAGCCCCCTTGAAGAACATTTACCCACAGGTCGGAGGACGGTCTTAACAGGGATCTTGGCTTCATGACACACTATCTGTAACCCCCGTAACTTGCCTGGGTTAGCAAAAAACCTCACTTACTGTGCTGTCCGGAGAAAATACACAATTCTCTAACAATGCTCAGGATTCCCTTCACACACATTGTTAGCCACTTCAACACTTGAATAGCAGGTTAGATGTAAGGATTCGCATTCTAATCAGCAATCTCTGACTATCTGTGCTGATGTGTGCTATTGCAGACCAGAACACTGCATTTGCCTGAGGAAGACACAGAGTGTTGAAAGCTCGCGGATTTACTATCAAATAAATCGGTTTAATCTATAGCTATCCATTGCACTAACTGAGCCTTCAAGCCTCATCCTGACATAAGCCTCCTTTTTCCTTTTAACCAGCAAATCAACTTTTTTCGTACACCAAGGTTCCCTTACTCGACCATTTCCTCCTTGCCTGACAGGGACATACTTATCAAGGACTCGCAGCAGCTGCTCCTTGAATAAGCTCCACATTCCAGATGTTCCCAGTCCCTGTAGTTTCCTAGTCCAATCTATGCACCCTAATTCTCTCCTGATGGACTCATAATTACCCTTCCCCTAGCTATAACTACTGCCCCCAGCTTCATGCCTATCCCTATCCATCACTAAGGTGAACGTAACCGAATTGTGGTCACTATCACAAAATGTTCACTAACTTCCAAGCCTAACACCTGGTCTGGCTCATTGCCCAGCACCAAATCCAATGTAGCCTCACCTCTAGTTGGCCTATCTACATACTGAGTCAAAAAACCTTCCTGCACACTTTGTACGAAAACTGACCCCTCTAACGAGCTAGAGCTATAGCTATTCCAATCAATATTAGTAAAGTTAAAGTCCCCATAACAATTACCCTATTACTTTCACTCCTGACCAGAATTGACTTTGCAATCCTTTCCTCAACCTCTCTAGAACTTTTAGAAGGTTTATAAAAGACTCCCAACAGGGTGACATCTCCTCTCCTGTTTCTAATCTCAGCTTATACTACCTCAACAGACAAGTCCTCATCAAACTTCTTTTCTGTCACTGTGATATAGTCTTTGACTAATAATGCCACTCCTCCCCCTCTTCTACCTCCTTCTCTACTCCGACTAAAGCATTTGAACCCCGGAACCTGCAACATCCATTCTTGTCCCTGCTCTACCCAAGTCTCTGAAATAGCCACAACATCGAAGTCCCAGGTATTGGTCTAAGCTGCAAGTTCCTCCCCCTTATTGCGAATACTGCTTGCATTAAAGTATACGCATTTCAAACCATGCCCTACCCCACCCGTACGCTGCTGTGTTTTACAGCTTTCCTCTATGACCCCCTTACTCTCATCCCTCTTAGCACCCCAACTACTTAGGATCCCACCCCCCCCCCCCGAATCAGTTTAAAGCCCCCTGCATAGCCTTAGCAAATTTTCCCCCCAAGATATTAGTTCCCCTCTGGTTCAGGTGTAGACCATCTCTCTTGTAGAGGTCCCACCTATCCCAGAATGAGTCCCAATTGTTCAGGAACCTGAACCCCTCCCTCCTGCACCATCCCCGCAGCCACGAGTTCAAACATTCCCTCTCTCTGTTCTTCTCTAAACTATCCCTTGGCACAGGCAAGAGTCCAGAGATAACCACTCTGCCAGTTTTGGCCCTAAGCTTCCACCCCAACTCCATAAATTTCTGTTTAATATCCCCTTCCCTTGTCCTTCCTATATCATGTGTCCCTACATGAACTATGACTTGGGGCTGACTCCCCTCTCCCTTAAGAATCTTAAAAACCCGATCTGCGACATCCTGGACCCCAGCCCCTGGGAAGCAACACACCAGCCCTGAGTCACTTTTATTGCTATTTACTCTCCTATCTGTCCCTCTAACTATGGAGTCTCCAATTACTAGGCCCAATCTCTTATTCCCTGAGCATTCTCAGCAGGCTCACCCCCAGAGACCTGCTCCCTTTGGTCATCTCCAGTTGATGCTTCCTCAACTGTAGCCTCCAAGACAGAAAATTTGTTTTGGAGGGGAACAGCCCCAGGGGATTGTCTACCCGATTGCTTCTTACCCCTCCTCCTAATAGTTACCCAAGAATCACTTTTAGGAGTGCCTATCTCTTTGTTACTCCTGCCAATATCCTCCTCAACCTCTCGAATTACCCTGATTTCCTCTAATTCCAGCTCCAGCTTCTTAACACGATCCTCAAGGAGCTGCAAATGTGAAATATTTATTAAGTGCCAAGGGCTTTCGTGTTTCATCATGAGAAAGCTTCAAACGCCACTTTCTTTTTCAAACATCATGTTTACCTTGGCTTTAAAAGGAATGAGTATCTTCTGAATGTTTGATGGATGATATATGGTTAAATGACAGAACAATTACTAAACCACAGGCATATAACAAAGTAAATTAGCATACAATTTTTATTTTGATCTAAGCTGATACAAAGACAAAGAAAACAACAACAATTACAGCACAGGAACAGATCCCTTCGGCCTCGAAGCCTGCACCGACCATACTGCTCAATTGAACTAAAATGCCCTCTCTTTTTGGGGACCATATCTCTCTATTACCATCCTATTCATGTATTTGTCAAGATGCCCCTCAATTGTCACCCATCGTACCTGCTTCTACTACTTTTCCCACTGGCAAGTTCCAGGCACCCACCACCTTCTGTGCATAAAATACTTTCCCTGTACATCTCCTTTAAACCTTATCCCTCACACCTTAATCTAAACCCCCTAGTAATTGACTCTTCCACCCTGGGAAAAAGCTTCTGACTATCCACCTTGTCCATTCCCTCAATCTTGTAGATTCTATCAGGTCACCTCTCAACATCCATCGTTCCAGTGAGAACAAACCAAGTTTTTCCAATCTCTCCTCATAACTAATGCTCTCCATAGAAGCTAAATCTTTTCTGTACCCTCTCCAAAATCTCTTTATCTTTCTGGTAGTGTGGTGACCAGAATTAAATACTATATTCCAAGTGTGGCCTGACTTAGGTTCTATAAAGCTGCAACATGACTTGCCAATTTTTAAACTCAATGCCCTGGCTGATGAAGGCAAGCATGTCATATGCCTTTTTGACTACCTTGTCCACCTGCGTTGTCACTTTCAGCGACCTTTGTACCTGTACATTCATATTCCCTTACCTATCAATATTCAAGGATTTTGCCATTTACTGTATATTTCCTATCTATATTAGACCTTCCAAAATGCATTACTTCACATTTGTCAGGATTAAACTCCATCTGCCATTTGTCCGCTCAAGGTCCCAACACTGATCTCTGAGGAACGCCATTTGTCACAACCCTCCATTCAGAAACACACCCTTCCACTGCTACCCTCTGTCATCTTTGATTGAGCCAGTTTTCTATGCATCTTGCCAGCTCACTTTTGATCCCATGCAACTTCACCAGTCTGCCATGAGGGACCTTGTCAAAGGCCTTACTGAAATCCATGTTGACAATATCCACTGCCCAACCCTCAATCATCTTTGTCACTTTTTCGAAAAACTCGATCAACGTAATGAGACAGGATTTCCCCTTCACAAAACCATGTTGCCTCTGACTAATACATCCACTTATTTCCAAGTGGAATAAATCCTGACTTGACAGAAATTAGTCTATAATATTAGGAGCTTTATTAATTCATGCATGATATACACAAAGCTTTGTACACATTTTGAGGTCAAAACTCCATTGTAGTGCCTTTTATGACCTCTGCCACCTTAAAAGCACAAGGGTGGCAGATGCATTGTAACAACACCACTTGCAAGTTCCCCTTCAAGCTACAATCATTCTGACTTGGAACTATATCAGTTTACTTCAATATCATCAGGTCAAAAACCCTGCAGAGCAATATGATGTACCTCACCAACTGCACGGGTTCATAACATTAGCTCACCATCTATGGTAACTGGGAAGATGCAATACTCAGATACCATAAATGAATTTGAGAAATGTTTTAAGAAATTCTGAGATTATGAAAGGCATGATATAAATGCCAATCTCCTACCTTTTTTAATTGGCCTCTTGTTAAAGTTCTCTTCAGCTACATAAAACATGGTAGTTGAATGAACATATACATTTATACAGTAATTTTAATAAAGTAACACACCAAAAAGCACTTCACAGGAGCACTGTCAAACAAAATGTGACACTAAGCCACATTTGAATGGGATAGGGTAAGTTTTAAAGGATGAAAGAGCTGTAAAAGAGTAGAGAGGTTTGGATGAACTTCCAAGCTCAGGTCCCAGAGAGCTGAAAGCAAAACCACCAAGGTATATGATACCACAATAACTTTAAGAAATGTATTTTTAATCATGTTCTCAGCAGTTTGTAAGGAAATCTTTTGTTCTTGTTATTAGCATCTAAGGTCTGTAGTGGCATCTTTTATTATTGCTGGAGTCATATAGCAGACCTTTATTTTAATCTGGGCCTAATACAATGTCCTGGAGTTTTACAGCCCTTTTGAATTGTTGAAGAAGGAATGATTAACAGGTCAGATGGGACAGTTTTATTTTCTCACAAAAGTTCTTTATTTCCAGTTTTGGCTGCTAGATAGTTATAAGGTGTTTAGTCTCCAGCTGAATGTATTTTTTTATTCCCTACTTGGTATTAGAAATCCTGCTAGCTGGTTGGAAGTGGTCTTTCTTGCCTCTTGAGTGAAAATTTTGCTGTTGGTGGTTTGCTAGCTAGAGGCAAGCAATGGCTCCATCTCTACCTCAAGGAGTGCTGGGAGCTCAAACAATGATGAGATGGAGTACAGGAAAGAGATGGAGAATATGTGAACAGACGTAACAATAGTAATCTCTACCTCAATGTCAACAAAACAAATTAGATAGTCATCGATTTCAGGAAGCATACAGGAGGACATGCTCCTGTTTACATCAATAGGAACAAAGTAGAAATGCTCAAGCGCTTCAAGTTTAGGTGTCCAGATTACCAACAACCTATCTTAGTCCCGCCATGCTGATGCTATCATTGAGAAAGCCCACCAATATCTCTACTTTCTCAAAAAACTAAGAAAATTTGGCATGTCTACTCAACTCTCACCAACTTTTACAGATGCACCAGAGACAGCATTCTGTTGTATTACAGGCTGGTATGGTTCCTGCTCTATCCAAGACCACTAGGAACTGCAAAGGCCCAATCCATTATGCAAAGCAGCCTCTCACTTACTGACTTTCTACACTTCCCGCTGCTTTGGAAAAGCAGCCAGCATAATCAAGGACTCCATGCATGCCTGACATACTCTCTTCCACTGGGAAAAGATACAAAAGTTGGAGGCTATGTACCAACCACCAACTCAAGAATAGCTTCTTCCCTGCTGCCATCAGACTCTTGAATGGACCTATCTTGCATTAAGTTGATTTTTTTCTATATCCTGGCTATGACTGTAATGCTACATATTGCACTCTCCTTTGCTTCTCGATGTAGGGTATGCTTTGTCTGCATAGCATGCAAGAAACAATATTTTTCACTGTGTATTAATACAAATGACAAATTAAATAACTCATTAACATGGCCAATCTAGGCCCAACATCCTGGTGTGATGTCAATGGGACTGACAATAGGGTGTAGAGGCGTTGCTATGCCAGATTATGGATTGCCTATGCAGACTACAATGATAATGGTGAGACTCCCAGGGACTGTATTAGAGGGCATTGGCAAAGTGGTCTGAGCAGAGGAACTGCATCTTCAGGAGCCAGATACAGTGCTCAATGATGGACTGGGTAGCAGCATAGGTCTCATCGTGGCAGATTTCCGCATCATTCTCAGGCCTCTGCAGGTAGTCCTTGTTTCCCATGAGCCATCCCAGCAGCCTGGGCTGGTCCTCAAAAAGCTCAGAGATGTCTGAGCTGTACAAGATGTAGCTATAGAAACTGTTTCAGTCCTTCCAGCCTGCTCCACCATTCATTTTGATTGTGCCCAATCATGAAATTCAATATTTTGATCCTGCCTTCCCCCAATATCTCTTGATCCCTTTAGCCACAAGGGGCAGCACAGTGGCACAGTGGTTAACACTGCTCCTCACAGCGCCAGGGATCTGGGTTCGACTCCCGGGTTAAGTCACTGTCTGTGTGTGGTTTGCACGTTCTCCCTGTGTCTGCGTGGGTTTCCTCGAGGTGCTCCAGTTTCCTTCCACAGTCCAAAGTGCTAGTTAGGTGAATTGGTCATGCTAAATTCTCCCTCAGTGTAGCTGAACAGATGGTGGATTGTGGCAACTAGGGGATTTTCACAGTAATTTCATTGCAGTGTGAATGTAGGCCTACTTGTGACTAATGAATAAACTTTAAATATTTACTTTTTAAGACCGATCATGCACACTCCACACAGGCACGATGTTCAGCAGGTCGTCATAGGTTATCTGCATGATCAGGGAATGGAACCCTTCGCTGTTTATAAAGGGCACTCCTGGATTCCATTGCAACTATGGGGGTGAGGCGGGTGGGAGTGCATGTGCAGGTTGTACATTGGACATCCAATGAACGCCACAGCCTGGATTTCCTATTCGGTGTGGCCTATGTCAAAGTTGATGTAATTTGTCTGCCCATGTGTACAGGGCTTCCGTCATTTCAAGATACACTTGTGCAGAGAGGACTGAGAGATACCACAGGGGTCTCCAATGCAAAATCCATATTTGTTCCGTTGGTGGTGAGGGGGGAGGGAAGCCGGACAGTGAAGAAGGACTCCTGCAACTAGCAGAAGATGGGTTCCCAAAAACAGTATTGCAAAGTCCATGCAGTATGAAGAGCCGTGTCAAAACCTGCAGAGCTCCTTGCTTGGGGAGACAGCTGCCAGGTACGATACTCATTAGTGGGGCCTGAGATAGAATATCACTAGTCAACCACAGAGCGTATCAACTGTGTGAAACCCACAGGGAGGTCACTCAGTAGCCAGGAGAATGCACACAACACAAGCCCAAACTCAGGACCCCCAGAATTGCATGAGCTCCCTCAAACTCCTGCACCCAAACAGGCAGACCAATCCATCATCATGGCAGCAGCTGTGACATCCCTTCCCCCAATACTATATTTGTTGGTGGTCAGTGCTACTCAATTCCTCGTTCTCCTTCACTAATGCTATGCCCGAACCACATTTTTATAGAGCAACGATGATTCGTGCCAACATGACTTCTCATTGAAGGTAGAAAGCATTTGGAAGGGACGGAGCATGCTTGCCAACCTTGCTAATGATATTAAAATCCATTCAAATGCATGCTGATAAACTTCACACCCATTTTATGCCAGTAATAAGGCATTGGGAGGATAGCAAACCATTTTACGACATGCATAATTTTGTTTTAGCATTGCACATTATTGTCCAGTCTTGCCCTGCTGATCAATAGACTGAATGAGGTGGTAAGATTGCAACCATCATTGGTTAAATATCCAAGTTCAAAGGACAGTATGAGAAATAGCATCATGGGATATTGGTGTACAAACACTAAATAAAATCCAAGCATGATGCAATATAAATGCAAGCCATTTGGTTCTTACCTTTGATATTTCTTTGAAAGAGTGATTTTTTTTTCTCCACTATGTTTGTTCTTTTTTTTTATCTATCCAGAAATAAATACATGGCTACAGGGGTGAACTTGGAGATGAAGGAGACACTGGAGGAAAGAAGGTTTTGCCATGATGGCCCCAGCACATGGTGTGTAGCAAACATGCCCAACAATGTTTTTATCTTTTGTGTTAACTGATTTAAGACAAAGTCAGTGTTCATATATCAACATCTACAATGTAACTTCAAGGATTTGGTCTTTCAATTGTGAAACAGTTACTCATTTATGGAACAGCCACATTCACATTTTCAGAACTGTCAGGAATGAGAACATGTTTGACCTTGTTCCTTCCTCTAAGCTATACTGGCCTTCTTGTCAAAATAATCTGTGTCATACAGGTGCTCAGCAAGATTTTTAACAGATTTTAAAAAGGGTTACTTTGGAACAACAGACATTGTCGATAACATCTTTGCTCATTGAGGACTTTAAATGACTAGTTACGGAAAATATAATTTATTCTAGACAAGAAATTATGTTGTAAATATTAACACAGACATGCCACATATGAAATTATTTGGTTTACTATCTTAACAGATGTGTGTATTATAAATAACAAAGGTTATTCTATATAAGTAAGTAATTAAGTATTAGCAAGGGTTCACTTTGGGACCATAATTCCATTAGTTTTAAGATAGCTATGGAGAATGATAGATCTGGCTCAAAAGTCAAAATTCTAAATTGGGGCAATTTTATCAGACAGGAAAATTCAACAGTTAATTGGGGAAGTTTGTGGGAAGGTAAAGGGGTGCCTGGTAAGTCGGAAGCTTTCAAAAGTGTGTTAAGCAGGGTTCAGGGTAAGCACATTCCTCTTAGAGTGAAGGGCAAGACTGGTAAAAGTAAGGAACCCTGGATGACTCAGGGTATTGAGGCTTTGCTCAAGAAGAAAAAGGAGGCACATGACATGCATTGACAGCTGGGATCAAGTAGATCCCTTGAAGAGTATAGAAGTGTAGGAGTAGAGTTAAGAGAGAAATCGGGAGGGCAAAAAGGGGACACAAGATTGTCTTGGCAGATAAGGCAAAGGAGAATTCAAAAGGTTCCTACAAATATATAAAGGCCAGAAGAGTAACTAGAGAGAGAGTAGGACCTCTTAAAGATCAACAAGGTCATCCATGTGCACAAGATCCACAAGATGAGTGAGATACTAAATGAATATTTCTCATCAGTATTCACTGTCGAGAAAAGCATGGATGTTAGGGAACCTGGGGAAATAAATAGTGATGTCTTGAGGAGTGCACATATTATAGAGGTGGTGTTGCTGGAAGTCTTAGAGCACGTTAAGGTAGATAAATTCCTGGGACCTGATGATGTGTATCCTAGGATCACCAATACCACATTATCCTTCATTTCCCTGTTTGTCTTACACTTCTTTTATTACCTATGATAAAACTTAACATTTTTATCTGTTTTCCCCCAAGCCCTTAACCGTCCAAGTGAAGATGCCCATTTCAGTCCTTGAGGTCACCCTTAACTGACTTTTCACAACTGCTCCCATGAAATTCTACAGTACCCAATTCTAAAGTTTAAACAAAGTTTATTGATTAGTCACAAATAGACTTATATTAACTCTACAATGAAATTACAACGTGAAAATCCCTAGTCATCATACTCCGGCACGTGTTCAGGTACACTGAGGAAGAATTTAGTATGGCCAATTCATCTAATCTGCACATCTTTGGAGTGTGGGAGAAAACCAGAGTACCCAGAGGAAACCCATGCAAACAGAGAAAGAACATGCAAACTCTACAGAGACAGTAACCCAAGCCGGGAATTGAACTTAGGTCTCTGGCACTGAGAGGCAACAGTGCTAACCACTGAGCCACCTATTCAACCTAACAGAACTACCATTCCCCTGGCACTGTCACTCTGTCTCCCAGAACCCTAATATTAATACATAGGAACCAAACCTCAACAACTACAGCCCCACCCTTTGGATGCTTTCCTGTGCCATCATCATAGGTGAGGGCAGGAGAGCATCAATGCTGATTGGCTGTTTCAGGTAAGATTTGCATAGCACAGTCATTGCAACCACACGGTGAATCTCCTGAAGACACTCTCCCTCTTCATGTTAAGGCAAAGGCAGCAGAGCGGTGACACTGATTGGCTGTTTCAGGTAAGATTCGTATATGTGCAGTCAATGTAACCAAAAGGTGATTTTTGAAGGAGCTTTTGTAAAGGGACAATTAAACAACACTACTTCAGTGTTTCCCTCCCTGTGTCCACCTCTAAACAAAAAAAAAATCCTGTCAGTCTTTCCTGTTGTCTATCGTGCAGGTCTTAGACAATGATAAGCTGGACGGCCTGGACAAACCAGTATCTCTGGAGGAGCTGACAAAGGCCGTCAAGTCCTTCCAGAAGGGTAAAATCCCCAGAAGTGACAGCTTTATGGCTGAGTTTTACTTAGCGTTGTGGGATTTGATGGGCCCAGACCTCCTGGAAGTATATGAGAGTATGCTTCTTGAAGGCAGGATGTCAGAATCCATGAGAAAAAGCATAATTACCCTCATCTCCAAACAGAAGGGGGAAAGGAAGAAATTAGAAATTGGCAACCTATTGAATGTGGATTATAACATTCTGGCCAAAGTTATTACCAACCGGGTCAAATCTGCTCCGGGGTCAGTGATCTATCCTGGTCAAACCTGTGCTGTGCCCAACAGGAAGATCTCTGATAGCCTCGCGCTACTCAGGGAAACGATAGCCTTACGTGCAGGACAGGCAGGTGGATATATGCCTCATCAGCCTAGACCAGGAGAAGGCATTTGACAGAATATCGCACAGCTACATGATGGATGTGCTCTCCAAAATGGGCTTTGGGAAGGGAATCCACAATTGGATCCGGCTGCCCTACACAGACATCAGTATCGCAGTTTCAGTCAATGGGTGGGCATCAGATAGTTTTCAAATCAGGTCTGGAGTCAGACAGGGCTGCCCTCTCTCTTCCGACCTTTTTGTGTGTTGCATTGAACCTTTTGTCGAGACCCTCAGAAACAACCCAGACATCAAAGGGGTGACAATCCCAGGCAGCGGAGGCACGCAGGTCAAAGCCTCCCTATAAATGGATGACGTGACTGTCTTCTGCTCGGACATCTCGTCTGTTCACAGATTCCTCCAGGTCTGCGAGCAGTTTGAGCTGGCCTCAGGAGCCAAAGTCAACGAAGGCAAGAGTGAGGCCATGTTCTTTGGGAATTGGGCTGACAAATCCTTTGTTCCCTTCACCGTCAAATATCTATTCCAGGACCCTTGCTGCTGCAAGGATCTGTTCTATGATCCTTGCTGTTTGTTATTTTTATAAATGACCTGGATGAGGAAGTGGAAGGATGGGTTAGTAAGTTTGCCGACGATACAAAGGTTGGTGATGTTGTGGATAGTCTGGAGGGATGTCAGAAGTTGCAGCAAGACAGATAGGATGCAAAAATGGGCAGAGAAGTGGCAGATGGACTTCAATGCAGATAAATGTGTAGTGGTCCACTTTGGCAGGACCAATGAGATGAAGGAGTTCAATATCAAGGGTAGGAGTCTTACCAGTGCTGAGGAGCAGAAGGATCTTGGGGTCCGGGTTGATAGGGCTCTTAAATCAGCCTCGCAGGTGGAGGATGTGGTAAAGAAGGCGTATGGCATACTGGCCTTCATTAATCAAGGGATTGAGTTTAGGAGTCGGGAGGTAATGCTGCAACTTTATAAGACCCTTCTCAGACCCCACTTGGAATACTGTGTGCAGTTCTGGTCACCTCACTAAAGAAGGATGTAGAAGCTATAGAGAGGGTGCAGAGGAGATTTACAAGGATGTTGCCTGGATTGGGAAGCATGCCTTGTGAAGATAGGTTGAGGGAGCTGGATCTCTTCTCCCTGGAGAGATGAAGGTTGAGAGGCAACCTGATAGAGGTTTATAAAATGTTGAGAGGAATAGATAGGGTGAATTCTCAGAGGCTACTTCCCAGAGCTGAAATGGTCGCTACAAGATGACACAGGTTTAAGGTGCTGGGCAACAAGTACAGAGGAGATGTTAAGGGTAAATTTTTCACTCAGAGGGTGGTGAGTGAATGGAATTGGCTGCTGTCGGTGGTGGTGGAGGCAAACTCACTGGGTTCTTTTAAAAGACTTCTGGATGAGTACATGGAATTAAATGGGATTGGGAGTTACAGATAGTTCTATGGCCTAGTAGGTATGGGTATGATCAGCGCAACTTGTGGGCTGAAGGACCTGTTTGTGTTGTAGTGTTCTATGTTCTGTGTTCGATTACCTGAAGGTGCTGGGGATATGGTTTGGAACAGCAGGGGCATGTGCCAAAAACTGGGATGAGTGCATCGCGAAAGCCAGGCAGAAATTGGGCTTTGGGAGCAACGCTCCCTCTCCAGGAAAAAATCTGATGATCCAGTGTGAGGTGTTGTATATGGCGTAGGTGTGGCCTATCCCAAAACCCTCCACTGCAGCAGTGACTCAGGCCATCTTCCAGTTTATTTAGAGATCAAATATGGATCGCGTCTGGAGGGATCTGATGCACAAATCTCCAGAGAAGGGAGGGAAAAGCGTTCCCAACGCCGCCCTCATCCTGATGTCCACCTTTGTGTGTGGCTGCATCAGGCTGTGCATAGATCATCGGTACACTAACAACAAGTGCCACTACTTTTTGAGATTCTCCCTGTCCCGAGTATTGCAAAGGATGGGTTTGGCCACACTGCCGCAGAACGCTCCAAGTAGTTGGACCATATCACATCACCTGTCCTTCGTGGAGAAATGTTTCCGCAAACACACCTTTAACCACATGGCGATTAAGCAGTGGTCAGCGCGTAATGTCCTTGGAGCCCTGAGAGGAGAGGGCGGATCCTGTCAGATGATTCCCTGAGCAGACTGTCGATATCATCTGGCAGAACGCCTCATTACCAGAACTCACAAATAAGCACCAAGATCTGGCTTGGCTGGTGGTGTAAGGGCACTCCCCGTCAGATCCTTTATGCATGCTCAAGGTCTCAACATCACCTCACGCTGCCCTCATTCAGGCTGCGAGGCTGATGAGATGGTCGCACACCTCCTTGTGGAATGTGTCTTTGCAAAGAAGGTCTGGAGTGAGATGCAGTGGTATTTGTTGAGGTTCGTCCCGAGCAGCTCGGTGACACAGGACTCTGTGTTCTACGGTCTGTTTCCGGGAAAGCACACCAAGACAAATATCAACTGCTGCTGGAAGGTCATCAACGCGGTGAAGGACGCACTTTGGTCTGCCTGAAACTTGCTGATCTTCCAGATGAAAGAAGTGTCCTCGACCGAGTGTTGCAGATTGGCATTTTCCAAGGTCCAGGACTACATGCTGAAGGATGCGCTGAAGCTTGCGGCAGCCGCTGCAAAGGCACAATGGTGAAAGGCCACACAATAAGGCCTTTTAATGGAGGCAAATCAAGGGCGCGGGAACTGCAGAATACCCTCAACCTGTGTAACTGTGTGCCAATCTGAGAAATAATGGCACACAGTAAAATTTGAGACATGTATATAGTTTTAATGTTTGAAATGTTATGACTGTAATTTGTACAGAACTGTGAAAATGTTTTAATTCTGCACTGTTTGCAATTCACAGACATGTAGATTTGCAGTAGTTTATTTGAGATTTTTATGAATAAAGTATATTTTTGGAAAAAAAGTATCCTGCATGCTCACACCCACCGACGTCAAGCTGGTGTTCTTTTCAGACCACTGCCTCTGTTGGTCGACTATCAACTAGAGGAAAACCAGAAAGTGGGCAGGGGGTCCCAGAAGCTAAATGTAGAACTGTTGACCCCAGTGAACCTCGAGGAATTCAAGAGGGTTTACCACGGTTGGAGGATAGTGAAACCCTTCTTTGAGTCTCCATCGCTCTGGTGGGAAACAATCAAAGGCAACATTGTGATAGTGTACAAATGGAGCAGTGGCATGGAAGGAAAAATGGTCAAGTAATTGGTATAAAATAAAGGAGAGCTGATCAAGCTATTCCAAATTGCCAGACCCCTCTAAAACTAACTCTGAATAACCTAAGACATGACGAACATAAGAGAAGGTCAAGTCAAGGCTGACTCCACATAACTTAGGGTTGGATGAGTGAGATGAGATAAGATCAGAAATGACAAAGTCATCGGCCTTCTTCTGTTCTACCAGAAGACAAGATAATGGTATTATTGATGAGACAAAGAAGTCTTAGGGGTCACCGGATCCTAATCCAATTGATGATGTATTACTGCTTGTATTACTAATTGAGCATGTACACTGATAAGAAAAAGGTCTAACTATGGAATTGATTCTTGTAGCTGGCACGGTATTTGTATAGAATCAGCAGTTTGTAGGGACTGCTCTCTGTCTCCAAGACTCTGCTATATACTGCATGCAGTTTTGTGATAATAAAAGCCAGTTGCAAACTTTCTTCAAGTTTTACGATCACAGCTCAGAAAACAAGAAATTCTCCACTACAACCTTTGGCTCTGCAAGCAGAAACCAATATCCTGAGTGAATTCCGTGGGGGACTGAAGAAGCGATCGAGCCATGACCCAGAGGAAAGAGACGGATGTCAGCACAAGATAAGATTTGCCTTGGTCTCTCTCTTTCCTTCGGATCAGTGCTGCGACCCCTCATCCCACAAGTTTCTCCCACAAGCCTAGGTTCTTCATTTGCAAAGGGGTTCAGAAGACCAGAGAGAGACAAGGGGAAATGTCCCGACTCGAGAAAAGCACGCAGGAGCTGCTCCAAATGCAGTCGTTGGAGGTTGATGTCAGGGAGGATCTCCAGCAGGTGAAGAGCCAACAAGCCTCACTCTTTGCCTCAAAGACCGCCAAGCTCATCTTCTGGTCCAGGGTCCGCTCCATGGAGCAGGACAAAAAGTGCTCGCATTTCTCCTTCCAGAAGGTATACAGAGGAAACTCTGTGATCAGCAGCCTAAAGGAAGAAGATGGCTCAGTAAGACATCGCTGTCTGACATTCTAAGGATCTGCAAATCCTTCTATGCTGCACTGTATGACCTGAAGCCAACAGACAGCGCAGCATCCCAGTCTTTCCTGTCGTCTATCATGCAGGTCTTACACGACAGCGAACGGACAGCCTGGGCAGACCAATATCTCTGGATGAGCTGACAAAGAACATTGAATCTTTTCAGAAGGGTAAAACTCCTGAAAGTGATGGTTTACCGGCTGAGTTTTACTCAGTATTGTGGAACTTGATGGACCCAGACCTCCTGGAAGCATACGAGACTATGCTTCTGGAAGGCAGGATGTCAGAATCCATGAGGAAAGACATCATTATCCTCAAATACAAGCAGAAGGGACAAAGGGAAGAAATTAGAAATTGGCAACCCATTTCGCTATTGAACGTGGATTATAAAATTCTGGCCATAGTCATCACCAACCGGGTCAAATCTGCTTTGGGGTCAGTGATCCATTGTGATCAAACCTGTGCTGTACCTGGCAGGAAAATCCCTGACAGCATCGCGCTACTCAGAGATACAATCGCCTACATGCAGGACAGGCAGGTGGTTACATGTCACATCAGCCTACACCAGAAGGCATTTGACAGAATATCACACAGCTACATGATGGATGTGCTCTCCAAAATGGGCTTTGGGGAGGGAATCCACAATTGGATCCGGCTGCTCTGACATCAGTATCGTGGTTTCAGTTAATGGATGGAAATCAGCTAATTTTCAAATCAGGTCTGGAATCAGACAGGGATGCCCTCTTTCCTCAGTCCTTTTTATGTGTTGCATTGAACCCTTTGCCGAGGCCTTTAGAAGCAACCCAGGCATCAAAGCGGTGACAATCCCAGGCAGCGGAGGCACACAGGTCAAAGCCTCCCTGTACATGGTTGACGTGACTGTCTTCTGCTCGGACCCCTTGTCCGTTCGCAGGCTCCTCCAGGTCTGCAAGCAGTTCCAGCTGGCCTCGGGAGCCAAAGTCAACCAGGGCAAGAGCGAGGCCATGTTCTTTGGGAACTGGGCTGTCAAATCCTTTCTCCCCTTCACCGTCAGGGCAGATTACCTGAAGGTGCTGGTGATATGGTTTGGAAAGATAGGGGCATGCGCCAAAAACTGGGATGAGTGCATCGCGAAAGCCAGGCAGAAACTGGGCTTGTGGAAGCAAAGATCCCTCTGCATCAAAGGAAAAAACCTGGTGATCTGATGCGAGGTGCTGTCCGTGTTGTTGTACATGGTGCAGGTGTGGCCTATCCCCAAATCATGCGCTGCAGCAGTGACTCAGGCCATCTTCAAGTTTATCTGGTGAGCAAAGATGAATCACATCCGGAGGGGGGCGATGCACAAATCTCCAGAGAACAGAGGGAAAAATGTTCCCAATGCTGCCCTCATCCTGATGGCCACCTTTGTGTGCGGCTGCATCATGCTGTGCGTAGATCCTGAGTACACTAACTGCAAGTGCTAGTACTTTTTGAGGTTCTACCTGTCCCAAGTGTTGCAGAGGATGGGTCTGGCCACACTGCCTGGAACGCTCCAAGTAGTTGGGCCGTGCCGCAGCACCTGTCTTTGCAGAGAAATGTTTCCGCAAAGACACCTTTGACCACATGGCGATTAAGCAGTGGTCAGCGCGTAATGCCCTTGGGGCCCTGAGAGAAAAAGAGATGACGGATCTTGTCAGATGGTTCCCTAAGCAGATTGTCAGTGTCATCTAGCAGAACGCCTCATCACCAGAATTCACAAACAAGTACCAAGATTTGGCTTGGCTGGTGGTGAAAAGGGCATTCCCCGTCAGATCCTTCACGCACACTCGAGGTCTCAACATCACCGCACGCTGCCCTCGAAGCAGCTGCGGGGCTGATGAGATGGTCAGACACCTCCTTGTGGAATGTGCCTTTGCAAAAAAAAAATCACTGAGAGGATCACAACCAGGGGAAAAATGAGTTGAGTTTTTACAGCTAGGGCTGTAGTATGCTCTTCCTGCCAGATGTGGAAAATTAGGCAGCAATCTAGTCTCCCTGACAATTTTGTCTGCAGGAAGTGTGTCCACCTGCAGCTCCTCACAGATCGCATTGCTCATTTGGAGCAACAGATGGACACATTGCAGAGCATACAAGGGGCAGAGAGTGTGATAGACACTAGTTCCAGGGAGATTGTCACACCACAGTCAGTAGATGAGCGATTGCCAGAAGTGGCAGGCAGGTAGTGCAAGAGTCTCCTGGGCTATTCCTCTTTCAATGTATACCGTTTTGGATACTGTTGAGGGGGATAGTCTGTCAGGGGAAGATACCAGCCGCAGCCAGGCCTGTAGCACAACATCTGGTTCTGCGAAACAGCAGGGTCAGACAAAGAACATAGAACATAGAACATTACAGTGCAGCACAGGCCCTTCGGCCCTCAATGTTGCACCGGCCAGTGGACCCTCTAATCTAAACTATTCCAATATCATCCATATGCCTATCCACTGAACATGTGAATGCCCCCACAGTAGGCGAGTCCACAACTGCTGCAGGCAGGGCATTCCACGCCTTCAGCACCCTCTGTATGAAGAACCTGCCTCTGACATC
This sequence comes from Sphyrna mokarran, assembly GCA_024679065.1. Lineage (NCBI taxonomy): Eukaryota > Metazoa > Chordata > Chondrichthyes > Carcharhiniformes > Carcharhinidae > Sphyrna > Sphyrna mokarran. Next base: position 16,166,744 of record JAGIQG010000007.1, on the reverse strand, counting down.
CGTCCTATAACTACCACCTCTTAATTTAAAGTTATGTCCCCTCGTGTTGGTCATCACCATCCGAGGAAAAAGGCTCTCACTATCCACCCTATCCAATCATCTTATACGCCTCAATTAGGTCACCACGTAAACTTCTTCTCTCTAATGAAAATAACCTCAGGTCCATCAGCCTTTCCTCATAAGGCCTTCCCACCATACCAGGCAACATCCTGGTAAACCTCCTCTGCACCCTTTCCAATGCTTCCACATCTTTCTTATAATGCGTCGACCAGAACTGTACGCAATACTCCAAGTGCGGCCGCACCAGAGTTTTGTACAGTTGTAACATAACCTCACGGCTCCTAAATTCAATCCCTCTACAATAAAAGCTAACACACCGTACGCCTTCTTAACAACTTTATCAACCTGGGTGCCAACTTTCAAAGAGCTATGTACTTGTAACCCAAGATCCCTCTGCTCGACAACACTATTAAGGGTCCTTCCATTAGCCCTATATTTCATATGCCTGTTATTCCTACCAAAGTGAATCACCTCACACTTATCCGTATTAAATTCCATTTGCCACCTCACGGCCCAGCTCTGCAACCTATCTATGTCCCTCTGCAAACTATAACATCCATCCTCGCTGTCTACAACTCCCCCCACTTTGGTATCGTCAGCAAATTTACTAATCCAACTCTCTACACCCTCATCTAGGTCATTTATAAAAAATGACAAACAGCAGTGGCCCTAAAACAGATCCTTGAGGTACACCACTTGTAACTGCACTCCAGGGTGAATATTTCCCATCAACCACCACCCTCTGTCTTCTATCAGCTAGCCAATTCCTAATCCAAACTGCTAAATCACCTTCAATCCCATGCATCTGCACTTTCTGCAGTAGCATACCATGGGGAACCTTATCAAACGCTTTGCTAAAATCCATATACACTACATCAACTGCCTTACCCTTATCTACCTCTTTGGTCACTCCTCAAAAAACTCAATAAGGTTTGTGAGGCACGACCTACCCTTCACAAAACCGTGCTGACTATCCCTAATCAATTTATTTCTCTCTAGATGCTTATAAATCCTATCCCTTATAATTCTTTCCAAGACCTTGCCCACAACAAAAGTCAGGCTCACCGGTCTATAATTTCCAGGATGGTCCCTACTCCCCTTTTTGAACAAAGGGACAACATTTGCCATCCTCCAGTCTTCCAGCACTATACCTGTAGCTAACGACGACATGAAGATCAAAGCCAAAGGCCCTGCAATCTCCTCTCTAGCCTCCCAGAGAATCCTGGGGTAAATCCCATCTGGCCCAGGGGACTTATGAATTTTCATACCCGAGAGGCATGTGGAAAGAGCAAGCAAACAGGAGCAACACGGGACTTGTTAGTTACCGGCACAGACAGGCATTTCTGTGGCTGCAATCAAGACTCTAGGATGTCTCTAAGCAGTTGAAGGACATTCTTAAGAGGGAGGGTGAGCAGCCAGAAGCTGTTGTACATGTTAGTAACAATGATGTTGTTAGGGAAAGGGATGAGATCCTGAAGTGTGAATATAGTGAGTTAGGCAGAAGGCCAAAGTGCAGGACTTCAAAGGTAGTAATTTCTACCAGTGCCACATGCTGGTGAGAGTCGGAATAGGAAGATTAGGCAGATGAATGCATAGCTTGGTACAGGAGTTTAAATTTTTGGATCATTGGGATCTCTTCTGGGAAAGGGATGAATTGTTTGAGATAGACAGCTCAGACCTGAATTAGAGGGGGGCTAACATCGTGGTGGGAAAATTTGCTAGAGCCACTCAGAAGGGTTTAGATGAGTTTGGCAGGTAGGTGGGACCCAAAGCAGTAGAGAGACAGAAAAGAAGGTTGAGAACATCACAGAAGTTAAAGAGACCGAATTAAATAGTAAAGGCAGTGATCCTAGTGCCAGACAGATCATGCAAAATCAGGCAGAAAGCAAGGGAAGTCCAGGTTAAAATGCACTTATTTCAATACATGAGGCCTGACAGGCAAGGCAGATGAACTCAGGGCATGGATGGGTATAAGGGACTGAGATATTACAGCAATTACTGAAACAATGGCTAAGGGAGAAACAGGACTGGCAGCTCAATGTTCCAGGATACAGATGCTATAGGAAAGATAGCACAGGAGGGAGAATTGCACTTTGATTAGAGGAAACATCACAGCAGTACCAACAGGGGATATATCTAAGGGTTAGACCACTGAGTCGATATTGGTAGAACCGAGAAATAAGACTTTGATAGGATTCTACTATAAGCCCCCAAATAGTTAGTGGGAAATTATGGAGTAAACATGGAAGAAGAATACAGAAAGCTCCAAGAAAAATAGGGCACTAATAATAGGGATTTTTAACTAACTTTTCCAGCATTGACTGGGACAGCCATAGTATTAGAGACTTAGATAGAGAGAAATTTGTTGAGTGTATTCAGGAGGAATTTCTCATTCAGTATGTGGATGGCCCAACTAGAGAGAGGGGAAAACTTGACCTCCTCTTGGGAAATAAGGAAAGGCAGGTGACAGAAGTTTTAGTGAGGGATCACTTTGGGATCAGTGACCATAATTCCATTAGTTTTAAGATAGCTATGGAGAATGATAGGTCCGGCCCAAAAGTTAAAATTCCAAATTGGGGCAAGGCCAGCTTTGATGATATCAGGCAGGAGCTTTCAATACTTAATTGGGGGAGTCTATGGAAGGGCAAAGGGATGTCTAGTAAGAAGAAGGCTTTCAAAATTGTGTTAATCAGGGTTCAGGATAAGCACATTCCTCTGAGGTGAAGGGCAAGAGAGAATAGAAAGGGGAACCAGGATGACTCAGGATATTGAGAACCTGGTCAAGACAGGAAGGACGCACATGACATGCATAGGTAGCTGGGATCAAGTGAATCCCTTAAAGATTATAGGGGGTGTAGGAGTAGAATTAAGAGAGAAACCAGGAGGACAAAAAGGGGACACGGGGTTGTTTTGGCAGATGAGGAAAATCCAAAGAGCTTCTACAAATGCATAAAGGGCAAAAGACTAACAAGGGGGAAAGTAGGGCCACTTAAGGATCAACAAGGTCATCTATGTGTGGATCCACAAGAGATGGGTGAGATCCTAAATGAATTTTTCTCATCAGTATTTACTGTTGAGAAAAGCATGAATGTTAGAGAACTTGGCGAAATAAAGAATGATCTATTGAGGAGTGCACATATTACAGAAAAGGAAGTGTTGGAAGTTTTAAAAGCGCATCAAAATAGATAAATCCCTCAGTCCTGATTAAGTGTATCCCAGAACATTGGGGGAGGCTAGAGAAAAAATTTTGGGTCCCCAGCAAAGATATTTGAATCATCGTAGTCACAGGTGAGGTGCCTGATGATTGAAGGGTGGCAAATGTTGTGCCTTTGTTTAAGAAGGGCTGCAAGGAAAAGCCTGGGAAGTACAGGTCAGTGAGCCTTACACCTGTGTTGGGTAAGTTGTTGGGAGGTATTTTGAAAGATGGGATTTACAGGCATTTAGAGACACAAGGACTGATTAGGGACAGTGAGTGGAAAACCATGACTCATAAATGTGATTGAATTTTTTGAAGGAGCGAAGCGTTTGACAAAGTACCGCATGGTAAATTGCTGCATAAGGTTAAATCTCACGGGATCCAGTGAGGTAGCTAAATGAACACAAAATTGACTTGATGACAGAAGCCAAATGGTCATTGTAGAAGGTTGTTTTTCAAACTGGAGGATTGTGACCAGTGGTGCTGGGTCCACTGCTTTTTGTCATTTATATTAATGATTTGGATGAGGGTATAGTAAGTTTGAAGATGTCATCAAGATTGATGGCATAGTGGATAGTGAAGAAAGTTATCTCCAACTGAATGGGATCTTGACAGATGGAGTTTAATTTAGATAAATGCAAGTTGATGCATTTTGGTAGACTGAACCAGGCAGGATTTACTCAGTCAGTGGTAGGGTGTTTGGCAGAGTTACAGAGCAAAGGGATCTGGAGGTACAGGTTCATTGTTCCTTGAAAATGGAGACACAGGTGGACAGAGTGGTGAAGACAACATTCAACATACTTGATTTCATTGGTCAGAGCACCGAATACAGGAATTGGGACGTCTTGTTGAAGCTGTACAAGACATTGGTAAGGCCACACTTGAAATACTGTGTACAGTTCTGGTCACCCTATTATAGAAAGGATATTATTAAACCAGAAAAAGTGCAGAAAAGATTTACTCGGATACTACCAAAACTTGATGGTTTGAGTTATAAGGAGAGGCTGGAGAGACTGGGACATTTTTCTCTGGAGCCGAGAAGGCTTCATAGAACATAGAACATAGAACAATACAGCACAGAACAGGCCCTTCGGCCTTCGATGTTGTGCCGACCAAAATAAAAAGCAATGCCCCTCCTAACTAAACCATTCCCTTCTCATCCATATACTTATCAACTAACCTCTTAAAAGCCACCAAACTTGGCGCATCTACAACAGCTGCAGGCAGGGCATTCCACTCCCTAATCACTCTTTGAGTAAAGAACCTACCTCTGATATCCGTCCTATAACTCATACCCCTTAATTTAAAGTTGTGTCCCCTCGTGCTAGCTGTTTCCATCCTAGGAAAAAGGCTATCACTGTCCACCCTATCCAAACCTCTAATTATCTTATATGTTTCAATAAGATCCCCCCTTAGCCGCCTCCTTTCTAACGAAAACAACCTCACATCCTTCAACCTCTCTTCATAGGACCTGCCCTCCATACCAGGCAACATCCTGGTAAACCTCCTCTGTACCCTCTCCAATGCCTCCACATCTTTCTTATAATGTGGGGACCAGAACGCACACAATACTCCAAGTGCGGCCGCACTAGAGTTTTGTACAGTTGCAACATGATGCTGCGGCTCCTAAATTCAATCCCCTACCAATAAAAGCTAAGACTCCATATGCCTTCTTAACAACTTTATCCACTTGACTGCCTACTTTCAGGGATATATTGACACATACACCAAGATCCTTCTGTTCCTCAACACTATTAAGAGCCCTACCATTAGCCCTATACTCTACACATTTATTGTTCCTGCCAAAGTGCATTACCTCACACTTTTCCACATTAAACTCCATTTGCCACCTCTCGGCCCAGCTCTGCAACTTGTCCAATTCACTCTGTAAACTATAACCCCCCTCTTCACTATCTACCACTCCACCGACTTTAGTGTCATCTGCAAATTTACTGATCCATCCCTCAATACCCTCATCCAGATCATTTATAAAAATTACAAACAGCAGGGGCCCCAAAACAGACACCTGAGGCACACCACTCGTCACCGAACTCCACGATGAATATCTCCCATCAACCACCACCCTCTGTCTTCTATCTGCCAGCCAATTCCTAATCCAATTAGCTAAATCACCCTCTATTCCACACATCTGCATTTTCTGTAGAAGTCTTCCATGGGCCATGGGCTTCAGGGTGATCTTATAGAGATCTATAAAATAATAAGGAGCATAGATCAGCTCCTAGGTCGGGGTAGCCTAAGGTAGGGGAGCCTAAAACTAGAGGGCATAGGTTTAAGGTAAGAGGGGAGAGATATAAAAGTATCCAGAGGGGCAGTTTCTTCACACAGAGACTATGAGTGTCTGGAACAAGCTGCCAGAGGTAATAGAAGAGGCAGGTACAATTTTGTCTTTTAAAAAGCATTTAGACAGTTACATGGATAAGATAGACATAGAGGGATATGGGCCAAATAGGGACAATTGGGACTACAGTAGGGGTTTTAAAAAAAGGGCAGCATGAACAAGTTGGCTTAAGGGCCTGTTTCCATGCTGTAAACCACTATGACTACTCAGACTGCCATTTCCCCAACCAAAAGTATGGCCAACACCCACTTGAGCTGAGTAACCTACTCCTCTTGGGCACAGAGAATCTGCACACTCCCCAGACAGCCAGGACTAACTCTCCCTGAACAGCATGCACTCATCCTTTCACAGACAGCCTGCACTAAACCTGCCAACTTTCCCCACTATGCCTACCTTAGTCATCCTCCATGCAAACTGCACTGCCATCATCCAGTCTCATGCATAGGCTGGCATTTACAGACGCTCCTAAAGTAGCTACTTATCAGTAATCAAGCAATAATTCTTCCTCACCAGGTGTACATCACTTAATATGCAGCTGTAAATGTGAACATTGATTTCTCACTGGAGAAAATCTTAATTCTGGTAATTCTAGCCTTTTAGTGAGCAAGTATGACATACTAAAGAATTTCCCAACATTGCTAGCCAGGAAGCTCAATCTGCTTTCAAAGTATTGAAACTTAATCACTAAAGTTCATGCCACTATCAGGAAGCTGATATTTGGTTTCCTGCCAAATAACATCCCCCCAGTTGCCAAGCTTGCTGTTGCAGGCAGGTCCAGGTAAGTCCAGCCTTTTTATCCTTCTTATGACTTAGAAATATCCTTGCCTATCTATCTTAATATTATTAGCAAATTTGGCTACAGCATAGTCAGCCCCTTCATCCAAGGCATTAATATGGATTGCAAATTGTTGAGGCTGCAGTACTTCATTAGTTACTATTTGCCATCCTGAAAATGACCCTTTATTCCTTTCTGATTTTGATTGATTTATTATTGTCATATGTATTAACATACAGTAGTGTATCTTGCGCAGTATACAGACAAAACATATCATTCATAGAGAAGGAAATGAAAGAGTGCAGAATATAGTGTTACAGTCATAGCTAATATGTAGAGAAAGATCAACTTAATATGGTAAGTCCATTCAAAAGGCTGAAGGCAGCAGGAAAGAAGCTGTTCTTGCGTCAGTTGGTACATGATCTTAGACTTTTGTTTCTTTTTGTTGAAGGAAGAAGGTGGAAGAGAGAATGTCCGGGGTGCATGGGGTCCTTAATTATGCTGGCTGCTTTGCCGAGGCAGCAGAAAGTGTAGACAGAGTCAATGGATAGGAGGCTGGTTGTGTGATGGATTGGGCTATATTCACGACCTTTAAGGTCCTGGTAAACCTCCTCTGTACCCTCTCCAATGCCTCCACATCTTTCTTATAATGTGGGGACCAGAACTGCACACAATACTCCAAGTGCGGCCGCACTAGAGTTTTGTACAGTTGCAACATGATGCTGCGGCTCCTAAATTCCATCCCCCTACCAATAAAATCCTTCTGTAATGTTCTATGTTCTATGTTCTATAAGATTATAGAACATAGAACATAGAACATTACAGCACAGAACAGGCCCTTCGGCCCTCGATGTTGCACCGACCAATATAAAAAGCAATGCCCCTCCAAATTAAACCATTCCCTTGTCTTCCATATACTTATCAACTAACCTCTTAAACGCCACCAAACTTGGCGCATCTACAACTGCTGCAGGCAGGGCATTCCACTCCCGAACCACCCTTTGGGTAAACAACCTACCTCTGATATCCGTCCTATAACTATGACCCCTTAGTTTAAAGCTGTGACCACTCGTGCTAGCTTTCTCCGTCCTAGGAAAAAGGCTATCACTGTCCACCCTATCTAAACCTCTAATCATCTTATATGTTTCAATCAGGTCCCCTCTTAGCCGCCTCCTTTCTAACGAAAACAACCTCAAATCCCTCAGCCTCTCTTCATAAGACCTGTCCTCCATACCAGGTAACATCCTGGTAAACCTCCTCTGTACCTCTCCAATGCCTCCACATCTTTCTTATAATGCGGGGACCAGAACTGCACACAATACTCCCAGTGCGGCCGCACTAGAGTTTTGTACAGTTGCAACATGATGCTGCGGCTCCTAAATTCAATCCCCCTACCAATAAAAGCTAAGACTCCATATGCCTTCTTAACAACTTTATCCACTTGACTGCCTACTTTCAGGGATCTATTGACACATACACCAAGATCCTTCTGTTCCTCAACACTATTAAGAGCCCTACCATTAGCCCTAGACTCTACACATTTATTGTTCCTGCCAAAGTGCATTACCTCACACTTTGCCACATTAAACTCCATTTGCCACCTCTCGGCCCAGCTCTGCAACTTGTCCAAGTCACTCTGTAAACTAAAACACCCCTCTTCACTATCTACCACACCACCAACTTTAGTATCATCTGCAAATTTACTGATCCATCCCTCAATACCCTCATCCAGATCATTTATAAAAATTACAAACAGCAGGGGCCCCCAAAACAGACCCCTGAGGTACACCACTTGTCACCGAACTCCACGATGAATATCTCCCATCAACCACCACCCTCTGTCTTCTATCTGCTAGCCAATTCCTAACCCAATTAGCTAAATCACCCTCTATCCCATACATCTGCATTTTCTGCAGAAGTCTTCCATGGGCCACCCTATCAAACGCCTTACTAAAGTCCATATATACCACATCAACCGCCTTACCCCCATCCACCTCCTTAGTCACTTTTTCAAAAAAACTCAATGAGGTTAGTAAGGCACGACCTACCCTTCACAAAACCATGCTGACTATCCCCAATCAATTCATTTCTCTCTAAATAACTATAAAATCCTATCCCTAATAATTCTCTCCAATACTTTGCCCACAACAGAAGTAAGACTCACTGGCCTATAATTCCCTGGAAGGTCTTTCTTCCCCTTCTTGAACAATGGGACCACATTCGCTATCCTCCAGTCCTCCGGAACCACACCCGTAACCAACGACGACCTGAAGATCAGAGCCAGAGGCTCTGCAATCTCCTCTCTTGCCTCCAGAGAATCCTAGGGTAAATCCCGTCCGGCCCAGGGGACTTATCCAACTTCAAACCCTCGAGAATATCTAGCACATCCTCCATATCTACTTCGATACCTTCCAGTTTGCTACCCTGTACCTCAGTGTTCCCCATAACTACATTTACATCACCCTGCATGAATACCGAAGAGAAATATTTATTCAGTGCCTCTCCAATCTCTTCAGGCTCCATGCACAACTTCCCACTGCTGTCTGTGACTGGCCCTAATCTTGTCCTAACCAATCTTCTATTCTTAACATATCTAAAGAAAGCTTTAGGATTCTCCTTAATCCTATCAGCCAAAGTCTTCTCGTGTCCACTCTTAGCTCTCCTCAATTCACTCTTTAGCTCCCTCCTGGCTAATCTATAGCTACGATGTACAGATGCCAGTGTTGGATTGGGGTGGTAAGAACTCAGTAAGAATTTAGCAACACCAATTTATAATCCAACCGATTTATTTGATAGTAAAAAAGCGAGCTTTCGACTCTTGTGTCTTCAGGCAAATGCAGTGTTCTGGTCTGCAATAGCACACATCAGCACAGACAGTCAGAGATTGCTGATTAGAATGCGAATCCTTACCTCTAACCTGCTATTCAAGTGTTAAGGTGGCGAACAATGTGTGTGAAGGGAATCCTGAGCATTGTTGGAGAATTGTGTATTTTCTCCAGACAGCGCAGTAAGTGAGGTTTTTTGCTAACCCAGGCAAGTTACGGGGGTTACAGATAGTGTGTCATGAAGCCAAGATCCCTGTTAAGACCGTCCTCATGTGTGCAGAGCTTGGCTATCAGTCTCTGCTCAGCAACTCTGCGCTGTCGTGTATCACGAAAGCCCCCTTGAAGAACATTTACCTGCAGGTCGGAGGCCGAATGCCCATGACTGCTGAAGTGTTCGCCACAGGAAGGGAACTGTTTTGCCTGGTGATTGTTGAGCGATGCTCATTCATCCACTGTCGTAGTGTCTGCATGGTCTCCCCAATATACCATGCTTCGGGACATCCTTTCTTGCAACGTATTAGGTAGACAACGTTGGCCGAGTTGCAAGTGTATGTACCGTGTACCTGGTGAACGGTATCCTCACGTTTGATGATGTCGTCCATGACTATGATCCGGCATGTCTTGCAGAGGTTGCTGTGGCAGGGTTGTGTGGTATTGTGGTCACTGTTCTCCTGAAGGTTGGGTAGTTTGCTGCGAACAATGATCTGTTTGAGGTTGTGCGGTTGTCTGAAAGCAAGAAGTGTGGGGGTGGGGATGGCCCTAGCGAGATGTTCATCGTCATCAATGATATGTTGAAGATTCCGGAGAAGATGTCGTAGCTTCTCCGCTCTGGGGAAGTACTGGACAACAAAGGGTACTCTGTCCACTGTGTCCCGTGTTCGTCTTCTGAGGAAGTCAGTGCAGTTTATCGTTGTGGCACGTCGGAACTGTCGATCGATGAGTCGAGCGCCATATCCTGTTCTCACGAGGGCATCCTTCAGTGTCGGGAGGTGTCTGTCATGATCCTCCTCATCTGAGCAAATTCTGTGTATACGGAGGGCTTGTCCATAGGGAATGGCTTCTTTAACGTGTCTAGGGTGGAAACTGGAGAAGTGGAGCATTGTGAGGTTGTCTGTCGGTTTGCGGTACAGTGAGGTGCTGAGGTGACCGTCCTTGATGGAGATGCGTGTGTCCAAGAATGCAATGATTCTGGAGAATAGTCCATGGTGAGTCTGATGGTGGGATGGAACTTGTTGATATCATCATACAGTTGTTTCAATGATTGTTCACCATGAGTCCAAAGGAAAAAGATGTCATCAATGTATCTAGTATATAACCTCGGTTGGAGATCTCGTGTGGTGAAGAAGTCTTGTTCGAACCTGTGCATGAAGATGTTGGCATACTGAGGTGCGAATTTGGTCCCCATGGTTGTTCCGTGTGTCTGGATGAAAAGCTGATTGTTGAAGGTGAAGACATTGTGGTCCAAGATGAAGCGGATGAGTTGTAAAATTGCATCCGGAAACTGGCAGTTGTTGGCATTGAGTACTGAGGCAGTTGCAGCAATACCATCGTCGTGGGGGATGTTGGTGTAGAGCGCCGAGACATCCGTTGTGACAAGGAGTGTCCCTGGTTCAACTGCTCCATGTGTGCTGAGTTTCTGTAGGAAGTCTGTAGTGTCAAGACAAAAGCTGAGGGTTCTTTGTACGATGGGTTTCAGGATGCCCTCGATATAGCCGGAGAGGTTCTCACACAGGGTCCCATTGCCCGATACGATGGGACAGCCGGGTATGTTTGCCTTGTGTATCTTTGGGAGGCAGTAGAGATCTCCAATGCGGGGAGTACGTGGAATGAGAGCCCGGAGGGTGTTCTGAAGGTCCGGATCAAAGGTTTTGATCAGAGTGTTGAGTTGACGAGTGTGTTCTTTGGTCAGATCTGCTGGTAACTGTCTGTAGTGTTTCTCATTGTTTAGTTGTCGGTACACTTCTTCACAGTAGTCCGTTCTGTTCAGTATGATGGTGGCGCCTCCTTTATCTGCTGGTTTGATGACAATGTTGCGGTTGGTCTTGAGAGCACGGATGGCCTTGCGTTGTACTTGGGTGATGTTCGGGACTGTCTTGTAAGTGCGGTTGATAAATCTGGTGTTCACGCACCTCCTGATGGCTTGGGCATACATGTCCAGTCGGGGGCAGCGGCCTTCCGGAGGAGTCCAATTGGATTCATTCCTCTTCGGTTGCTGCACTGCGGATCCCTCTGTCGGCTGTTCTGGTTCATTAGCTGTCTCATTGAGTCCACTATTGGCCTCTTGGGGTTTGTGGAAGAACTCACGCAGCCTCATTCGCCTGATGAATTCCTCTGTATCTGCTGCAAGACTGATGGGGTCCATTTTGGTGGTGGGACAGAAATTGAGCCCTCGGCTGAGAACTTCGATTTCCTCTGATTGAAGTGTGTAGTCCGACAGGTTAACAATGGACCTCCCTGCGGTAGTGTTGTTTTCTACTGTGGTGCCAAGGGAGGCTTGGTTGCTGCTGGTGGCAATGCCGAGTTTTTCAAGTTTCCTGTTCTTGGTGTGCATGTAAATGGTGTAGTTTCTTTGTCTCATCTGCTTGGCAAAGTTTCGCAGCTGATCTGCGTCCTGAGCGCAAGTTGAGAATATGTATTCCATTTTACTTTCCAGGGTGTGGCGTTTGCTATAGAGCTGGTGTATGAGGTGATTGAGGAGTGTGAGAGAGGTGCGACGGCAAAGCCTCTCAGCGTAGTCTGTGTTATAGGTTGACCTGAGTGGGTTCGTGATCTGTAGTCCCTTTGGTATCCTGTCTGCTTTCTTGCATTTCTGTAGAATCTATAGCTATCCATTGCACTAACCGAGCCTTCAAGCCTCATCCTGACAAAAGCCTCCTTTTTCCTTTTAACCAGCAAATCAACTTTTTTCGTACACCAAGGTTCTCTTACTCGACCATTTCCTCCTTGCCTGACAGGGACATACTTATCAAGGATTCACAGCAGCTGCTCCTTGAATAAGCTCCACATTCCAGATGTTCCCAGTCCCTGTAGTTTCCTAGTCCAATCTATGCACCCTAATTCTCTCCTGATGGCCTCATAATTACCCTTCCCCCAGCTATAACTACTGCCCCCAGCTTCATGCCTATCCCTATCCATCACTAAGGTGAACGTAACCGAATTGTGGTCACTAACACCAAAATGTTCACTAACTTCCAAGCCTAACACCTGGTCTGGCTCATTGCCCAGCACCAAATCCAATGTAGCCTCACCTCTAGTTGGCCTATCTACATACTGAGTCAAAAAACCTTCCTGCACACTTTGTACGAAAACTGACCCCTCTAACGAGCTAGAGCTATAGCTATTCCAATCAATATTAGTAAAGTTAAAGTCCCCCATAACAATTACCCTATTACTTTCACTCCTGACCAGAATTGACTTTGCAATTCTTTCCTCAACCTCTCTAGAACTTTTAGGAGGTCTATAAAAGACTCCCAACAGGGTGACCTCTCCTTTCCTGTTTCTAATCTCAGCCCAAAACTATGAGGGCATAGAAGAGAGGCTGAGGGATTTGAGGTTGTTTTCGTTAGAAAGAAGGCGGCTAAGAGGAGACCTTATTGAAACATAAGATGATTAGAGGTTTAGAAAGGGTGGACAGTGATAGCCTTTTTCCTAGGATGGAGAAAGCTAGCACGAGGGGACATAGCTTTAAATTAAGGGGTGGTAGTTATAGGACGGATGTCAGAGGTAGGTTCTTTACCCAGAGGGTGGTAAGGGTATGGAATGCCCTGCCTGCTGCAGTTGTAGATGCGCCAAGTTTGGTGGCGTTTAAGAGGTTAGTAGATAAGTTTATGGGTGAAAAGGGAATGGTTTAGGTTAGAGGGTCATTGCTTTTTCTTAATTGGCCGGCACAACATCGAAGGTCGAAGGGCCTGTTGTGCGCTGTAATGTTCTATGTTCTATGTTCTAAGAGTGGATAGTCAGAATCTTTTTCCCAGGGTGAAATAGTCAACTACTAGGGGGCATAGGTTCAAGGTGCAAGGTTTAAAGGAGATGTACGAGGTTTTTTTTTTACATGGAGAGTGGTGAGTGCCTGGAATTCGCTGCAGGGAGAAGTAGTAGAAGAGCAGAGATAATAGTGAGTTTTAAGGTGCATTTCGACAAATACGTGATTAGAATGGAAATGGAGGGTCCCTGGAAGGGTAGGGGGTTTCAGTTGAGTTAAGTAGCATGGTCGGCGCAGGCTTGGAGGGCCAAAGGGCCTGTTCCTGTGCTGTAATTTTCTTTGTTCTTTGTACTGGTTCTCTTTATCCACCATGCTTCTTAGATCCTCAAGAAACTTAAGAGCTTGATTTGAAATTCATGTTTCCTAGGGGTTGGGAAACTCAGCAGTGAAAGGCAGCAAAAGCTGCCAGCTCCTCAGAGTGCCATTTTCAGTACCCCTTGTAGACCAGATCCCACAGATCGTTGTTCTCCCTCTAACAAGAAAGGCGAACCAGATTCATTAGTCTTTCTTCACCACACAACCCTGCTCTATTGCACTGTCTGATGATCCTCAGTTACCAACATCCACTTAGCCCTCCTAGTTACACAATTTTGTCCCAAATTTCCACAAATTGTCCAAAAGATTACTGGCTATGTCTTCTTGCAGTTGGTTTTCCTTTTCATTTGGCTAGCTGCAAAATATTAATAAGGTCCTGTTGTTAAGATCAGTAGGACTTGTGTCCCTTATTGAGTTTTCCAGCTGCTTTCAGCATCATCCAATAACTCCCCTGCCGCCCCATAACTAATGAAACCTTGATCTCTAACTACTATCACAATTCCTATTCTCTTTCTTCCCGCCTTAAAGCTCCTGAAATTTTACTTATAATTCCCAATCAAAGTTCCCACAAAACCATTCTGGTCAAGGTCATGTCGCATTCCACAGCACCCAGTATTCAGTGAAACAGATAAAAGGCCATGCATAACCGAATTTCCTTTTAACTTATGTGCACAAGAATCTTAAATGGAATTGTACACTGAACAAATAGACTGCAAACAAAAAAAATGCTCCTGTCTCAGCCATGGTGAGTTTGCAGTTATTGTGATGAGTCATTAATCCAGTTTCTAGACCTTTTTTAAAAAATGTTTTAAAAATCTGAAAATGCACAGCCAAGTAGCACCTGTGCAAAAACAGAAGTCAGTCAGTTGACATTCAAAGTACATTACTTCAATTCCATTTGGTTTCAGGGTGAATGGGCAGAACATATTCAGCCATTTTAGATGCTTGAAGAAAAATAATTTCTAAGTATAAAAATGTTTTCATAAAACCTCTAACTAAAATTAATAATTGAAGATAGTATTAGAAATGCACTGTGAAACTGAAAAATATTAAAAATCTTTGAAAATTTAAGAGTTCCATTGTTCTACTCAATTAGTGATGGGTACATCCACTTAATCCTGTCCTAAACAGACAGGAAATTATTTGAGATTTCCTTTGAAAACTTAATAATAAGTATATTGAAAATATTCTTTTTATTGAGACCACTTGCTGCTGGTCCAGAAAGCAGTGCCAGGTAATTACGCTTGGTCCTAAAGATGTGCCAAACTGTCTACTTAACACTGAACCATATTTCCCAGTCTCCAGAAATCTGTTATGTTCCAGCGCAATGCCTGACTGACTAGGAAATAAATCTTAGTAATTGTCAGCTACTCATAAAACCTCTGATTCTGTCTACCATCCGCATAGCATGGCCTCCAGATCAGTCCCAGAAAATCTTTGGCTCTATCTCCAATTGAGTCTGAACACCTAATCAAAGTTCCAGGGCATAGCATTTCAAGATGCCATTCTCATTCAGTAATTTTTGTTCAGAAGTTTTTTTGTTCAGCATAACATTTCAGGGAAAATTAGCTATTCATTCATCAGCAATTCTCCCCGTATTATTGAAAATCTAGTTCTTTCAGAGCCAAGTATTAGCTGATGAATTTAAATAGTCTTGCAATGTTAATACCAGTCAAGTAAGAACTAGACTGGGACTGCCAAAACTAAATGCATTTAAGATTCTAAACAGCTGTCAATGAGAGAAAATATTAACTTCCTTTCCCAAAGTTGGATTTGAACCAGAAATAAAAGCAGACAATTGAAACTACTGTCTCACCAATTGGTCTGCCCAGCTTAACCTAATAATAATTTTCTCAATTAGCTGTAGTACACTAGTAGAATTTGCAATATTGCTGATAAAAGAAATGGGGCTCAAAGCTTTTGAATAAGGGATAGACTGTGGTCTTTAAAACTAAAAAGACTGGAAATGCATTGACTTCCTAAACAGACTATGGATTCTGTAATGTTGGTACACCCTTTAAGAAATTTTCTTTAATCGTGCTCTCTGCAATTGTAAGTGGACCTTTTCAGTTTTTTTTCTCATTGCTGCTGGGCCGTCTGCTGGAAGTCCTTTTATTGCTACTTCAGAGGCTTAAATGGGGTTTTGTTTATTTTTACTCTGGAGCCTCTGGTACTTGCTGGGATTTTTTTACGGTCTTGCATTGTGAGAAGGATGATTGTTAGACAAATTAAAGTTAGGCGGTTCTTTCCCAGAAAAAAATCTGAGGATTCATTTTCAGTTTGGTTTAGAAGACTGGAAAACAGTGTTCTTTCTCTCTCTGGTTTTGGAAATTCTGCTGTTAGCTGGGAACAAGATTCCTGGCCTTCCTGGAATAGAAAACTTGCTGTTGGTGGTTGGCTTGCCTAAAGCCTCTCTCTCCCTGCTGTTTTGGAAGCTGTTCTGGGGTATATACCCAGAGGACTGCTACAAGTTACAAGGCAGGGAAGTCAGAGTTTCAATTCTCCAACCAAAGGTCTCCATTCCAGCATTACATGAGCATTTGTATTTGCCATGTTAAATCTGTGGCAACTGTTTTATATATGGGTTTTGTTTGATTAGAACATTTTCTATACTGTATAACCCTTATTAAATATAACCTTTTTTCTTGTTGATAATTGATAAGTTATTGCTAATTTTCTTTCTATAGATGTTAATTGTGTATGATATTAAACTTTGTTTGATAAAGCTCCTTTGTGGGTCATGTGAATCATACCTGAAGTGAAATATCTCATGCTCACCTTAGCCAAAAATAAATGGCAAAATTTATGATCCAGGCAGACTTCATAAAACACTTGAGTTTCAGACCTAAATTGTAACAGCACATTTTGTCACACAAATCTTTTTTAACTTCTTTCATGATAAATGGGCATGAAAGCCAAGGCCAGCAACTTTTGCCCATTTCTACTTTAGTTCTTGAAAGAGTGATAGTAAGTTGCCTCACTAGCCTCCATCATCTGGGGCAGATACACCCATTTAAATTCGTAGATTGGATACCAATCAAGTGGGCTGCTTTGTCCTGGATGATGTCAACCTTCTTGAATGATGGTAGAGCTCAGAGAAGAGTACACCATCACACTGATGATCTGTTTCTTGTAGATGATGGACAGGTTTTGGGAAGTCAAGAGTTAAGCTATTCACCACAGAATTCCCCACTTTGATCTGCATTTGTAACCACATTTATACGGCTGGTCCACTACAGTTTCTGGTTTTTCAGGATGTTGGTAATGGAAGATTCCGTGATAATAATGCCATTGAATATAGACCAAATTGTCGTGGTAATGTTAGGAAAAGCATTAGACAGAAAATCGGAGATACACAAGTTAAAGAAATATCTGTGATTATGGACAATTTTAACCTGCATATAGATTGGCAGAGTCAAATTAGTCACAGTACAACAGAGAAGGAACTTCCAGAACGCATATGGGATCATTTCCTGGAGCAATACCTTGAGGAACCAACAAGGGAACAGGCTATATTGGACTTGGTGTTGCACATTGGGAAAGGATTAGTGTGAGAGAAGCTTTGGGAACAACAGATGGTGATACAGTAGAATTCTGTGTCAAGGTTGATGGTGATATAATTGATTCTGAGACTAGGATCCTGAGTCGCAATTAAGGCAATCATAATGCTTGGAGGCATAAATTGGCCATGGTGGACAGGAAACATTACTGAAAGGAAAGACAGTGGACAGGCAATTGCAAGCATTTAAAGAATGAATAGGTGAACTCCCGAAATTGTTTATTCCTATTTGGCACCAGAACGGTAGGGGATTGTAGCCAAGCTATGGTTTACATGGGAAATTAGAGATAGTACCAGATTCAAGGAAGAAACATATAAATTGGCAAGAGAAAGAAATAGGCCTCAGGATTGGGAGCAATTTAAAATTCAGCAAAGGACAACCAATGGATTGATTAAGGAGGGAAAAATAGAGTGTGAAAGTAAACTAGAGGAAAACATAAAAACTGATGAAAAATTTCTCATATATGTCTAAAGAGAAAAAAATTTGGCAAAAATAAATATAGGCCCTTTACAGGCAGAAATGAGAGAATTCATAACAAAGAACAAAGAAATGGCTAAAGAATTAAATTTGTACTTTGCTTCAGTCATCACAAAGGAAGACATGAACAATGTACAAGAAGTGCCCAGAGAAACATGTTTTAGTGAGGAGCTGAAGGAAATCAACATTAATAGAGAAATGGTTTGGAGAAATTGATGGATTGAAGGTGGATAAATCTCCAGATCCATATTCACTGGAGCTGTGAAGAGCGAGAGAGGATCTCATAGAAACTTATAAATTCTAACAGGTTACTTCCCAATAATTTTGGAGTCTAGAACTAGGGGTCATAGTTTGAGGATAAGGAATAAATCTTTTAGTCATAGAAGTTTACAGTATGGAAACAAGCTCTTCAGCCCAACTTGTCCATGTTGCCCTTTTTTTAAATCTCTAAGCTAGTTCCAATTGCCTACATTTGGCCCACATCCCTCTATACCCATCTTACCCATGTAACTGTCTAAATGCTGTTTAAAAGACAAAATTGTACCCGCCTCTACTACTACCTCTGGCAGTTTGTTCCAGACATTCACCACCTTCTGTATGAAAAAATTGCCTTCCTGAACTCTTTTGTACCTCTCTCCTCTCACCTTAAACCTATGCCCTCTACTTTCAGATTCCCCTACCTTTGGGAGAAGATTTGATTTGATTTATTATTGTTATATGTATTAACACAGTGAAAAGTTATTATTTCTTGTGCACACACAGACAAACCATACCATTGACTGAGAAGGAAACTGGAAAATGCAGAATGTAGTGTTACAGTCATAACTAGGAGAAAGATCAACTTAATGCAAGGTAAGTCCATTCAAAGTCTGGCAGCAGCCAGAAAGAAGCTGTTCGGTTGGTAAATGACCTCAGACTTTTGTATGAAAGAAGGTGGAAGTGAGAATGTCCAGGGTGTGTGAGGTCCTTAACTATACTGGCTGCTTTGCCGAGACAGTGGGAAATGTAGACAGAGTCAATGGATGGGAGGCTGATTGTGTGATGGATTGGGCTACATTCACGATCTTTTGTAGTTCCTTGCGGTCTTGGGCAGAGTAGGAGCCATACAAAGCTGTGATACCACCAAAAAGAGTGCAAAAGAAACATCTCTTGAGACATCATTATTTATTTCCTAACATCCTAACATCCATGCTTTTCTTAATACTAAATACTGATAAGAAATATTCATTTAGGATCTCACCCATCTCTTGTGGATCTGCACATAGATGACCTTGTTGATCCATAAGAGGACCTACTCTCTCCCTTGGCCTTTATGTATTTGTAGAAGCTCTTCGGATTCTTCTTTGCCTTAGCTGCCAAAACAATCTCATGTATCCTTTTTGCTTTCCTAATTTCTCTCTTAACTCTACTCCTACACTCTCTGTACTCTTCAAGGGACTCACTTGATCCCAGCTGCCTATACATGTCATTTGCCTCCTCCTTTTTCTTGACCAAGGCCTCAATATCCCGAGCCATTCAGGGTTTCCTACATCTACCAGTCTTGTCCTTCACTCTCAGAGGAATGTGCTTATCCTGAACCACGGTTAATACACTTTTGAAAGCCTCCCACTTACCAGGCATCCATTTGCCTTCCCACAAACTCCCCCACTTAGAACTGAGGTGACGAGAAAATTCTTCACCCAGGAAGATGGTGAATGTGTGGAATTCACTACCTCAGAATCTAGTTGAAGCCAAAACATTTGTCTGATTTCAACAAGAAATTAGATATAACTCTTGGACTAAAGGAATGGTGAGTGGTGGAATTGCCTATTCCTACTTCCAGTTTCTATGTTTCTAAGAACGTCTTGGAGAGATTGTTAGGTTTTCTCTTGTTGAAGATGGTGCAATGAACTTCCAATATTTACCTTAAATTTAGATGGGGAGTTTTAGAACTGCAGTTCCCAGTAAGCATCAGAATTTCTGCATGTCTGTCAGCTAAGAATGGGCCATGTATGTCAGTTCATCTATTTTCATATATTCAGCCTTTGCACATGTGTGCTGAACAAAGAAAAAAAATAAAACAGCGCAAAAGTGCAGGTCAGCTGGCCAGAAGAAGCATACTATTGCACAAATGGTGAACCTAGAGAGCAGGATATAGGGAGGGGGGCAAGGAGAAGATCCCAAACAAGAAAGATTTCAAAGCAGGGAGTCAGCCAAAAACAGATCTGACAATGAAGTCCCGGTAAGGAACAAGGACAGAGTTAACTTAGGTTGAAAACAAAAAGAACGAGAGTAATAAGCTCTGAATAGAAGTGAGAAGTCTGGCAGAAGCAGATTGCTGTGGAGATGCCGGCATTGGACTGAGGTAAACACTGGCATTTACTACCAAATAAATCTGTTGAACTTTAACCTGGTATTGTAAGACTTCTTACTGAAGCAGATGGCAACAAAGTGGGTTCAAGACGCAGTGGCATATTGGTGTTGCCACTGGACTAATGATCTAAAGACACAGGGTAATGTTCTGGAGACCCAAGTTCGAATCCCAGTGTAGAAGCTGGTGAAATTTGAATTCCATAAAAATCTGCAATTAATCATGAAACATTCTCAGTTGTCATTAAAAACCCATCTGATTCATGAATAACCTTTAGAAGGAAACTTGTCATCCTTACCTAGTCTGGTTCACATGTGATCGCCCAAATCCACACAATGTGGTTGACTCTTAAATACCTTTAGAAATGGGTAAGAAATGCTTGTCCAACCTGCAATACCCATAGCCCATAAACAAAAGGAAAAAAAAGAGAAACCCTCAAAAATTGAGGGAACTGTTGAGAGTTACTGCAGGTCTTTGCAGCAGTGGTCTACTAAAGATGGCTGAAGATCTGAAAGTGTGCTTGAAAAAGATGAAGCTTCAGTGTATATAGTGATCCAGGAAAAAATCTTAGAAGGCAAGATCACAATCATGAAGTTGAATTCTGGTTGAAGTCTACTGACACAAGTTCTTCAAGCATAGCGATTAGAAAGATAAGATTTCAACAAGACCTATTGGTTCATGATACAATGAGCAGCTAAGTGATTCTTGAGAAATCCATAGAATCTACTTTGGTTGCAAGTGTCATTTCCTTTTGAAAGATGTGTGTCTGACCACAGTTTGTAGTTGGTTCACATGAAATGTAAATTGTGTTATCTTTCTAAATTTGTACTTGTCTGCAAATATATAGCTGAGCTGAAGGAATTGTAAGTATTTGAATCATTTTCTTGTGTTGGTATTGAGATCTTTCCTTCCCTTTTATCTGGTGTAATCTGGTTCATTTTTCTTGTTTAATATACATTTTATTCATCAGCAGAATTCTGAGAAAGTGTTCAGTAACTTACCTCCATAACTTCTTAAAAAAAATACAATTACCCTGCAAACCAGATTTCACACTGGATGCAACTTGACCAGTGAAGAAGTCAGCTGGGATTGAACAATTGTCATTGCCTTGCACGAATATTATTTGCCACTTAGTAGCCCAAGTCCATATGTTGACCAGGTATAATAACTTCAATAATCAGCTGTAAAGGGATAGTGTTTTAATGCACAAAATAAAACAAAACAACAAGCCTGTGGTGAACAGAAACAGATCCCAACTGGGACAATACAATAATGGAGCAATTCAAGGGCCTGCTTTACTCAGGCTTGGTATACAAGTTCCACGTGATGAGTTAATTACCAGCCTCAGGAGTTTGTATTCAATGAATCCTATAGGGAGGTCAATTAGTGTTTCCCTCTACAAGTCTTGGAAATTATCACACTAGGTTTTACTGCAAATCTCACATGGACTGCTCCAGTGTTTGAAAAGTTGCAAAAGGTACTGAACATTGTACAATAATCAGTGAACATCAGTAGAATAGAACATAATGGGGAAAGGTATATTATCTCCAGTGTTGCAAGCTAGCGAGAGTGGAAATAGGAAGATGGGGAGGATCAATGCATGCACGGCTTAAAGCATGGTACAAGAAGGATGGCTTCAAATTCTTGGGATATCGAAACCAGTTCTGCTGGCAAGAAAGGGGGTGGTGTCCAATTTCCATAGGAATTGAAAAATAATTTAATAAAACAAAAAAATATATTGGCCTAGATCTTCCAGTCAGCAGTGATGTCAGTCATTGCAACTGACAATGATTAAAAGAATGACTAATCCTTGTTGCCCTTCAGCCTATCCCTGCATTATAAGAAAGATGTGGAGGCATTGGAGAGGGTACAGAGGAGGTTTACCAGGATGTTGCCTGGTATGGAGGGCAGGTCTTATGAAGAGAGGCTGAGGGATTTGAGGTTGTTTTCGTTAGAAAGAAGGCGGCTAAGAGGAGACTTTATTGAAACATATAAGATGATTAGAGGTTTAGATAGGGTGGACAGTGATAGCCTTTTTCCTAGGATGGAGAAAGCTAGCACGAGGGGACATAGCTTTAAATTAAGGGGTGGTAGTTATAGGACGGATGTCAGAGGTAGGTTCTTTACCCAGAGGGTGGTAAGGGTATGGAATGCCCTGCCGGCTCCAGTTGTAGATGCGCCACGTTTGGTGGCATTTAAGTGGTTAGTAGATAAGCTTATGGGTGAAAAAGGAATGGTTTAGGTTAGAGGGTCATTGCTTTTTCTTAATTGGTTGGCGCAACATCGAAGGCCGAAGGGCCTGTTCTGTGCTGTAATGTTCTATGTTCTATCCAGAGTGAAAAAGGAGGCATTGTCACCACATAAAGGCAAGCCCATACTTCTTCCTGACATCACCAGTTAAGATAACTCCCCTTAAGGTAAACAGGCTTTTAATGTTTTCATATTTTTAAAAATCGTAAGTTTTTTAACTATTTCTAATGTTTAATATTTTTGATTGCTGTTATGAGTTTGTATTGGGATTGTTGAAAGGATGATAGGGTTGAGTTGGGTGAGAGGTTGGAGCTGTAGAGTGGAGGACTAAGGGTGAGGATGTACAATGTAAGGGGTATGGAACAGGTGAACATTATTAAGAGTGTGGAAGAGGAGTTGTAAGCATTGAAAGAATGGGGTGTTTAGAAGGAGGCATGAACAGTGTGAGAGGTATGCATTATACAGGACACACAGGAGTAATCTTGTAATGGCCTATAAAATAATGAGATGCACAGATGAGCAAGATAATCAATATCTTTTCCCTAAGGTAGGGGAGTCTAAAACCAGAGGGCAGAGGGCATAAGTTTAAGGTGAGAGGGGAGAGATACAAAAGTATCCAGAGGGGCAATTTTTTCACACAGAGGGTGGTGAGTGTCTGGATCAAGCTGCCAGAAGCAAGTACAATTTTGTCTTTTAAAAAGCATTTAGATAATTACATGGGTATGAAGTGTATAGAGAATTTGGGCCAAATGCAGGCAATTGGGACTAGGGTAAGGGTTTAAACAAAAAGGGCAGCATGTACAAGTTGGGCCGAAGGACCTGTTTCCATGCTGTAAACCTCTATGACTGTAACCCCATTGACACCTATAAATCCTGGTCCAAGTCTACCCAAGGAAAGAGGAAAAGCATCTGGGAAGCAGCTGAACAACTCGCATTTCATCACCAAAAGCAAGCTGTAGCAAAGCATCAACAGTGAAAGCACATGGCAACCTGAATGCACCACCTACCCACTCCTTCAGTCAGTCTTCCCCACCTGTGACAGAGAATCCAGGTCACAAATTGAAGTCATCTGAGAACTCATTTTTAGTGTGGAAGTAAGTCATCATCTGAGGACTGCCCAAGAAAAGAATCTGCCTTTTTCCTTTCAAATGATACTTGCAACACTGAAGTGTGTTCCACTTTGGGTTTTCACATATCTCTTCTCCAACTTAGTTATTATTTTAATTGTCCATATATCTTCTAGGTCTCATTTTTCTTTCAAGATAATGCAATTCTTATCCATCTTCCTATACTTTGGGGTATGGTATTTTTACTGCCATTATGATCACATTTTCAGTTTCTATTTTTTAATATATTTGAATTCAATGAGCACTGCCAAAGTTTGACTTAAATTACAGTCTATAATGAGGAGAAATGTCTTTTCACAAAGTGTTGTTAAGATTCAGAACTTACCACCTGAGAATATGGCGTCGTTAAATTCTACATTCTGGTGAATCTCCTTTATAGTGTCATCACATTCTTCCTATGGTATGTGACTAGTACTCTAGCTGTGACCTAGCAAGCATTTTATATAGCTCCATCATAATCTCCATGCTCCTGTAATCTGTGCCTCCACTAATAAAGGCAAGTATCCCATTTGCCTTCTTAACCACATTATCTATCTGTGTTGTCTTCAGGAACCTATGGACATGTATCCCAAGATCACTCTGGTCCTCTGTACTTCCTATCATCTTACCATTAATTGTGTATTCCCTTGCCTTGGAGAAGTTTGATTCCTTAAGGAAGTTAGAAGGGTATTTACCTAAATGGGTTTTTCAGTGTTCCTAGTCTTTCCCAGAAGATAGCATTCATTTCATATATTCATGCATTCACATGTGATTCATATTTCCTGACAGCAGGGATAGAAACACAATTTTACTTGCTCCTCCCAAATGTGTCACTTCACACTTCTTGGGGTTACATTCCAGTTGACACTGTTCTGCCCAGTCTGATCAACCAGTCTTTATCTGATATCTACAAGTTCTATGATTCTGTAAGGATCTATTCATTGCATTGCTAACTAACAAGTATTTCACGAGCTGCATGGGTTGAATTTTGCAATCATCTAAGTGTTATACTGCCTTATGAAATACAAAGCAGACATGAAGAGCATTATTTTCATGACAGTATCAAAGAGGGAGTGGATAGAGAATTAAAGGAAGAGAACGATTTCACAACTATCCAGTAATATACATGTTTTCAATCCTGAGTTGAAATGGATTGCATTCAGAATTAGGCTGCAAGTAAAACTGTGTTTCTATCCCTGCTGTCAGGAAATACAATCACATATGAATGCATGAATATATGAAATGAATGCTATCTTCTGGGAAAGACTAGGAACATTGAAAAACCCATTTAGGTAAATACCCTTCCAACTTCCTTAAGGAATCAAACTTCTCCAGAGGACCATGATGCAAGACAATTTAAGTTCACTAACTATTCACTTTTTTTCTCAAGTGCAATATAAAGCAGAAAAAAAGTTTCTTGTGCACTGAAGATTGAAGTAAGGCTGAGGGGTGCAGTACCCGAGTCCGTGATGAAAACAGAGACCACACTTAACATTTAAGAATCAATTAAAGAGGCAAATGGTAGAAAGAAGGATACAGAGATTTAGAAGTAGTCAAATGTGGATTTGGGTCACTTGTTTGTGTGGAGGATAAACTGATATAGATTGATTGGGCAAAATAGTCTGTGTTCTTGATATAATTTCAATGGAATTGTCTATAACTGATCAAATTCCACTTTGAAGGAATGCTTGTTACACAGGAAGCAACTGAAATCTCTGGAAGAGATTCATTATTCATTTCAGAAGATTTAGTTGAGGTTTATTCAAATCACGGTAATTGGCATAAACAGTACTACTCACAGACAGTGCAGCTAGCAATCTATTTTACAAATCATTCTTTTTCTGATCAAGCCTTTAATTCAGTTAGAAAATAATCAATTGCTCCAGTGGAAATTTGATGAAGTATATATATAAAAAAATAAACTAATTCAATTTAAACAGCATGTCCCAGACTAAAACAATAAATTGAATTTTACCACAGGCTCCAGGACCCTACATTGGACATACCAGCAGTGGGACCAGCTTGGCAGTATTCTGGAGGCATCTCCTAATTGGCAACTCCAGACTCATCATTTAGTAGCAGGTGAATTGCAGATATTGACAGTCAAATCAGACTTCACTGCTGAGGCAGGTTTGAAATTCATCCCATCTTGGAATTGTATTGTCGTTCTTCTATTTCTGCTGGATCAAAAAACTGGAACTTCCTCCTCCACACTGTGGTACCACATGGACAACAGCAGTTCAAAAAGCAGCTCATCACAATTCTCTCAAGAGCAATTCGGTACAGGAATTAAATGCTGGCTTTTCAGCAATGCTCACATCCCAAGAACAAATAAAATAAAATCACAAACATTAACTCCTAAGCTATCAACCTGCTATTAAATATGGTTTGGATACAAAACAATAATTTAAAACTTCTTACCTTGCATTGTCTTTTTTGTGGGTTCAGAAAAAAGTGGTATAAGGAGGAGGAAAATGAGGTACACAAATGACAATCCATTGTATCGGAACAAACATGCTGAAAGACAAGTGAAAAAGAATAATCATTTCTGCCTTGTGAGAATTTTGGATTAATGTTCATTACCAAATGGCATACTTGAGCCACAGTTTTACAGCATAATATAGGCATTTCAGACAATGTACCTACGTGGCCATCCTGCATCTATCCATTCTATCCCAGTTTCTGCACTTATTCCATAACATTGTATGTTATGACATTTCAAGCACTCTTCCAAATACTCTTAAATGTTGTGAGGGTTCCCATTTTCACCACTTTTCGGGCAATGAGTTCCACATTCCCACCACC
This sequence comes from Sphyrna mokarran, assembly GCA_024679065.1. Taxonomy (NCBI): domain Eukaryota; kingdom Metazoa; phylum Chordata; class Chondrichthyes; order Carcharhiniformes; family Carcharhinidae; genus Sphyrna; species Sphyrna mokarran. The sequence goes on along the minus strand of JAGIQG010000007.1, from coordinate 16,140,684 downwards.
ACGTGGGTGAAAAAAAAAATCCTCAAATCCTCTCAACATCTCCTGTCCTTTACATTAAATATATGGCCCCTGGTTATTGACTCTTCTTATAAGGGAAAGGTTATTTCCGAGATATCCCACCTATGTCCCTCAGGATTTTGTACACCTCGAACAGGTCTCCCCTCAGCCTTCTCTGCTCCAAGCAAAAAAAAAACCATCTAGCCAACCTTTCCTTGTAACTGAAATACTTCAGCCCAGGCAACATCCTGGTGAATCTCCTTTGTATCCTCTATAGTGTAATCACATTATTCCTATGGTATGGTGAACAGAACTGCATATGGTACTCTAGCTGTGACCTAACAAGCATTTTATATAACTCCATCATAATCTCCATGCTCCTGTACTCTGTGTCTCTGTTAATAAAAGCAAGTATCCCATATGCTTTCTTAACCACCTTATCTATCTGTGCGGCTGCCTTCAGGGATCTATGGACACGTACTCCAAGATCACTATAGTCCTCTCTACTTCCTAGCATCTTACCATTAATTGTGTACTCCCTTGCTTTGTTAGTCATCCCAAATGTATCACTTCACACTTTTCAGGGTTACATTCCATTTGTCACTGTTCTGCCCAACCAGTCTATATTGTCCCGTGATCTAAGACATTTTCCCTCGCTATTTATCACACCATAATTTTTTTGTAATCTGCAAACTTATTGATCATACCTCCAACTCTCATGTCTAGCTAATTCATATGCACTATAAACAGCAAAGAACCTAGCATTGGTCTCTGCATACAGTACACCATTGGGCACAGGCATCCAGTCACAAAAACCAAGCTTTAACCATCATTCTCTGCCTCCTGCAAATAAGTCAATTTTGAATTAAATTTGCCAAATTGCTATGAACCCCATGGGCTCTTATAATCTTGAGCAGTGTCCTACATTGGGCTTTGTCAAAAGCTACACTGATGTCCATGTTGACTATGTGTAGACTACATCAACTGCACCACACACTTAATCACCTCTTTGAAAAATTCAATCAAATTTGTTAAACATGTCAACACAATTTTATGACCTGGTCCCATCTGTCCTTCAGCAAGACGAGGAAGTATGATCAGGTGAAGGGGGAAAAAATGAGAAACACGCCTGGTTTCTCACCTCCCCCATTCATACCAGCCTTATTTTGCCAGCGAAATCGGCCTTTCACTCTTTTTGGACACAAAGGCGATTTAAATATTTATGACACGCTTAGCATGATGGAATGATGGTGATGGCTGAGCTTATTGATATAACTTCTTGAACAATTACTATTTTAGTTAGTTTAGATATCTTACAAGCTTCACACAATTGAGCATGTCAGATATATAAAAACATAAAATATCCATTGATATCATGATTTGATTGGACATGCAGATTACCTATAATCAGTCAAAAGTGACTTTTCGTGACCTGCAGTAATTGATTGGTAAACAATATTCCACAAAAATCATACTGTACTTTCACCTCAATTATCTCTTAATCAAAGAGACTGTGAGGGCATAAAAAGTACAATGGCAAAGTCAGAAACTGTTTGCCAATTCTATTTCACTTATAACAAGCAGAAGAAAGATATTTGTTATAAACAATAACAGAGAATGGAGATTTTCAAGACTGCAAACTCATTTCACAGTTGACATATTTATAAAGCATTTCCCCTCAAATTAATAGATTTGATTTGTAACTAACTTCCAGTTATCTATTGTTGAAATGAGACTTTAAAATTATGGTTAATAAATGCATCTATGTAATTGTGCGTCAAGTAGAGAAATATGAACGGACCTACAACATTCTTTACAAGTAAATAACATTCTGTATCTCAACTGGCAACATCACCCTAAACTGAACATCTTTTTGACATTACATTTTATAGCCAGTTTGCTTCAAAGAAGGTGACATTAACATTCTGGTAAACGACATCATCAACAGTAAAGAGATAAGGGAACACTTCATAGACAGGTAGGAAATAGAATTTGTAGTTAACGAAGAGAAACAAAGAACAAAACAGCACAGGAAACAGGCCCTTCGGCCCAACGAGTCCGTGCTGCCACCCCGATGTTCCCACCTCTACCCATGATCCCTGTCTATGTTTATAGATCTATGGATTAAAAACCAAATTTGAGACAATCTAGGGAGAATTTGTTTTGCCAATTAGCCTAAGAGCACATCTTTGGGATGTGGGAAGAAACCGGAGCACCCGGAGAAAACCCACGCAAGCACGGGGAGAACATGCAAACTCCTGCAGACATAGGCCCAAATCCATGTCTCTACACATTATGGCTTTAACCAGATGCAAACAGTATGGAAAATTTGCAATTTTCTAAAAAGAGTTTTGAAATCTGCATTTGCTTTTAATAATGTTAAAAGAGGTTAATTGTAATTTTCTTACAATCTTAGACTTGAAGCAGTACCAGCTGGAAATAAATTAAGACAGAAGTTGAATAACAAGACACAAAGGAGAGCTAAAAACAGGAAGGCTGGAGGTGAAAACAATCAGCACAGAATCAGACACAAAGAAAAAGCAAACAGACCTAAAGAGGAACACAGAATTTCTATTGGAGAAACCAACAAAGCTCTACAAAAGGTCAGTTTTTTGTTTGGCAGTGAGACGAGAAAAAAGTATTCCAGAAATTTCTTTGGAAGTGATGAACAAGCGAGCTAAAAGGAACTGAAATCTAAAAAGTGGTGTGAATAACTCAGATATATGAAAGTTGAGAATACGTATCAGTGGTCCAGATCGTTAATCCAATATTATTGTTTGGTCTGTTGAAAAGGAACTTTGCAAAGCTGTGCCATCAAAACTGACATGAACTAAGCAAAAGAGGGATGCCCTTTCAGTGGTAAGCACACAGAGCGTTGTGTCATATTTGTGCAGGGAATGATGCAGGTGCTGGTGAAAATTGTATGACCATTTTATTTGAAGGATCATTTACTTAATGGTTGATTTGTGTTGATTCCAATTTGTTTTAAAGTAAAAGCAACAAAAAGTAGAATCTTGTTGATAATTTCTTCGTTATTCAGTAAGTTTGATCGGTTTAAGATTCCCTTATGGGAAGTTTCCACAAAAATGTAGACACTCAAAGATTATTGGATGGCAATCATGAGAGGCAACTGGGGAGAGGGGCAGTTGCAAACTTTCTTGTTTCTAAGATAGGGACACAGATACCAACAATAGCATTACACCCCTGACCAGCTGAGGTCAGTGGATTCATATGCAAGTTGAAACCTGAGACCAACTTACTCTTTTGATTCAATGGCACAGCATGCTAGTAAACCATCAGAGTACTCCCAAAAAAAATGAAGATTTTAAACATATTGCTTTAGGTTTAAGTTTTAGCCTTCAGTTTTGGTCAACCAACAACTGATTAAAAACTAGCTCAACTTGTATGTTTTATGTGACGGAGATAATAACCTGTCAAGAAGTGTGACTAGAACATTTTTTTTAACTACTAAAAAGATTGCATACCAACCTAATATATTATTCTCCACTTTTCAATTAGCCAGTTACAGTACAGTATCTCAAAAACCTTGCTCAGGTTGACAAACAGGCTGCTGCACATAGTGTTCATAGTGAAATCTGGTGAGTATATTTGCAATTCCATCAAAAAAAATGAAATGAATAAAAGTTCAAGTTGTCTTTAATTATCCAAATGCAAGAAAATACCAATGGGAGTAAATGAAGCTTATCTTCCTATCAGTTTCAATAGATTTATTCAGAAACTTCTGAATCATGACATATATTTCCTGCCTGATTGCAGGGAGGAAAGTCAAGCATGTGCATGAGATGAGTTTGAGTTATGCCAGTGGTCATAGTAAGCTTTTGTAGATACCTAATGTTAATATTTTACGGAGATCCAACTAAAAGATAGGGTTATAGTTTAAGCATAGAATTGTTAACTATGTTTGTTGTTTTGGAGAATAAATGAATACCAGTTTGTTAATAAAAATAATTTTGAGATGTTTTCTGGAAAAATGTCAAAATGCCATACAATTGCTATAAATCACATAAATTGCTTCAACATTAAATTCTGTGGAAAAACCTTGAAAAGGTTTAACAGTTTGAACATATTAGTTTCAGTAAAGAGCAATTCAATGACTGTCTCAAAGATCCTCACTTATATTCGAAACCTATAAGCCCACAATTATGCCAAAGAAACACTGGAATATGGTCTAGATTTGCAAACCTGATTTGATTGTGTAAAATAGGAAAACAAGAATCATTTGATGGAAAAGACAAATATGCTACCTAGTTCAGCTTCTAATATTTTGTGGTGAAAGGACACAGCAATAATACTGTTGGTGGCAAATCATAGCAATCAGTCTCTATCGATTAGTTTATTATGGTGTCAAACACAGGGACAATAGCAATTAAGGAAAACCTTCTAGTTCCAAAGTTACCTGTCAATCTTCAGCATAATACACTGAATATTTGTTATGTCTCAAATAAGACTTAAAGTACACAGAAGTGGTGGGTGAATTTTCCCTCAAAAACCCCAGAATGACAAAGGTGAAAAATGAGAGTTAACTCAGCCTCTAAATAAAAAAGACAAAATCTGTGAGGAATTGCTCAGCCAATAACAGACTATGTTTCTCCCATGTTGACTGTTCTAGCTCCTCCCAATCTTTCTTCTCAAGATGCAGAATCTATTAGAGGCATTGCAAGGGCAGGGAGGAGGGAACCTGTGATCAGAGAAGTTATTCAGATTGGTCTCGTTGCCAGTCAAGAAATTTTCAGCTGTGCCATTACAAAGAACAAAGAAAATTACAGCACAGGAACAGGCCTATGGCCCTCTAACCCTGCACTGACCATGCTACCCAACTGAACTAAGGCCTTCTCTTCTTTCAGGGACCATGTCCCTCTGTTCCCATCCTATTTATGTATTTGTTAAGAAGCCCATTAAAAGTCACTATCGTATCTGCTTCTACACCTCCCCCAGTAGCATGTTCCAGTAGCCATTAACCTCTGTGTAAAAAAATTGCCTTGTACATCTCTTTTAAACCTTGCTTCTTGCACCTTAAACCAATGCCCCCTAGTAATTGACTCTTCCACCCTGGGAAAAAACTTCTGACTATCCACCCTATCTATGCCCCTCACAATCTTGTAGACTTCTATCAGGTCACCCCTCAAACTCCGTTGTTCCAGCAAGGGGGAAACCAAGTTTTCTCAACCTCTCCTCATAACTAATGCCCTCCATACCAGCTAACATTCTGATAAATCTGTTCTGTACCTTTTTCAAAACTCCTCGTCCTTCTAGTAGTGCGGCAACCAGAATTGAAACTATGTTCCAAGTGTGGCCTAAGGTTCTATAAAGCTGCAACATGACATGCCAATTTTTAAACTGAATATCCCAGATGAAGGCAGCAAGCATGCCATATGCCTTCTTGACTACCTTCTTCATCTGTGTTGCTGCTTTCTATCTGTATGCTCAGATCTCTCTGCCTATCAATACTCTTAAGGTTCTGCCATTTACTGTGTATTTCCTATCTGTATTAGATCTTCAAAAATGCACTACTTCGCATTTATCAGGAGTAAACTGCATCTGCCATCTGTCCATCCAAGTCTCCAATCGATCTACAGTCTGCTGTATCCTTTGATGGTCCTCATCACTATCCGCAAATCCATCAATCTTAATGTCGTTCACAAACTTACTAATATAACTTACTTCATATATATATATATTCAGTTCAAAGAATCTCAAAGGGTCTGATCTCACCTGTTACCTCATCTGTTAGTAAAAGGAAAATCTCTGTGCAGAATGGAGTGCTGCAACAATTTAAACTCCTGCCAGGTGACTCAGGAGGGGTTTGGCACAAAGGTTAAAGAATTTACATGGCAAACAGGCAGCCGATTATTGGGCTGCCTTGGGTGATCTTCAGGTCTGCCAGGGCCAGAAGAGGCAGTCCAGTCATGACACTCCATCCTAGTGGAGTGTGACAAAGTCAACCACTTGTTCCCAGCCCGAGCCCACCCAACCCCCAGAACCAGATGGCATCTATCCTAGATTACTGAGGGAGACAAGAGATAAAATTGCTGGGCCTCTAACAGAAATCTTTGTTTCCTTGTTGGCCACTGGTGAGGTCCCAGGGGATTGGAGGATAGCTGATGTTATCATGTTATTAAAGAAAGGTAACAAGGTTAACCTGGGTAATTATAGGCCAGTAAGCTTGACATCAGTGATAGTGAAATTGTTGAAGAAGATTCTTAGAGATAAGATCTATACATGTTTGGAACTGAATGGTCTCACTAGCGAAACGGCATGGTTTTGTATAAGGGAGGTCATGTCTCACTAATTTAATTGAGTTTTTTGAAGTGGTGACAAAAATGATTGAAGAGGGAAAGGCCATGGATATGTCTGCATGGACTTTAGTAAGGCATTTGACAAGGTCCCTTATAGCAGGCTGATGCAAAAGATTAAATCTCACAGGATCAGGGGTAAACTAGCTAGATGGTAAAGCGCAGTGCTACAAACACTACAGGTATATGAAACATAAAATTTTATTTTGGTTCTGATTCTGGAAATAAACTGGTCAAATCCTATGGACTGTACTTAATTGCAATACATTAGTACTAGTTTTCTAACATTCAGTGCTGCACCATTAGACAAAGAACATAGAACAAAGAACAAAACAGCATGGGAAACAGGCCCTTCGGCCCAACAAGCCCACACCACAAACCCTTATTAAATGTCAAAGTTTATGACTTTTTTTAAAAAAAATTGTCTGTTCTTTAATTAGCATGTCTGCAAAATAACTTTAGAATATTACAATTTGGCAAGGTTTTGTACAAGCCAAACCAATGAAAAGTAGCCAAATTTGAAATTTAAATTGATATTTAGTTCTATACTTATAGCACATAATATGCACTGTTGTGCAGAGAGTCCTTGCATCCCAGGTAACAACATGATCAATATTTCCTCAGGCAATATTTTAAGTTGCTGAATTATTAATTTTGCCCATGGTCACCCAGAGAATTAATTGCAGTTCCTAATAAAGGGACAAGTTTGTCAATTAAGAAAAGCGCTGGGATGGTCGGGTGGTACGAAGTTGGAAGAATGGGTTGGAAATATTTCTGATATGCCAAATTACTTTTTATTGGTTGGATTGGGCTACTGCCAACAGAGAAATGCCAAATGGAAGCTGAACTTATTTCTGCAATCAGCCTCTGCCCCCTGGGTCACTGGAACTGCAGCAGAAATCTAATTGAATAGATCTCAACAGAAATATAATATTTTCATCTTTAAGTACATGGTCCATTCAAATAGAACATTTAGAAAACATTTGCAGGCTATCCCTATAATCCTGCTGTTTTAGAACTAAACCTAACTATTGAGCACTCATTAATAATTCACCAAGTTTAACTGATGCCTAATATGCAATGCAGTTGATTGAAAGTAGTGCTGAAAGCAACTTGCTTCTAACATCTAAGCATGTTTATAACCGGTAATCATTTTAAATTTCAGGCTGGTTTTTCCTGACCAGGAACTTAGAATTCATAAGTAACTGCCTGAAAACTTTTCTTACCAACAGCAATTATTTGTATTTGGCCTCAGGATTTATAGCAAGAAACGTTTCATTACCTTCTAGCGATAAACCAGTTTAAACACATTCTGGTATAAATCTTAGCAGCAAATTAATATACATTATAACTCATTTATTTTAGAACTGTTTATCTGATTTATCATGAGCAATGCCACAAAAATTCATTAGTGTATTACAGCAACACAATGTGAATTATCCACACTAAGTTTCAGGGGACTGTTCTCCCAAAAAAATTCTAAGTGGTGAGTTTGCGTAAAAACTGGAATAAATAATGCTGGTTTTTTCAAGCAGGAATTTCAAAATTAATTCCCCATATTTTGTTCACTAGTATAAATCCTGGTGAAAATCTATGGGCGGGGCCTTTTCCCACCTGAGAGGATGGCAGTGTAGCGCTGAGTGGGCCATGATCGCTACAGATGTTATAGTCCCACACTGCCACCCTCCTGATCACTGGCCAGCCTGATCATTGGTGCCCCCAAACATGCCAGGGCCAACCTCAAGCACCTTCCCCTCATAGCATTGCCATATAATTAATGGGCAATACCAATGTCCCCTTGGGCATTGGTCCTTTTCCCCTTGGGAAATGCCAGAGGGCCCAGACTAACACTGCCAGATGTCAATACCTAGGCCCCTCCCACCCAAAACACAATCTGACACTGTGAGGCGCTTCACCTATCTTCACTCTGCTGGATCAGGCCCTGCAAAAGTGGTTTAGCTATAATAAACCTCCACTAGAGTAAACCACTCCCAACTGGGGGACAAACAAGCTAGTGGACTAGAAATTTCAATCCCAGACCCACTAATCGTATTTAAAATTCAGCTGCCAGAGATGTACAGAGACTATGGCTCCTAATGAGGAGCCCATAAATGGCCTCCACTGGATTCTCCCGGTCCACTGTGCTACAAAAACAGTCATGATGTGGAGATGCCGATGTTGGGCTGGGGTAAACACATAAGAAGTCTCACAACACCAAATAAGATAGAAGCAGGGAAGTTGTTTCTACTTGCAAGTGAAACTAGAACTAGGGGGCATGGTATCAAAATAAGGGGGAGTAGATTTAAAACCGATTTAGACCATGAAACCATTGTTGATTGGTGTAAAAACCAATCTGGTTTATTTGGTAGCAAAAGTCACTAGCTTTCGGAGCATTGCTCCTTTGTCAGATAAGTGGGAGTTCTATTCATAAACAGGGCATATAAAGACACACTCAATTTACAAAATAATGGTTGGAATATAAGTCTTGAAAGGTAATCAAATCTTAAAGTGGAGAGAGCGTTGAGCACAGGTTAAAGAGATGTGTATTGTCTCCAGATAGTGAGATTTTGCAAGCCCCAGGCAAGTCGTGGGGGTTACAGATAATGTGATATGAACCCAAGATGCTGGATGAGCCCTTAACTGGGATCTTGGGTTTATGTCACATTATCTGTAACCAGGATCTTGGGTTCATGTCACATTATCTGTAATCCCCACAATCTGCCGGGGCTTGCAAAATCTCACTCACTGTCCTGTCTTGAGACAATACAGATCTCTTTAACCTGTGCTTAATGCTCTCTCCACTCATATTGTCTGTTGCTTTAAGACTTGGTTTCCTATAAAGACTCACATTCCAACCATTGTTTTGTAAATTGAGTTTGTTTTTTATGCCCTGTTTGTGAACAGAACTCCCACTTACCTGACAAAGGAGCAGCACTCTGAAAGCTAGTGGATTTTGCTACCAATAAACCTGTTGGACTTTAACCTGGTGTGAGACTTCTTACTATAAAAGAAGTGCAGTGGGCTCATTAGAAAGGAACATCAATGCTTAGACCTTAACTAACATTAAACTTCTGCTGGGCTAAAATTAGAGGTTAAATATTCTTTCCTCATATAATTTAATCTTATCTCTTTATTTTTTGTTTAGTTTCCTACTATACATGAAAGAACAACACCACAACATATTAATGTACAAGATCTTCTCATGATTCAACAAAGCCTGATAAGTATTGCATCTTCAGCATTCATTCACCTGGATCTGCATTATCGTTCATTTTTTACACTACAGCCTGTGTATGCGTTTCTTCTGCCACTTAGCTCTCATGTCAATAAGAACCTCTGTATTGGTCTCATTTAACTTGATGGACCTGAGGGAGAGCTGAGGACCATGTATCTGTTGCATCTCTATAGCAAGGCAAATGCAATTTTCTACATCTGAATGGTGTATCTGGATTTCCAGAAAGCACTTGACAAGGTGTCACACCAAAGACTGTTGCATGAGATAAAGGTGCATGGTGTTATGAGTAATGTAACAGCATGGATAGAGGATTGATTAACCAACAGAAAGCAAAGAGTGGGAGTAAATGGGTGTTTTTTTGGTCGGCTATCAGTGGCTAGTGGTGTGCTTCAGGGACCAGTGTTGGGACCGCAATTGTTTTTGATTTACATAGTTGATTTGGAATTGGGGACCAGGTGTTGTGTGTCAAAATTCGCAGATGACTCTAAAATGAGTGGCAGAGCAAAGTGGGCAGAGGATGCTGGAAGTCTGCAAAGGGATATAATCTAGTGAGTGGGCAGGGTTCTGGCAGATGGAGTACAATGTTGATAAATGTGATGTCATCCATTTTGGTACAAACAACAGCAAAATGGACTATTATGTAAAATGGCAAAATATTGCAGTATGCTGCTGTGCAGAGGGGCCTGGATATCATTGTGCAAGAATCACTAGGAGTTAGTTTGCAGGTGCAGCAAGTAATTAAGAAGGCAAATGGAATTTTGTCCTTCAGTATGAGAGGGATAGAGTTTAAAAACAGCAAGGTTATGTAGCAGCTATATAAGGTGCTGGTGAGGCCACACCTGGAGTACTGTGTACAGATTTGGTCTCCTTACTTGGGAAAGGATATACTGGCACTGAAGCGGGTGCAGAAGAGATTGGAATCAACCTGGTGAATCAAGAGTTGAGAGGGTTAGCTTATGAGGAAAGACTGAGGCTATACTCATTGGAATTCAGAAAGATGAAAGGAGATCTTATAGAAACATAAAGGATTATGAAAGGAATCGATAAAATAGAAGCAGGGAAGTTGTTTCCACTGGCAGGTGAAACTAGAACTAAGAGACATGGTATCAAAATAAGGGGGAGTAGATATAGAACTGATTTAGACCATGAAACCATTGTTGATTGATGTAAAAACCTATCTGGTTCACTAATGTCCTTTAGGAAAGGAAATATGCTATCCTTACCTGGCCATATGTGACTCCAGATCTACTTTACATAGAACATAGAACATTACAGCACAGAACAGGCCCTTCGGCCTTCGATGTTGTGCCGACCAAAATAAAAAGCAATGCCCCTCCAAACTAAACCATTCCCTTCTCTTCCATATACTTATCAATTAACCTCTTAAACGCCACCAAACTTGGCGCATCTACAACAGCTGCAGGCAGGGCATTCCACTCCCTAATCACTCTTTGAGTAAAGAACCTACCTCTGATATCCGTCCTATAACTCATACCCCTTAATTTAAAGCTGTGTCCCCTCGTGCTAGCTTTCTCCATCCTAGGAAAAAGGCTATCACTGTCCACCCTATCTAAACCTCTAATCATCTTATATGCTTCAATAAGATCCCCTCTTAGCCGCCTCCTTTCTAACGAAAACAACCTCAAATCCTTCAACCTCTCTTCATAGGACCTGCCCTCCATACCAGGCAACATCCTGGTAAACCTCCTCTGTACCCTCTCCAATGCCTCCACATCTTTCTTATAATGTGGGGACCAGAACTGCACACAATACTCCAAGTGCGGCCGCACTAGAGTTTTGTACAGTTGCAACATGATGCTGCGGCTCCTAAATTCAATCCCCCTACCAATAAAAGCTAAGACTCCATATGCCTTCTTAACAACTTTATCCACTTGACTGCCTACTTTCAGGGATCTATTGACACATACACCAAGATCCTTCTGTTCCTCAACACTATTAAGAGCCCTACCATTAGCCCTATACTCTACACATTTATTGTTCCTGCCAAAGTGCATTACCTCACACTTTTCCACATTAAACTCCATTTGCCACCTCTCGGCCCAGCTCTGCAACTTGTCCAAGTCACTCTGTAAACTATAACACCCCTCTTCACTATCTACCACTCCACCAACTTTAGTGTCATCTGCAAATTTACTGATCCATCCCTCAATACCCTCATCCAGATCATTTATAAAAATTACAAACAGCAGGGGCCCCAAAACAGACCCCTGAGGCACACCACTCGTCACCGAACTCCACGATGAATATCTCCCATCAACCACCACCCTCTGTCTTCTATCTGCCAGCCAATTCCTAATCCAATTAGCTAAATCACCCTCTATTCCACACATCTGCATTTTCTGTAGAAGTCTTCCATGGGCTTTAATGTGGCTTACTCTCAAATGCCCTCAGGGATGGGCAATAAATTCTGGCCTAAACAGCAATACCCACAACATATAAATGATTTTTTTTAAATTAGCTCTCTTTGTCCTGTAGATTGTTAAGGGTTATTTAAAATTTTAAGTTTTTCTATTATGCAGCTATATTGGACATTTCTGTATTGGATGCTCACTGACTAATCAGCTAACGAGTTGAATTGCACTTTTCTCACTTGGAGGTAAAAAGAAGAGTATTCATCAACCACTGGAGGCTAAAAAAGAAAAGAGCACCACCTTCCCCTCTTCACCAAACTCTATCATTCATCAAGCTGTCAGCTTTACATACTAAACTCAAGCTGTACTCAGCTGCACTCCTGATCCGGCATTTATACTACCTGAAACTTAAAGATGAGTCAGTTCTGCAACAACTACAGAAACTAGATTAAACTAACTACCTAATTAACTAATTACAGTTGCTCTCCTTTAGAGAGCGTGTTTATCACTGCTCGATACTGGAAGAAACTCAAACTTAGACAATAAATGCTCTCACAGAAGGGCAATAAATGCTGACCCGGCCAGTATTGCCCACAACCCATAAATGATCTTTTAAAAAAAAACTCAGCTCTCTTTCTCCTGAAGGTAATTAAGGGTTATTTAAAACTTAAGTTTTTCTATTATGCAGCTATCTTGGATACTCCAATCGACGATGATTTCATAGTTATGATTAAACTTTTAATTTCAGATTTTTTTTAATTTAATTCAAATTTCATCATCTACCGTAGTAGAAATTGAACCAGGGCATTGCTCTGGATCTCTGGATTGTTAATCCAGTGATACTACTATGTTGCTACCTCCCTAATATTTATGCTTGAGAAGCTGTAATACAATAGTACAATGGCAATTATAATAGGGCAATATGTAAAATGGTAATCATAAGTAGGGCAAGAATTATACTTTTCTTGTCATTTACCTATTGCCTCAAGCAAGAAAAGTTTTAATTTAAATCAATCCAAATGATTTATAGTAGCACTGAATATTAATTGTTTTGCAGATCTTGTGAAAATAGTTACAAACTTTGCTCTTTACAATAATATTTGGATTAAATTAAAATCGGCAAACTAATATGTTTAAAGGTACCTTTTTTTTGTTAATTTGATGATTTTTTTTTGGAGTTACGAAGAATCCATCACAGTTTTAGTGGCTAGAGTGGATGTTGGACCCTTGGAGAATGAGAGAGGGGATTTAATGGTGGGAAACAAGGAAATGGCTCAGTCTTTAAATAAGTTCTTTGTGTCGGTCTTCACGGTGGAGGACACAAATAGCTTACCAAATATTAAAGCTAGAGGGTTGGTAGCAGATGAAGTCCTATTACAATTACTTTACTAGAGAGGTAGTGCTTGATAGGCTAATGGGACTGAAGGGAGACAAGTCCCCGGGACCGGATGGAATGCATCCCAGAGTTCTAAAAGAAATGGCAGAAGTAATAGTAGATGCCTTAGTAGTTATTTATCAAAATTTACTGACTCTGGGGAAGTGCCGGCAGTTTGAAAAACAGCTACTGTTACGCCGCTGTTTAAAAAAGGTAGCAGACAAAATGTAGGTAACTACAGGCCAGTTAGTTTAATGTCCGTAGTTGGCAAAATGCTAGAAGCCATCATCAAAGAAGAAATAGCAGGACACTTAGAAAAGAACCGTTCGGCCAAGCAGACATAACATGGATTCATGAAGGGGAAGTCATGTTTGATGAATTTGACAAGCGGGAACCGTGGCGCACAAAGGTTGTGGTGAACCTAGTCAGGAAAAGAAAGGTGTATAAAAGGTTCAGAGAGCTGGGAGATGTTAGGGATCTAGAGGAGTATAAGGTGTTTAGAAGGGAGCTTAAAAAGGAAATTAGGAGAGCCAGAAGGGGTCAAGAGAAGGTCTTGGCAGGTAAGATTAAGGAGAATCCCAAGGCCTTTTACAAATATGTGAAAAGTAAAAAGATAAGAGAAGAGATAGGACCTATAAAAGGTGAAGGGGGAAAAGTCTGTGTGAATCCAGACGAAATGGCAGAGGTACTTAACGAGTACTTTGCCTCGGTATTCACTGTAGAAAGTGAACTGGGAGGTTGTACTGCAGGTTTGAGGCAAACGGAAAAGATTGAGTATGTGGATGTTAGGAAAGAGGATGTGTTAGATCTGTTAAATTCTATCAAGATAGATAAGTCACCGGGACCGGATGGGATGTACCCCAGGTTATTGTGGGAAGTGAGGGAAGTGGTTGCAGAGCCCCTGGCGATGATCTTTGCGTCGGGAGAGATTCCGGAGGATTGGAGAATTGCGGATGTGGTTCCTATCTTTAAGAAAGGGAACAAGGATAGTCCAGGAAATTACCAACTGGTGAGTCTGACTTCAGTGGTTGGTAAGCTGATAGAGAGGCTTCTGAGGGATAAGATTTATGAACATTTGGAGAAGTTTAGACTGATCAGAAATAGTCAGCATGGTTTTGTCAAGGGCAGGTCGTGCCTTACGAGCCTAGTTGAGTTCTTCGAAAATGTGACTGAACACATTGACGAAGGAAGAGCGGTGGACGTGGTGTACACGAACTTTAGCAAGGCGTTTGATAAGGTCCCCCATGCAAGGCTTCTGGAGAAGGTGAGAGGGCATGGGATCCAAGGGGCTTTGGCCTTGTGGACCCAGAACTGTCTTGCCGGCAGAATGTCTGTGCTGATGTGTGCTATTGCAGACCAGAACACTGCATTTGCCTGAGGAAGACACAGAGTGTTGAAAGCTCGCAATTTTACTATCAAATAAATCGGTTGGATTAAAAATTGGTGTTGCTAAATTCTTACTGAGTTCTTGCCGGCAGAAGGCAGGGAGTGGTTGTGGATGGGTCTTTTTCTGCATGGAGGCCGGTCACCAGTGGAGTGCCCCAGGGATCTGTTCTGGGACCCCTGCTGTTTGTCATTTTCATAATTGACCTGGATGAGGAAGTGGAGGGATGGGTTAGTAAGTTCGCCAACGATACAAAGGTCGGTGGTGTTGTGGATGGTCTGGAGGGATGTCAAAAGTTGCAGCGGGACATAGACAGGATGCAAGACTGGGCGGAGAACTGGCAGATGGACTTCAATGCAGATAAATGTGTAGTGGTCCATTTTGGCCGGAATAATGGGATGAAGGAGTACAATATCAGGGGTAGGAGTCTTAGCTGTGTTGTAGAGCAGAAGGATCTTGGGGTCCGGGTCCATTTGACTCTTAAATCGGCCTCGCAGGTGGAGGAAGT
This sequence comes from Sphyrna mokarran, assembly GCA_024679065.1. Taxonomy (NCBI): domain Eukaryota; kingdom Metazoa; phylum Chordata; class Chondrichthyes; order Carcharhiniformes; family Carcharhinidae; genus Sphyrna; species Sphyrna mokarran. Next base: position 16,125,499 of record JAGIQG010000007.1, on the reverse strand, counting down.
GGTCAAGAAGGCATATGGTGTACTGGCCCTCATTAATCGAGGAATTGAATTTAGGAGTCAGGAAGTAATGATGCAGCTCTATAAGACCCTTGTCAGACCCCACTTGGAGTATTGTGCGCAGTTCTGATCACCTCACTATAGGAAGGATGTAGAGGCTATTGAAAGAGTGCAGAGGAAATTTACAAGGATGCTGCCTGGATTGGGAGGCAGGCCTTATGAAGATAGGTTGAGGGAGCTGGGACTCTTCTCAATGGAGAGATGTAGGTTGAGAGATGACCTGATAGAGGTTTATAAAATGTTGAAAGGAATAGATAGGGTGGATTCTCAGAGACTATTTCCCCAAGCTGAAATGGTCACTACGAGAGGACACAGATTTAAGGTGCAGGGAAGCAAATACAAAGGGGATGTTAGAGGTAGAGGTAGAGTTAGATATTAGAGGTTCTATGTTCTATGTAAGTTTTTCACTCAGAGGGTGGTGAGTGAATGGAATCGGCTGCCGTCGGAGGTGGTAGAGGTGAACTCGCTGGGGTCTTTGAAAAGACTTCTGGATGAGTATATGGGAACGAATGGGATAGGGGGTTATAGATAGGTCTGCGGATTGGTAGATATAGATGTGATCAGCGCAACTTGTGGGCCAAAGGGCTTGTTTGTGTGTAGTGTTCTATGTTCTATGAATTGACTAGATTTTTATAAAGGTGTGACTAGTGCCGTAGACAGAGGGGAACTGGTGGATGTGGTGTTTTTAGATTTCCAGAAGGCATTTGATAAGGTTCCTCACAAAAAATTGCTGCAGAAGGTTAGGATACACGGAGTTGGAGATAAAGTGTTAGCATGGATTGAGGATTGGCTATCTAACAGGAAGCAGAGAGTTGGAATAAATGGGTGCTTTTCTGGTTAGCAGCTGGTGACTAATGGCATGCCACAGAAATTAGTGCTGGAGCCTCAACTGTTTACCATATACATAGACAATGTGGAGGAGGGAGCTGAGTGTAGGGTAACAAAATTTGCTGATGACACGAAGATGACTGGAAAAGCGAATTGCATGGAGGACATAGAAAGTCTGCAGAAAGATTTGTTTAGGCTGAGTGAGTGGGCAAGAACCTGGCAGATGGAGTATAATGTTAGCAAGTGTGAGGTTATCCACTTTGGAAGAAATAGTAGTAGGATGGAATATTATTTAAATGGTGAAAAGTTGCAGCATGCTACTGTGCAGAGGGACCTGGGGGTCCTCGTGCACGAATCACAAAAACTTAGTCTGCAGGTGCAGCAGATGATCAAGAAGGTGAATGGAATGTTGTCCTTTATCGCGAGGGAGATAAAATATAAAAGCAGGGCGATCTTGCTGCAACTATACATGGCAGTGGTGAGGCCACAAGTATGCAGTTTTTGTCCCCTTATTTGCAAAAAGATATGTTAGCTCTGGAGGGAGTACAGAGAAGGTTCACCAGACTGATACCGGAGATGAGGGGGTTAGCTTATGAGGAGAGATTGAATAGATTGGGCCTGTTATCGTTGGACTTTAGAAAGCTGAAGGGGAGATTTTATACTGGCTTACGAGATAATGAAGGGGCTAGATAGGGTAGAGGTAGAGAGATTCTTTCCACTTAGAAAGGAAACCAGAACTAGAGGGCACAGCCTCAAAATAAGGGGGGGGCAGGGGAGGTCAGTTTAGAACAGAGTTGAGGAGGAACTTCTTCTCTCACAGCGTGGTGAATTTCTGGAATTTTCTACCCTTTGAAGTGGTGGAGGCTATCTCGTTGAATATGTTTAAATCACAGTTAAATAGATTTCTGATTGATAAGGGAATTAAGGGTTATGGGAGCAGACAGGTAAGTGGAACTGATTCACTTCAGATCAGCCATGATCTTATTGAATAGTGGGGTTGGCTCAAAGGGCTAGATGGACTATTCCTGCTCCTATTTCTAATGTTCTTATAATAGTTTAGTCCTATGTATTAGGTGGTGTACTGGCCTTCATCAATCGAGGAATTGAGTTTAGGACTCAGGAGAGATAATGCTGCAACTGTATAAGACTCTGATCAGACCCCACTTGGAGTTCTGTGCTCAGTTCTGGTAGCCTCATTACAGAAGGATGTAGAAGCCATTGAAAGGGTGCAGAGGAGATTTACAAGAATGTTATCTTGATTGAGTGGCATGCCTTATGAGATTAGATTGAGAGAGCTTGATCTCTTCTCCTTAGAGAGACAAAGGATGAGAGGGAACCTGATAGAGGTGTGGAAGATGATGAGAGGTATTGATCAGTGGACTCTAAGAGGCTTTTCCCCAGGGCTGAAACGGCTGCCACAAAAGATTGAAGGTGCTTGGGGAGTAGGTACAGAGGACATGTCAGGGGTTTTTCACTCAGAGGGTGGTGGGTGAGTGGAATCGGCGGCTGTCGGTGGTGGTGGAGGCAAATTCGATGGGGTCTTTTTAAGAGTCTTCTGGTTGAGTATATGGGGCTTAATGGGATTGAGAGTTATAGGTAAGCCTAATAGGTAGAGATAGGATCGGCGCAACTTGTGGGCTGAGGGGCCTGTTTGTGCTGTAGTTTTTCTATGATTCTATGATCCTATTAATTATTCACAAATTGCCTTTCATGTTGACTCTGCTTTTTTGAAGCTAAGTTGGCAAAGCAGGAAAACATTATCCATATGCTCTTTTAACTAGTCACATTAACCTGCATATGAGGTAGGTTTCAATAATAGCAGATAATGCTCACAATTATGTTAATAGAGATGATTCACTATTGTATACCCTCCATTGTCAGCAACTCAATGACTGACTTCTGTTAATTCACAGTCAAAATATTTTGAAATCACTAAAAATGACTAAAGACCAGACACCTCTTATTGCTGAGCTGTGTGGGCTCTGTTACATAAATACATCAATTTGATTAAAATCAGACATTGAGAAACGTTTGACAATCTTTGAGAAAAGGGATTTAAATTTTGTTGATCCTTTTTCTCTAAGTCTTATTAATTAAGACTTATTATTTAAGCCAATTAATTACACTAATCATAACATAATGAGTCAAAATAAAATGATTGTTTTGGACATGAAGAGTTTCAAAAGCCATCCACTAGAGTATGACTAAAGAATAAACTGTGGTATATCGTTACATGGTATCACCCACTGACTTTGATATTCAAATTCACAAACAATTAGAAAATTTTAGAAGCTCCCCTATATTGCTCAGTGGATAAAAACCCCATTAGTATAGTACTAAGAAATGTATAGACTTCATTCCAGTCGGAACTAGCTGAGAGCCTAGCCTGATAAAAGCTGAAGCATAATTCAGCTGAGCACACAAAAGACAAATATTAACCACATTTCCATTAATATTGAGCAAAAGGATCATAGAATTGTAGAGTACTGAAGGCCATTAGGTCTGTGTCAGCTCTTTTGGAAAAGCTGGTCAATTAGTCCAACTCCCCTGTTCTTTTATCAGAGACTTGTAAATATTTTCCTTTTTAAGTATTTATCCAATTCCCTTTTGAAAGTTGCTAATATGCAGCTATTCAGCAAAAACAAGGCTAAGCATTGATAACCTCCACAGTCCAACAGCTCGCCAAGGGGAATGCTGATACCTTTTGAATGGTGTAAAAGCAACAATAGTAGTTTCAATAAAAATATGAAGTTAGGGAAAAGTACAGTAACTTAGGAGCAAGTTTTATTGTTATTGAAATTGGCATGAAGAATCTTATAGGTGAAATGCAAAGAGAAAGAACTGGCAGATAAGTTTACATGCCTATAACAGCGGCAAGCTGATATTTCCATTAATTAATGGAAAATTGGACAGGATCTGATTCACGTTTATAATTCTTCCTATCTATTTTTCTTTATGAATGCTCTTAAGTAATTCCTTATGCCAAAATAAAGAAGAAAATCAATTCCTTAGTATATAAAATTCATTGATAGATTTATAGTTCCATCAAATGCCAACTGTCACAATTGCACTTATAATATTTCCTTCTTATCCATCAGGATATGAGTGGCACAATAAGTTTCTCTTCCTGAATTCTGAGAAGGCTATTTACTCAACAACAAACGTTAGCATCAAGCATAGAAGTTTTAAGAAATACAACAATCATATTGCTTTGCTTCCAAATACAATATTTCCAAAGAATTTTACCTCTTTTATTGATATAGAACATCCATCAAAATACAGCTAGTACCTAAACAAAATTCCTTTTATGATTGGCATAAAATTCTATCCAATGAGAATAATACATTTTTAGTAATAAAACTGTAAGCTATTCTTCTACAATCCAGCAAAAAGGAATCATAATGTGCAGCATTTTGTGTTATGTTAATGATCTTTTACTGATGTGCCAGATGCAGATATTCACTGAAAGGGCAGTCATGAGTCACAGACCAAAATTCATGTTCTATTTACATGCACTCTCATCAACACATCAATGATCCTTACAGTCAATGATTGAGACTCAGAATGAATAGCTACACATTTTTGCAGATGGCTGTTGTACTAGGAACTGTGATGCCTTTGTACATGCAGTTTAATCTTTTTTAGTGTTTTTTTGCTGAAATGCAATATTACCATTTCAATTCTGAAAACATCTGGAATTTGTTAAAAATCCTTGGCAGGAGGCCTGCATTCTGGTGTACACATTTCTCTACAATTTTTCCTTCCAAATACTAACTTTGATCAATAATCCCAATACAGAAAACTCCTCCTTTTGAATACCAACTGTTTTAAGAAATTTGGACCAAAATTCTCTGATCGTTCACACGAGCAGGATTTTCTGGTCCCACTGCAGTGATCGGAGATTTGGCTGAGCGCAAGATTCTCCATTCTTGCTTGCAGCAGTGGTGGAACATGAACATCCAGAGAATTCTGGCTGTGATCAACTCCAACCAAAAATATTATAATAAACTAAAATAATGTAAACTAATGAAACTAAAATAAAGGTTTTGAGATTTTAAAGAATAAAAACTGATAGTACCTAGGTGTTGTTAAATTTGTTAGATTTCAACTATCATAATATCAAAAACTAATCACAGTATTTTTTTTCCCTAAAACAGGCACAAATTAAGTACGGTATTTTTTGTTCTTTCACAGGATGTTTGTATTGGTAGCAAGTCCAGCACTGTTGCCACTCCCAATTTGCCCTACCAGCTGAGTAACTTGTTAGACCATTTCATTGGGCAGTTCAGAATCAACCAGATAGCTGTGGGTCTGTGGGCACATTTAGGCTAGGCCAAATAAGGGGAGATTTCCTTCCCTAATGGACATTAGTAAACCAAATGGGATTTTACAAGAATCAATAATGATCATCATGGTCACCATTATAATGAATAGCTTTCAATTCCAGATTAACTGAATTCAAATTCCACTAACTGCCATCTGGAGTTAACTCTATAAGGAGGATTACCATGGGCCTCTAAATTATCAGTCCATTGACACCATCTTTCCATAATTAATAACTGTCGGTCCAAATTTTATTTGTAATACAAATTATCTACTTTATATAACACAGAATGCTTAAATCCCAATTATCATGGTCACTTATAAATACATATATAACATTACAGATTATATTACAGAAATAGATAAATAATTTATACATGGATGTAATTGTTGTGGGAAAATTACTACCGGAGTCAGACTGGAGGTTCAACAGTATAGCTTTATTTCGGACATGAAGCTTTGGCGAGAAAGCATTGGTACTCCGCAGTACTTGGCAGTTACCTTCTCAATAATACAATAACAGTGGTTCATTTTTATACTTTACATACAATGGATAGTCCTGACATTAGCCATTTATCACTTTGTTATTGTTGAGTTGGATTGCTAGTTAACACATCTTTACAGTCAGACACACATAGATGTTGGCATTTAACATCGCATTGTTTCATAGAATGAATATATTTCTTCTTTCAGTAACTATTAATGACTTAATTTTGGTCTATACATACAGTAATTGGTTTTCCTGCATTTATGTATTCCCATTTATGGCTAATCTCTTTATCAGACCTTATTGTCTGAGTCTGTCCTTATTTTTAAAGTGCTTCAAGCTCTTACTGGCTTCCTGCAGTATTTGTTTTCTGCATGTTTAACTTTAAATAGCTGTCTGTGCTGCATGTTTTACTTTTCGAGTTGCTGTCTGCGCTAAAGTTAGAGCCTGCTTAATGTCTCTTCTCAGGTAACCATTTCATGTGCCAGCCACCATTTTGTGTGTCAGGTATCCATCATTATGATTTTCCCCACTTCAGTCCCCACTTTTGATGCAGTTTATGACTTTAATAATCCCTCAACCAACAATTACATATTCACATATAGAGGCCAATTTTCTTCTTTCCTTCTTCATTTCTTCTGATGTCTTCAGGAATCTTCATTAGGGGTTATTCCCCAATGGATACACTGGTTCCTGGCACAATTCTCGTTACCATAATCTTGCAAGAGACTTTTAGGCATCCAACAATTAGACAATAGACAATTACAATTGAAATAAGTATGATTAACCCATGTAATAAGTAAGATTCTCAGGATCGCACCTCCACGCACCCCCCTCCCCCACCCCCCGCCACTAGCCATTCCAGCCAGCTACTTCCTTTCTTGGGTCCCTGTCTGAAGTTGTCAAGTTGTTCTCTGATGCTATTTATGACTTGTGTAATGTTACAGGGCTCATCTGTGACATGGGTTACGCATTTGTTGCCTATGACTGTACACACTCCCCCTTGTAATGTTAACTGGTAGTCCACTGCATAGTGTGTGTTGTGCATATAATCTCAGTTTAGCCATTTCTTGGTTAACAGCCTCTAGTGCTTTTGAAGTGCTGTTTCCCAGGAGTGTTAGTCCATAAACAACATGATTCATATTCTTTGCATTAATCACTCCAGCTGCCCCTCCCAGAGATAGGGCTCCAAGAAACCCATACCCCAGTGAGAATCCCATCGTGCCCGGAGTTTCCCTGTTAGTGCAGAATTCTTTGCTAGATAGCCAGGGTTACTATTCTCCAAATATGGCTCTTCTGAGGGCATGGAACAGTCAGTGATCCTACTGTTCCTATTGCAAAACAGTTTGGGAGATTTGGTGTTTCTGTAGTGTAAGTACCATTGAAGAGGAACACATATCCCTTCTTGGCCCGGTAACATTTAATGTCTCGATTATGAGTTTGTTCATATTGCCAATTGTTCGGTTTACTTGACTCCCCGTTGATCCCACCACCTGGTAAGGTTCAAATGGGTATGTCCATTTGGCTGAGCTTACGTGAGTTCCATTGCATTGTCCACAACTGAGCTGTCTTCCTGCGATCACACTCAGGCATTTCTATTCATAACAAGTGCAAGTAAACTGTCCCTTATCAACCCGACAATGTTGACAGACACACTGCCTCTGCACACAGGATTCATTCTTAGGGACCAAGGCATAGGCACATCTCCATCCCTGCCCCGTAAAACAAAGCAAACAGCTTCTAGTATCTGAGCAAGCTTTTCCTTCCATCTATTGGAACCCCCTACACCCAGGATCTGTGGGGTTTACAAGTCCCACACATCTCCCCTGTATACCTCTTTCATATTTGCCAATTTGTCCCTTACAGAGTGCATCTGATGTACCTACTGTACATATGAAATATAGGGTTAATGGAAGGACCCTTAATAGCGTTGTTGAGCAGAGGGATCTTGGGGTACAAGTACATAGCTCTTTGAAAGTTGGCACCCAGGTTGATAAAGTTGTTAAGAAGGCGTACAGTGTGTTAGCTTTTATTGGTAGAGGGATTGAATTTAGGAGCCGTGAGGTTATGTTACAACTGTACAAAACTCTGGTGCGGCCGCACTTGGAGTATTGCGTACAGTTCTGGTCGCCGCATTATAAGAAAGATGTGGAAGCATTGGAAAGGGTGCAGAGGAGGTTTACCAGGATGTTGCCTGGTATGGTGGGAAGGCCTTATGAGGAAAGGCTGAGGGACCTGAGGTTATTTTCATTAGAGAGAAGAAGGTTACGCGGTGACCTAATTGAGGCGTATAGGATGATCAAGGGATTGGATAGGGTGGATAGTGAGAGCCTTTTTCCTCGGATGGTGATGACCAACACGAGGGGACATAACTTTAAATTAAGAGGTGGTAGTTATAGGACGGATGTCAGAGGCAGGTTCTTTACACAGAAGGTAGTGAGAGCGTGGAATGCCCTGCCTGCAGCAGTTGTGGGCTCGCCTACTTTGGGGGCATTCAAATGTTCGGTGGATAGGCATATGGATGATATTGGAATAGTTTAGGTTAGAGGGTCCACTGGCCGGCGCAACATCGAGGGCCGAAGGGCCTGTACTGCGCTGTAATGTTCTATGTTCTATGTTCTATAAGTCATGAGAGGTCCACCCAGTGGTGACTACAAATAGGGCTTTTACCAATTGTGCTAACGGTAATAGTTTGATTCCTGTGTAAATGCACGTGAGCTTTGTAAAATAGGTTTTCCTCCCATCCAGTCAAATTTACAGTTGCGAAACGCAAAGTAGTACAGTTAATATGCTATACACATTTGCAACAATCAAGTATCAATCCTAATACTATATTTATGTAATCACCAAAAGTTATAATATTAACTGAAACACACCAGTTACTCTTGCTTGCAGTCTTTGCCTGTGTTGAGGGAAGCAGTCCGGTTAATTCAGTCATTCATTCATTCATTTCTTTGTATAATTTCAGCTGAGTCCAATGTTTCCACATACCTTTCTCTCTTATGTCTATACAGGCACAAGTGTTTCCTCTAATTATAACTTCATATGACCCATTCCATTTTGGTGCAAACCCTGGTTTGTCAGGTAATGTTTTCTCTAGAATGCAACTTCCCACTGTTGGGATGTCAGGGAGCATTTCAGGCTCTTCGCTATGTTTTTTATTTCCTGATTATCTTTTATCAATTTGTGCATCCCTTTTTATTGGGTGCTTGGTTCTAAAATATATCTCCTGATTTTATCTTTTCTTTACATCGGTCCCACCTGTTATGATGGTTTCTGGAAATCGCATCATCTGTCATGTCATTAATTCCAGTTGTCCGGTTAGTGGTAGATCTTAGTCTCAATAGGATAGTGGGCAATACCTCTGCAATTCACTTATACGTTAGTAGTGCAAAATATTCAATTATACATCCCCTTCCATAGAATGCTTAGTGTGAATCAAATAACATTTTGTACTGGCCTTTTGACTGCAGCTGGATATCTATTCATTTGTATGTAATCCTATCAATAGGCATCACTTTCTCCATTAAAATCACATGCCATACAACTCCAATCTTTATATAATGTACTATTACATTATATCTAATTTGATTAATGTGCAAGTGCCACATTACTTCACAAAATGCCACTACCCTACCTACAAAGTGCATTCAAATGCCTGGCACCAACATTTAGCAGCATTGTGCAAGTTATTCAGCATTTGATTTTATTCTCGTGTCTATATGGCAGTGCTATACTATATAATAATAATCAAGCAGTGGTTGTATCATACCACTTTATACATGATAACTGTGATATTCAAACCCTTTTAATTTGTTTCTATTTTTAAACTGAGTTAAGCTTTGCAGTGTTTTTATATTTGGCAAACCTTGAACAATAAATGGCACATGAAATTCCGATGGCAGTAGATAATTTTAACCAGTTACAGAATACTAAACTATCAGACATTTGTAAATCATTATATTCTGTGGACCTTAAAACTGCATTTCACTGACTTTATATACTTTAAACTGACTCACAGACAGTACATTTATTTCATTCCTTTGTTCCTGCTTTTCTACTTTTCCACAAACTTATTTTCTTCTCCTAACTTCTCAACTAACTCTTGCATAATTTCTACTTCAAGACAAAAGAAGTTCCCTTCAAGGTGTAGATCCTTTCAATTTCAATTTACTTTCCAATTTTATTTAAACTTTATATTAAACCCACTGTTATAAAATCACAATTAGGGGAGGAACATTAAAACATTAAAGCAAACAAGAACTAAACATCCACGCAACTACTTTGTTAAACACACACATGGAAGCTTTCAACATTCATTCAACAGCACTTCCCCTTTCATTCAAACTTAACAATTTTAAACTGGGATGAAAATAAACTATCTAAAGAGAATACAGAAAGTTGATTAAGACAGTCGCTTTTATTTCTCCGTCTTCCAAACTGTAATTAAACTCAAAAACAGAAGTAAATTCAAGAAATCTTATCATTTTAATCTTTAATAGTTTTAACACTTCCCCAGCCCCCCCGAAGTTAAATTAAGGTGCAAAGCACCGCATCCACTGCCTGCAATAAACACGCCACAAGAATAAATAGGCTTCAACAGCTCCTGCTCTGAATCTAATGCAACAACAATCACTTGCATTCAACAAGCAACCAGACCACACAAACACACAAATACAAAAACTAAGATTTCTCCTCTCCGCCTCCAGATATGCTACTAGCCCATTCTACTAATTCATCATAATCTTGGAACATAATCACTCCCATTTTGAGGATGGATTGGTGAGCACTAGAGAGTCCATCCTTAAAGCTTGGATGAATGATCAATCTCCTCAACCTGGGTTCCCTTGACCTAGGCACTCTTGATATACCTGGAACAATTGTCCCCCATTTTCAGAAGCTCCTTCCCCTTTCAACTGTTTTGTTATGTAATTCTGCTCCAGTTAGTGGGAGAATTCCCAAATACCCGCTGAATCTCTGCTTTAAAATGGGTGAAGGGTACCTTTTGGGCATCTATCTCCGATGTTAGGGGGACTGCATGTGTCCACCAATCCCCTCTATAATTCTGTGCTGAAGGAGCGGCGGAGTCCACCTGCTACCTGTTTCCACTTATCTGCTGGATAGGTAGCCCTGACCAGCTGGTGTACGTCTCTCAGGTGTAACTAGTGTCCTATCCAGATTGTGCCTAATTCTTCCCAGAATTTAGTGTTTATGCTTCTAGATTGTAATTTACCCAGTGAAGCCATTATCTGCTATCTCTCACCTGGGGTGAAGGATTTATAATTTGCCTTTGGCCGCACATCTGTTCCCTCTCGGGTTACTGATGCTAAGTTGTGTTCTAGTGCTCCCCACTCCTCTGGAGGAGCCGTTGGTCCCTGATGTGTGGACTCAAAAGGGGATAGAGAAACAGTTTCCTCTCTTCATTGCTTCTCTTCCAACACTTGCTTTTGTTTCTCCAGTCCCCTCACTCTGGATTCTAACTCTCTAATCTTTTCCTTATCTTCATTCCACTTTTTAGTGGAGGTGACTACTTGCTCAATAAGTCCTGCTAACTGTTGTGTTAACAATACTCCAATGTTCTTTCGTCCAAAGGTTAGGTTGATTTGGCCATGCCAAAATTGCTTCTTAGTGTCATAAAATGTGTAGGTTAGAGGGATTAGTGAGTAAAATATGTAGGGATATGGGGGTAGGGTCTGGTTGGGATTGTGGTCGGTGCAGACTCAATAGGCGAAGGATCTCTTTCTGCATTGTAGGATTCTATGGTTCTATGATTCCCTGATTCTTTGCCTTGTTTCTCTTTTCTCCACCACCCTCACGTGTGAGAGGTATCTCAGCCATTTCTTTGCATCCTCTTTCTTAATGCTTGCCTACTTGTCACATATACTTGAATGCAAATTCTCTCTTAACTTGGAATACTGCGTCCAGTTCTTGTCACCTTACTACCAGAAGGACGTGGAGACTCTGGACAAAATGCAGAGAAGGTTTACCAAGACGCTGCCTGGTATGGAAGGTCTGAGTTACGAGGAGAGGTTAGGCAAATTGGGGCTGTTTTCCTTAGAAAGACGTAGACTTGGAGGAGATGTAATAGAGGTGTACAAGATTATGAGGGGTATAGATAGAGTAAACAGGATTAAGCATTTTCCTAGGATGGACTCGAATAGCACGAGGGGTCACGGGCTTAGGATGAGGGGGGTAAGGTATAATTTGGATGCTAGAGAGAGTTTTTTCACACAGAGGGTGGTGGGGGTATGGAACGCGCTGCCAAGTAAAGTGGTGGAGGCAGGCACTCTGGAGTTATTTAAGAAACACTTAGATGGGCACATAAACAGAATGAGAATGGAGGGTATAGAAAGCTGATTTAAAATAGGGATCATGAGCCTTGGGAGTCCCTGGGAAGTGTGTAAATAGATGATGATATTGATGTACTTGTTTTTATCCTACAGGTGCTTTGGTCCGCCTTATTGTCTAACAAGCGGCATACACGCGATGGGTCGTGAGAGGGCTGCTCTTGGATTTTTCAAGGGTATTCCAGTGCTTCACATCGTTAGTGTACGCTTGACCTGGACCATTTGATGGGCAACATGACAGCTCAGTGACTATCGCTGTGCTGTGCAGATACATGGATTTGGGCCTGTGTCTGCGAAAGTTTGCGCATTCTCCCCGTGCTTGTGTGGGTGCTCCGGTTACCTCCCACATCTCAAAAATGTGCTCTTGGGCTAATTGGCAAAATAAATTCTCCCTAAATTGTCTCAAATTTGGTTTTTAATCCATAGTTCTATAAACATAGACAGGAATCACGGGTAGAGGTGGGAACATCGGGGTGGTGGCACAGGTTCATTGGGCCGAAGGGCCTGTTTCCCATGCTGTTTTGTTCTTTATTATCTGCCATTTTGCAGACGTCACTAACCCCGGTCACTACTGCCACCTTGGCGACGTACGGCCATGATTACTCCCAAGTAGAGTGAGCTCTCTACCGTAGGGACTTCACTACCCTCAGCTATTATTACTACTCTAGCACTGTGTTTCACTACCATCTCAACTTATACTCATGGCTTCCACTGTTACCATCTCGGCAATGTGCTTCTCCAACTGGAGTCCAACTCTAGGTCAGAGTTGATCAAGCTCCTTTTCTGCACCGCTTTTACAACTTTGACAGTCCAGTACCCAACTTTACAAACTTTCAAGCAATCAGACAGCAACTCTCCGTTTGTTCGCCATCAGAGTTTGATGTTCACTAACTTCTGTCACTTGTGCTTCACAACCCTAATTGCCCTTGATGTCTCTTTGCCCACTTCAATTCTTGACCTTCACGTGGGAGATTTCCCCTCTTAACTACTGGACTAAGGCTGGGTGTTTGACATAGGCACTACCTTGTCTTCTCGTCGGTCAGCAAAAGCAAGTTATTTGTCACTGTCAGCAGTTAGTACTTACCAGTAAACCATATACAACAGTACTTATTACTACAAATACCCCTTAAGTTTAACCCCTTTCAAATTGTATTCTTGACCTTGTCCGACTCCCGCAGATTCAGTGATCTCTACCCCAGCTTTCTGATCATGACTGGTCGAAACTTACCAGTAATAGGATCCTAGCCGACTATGCCAATTGTTGTGGGAAAATTACCAGAGTCAGATTGGAGGTTCAACAGCACAGCTTTATTTCAGATACAAAGCTTCAGAGAGAAAGCACTGGTACTCCACAGTACTTGGCAGCTACCTTCACAATAATACAATAGGAGTGGTTCATTTTTATGCTTTTCATACAATGGATAGTCCTGACATTAACCATTTAACACATATTTATAGTTGAGTAAGATTGCTAGTTAAAACATCACTACAGTCAGACATATATAGACATTGGCATTTAATATCGCATTGTTTCATAGAATGGATACATAGAACATAGACATAGAACATTACAGCGCAGAACAGGACCTTCGGCCTTCGATGTTGCGCCGACCATTATAAAAAAGCAATGACCCTCCAAACAAAACCATTCCCTTCTCTTCCATAAACTTATCAACTAAACTCTTAAACGCCACCAAACTTGGCGCATCTACAACTGCCGCAGGCAGGGCATTCCACTCCCTAACCACCCTCTGGGTAAAGAACCTACCTCTGATATCCGTCCTATAACTATCACCCCTTAATTTAAAGCTGTGTCCCCTCGTGCTAGCTTTCTCCATCCTAGGAAAAAGGCTATCACTGTCCACCCTATCTAAACCTCTAATCATCTTATATGTTTCGATAAGGTCTCCTCTTAGCCGCCTCCTTTCTAACGAAAACAACCTCAAATCCCTCAGCCTCTCTTCATAAGACCTGCCCTCCATACCAGGCAACATCCTGGTAAACCTCCTCTGTACCCTCTCCAATGCCTCCACATCTTTCTTATAATGTGGGGACCAGAACTGCACACAATACTCCAAGTGCGGCCGCACTAGAGTTTTGTACAGTTGCAACATGACGTTGCGGCTCCGAAATTCAATCCCCCTACCAATAAAAGCTAAGACTCCGTATGCCTTCTTAACAACCTTATCGACTTGACTGCTTACTTTCAGGGATCTATGCACAAATACACCAAGATCCCTCTGTTCATCAACATCTCCTCTATCAGTGACTATCAATGATTTAGTTTCTGCCTATACATACAATAATTGGTTTTTATGCAGTTATGTATTCCCATAGTATCTTTGTCTGACCTTATTGTCTTGAGTCTGTCCTCATCTTTAAAGTGCCTCAAGTTTTTACTGGCTTCCTGCAATATTTGTTTCCTGCATGTTCAACTTTAAATAACTGTCTGTGCTGCACGTTTTACTTTTCAAGTAGCTCTCTGCAGTAAAGTCAATGCCTGCTCAATGTCTCTTCTCAGGTAACCATTTTATGTGCCAGGCCACCACTTTGTGTGTCAGGTACCCATCTTTGTGATTTTCCCCACTTTATAATCTGTCAACTTTAAGGGCATTCAAATGTTCAGTGGATAGGCATATGGATAACATTGGAATAGTTTAGGTTAGAGGGCCATTAGATTGGTTCCACTGGTTGGTGCAACATCAAGGGCCAAAGGGCCTGTACTGCACTGTAACGTTCTATGGTCTATGTTCTATGTACTAATTTTATATCTGGACCAGCTGTAGGCAGCTGAGACAATGTGAAATGCAATGCATACTCCAATCATTGCAGAAAATTTCAACAGGTATTAAGACTTTAACATGTACATTAAGGAGACAAAGGGCCCAACTTTACCATTGCGTCGCACAGGTATTCGGGCACAAAAACTTGGTCAAGTTGGGCATTAGGCAATTAGTAAGATCTGCGCCCATGTCATACTGATGCCTACTTTACCAAAGCCTGAAAATGGTCACAATCTGAACCACGCCCGAAACAAGCACAATGGTGATTTAAATGTATTTGCATGCATTTAAATTGAATTAACTGGCTGTTCACCCAACTTTTTCCATCATGTTTGACCGTCCAGATTTGGCATGAAACAGACATGCTCTGATGATCGCAGAGGGGAGATCTGATCATTCTCTGGTGGGGAGGGAGGAGCTATTATTCTCTGGTGGGGGGAAGTGAGGGGAGAGGCTTGTCATTCTCTGGTGGAGAAGGGGAGGGAGGCAGGTCAGATATATTTCTGGCGATGGTGGTGGGGTGGGGAGGGGAGGTCCAATGGTTCTCTTGTTAGGGGAGGGAAGGGGAGGGAGGGAGGCCAGGTGGATCTCTGGTGGTAAGGAAGGGTTGGGTGGTGGGGGGGGGGGTCCACTGCCACTCTGCAGGTGGTCATTGGAGGGGTGGGGAGATGGATGGGGGCAGAAGGTTGCAATTCATCTCAATAATGGGGGGTATTGGTGGATGAGGGGGAACAGTTATGTTGTGGGGATGGGGCAATGTTTGTGAGGACCATCACTTCTGGGCTGCTTTATCCATGTTTTGTTGCCCCAGAGCAATGTGATAGGTGCACGTTTTTTTCAATTTTTTTTTTCCTCACTGCACATGCGCAGTTCAAAGCTCTGATCAGAGCTGCAGCACCCACAGTGTGATTTAGACTCTCAATGTTTTCAGGCTAAGTGCATATGGGGGCACCTGAGAGCATTTTTCAAAGTCAGATCTGGACTGCGTTCAGATTCAGCACTTGGAATCAAAATGGTAAAATCGGGTCCTAAGTGTTGCTTTTAGCTTCCACCCTGAAAAAGCAGTTCAGTATTCATGCAGATTACATGCAGCCCACCTCACTACTACATTGTGACCATTTTACATATGAAAAATGGGCACAGTACTTACTAATATCTATACCATTGTGTCAGGACTAAGTTTTGCATCTTTCAATGTTTGCAAGCAGTCCAAATTTTAAAATAACAGCACTTAACAAAAAAAAAAGACCTACATAAATAAGTGCCTTTCAAGACCTCAGGATATCCCAACAGTGGTTAGAACTGCTGCCTCACAGCTCCAGGGACCAAGATTAAATTCCAGCCTTACATGACTGTGTGGAGTTTGCACAGTCTCCCCATGTCTGCATGGGTTTTCTCCAGATGCTCCGGATTCCTCTCACATCCAGAAATGAGCAGGTTAGGGGCTTAGCCATGCTAAATTTCCATTTAGTGTTCCAATATGTGTAGTGGGGGGGATTAGTGAGGTAACTACATGGGGGGACAGTGATAAGGTAAGGGCCTGGATAAGGTAAGTTAGCGCAGACCTGATGGCCAAATGGCCTCCTCCTGCGGTGTAGGGATTCTATGATTCTAAATCACATCATAGCCAATGAAGTACTTACTGTTGTAATCTTTAGAATGCACTCGCCAATTTGCACTCAGCAAGGCCCAATAAGCAAAATGGAACAATGGCCAGATAATGGACCCAATTTTCCCACTCCGAAACCTACTAGATCAGCGATGCTGGGTGCGAAATGTAAGTAGGAGACAAAAATTTAATTCCTACCCTGCAGGTCATGCTCTTTCCAGATCATTTTTTTTTCCACATAATGTGTCTCGCGACAGGGAATGACACGGGGCTAATTTTAAAATGCATGATCTCATTTAAATGTCTACAACAAGCTCCAGATGCTACCGTTGGGTTTCACTTGGTTTTCTGACCTCACTGGTGAAGGTTCCCATCAGTGGGGATCATATTCGCTCCTCATCAACAGGAACCAGATGTGATGGCCTCGCCCATGGGACCGGAGTCTACTGAGGCCCCTGGGAGATTGGGGGTTCAGTACCCCTTCTGCAGTGCCAGCCTGTCAGACTGGCACAGCCGACTGGAACACTGGGCTAGGCCAAGGCAGTGGGACATGTGGGGGCAGGGTGGGCAATTGGCAAGCCAGCAATGTCCAGGGGATGAGTGGGGCGGGGGAGGAGATATCAACTGATCTCAGTATACTGGGAGATCGGCACATGTCCAATGGTCTCCGAAGCACTCTGCTACCGGCCTCTCTGGTGGGTTTATGCTCCACTGCCACTGAGATAAATCATCTGTTGGCTCTTGTATTGCATAGAATACCATAAATTCATGAAACTCAGCTTGCCCAAAAACAGATGGGAAAACCTCCTGTTTTCTCTGGTTTTTTGGGGGCAATTGTCCCCAATTTATTTTAGTGATGTTAGTTCAGAGATAAATATCCTCCAGCACACAAGGAAGAACTCCTCAACCCTTTAAAATATTGCTATAGGACCTTTTCCACAAAGGGGAAAAGGTGTCTGTATTTAACTTCTCATCCAAGACAGAATTACTGCTTTGGAGAATCAAAGAAGATTTTGTGCTCAAATCTCTAGACTGGGATTGAGCCCTGAACTTTGTGAGAACAGACCTACAATTGTCAGCCAGGAAGTGTGTGCTATTTAAAACTTGACTATCTGGTATAAATATCAAAATAGTTAAATTGTCCTGAGTTACTTACCAAGCCTGGAGCCACTAGGATCCACCATCTTGAATCCTGAGTAGGGCTGCACAGTAGCACAGTGGTTAGCACTGCTACTTCACAGCTCCAGGGACCAAGGTTCGATTCCTGGTTTGGGTCACTGTCTGTATGGAGTTTGCACATTTTCCTCATGTCTGTATGGGTTTCGTCTGGGTGCACAGGTTCCCTCTCACGATCCAAAAATGTGCAGGTTAGGTCGATGGGCTATGCTAAAAAAAATACCCTTTAATGTCCTGAGATGCATAGGTTAGAAGGATTAGCAGGTAAGTATGTAGGGATATGGGGATAAGGCCTGGGTGAGATTGTGTTCGGTGCAGATGCAATGGGCCCAGTGGCCTCTTTCTGCACTATAGGATTTCTATCATTCTACAATCTCCTGATTAGATAGTTTTGACTCACAGAACATAAAAGAGTACAGCACAGCAACATGGCCCATCATGTTGTGTCGAACATGACACCAAATTAAAGAATTCCCTTCTGCCTGCCCTTTGTCCATGTCCGTCTGTTGCTTGCATATTCATGTGCTAATCCAAAAGCCCCTTAAACACCACTATCATATCTGCCTCCACCACCTGGCAGTGCATTTCAAACAAAACGTGCCTTCGCATCTCCTTTCACCTTAAGTGCATGCCCCTTAGTATTAGATATTTCAATTCTGGGAAAACAATTCTGACTGTTAACCCTATCTATGCCTCTTATAATTTTATAGACTTCTAAACTAAGATTCTGACACTTGTTTTAGCTTCCAGTTAGATGCAGTGATGCCCTTGAGATGTAAAAATAGTGGTTATAGTCAGAGATAAATTATACATTCTACATGAATGGCAGCACCCTGGCACATTGGTTAGCACTGCCGGTCCCTGGCGGATTCAATTCTGGCCTGGGGTCACTGTCTATGGAGTTTGCACATTCTCCTCGTGTCTGCATGGATTTATTCTGGGTGCTCCTGTTTCCTCCCACAGTCCAAAGATGTGTGGATTAGATTGATTGGCCATGCTAAATTGACTATAATGCCAGGGTATAAGCAGAGTAAATATGTGGGGTTACGAGAATAAAGCCTGGGTGGGATTGCAGTCACTGCAGACTCGATGGGCTGAATGGCTACCTTCTACATGTTCATGTTCAGCAAAAAGTTGCAAAAACCTTCTGTACGCATTTATTCCTGTTTCTCTTATTACATATGAACAAGAACTGGCCAGTGCAGTGAGCCTGTTCTGCCATTGAATGAGACCATGGCTGACATGTAGCCCAACTTCAAATGCCTGCCTTTGGCCCATATCCCTCAATGTCTTTGCTTAACAAAATATTATTCATCTCAGATTTAAAGATAACAACTGATCCAGCATTAACTGCCATTTGTATAAGAGTACCAAACAACAATTGTGTGTGTAGAGATGTTTCTGAACATAAATATTCATTCCATAGAATGATAAATGAGCAAAATTAAAGGAAAGAAATAATTCATATTTGCTGAATGTTTTCTAAAATACCAAAGAATAACTGTGAAATTAAAAATTCCAAGGGTGGGGTTTTCCAGCCATGCCCACCCCAAAACCAGAAAATCCCGCCCAAGGCAATAGACTGTTGCATGTCTGCATCTTACCAGCTACAATTCCCATGGTGGGCAGGACAGGAAAATTCCCTCCCAAATGTCTGAAACTTAGTTCTGAAAATGTTACCTCAACATATTTTCTCAATTCTTTCTTTTAGTCCCTTTATATTGGTGCTTTATATTAGGATAAAGCAGCGCTTAATCCACCACCTTAAAACATTCATTCCCTTTTACATTGGCTGACAGTGGCAGCAGTCTACAAGTTACATTGCAGCAACTTGAAACAGCACCTCCCAAACATGCAACTCTCTACCAGCTGAGAGAGAAAGGACAGCAGGTACATTGGGAACATCAAGTTCCCATTCAAGTTACACACCATCCTGACGAGGAAATATTTCGTCATTCTTTCACTGTTACAGAGCAAGAATCTTGGAACTCCTTCCTTAAACAGCACTGTGGTAGTATCCACACCACTAGGACTTAAATGGTTCAAGGAATTTCCTTATGGCCACCTTCTCAAGGGCAACTGAACTAGCAATAAGTAACAGTAATGCCCACATCCCATGAACAAATGCAAAATAAACTTTCTTTAGCCACTTCCCTTCCACAGATTGTAATGGATAGAACTGCTCCAACTACAGCTCGTTTTCCCATCCCCCTGACAAATTAGTTTAAACGTTTCCCCCTCCCTCCGAACAGCCATAACAAATTTCCCTCCCAGGATTTTGGTGCCCCTCTGGTTCAGGTGCAAACCGTCCTTTTTGTACAGGTCCCATCTTCCTCAGAATGTCCTTCAATTACCCATGTAACTGAAACCCTCCCTTCTACACCATCCCTGCAGCCACATGTTTATCTGCATTCTCTCCCTGTCCCTCAATTCACTAGCATGTAGCACCGGCAACAAACCAGAGATGATGACATGTTTTGCCCTGGCTCTCAGCTTTCGTCCTAGCTCCCTAAATTCATGTTTTATATCTCCATCCCTTCTCTTATCTATGTCATAGATATCAATGTGTATCATGACTTGTGACTGTTCCCCCTCCCGCTTAAGGATCCTGAAAACACGATCCGAGACGTCACAGATCCTGGTATTGAGGTGGCAATAATACCATTCTCTCTCGCTGCTATAGAACCTCCTATCTATCCCTAACTTTTATGAGTCTCCAATAACTATTTCTCTCTTGCTCTCCCTTCTTCCCTTCTGAGCCACAGGGGTAGACTCAATGCTGGAGATCTGGTCACTGCAGCTTACCACTGGTAGGTCATCCCCTTCAGTAGTTCCAAAGCAGTATACTTGTTGCCAAGGGGGACAACCACATGGGATCCCTGCACTGATTGCTTCCTCAAAGCCCCTCTCACCTTAACCCATCTATCATATTCTTCAGAGTAACTACATATCTGAAGCTTCTAACTATGACCACTTCTGCCTCCCAAATGATCATGTTATCATGATCATGGTATTTAATTATTTCTTTCTGTCATAGTTATGTGTGATGTAGTACAGTTCACTCAAGGAGTCGGAGTGTGTGTACTGGAAGTTACACAGGTACAGCAGATAGTAAAAGCAGCAAATGGTATGTTGGCTTTCATAGATAGAGGATTTGAGCATAAGGTTAGTTTTGCTGCAATTGTATAGGATGTTGTTTTGATGTCCTTATCTGAGGAAGGATGTCCTTGCTATAGAGGGAGTACAGCAAAGGTTACCAGGCTGATTCCAAGGATGGCAGGTCTGTCATATAAGAAGAAAGTAAATTGGTTATCATCAAAATTTGATGAGAGTGAGAGGGAATCTAATAGAAACTTACAAAATTCTGACAGGGCAGATTCAGAAAGAATGTTCCTAATTGTGGGGAAGTCCAGAACTAGGGGTCATAGTTTGAGAATAAGTGGTAAACCTTTTAGAACTGAAATGAGGAGAAATTTCTTCACCTAGAGAGTGGTCAATGAATTCACTATCAGAGAATGTAGCTGAGGCCAAAACATTGTCTGATTTCAACAAGAAACCAGATATAGGTCTTGGGGCTAAAGGGATCAAGGGATATCAGCAGCAGTTTATTAAATTCGATAATTAGCCATGATTAAGATGAATGACGGAGCAGGCTCGAAGGACCCATTTCTGCTTCTAGTTTCTATGTTACTCAACCTATTAAACCGTGTTAAGAACACATTTTCCTTGGCCTTCAAATCCTGGGTGGGATTTGAGATAGGGACACGATCCACTGCACCACAAAAGTTCCCTTGTCATTGTATACCCCACGATTAAAAAAAAACGCTCATATAGCCTCTCTATCTGTCTCTGTACTCCAATCAATCTGCAGTCATAGTATCTGCACATCTGTCTTGGGCCATCCACACACAGCCATTGTGGATAATAGCAGTTGATTTAATAAACCCACCCAGAAAATAGGGATTTTGTCTGGTGAAGTATCTAAGGATCAGTTTCCATAAAATTATGAAATGGCTCCTTAACCTAACAAACCAAGAAAATGATTTAATCAAACTTAAGAGGTGCTTGACTTCAATACTTAACATTGAAGTATTGTTTTAAAAATAATAAATTTAAAAAATAATAAATTGAGTGGTTCACGATGTTCTTAGAATATTCAAGATACAGTTATTTAGATTTAAAAATTTAGCTGTACTGGAAAAGTAAGATCTTAAACCCTTTTGCTAAATAAGATTCATAGAGCTTTTATTGAAGGCAAAATTATTAAGAAATTGGACATTATCAGAATTTGCTATTATTTATTAGAAGATACATCGTAATGGATGTCAGATACACAAGAAAGCAATTATGTTTAGACAGAAGAAGTTTCCTGTTCCTCTTTGCTATTGTCTGAAAAGTGTCTTATGGCCATTTTCATTCAGTGTCACAGTTGCTGCTCCATTTTGGGCATCATTTGTAGGGTACTGCGGATTGATACAATCTTCTCGCCATGTAATGAACATATACTTGGGGGCATGAATTCAACATCAGGCGACCCCGAGAATATGCTCTTCTGTCATTTGTCCTTAGAACAATAAAGAATAGACTGCTTAAGTGACCCATCACAGAAGTGTAAGCTGACAGAGGGACCACTGTGTACTACAATATTAATTGCAATTCCAACAATATCAATCCTCCTGCCTTGATGAAATATAACAAGATGAGAAGTGAAATTCATGTCCACTAAGGAGAGGTTGTGTCATATTCAATTTCTGTGCATGTTTGCCATTATTTGTTATTTTGGTGAGGCTCCTTGTCATAGCAAAAATACAAGTTCAACAACCTAACAAAATTCAGGACAAATGCTCTTCCCATTGTTTAGAGATGTTAATACCTTCCCAATAAAAGAAACTCTGCCTTCTCACTTCCTTGCTCCCCCTCTCATTTTTGGCCTTTAGCAACCAAGCAATCCAAGCTTGTTGTGGGCAGAATTCAAATAGGTCACACAACATCTCTTCATTCCTTCATACTACTCAAAATTTTAAGAAACCATCCCAAGATGCACGTATATTTATAACAATTTATTGCAAGTTAGCAAGTTCAATCCATAGCCTTTTCTCATTCCCATGTTCCATACAGTGTACGTTATTCCACAATGAACAATTACCTACAAATTCTACATTATCTACAGTACGCTATATGTATGGAATCACACTTAAAATACCTGACAAATATCATCTCCAAAGAAAAATGGCCTAAGATTTCTACGGCTGGAACAAATTCAGGAGGGAGGAGATGGCAGGATCCTAACCCTGTTACAGTGGATGATGGGATCCAGTGTTGCATTTCCTGTAGGAAGCCAAGTAAATGGCTTTTCCCTGGGTTACCATCTAATTTAGAATTGTGTTCCACTCAGAACTGCTGGTCCATTCAGCAGAGATACCATCAGCAATGGTCACTACTGGGATTTTACTTGAAGGAAAAAGTACATACACCCTCAATGTAAGATAATTAGAGTATGCGAATGCCAGTTCCTTTGTTAAAAGTTTGTGGCCAGTTAGACAAGCTACAGCAAAAGAGTTTGTCAAAGACACTTGTATGGCAGATGCCACAGAAGTGCTCATTTTTGATAGGGAACTCCACTGTAGTCAAAAAGAGGGCCACTCCATCCTGGAACTCAAGGCAGCAATCAAAAAATATCTGGCACTCAAAGTTGTAGAATTTGCCCCACTCCACTTCCCTTGTCACAGCATCATCCTTCTCCCATTCCATTAAATGGAAAATTCCAGGGAAGATAGGAAGAGATCCTAAATTGGGAACAATTAGCTCAACTGGGCTCCATTTGGGTAGGCTGTTTACCATCCAGCCCACAAGTGAAAAAAACACAGAGCAGCAAAAAACTTGGAGAAGCTATAACACAGAGCTACGTGCATGACAAATAACATAAACAACAAGTGACAGGGTTTAGTGATTCGACAGTAAAGGATTAGATTTAAGCTCTGCAGTCCTACCACATCCAATTCGTAAGTGGTGACGTACAATTAAAAACTCACTGGAGAATCCACAAATATTCCCCAAACTCACTGGAGACTCCACAAACATTTGAATGATAGAACATAGAACATAACAGCACAGAACAGGCCCTTCGGCCTTCGATGTTGCGCCGACCAATATAAAAAGCAATGCCCCTCCAAACTAAACCATTCCCTTCTCTTCCATATACTTATCAACTAACCTCTTAAACGCCACCAAACTTGGCGCATCTACAACTGCTGCAGGCAGGGCATTCCACTCCCGAACCACCCTTTGGGTAAAGAACCTACCTCTGATATCCGTCCTATAACTCATACCCCTTAACTTAAAGCTGTGTCCCCTCGTGCTAGCTTTCTCCATCCTAGGAAAAAGGCTATCACTGTCCACCCTATCTAAACCTCTAATCATCTTATATGTTTCGATCAGGTCCCCTCTTAGCCTCCTCCTTTCTAACGAAAACAACCTCAAATCCCTCAGCCTCTCCTCATAAGACCTGCCCTCCATACCAGGCAACATCCTGGTAAACCTCCTCTGTACCCTCTCCAATGCCTCCACATCTTTCTTATAATGCGGGGACCAGAACTGTACACAATACTCCAAGTGCGGCCGCACTAGAGTTTTGTACAGTTGCAACATGACGTTGCGGCTCCGAAATTCAATCCCCCTACCAATAAAAGCCAAGACTCCATATGCCTTCTTAACAACCTTCTCGACCTGACTGCCTACTTTCAGGGATCTATGCACATACACACCAAGATCCCTCTGTTCATCAAGACTACTAAGAATCCTACCATTTGCCTTATACTCTACACATTTATTATTCCTGCCATAGTGCATTACCTCACACTTTTCCACATTAAACTCCATTTGCCACCTCTCGGCCCAGCTCTGCAACTTGTCCAAGTCTCTCTGCAAACTATAACACCCTCTTCACTATCTACCACTCCACCGACTTTAGTGTCATCCGCAAATTTACTAATCCATCCTTCAATACCCTCATCCAGATCATTTATAAAAATTACAAACAGCAGGGGCCCCAAAACAGACCCCTGAGGTACACCACTTGTCACCGAACTCCACGATGAATATCTCCCATCAACCACCACCCTCTGTCTTCTATCTGCTAGCCATTCCTAACCCAATTAGCTAAATCACCCTCTATCCCATACATCTGCATTTTCTGCAGAAGTCTTCCATGGGCCACCTTATCAAACGCCTTACTAAAGTCCATATATACCACATCAACCGCCTTACCCCCATCCACCCCTTTAGTCACTTTTTCAAAAAACTCAATGAGGTTAGTAAGGCACGACCTACCCTTCACAAAACCATGCTGACTATCCCCAATCAATTCATTTCTCTCTAAATAACTATAAATCCTATCCCTAATAATTCTCTCCAATACTTTGCCCACAACAGAAGTAAGACTCACTGGCCTATAATTCCCTGGAAGGTCTCTCTCCCCCTTCTTGAACAATGGGACCACATTCGCTATCCTCCAGTCCTCCGGAACCACACCCGTAACCAACGACGACCTGAAGATCAGAGCCAGAGGCTCTGCAATCTCCTCTCTTGCCTCCCAGAGAATCCTAGGGTAAATCCCGTCCGGCCCAGGGGACTTATCCAACTTCAAACCCTTGAGAATATCTAGCACATCCTCCCTATCTACTTCAATACTTTCCAGTTTGCTACCCTGTACCTCAGTGTTCTCCATAACTACATTTACATCACCCTGCGTGAATACCGAAGAGAAATATTTATTCAGTACCTCTCCAATCTCCTCAGGCTCCACGCACAACTTCCCACTGCTGTCTATGACTGCCCTAATCTTGCCCTAACCAATCTTCTATTCTTAACATATCTAAAGAAAGCTTTAGGATTCTCCCTAATCCTATCAGCCAAAGTCTTCTCGTGTCCTCTCTTCGCTCTCCTCAATTCACTCTTTAGCTCCCTCCTGGCTAATCTATAGCTATCCATTGCACTAACCGAGCCTTCAATCCTCATCCTGACATAAGCCTCCTTTTTCCTTTTAACCAGCAAATCAACTTTTTTCGTACACCAAGGTTCTCTTACTCGACCATTTCCTCCTTGCCTGACAGGGACATACTTATCAAGGACTCGCAGCAGCTGCTCCTTGAATAAGCTCCACATTCCAGATGTTCCCAGTCCCTGTAGTTTCCTAGTCCAATCTATGCACCCTAATTCTCTCCTGATGGCCTCATAATTACCCTTCCCCCAGCTATAACTACTGCCCCCAGCTTCATGCCTATCCCTATCCATCACTAAGGTGAACGTAACCAAATTGTGGTCACTATCACCAAAATGTTCACTAACTTCCAAGCCTAACACCTGGTCTGGCTCATTGCCCAGCACCAAATCCAATGTAGCCTCACCTCTAGTTGGCCTATCTACATACTGAGTCAAAAAACCTTCCTGCACACTTTGTACGAAAACTGACCCCTCTAACGAGCTAGAGCTATAGCTATTCCAATCAATATTAGTAAAGTTAAAGTCCCCCATAACAATTACCCTATTACTTTCACTCCTGTCCAGGATCGACTTTGCAATCCTTTCCTCTACCTCTCTAGAACTTTTAGGAGGTCTATAAAAGACTCCCAACAGGGTGACCTCTCCTTTCCTGTTTCTAATCTCAGCCCATACTACCTCAACAGACAAGTCCTCATCAAACTTCTTCTCTGTCACTGTGATACAGTCTTTGACTAATAATGCCACTCCTTCCCCCCTTCTACCTCCTTCTCTACTCCGACTAAAGCATTTGAACCCCGGAACCTGCAACATCCATTCTTGTCCCTGCTCTACCCAAGTCTCTGAAATGGCCACAACATCGAAGTTCCAGGTACTGGTCCAAGCTGCAAGTTCCTCCCCCTTATTGCGAATACTCCTTGCATTAAAGTATACGCATTTCAAACCATGCCCTACCCCACCCGTATGCTGCTGTGTTTTACGGCTTTCCTCTATGACCCCCTTACTCTCATCCCTCTTAACACCCAAACTATTCAGGATCCCACCCCCCCCTCTGAATCAGTTTAAAGCCCCCTGCATAGCCTTAGCAAATTTTCCCCCCAAGATGTTAGTTCCCCTCTGGTTCAGGTGTAGACCATCTCTCTTGTAGAGGTCCCACCTATCCCAGAATGAGTCCCAATTGTTCAGGAATTGATGGAGAAGCCTAGCACAATAGTGCAAAATTTGATGCTGAAACATTTGCAATAATCCTCAGCCAGCTTTTTCCTGATGTCACCAGCATCATACATGCCAGTCTTCAGCCAATTTGATTCACTCCCACATGAAACAGATGAAGGCAGTGGATGTGCAAAGGCAATGGGCCCTGACAACATTCTGGCAATAGTACTGAAGACTTATATTACAGAACTTGTCTCATGCCCTATCCAAGTATTCCTGTACAGCTATAGCACTTGGCAATATGGAAAATTATCCAGGTACATCTATACACAAAAAGAAGATGAAATGAAAACCAGGCAATTATCACTACATTAGTCTACTCTTAATCACAAGTAAAGTGACAGAAGGGGTCACCAACAGTGCTATCAAGTACACTTGCTTAATAATAACCTGCTGACTGACACTCAGTTTGTGTTCCACCAGGATCGCTCCTGACCACATTATTCCATCTTTAAACCAAAACTGTAAAGAACTGAACTCAAAGAGTAAGGCAAGAATGACTGTCCTTAACATCAAAGCAGCATCTTACCAAATGGACATCAAAGAACCTAGCAAAATTGGAGTCAATGGTGATGATCAGGCAGAAAATTTCTTCATTGGTTGGAGTCGTACCTAGTACAAAGGATGATGATTATGGTTGTTGGGGGTCAATCATCTCAGTTATAGAGCATCACTGCAAGAGCTCCTCATGGTTGTGTCCTAGA
Organism: Sphyrna mokarran; assembly: GCA_024679065.1. Classification (NCBI taxonomy): domain Eukaryota; kingdom Metazoa; phylum Chordata; class Chondrichthyes; order Carcharhiniformes; family Carcharhinidae; genus Sphyrna; species Sphyrna mokarran. The sequence continues at coordinate 16,097,972 of JAGIQG010000007.1, read as the reverse complement.
TCCAACCATCTTCAGCTGCTTCATCAATGACCTTCCTTCCATAATAAGGTCAGAAGTGAGGATGTTTGCTGATGATTGCACACTTTCAGCAACATTCACAACTCCTCGGATGCTGAAGCAGTCCATGTAAAACCATTGCAAGACCTGGATAATACCCAGGCTTAGGCTACCAAGAGACAAGCAACATTTGCATCACATAAGTGTCAGACAATGACCATCTCAAACAAGAAAAATCTAATCATTATCCCAAGGCATGCAGTAGAAAGGCATTGGATAAGCCTTTCATTCATTTACACATGATTTTTCCAGCCGTCCTACCTCCAATTCCATTCCCAAATGCCCTATGAAATTCGAGCTGCTAAATCCCGTATTCACTGACGATACAACAACCAGTACTTCAGCAGTCAAAATATTTCTAATACGCCTTTCAATTTCTTAGTTTTCTAAGCTGAAGGCAGCATTTCTCATTTCCACCATAAGAAATAACATGAAATCAGTTATACAAAAAGGCCCATCAGCAAAATTAGGATACTAGGACCCTACCAGAACTTGATGGATCAAATTATGAGAGGCTGAATAGACTGGGATTTTTCCCTCTGAAGCGAACGAGGCTGAGGGGTGACCTTTTAGAGGTCTATAAAATAATGAGGGGCATAGACAAGATAGATAGTCAATATCTTTTCCCAAAGGTAGGAGAGTCTAAAACTAGAGGGCATAGGTTTAAGATGAGAGGGGAAAGATACAAAAGTATCCAGAAAGGAAATTTTTTCACGCAGAGGGTGATGAGTATATGGAACAAGCTACCAGAAGTAGTGGTAGAGGTGGGTACAATTTTATCTTTTAGAAAGCATTTAGGTAGTTACATGGGTATGATGGGTATAGAGGAATATGAGCCAAAAATGCGGGCAATTGGGATTAGTTTAGCGGGTTTTAAAAAAAAAAGTATGGACAAGTCGGGCCAAAGGGCCTGTTTCCATGTCATAAACCTCTATGATTATAACTCTATGAACCATTGCTAAACATAACTATTTTCATATTTTTATCACCTAAGCATTTCTTAAATGAATGTTTTAAATGTCTAATTTGCCATTAAAACATTCTAGACATTAATGTGGTTCATTGTAGTACTCAACTCTAATGCATCAAAACTAGCATCTGGTCTGAGTCTCAAGCAGTTCAATTGTCCAAAAATGTTTCTGCAACATCATCTTTCTGCAAGGACCTAAAATTAAACTGGAGGGCAGTAACAATTTCTAATTGGATGTTGATTCAAGTTAGTCCAGAGCTACTCTGCTTAATATCTAAACCAATATATTTAAAAGCCCCACAAGTACGATTCCCAATTTAAGTTTATTCTAATCTTATTCATAACACGTTTCTCAAATTCCACAGGAGCACTCAGTAAGATATCACCAACATTCATCATGAAGCTCCCCAAAAGAATATCTTAATAATACTAATGTCCTTTAAGGAAAGAAATCTGTTGTCCTTACCTGGTCTGGTCTATATGTGGTTGACTCTTAAATGCCCTCAGGAATGAGCAATAAATGCTGGCTGAGCCAGCGAGGCTCACACCCAATGAACAAACAAAAAAAAATGTGGTTTGCTTTCTGTTGAACTCCATCTATTTTCAATGAAACACCTCTCTAAAAAGAATCCACTGGTAGAGATGCAGAATTTACGCTGATTGGTCTACATTCCAATGAGAACATAACCAAAAGAGCTAAAAAGACTTTCAAGATTACTTTCTGAGTTTTGGGTGAGATCATGCAACATCTGCATCAACCACTCATTCTTCAAAAAAACCTTCAATAATGAGCTTCACTTTAGCCTCAAATTCCACTTGTGAGAACTTTTCAGTACAAACCCAACTGCGTGACAAAGTTCCTTATCTGATAATTAAGAAACTTTGCTTTGCCTCTCATATTAGTTGATCCCCAGGTTTATTAGCAGCCAGCAAACTCACAATCACAAGAACTTTTGCTTCCAGTTCTGTTCCTTAGCTATTCTGAGGTTTTTATTTCATTGTATAATTTTATCCAAGTTTCATATCAATCACATGGGATGACTAACTTTTCTGACATGTTTCATAAGTACATACAGATTTCCATATATAGATTGGGACTCGCATACTGTTTAAGGTTTAGATGGGGTAGAGTTTGTAAAATGTGTTCAAGAGAATTTTCTACATCAGTATATAGAGGTGCCAACTACAGAGGATGCGATGTGGGATCTTCTATTGAGAAATGAGTTATGGCAGGTAATGGATGTGAGTGTGAGGGAACATTTTGGATCCAGTGATCATAATGCCATTAGTTTCAACCTGATCATGCATAAGGATCTGGTCATCAGGTTGAAGTTCTGAACTGGAAAAAGACCAAATTTGATGAAATAAGAAGGGATCTGAGAAGTGTGGATTGGCAGAGGCTGTTCCCTGATAAGAATGTAAATGGAAAGCCTTCAAAGGAGAAGTTTTGAGAGTGCAGAGTTTATATGCATGTTCCTGTCAGGATTAAAGGCAAAGTAAATAGGAATAAGGAACCTTGGTTCTCGAGGGAGATTGTAACACTGATTAAGAAGAAGAGAAAGTTGTATGAAATTTTCAGGCAGCAAGGAACAGATCAGATGCTCGAGGATTATAAAAAGTGCAAGAAGCTACTTACGAGGGAAATAGGAGGGCTAAAAGAAGACATGAGGTTACTTTGGCAGACAGAGTGAAGGGAAATCCAAAGAGCTTCTATAGGTATGTTCGGAGCAAAAGGATAGTAAGAGATAAAATTGGTCCTCTTGAAGACCAGAGTGGTAGAGTGTGTATGGAACCAAAAGAGATGGGGGAGAATACTTGATGTGTTTTTTGCATCTGTATTTACTGAGGAAACAGGCATGGAGTCTGCAAATAGGGCAAATAGGTACGGAGATCATGGAACCTTTACAGATTAAAGAGGAGGAAGTGCTAGCTATCTTGAGGTAAATCAGAATGGATAAATCCCCAGCACCAGACAGGGTTTTCCCATGGACTTTGAGGGAGGCTAGTACTGAACTTGTAGGGGCCCTGGCAGACATATTTAAAATGTCAGTATTCACGCGGGAGGTGCTGGATAATTGGAGGCTGGCTCATGTCACTCCGTTGTTTAAAAAAAGTTCCAAAAGAAATCCAGGAAATTATAGGCCAGTAAGTTTGACATTGATGGTGGGCAAGTTATTGGAAAGTGTGATAAGGGATAGGACCTACAAATATTTGGATAGACAGGGACTTATTAGAGAGAGTCAACATGGCTTTGTGCGTGATAGATCATGTTTGATCAATCTATTAGAGTTTTTCAAGGAGGTTACCAGGAAAGTGAATGAAGGGAAGGTGGTGGATGTTATCTACTGGATTTTAGCAAGGCCTTTGATAAGGTCCCTCATGGGAAGTTAATTAGAAGGTTTAGTCACGAGGTATACATGGGGAAGCAGTAAATTGGATTAGACACTGGCTCAATGGAAGAAGCCAGAGAGTGGTTGTGGAGGATTGCTTCTCTGAGTAGAGGCCTGTGACTAGTGGTGTGCCGCAGGAATCGGTGTTGGGTTCAACAAAGAAAAAAAAAACAAAGAACAAAACAGCACGGAAAACAGGCCCTTCAGCCCAACGAGCCCGCGCCACCACCCCAATGTTCCCACCTCTACCCGCGATCCCTGTCCATGTTTATAGATCAATGGATTAAAAACCAAATTTGAGACAATTTAGGGAGAATTTGTGGTTCATTGTTGTTTGTCATCAATATCAATGATTTGGATGATAATGTGATACATTGGATCAGCAAATTTGCAGATGATACAAAGATTGGAGGTGTAGTGGGCAGTGAGGAAGATTTTCAAAGCTTGCAAGGGATTTGGACCAACTAGAAAAATGGGCTGAAAAATGGCAAATGGAATTTAACATGGACAAATGTGAAGTATTGCACTTCGGAAGGACAAACCAAAGTAGAACTTACAGGCTAAATGGTAGGACTCTGAAGAGTGCAGGTGTACAGAGGGATCTGGGAATACAGGTACAGAAGTCATTGGTGGATAGGGTTATAAAGAGTGCTTTTGGTACATTGGCCTTTATAAATCAGAGTATGGAGTATAAAAGTTGGAGTGTTATAGTAAGTTTTCATAAGGCATTGGTGAGGCCAAATTTACAGTATTGTGTACAGTTTTGGTCAGCAGAACAGTTACAGGGAGGATGTACATAAGGTTGAAAGAGTGCAGAGAAGGTTCACAAGGATGTTGCTGGAACTTGAGAAGCTGAGTTACAGAGAGAAATTGAATAGGTTAGGACTTTATTCCCTGGAGCATAGAAGAATGAGGGGAGATTTGATTGAGGTGTTTCAGATTTTGATGGATATAGATAGAGTAAACGCAAGCAAGCTTTTTCCACTGAGGCTAGGGGAGAAAAAAAAGAGGGCATGGGTTAAGGGTGAAAGAAGAAAAGTTTAAAGGGAATATTAGAAGGAGACTTCTCTTCATGCAGATGGTGATGGAAGTGTGGAATGAGCTGCCGGGTAAAGTGGTAAATGTGGGGTCACCTTTAACATTTAAGAAAAACTTGGATGCGTTCATGGACGAGAGGGGTATGGAGGGATATAGTCCAAGTGCAGGTCAGTGGGACTAGGCAAAACATGGTTCAGCACAGACAAGAAGGGCCAAAAGGCCTGTTTTTGAGCTGTAATTTTCTATGGTTCAATGGTACGGTCCTAGCCATTGACTTACCAGGGCTTTTCCACTCCTTATAGCACTCACTTTCATAATACACCAATTGTATCAATTAAATTCTGACAGTCACAACACCTCAATGCTCAACAAATTTCCTCCAAGACCTCAGCCTTGACGAAAGCCGTATAAAGTATATAAATGTTCAGAGAAAAATGAAACTAATGTAGCAGCACCCAGAGAAGAACAGCTATCGCATAGCACAGGAGACAATTTGGGATTTCTCCCAGAGATTAACTGATCAATACTAATTAATAGAGATTATATCTTGAACTCTCTGGAGTAAATTATTTACATGAACTTTCCATGCCAGGGTCAGTCAACTTGCAGACTGATTGATTAGCTAAAATTTTGCGCAGCATTTCACGATCACCGCATAATTCTTTTCAGAGTCCATTCTGAGAACTTTCAGCTGTGATATTCATGACTATTGTGTTCGGGGTTTCACAACTCTCTGAGATCATCACTGGCAAACTTACATTCATTATCCATCAGAAGCTTCACTGGTGCTCCCTTAAAACTGATCCGGATCTATTTTTCCAGGATTTTGTCTACAATAATCATTTTGCATTCAAGTGTTATTGTAGTAAGAGCAGACCTGGTCCCCAGCCTATCAAAATGTAGAATTAAGCATTCTTTTTTGTCTTTGTCCTAAATATGCCATCTACCTCTTCAAGTTGCTAAGGGAAGACTTAAAATGGAATATGGCAATATCCTTCAGTACCTTTTAAAAAACAGATTTTATTTCATATTTATTAGCTTCATATACAGTTCATAAAACCACACCTGCATCCTTTAGCAGGATTTTTACTCTTTAACAAGCATAATGAGCAAATTTTCCATGCAACTTTAATACAATTCTTTATCACCTGATGTGATTGCAGTCTGTCTAACATTGATGAGATACATCAGGGTAGAATTTTAACGCATTGCAGTCAAATCTCAGAAGCCCATTTCATTTAATGTTCACTTAAGTCTTGCATATTGTTGGCAATGGGTGGATGGGATTTCCATCGTCCTCAGAAGTTCTGCCCATGACAGCTGTTGACAAATCAGCATTTTGCCTAGAATTTATGTACCAGGACCATTGGAAAGATAAAAGGATTTCCCCTGGGGGCTGGGAGAGTGGGCTTTTTATGTACTGGGGAGGGGGGAAGGGAGTGGAGTGAGGCCTATTGCTCCGAGGTCCCACAGGGGCCATCAGATTGAGCCCTCCCCGCCCACTGTGGAAATAACAAGTGTACTTTAATCGTGTTTCGCTGAAGGTTTCAAACGGGCCCTGATATTTTATTGGTGCCATGTTGACTGTAACCGGTATCCTTTATTGCTGCTGAGGTGGTATAATTGATATCATGTTGATTTTAAACTGGACTAATGCAGTGTTTTGGGATTTTAATGGTCCTTTGGGGATTGTTGTGCGGAGCTTAACTGAGGATGATTGATATGTGAGGTGATATCCCTGGGCATAGCTACTTTTTCAAACAGCATTCTAAGTTTTTAGTTTTGTTTCTCAGTTGCTACTAGAAGCTGGTGGAAGAAGGCAGTGTCTCTGTCAGTCTATCTCTCTTTCTCTCTCTAGAGACTTTTTCGAAAGTTCCACAACTGGACTATCTCAGAATGTTGATCAAACATTCAAAGGACTGATTTACATAGTTGTGATGCTGGATTTGCAGCTTTTAACATGAGCATACTTGTTTCTATGCCAATTCTGAAGAAGGTTATGCAGTTAACTATGCTAAGTTATACAAAGAACAAAGAAAATTACAGCACAGGAACAGGCCCCTTGGTCCTCCAAGACTGCACCAACCAAGTTACTGAACTAAAATCCCCTAAGCTTCCCGGGGACCATCTCACTCTATTCCCATCTCATTCATGTACTTGTCAACATACCCCTTAAAATTCACTACTGTATCTGCTTCCCCTATCTCCTCTAGCAATGAGTTCTAGACACCCACCACTTTGTGTAAAAAATCTGCCTTGTACATCTCCTTTAAAACTTGCCCCTTGCACCTTAAATCTATGTCCCTGGTAATTGACTCTTCCACCCTGGGAAAAAGCTTTTGACTATCCATTCTATCCATGCCTCTCAATCTTATAGACTTCTATCAGGTTTCCCTTCAACCTCCGTCGCTGCAGTGAGAACAAACCAAGTTTCTCCAACCTCTCCTCATAGCTAATGTCCTCCATACCAGACACATTCTGGTAAAACTTTTCTGTATCCTCTCCAAAACCTCCACATCCTTAAGATAGCGTGGCCACCAGAATTGAACGCTATATTCCAAGTGTGGCCTCACTAAGATTCTATAAAGCTGCAACATAACTTGTTAATTTTTAAACTCAGTATCTCGGCTGATGAAGGCAAGCATGCCGTATGCCTTCTTGACTACCTTCTCCACTTGCACTGCCACTTTCAGTGATCTGTGTACTTGTACACCCAGATCCCTCTGCCTATCAATACTCCTAATGGTTCTGCCATTTACTGTATATTTCCTATTTGCATTAGACCTTCCAAAATGCATTTCCTCACATTCGTTCGGATTAAACTCTCCAGCTAAGTCTCCAACTGATCTATATCCTGCTGTATCCTCTGATGTTGCTATCCACAAATTCACTAACATTTGCATCGTTCTCAAACTTACTGATCAATCCAATTACATTTTCTTCCAAATCATTTATGTATATTAAACAGCAAAGGTCCCAGCACTGATCCCTGAGGAACATTACTTGTCACAACTCTTCATTCAGAAACGCAGCCTTCCACTGCTACCCTCTGTCTTCTTTGACTAGTCAGTTTTGTACCCACCTTGCCAGTTCACCTCTGATCCATGTGACTTCACCTTCTGCACCAATCTGCCATGAGGGATTTTGTCAAAAGCCTTACTGAAGTCCATCTACTGCCCTCCCTCATCAACCATCTTTGTCACTTCCTCAAAAAACTCGATCAAGTTCGTGAGACTTTGTCATATTTTTAATTCTTGTAATTGGTGAAAGTTATGATAAATCTGTTTGTTATATTTTAATTGTCTTCTTAAATAAACTTTGTTTGATTAAAGCTTCCTAGTGGGTCACGTGAAAATAACTGGAGTAAAATATTTTAGACTCACCATGCCAAAATCATATGAATCTCTGTCTGCTCAAGCTTGAAGTTGTGTTTGGGTTTGGGCGGGGTCCTGGGGGCATCCTGTCCATTCAATTTTGCACTTCCCCTCACCAGAACGTACTTCACACAGACTATAATATTCTGCCCCAGATTTTGTTAACATCCTGACTGGTTGAAGTATTGGTCCTTGACTTTCCAAAAATAACTGCCTAATCATACTCCATATTAAGTTTCATTTGTGGCTTTTTCATAGAAGATTTACTCAACAGCATAGGTGTCTCATTAGAGTATTTGGAGTTTATACGTACATATAAAATGATTTACTTCAAATGTCAATAAGAGGTGCTCTAACAACTGCCTCTTGACATTCAATGGTGTAACCATCACTGAATTGCCCACTGTCAACATCTTTGGGGTTACCATAGACTAGAAACTCCATGGGGCTCACCACATAAATAGTGGCTACAAGAGCAGGTCAGAGGCTGGGAATACTGCAGCGAGTAATTCACATCTCGACTCACCAAAATCTACCTACCATCTACAAGGCAGAAGTCAGGAGTGCGGTGGAATACTCCCTCATTTGCCTGGATCAGTGCAGCTCCCATAACACTCAAGAAACTTGACATCATTCAGGGCAAAGCAGCCCTCTTGGTTGACACTGCATCTACAAATATTCAATCCCTCTACCACCAACACTCAGTAGCATGAGTGTATACTATCTACAAGATGCACTGCAGCAATTCATCAAAGATCCTTAGGCACTACTTTCCAAATCCACGACCACTTCTAATTCAAAGGACAAGGGCAAATGGTAAATAGGAACACCATCACTTGCAAGCTCCCCTTCAAGCCACTCATCATCCTGACGTGGAAATATATCGCCATTTCTTCACAGTCGTTAGGTCTAAGTTCTAGAATTCCTTCCCTAATAGCATTATAAGTCAACCCACAGAATATAGACTGCAGCAATTCAAGAAGGCAGCTCACCACCACCTTTTCAAGGGCAACTAGAGATGGGCAATAAATGCTGGCCAGCCAGAGATGCTCATGTCCCATGAGTGAATAACAAAACGCCAGCTAGTTTACATGAAATTACAACACTCTTCAGCAATCTCAGAATGTTAAAATGCAAACACTACCCAATACTGTACAGTTAAAGAACGCCACAACTAACACATTCATCACAGGGCAAAATCTCTGTGACTAGTATAATTTAGTACTGTCTCCCAGCTTAGGCTATTCATTATATAATGAAACTTCCAGTCATATCTGAAGCACCTACTAACTAAGTATCATATAGTGTTCCTAAGATAGAAAAAACACATTTTGGGAATCCCTGCATCAGTACTAGTGGTCAAATTGCTGAACTGTATAACATTGCTTCAAATGGGTAGACCTTCGGTCTCAGAAAAGGAGACTCTGTTGGATCAGACATTTGCTGCCTTGAAAAAGAATTCTAGGAAACGTCACGAAACAAACAGGACATTCCACTCCACCTTTCTGGCATTCCTTCATTTCAGTCACTTATTTTTCTGATTCCAATTTGTCTTCTACTATAATACCCAGATTTGCTGAAGGTGCGTACAACTCATTCTATCAGTTGTAATCTTCCATTGTATTGAGACTGCATCAAGTATTAGGACCATTTTGAACATACAAGCATACGAACAAGGAGCAGGAATAAGTCATTCAGCCCCTCCAGCTTACTCTGCCATGAAATAAAACCATGACTGATCTGATAGTAACCTCAAATATGCACTCGACCTACTCCTGATAATCTCCACCTACTTCCAATAACTTATCACTCCCTTGCCTATCCAGTCCTACCTTTAAAATATTCAAAGATTCTGGGGGCAATTTTCATGATGTAGAGATGCTGGCATTGGACCTGGGTAAACACAGTTAGAAGTCCTGGTGTGAGACTTCTTATGGCAGTTTTCAGCCCACATTCAGTATCAGAAAGAATGGCAGCACAAACTGAAAACCTGGAGAGAATCAGAAAATTCTTAAAGAAATTGTGTTCCACAATTTATCCCATTATTACTGGTAACATCAGGAGGTTCACGCCCACAAAGAATAAAAACCAGTTTTAATGAACTTGCATTAATTTTAATATTATCAGCCCCCTCCTCTGCCATATTTTTCCCCTCACCATATTTTCTACACAGGCTCACCTAGACATGAATCTGTCATGGGGATTCCTCTGGGAGCACAAAGATGAGTACAGCTCCTGAGAGAGAGGGATATGCCCAGGCACCACCTTCTGGCACAGACTGGTACTGCCAACCTGGCAATGCTAACCTGTGATACAGGAAATGTCAGGAGCAGAATCTAGTGCTAGCCTCGTTAGGGGATAGGGGGAGGGAATGGTCATGTATGTATAATTGGTAGGGAAGGTCAAAAGAGTGTACACTGAAGGTGGGGAAGAGATGCCAGTGATGATCATGGCAGAGGATGGGGAGGCAGATGGTGTGTAAAAGAGATCCCAGCAATGATGTGAAGGTGGGGGAGGAATGGCTGATGAGAGAGGGGAAGATGTCAGCAATGATGGGGGGCAAGTGGGAGGGCAGGATGATTGAGAGGGAATTGTCAGCAATGATGGTGCATGGAATAGTGTAAAAGATAGAAAGTACCATAGATTTCCTACAGTGCAGAAGTGTAGAGGGGTTGTGTGAGAGGGAGATGCTGGCGATGATGGGGGGAAAGGGTGTCAGGATGCATGAGATAAAGATGCCATTGGTGATGGGGAAGGGGAGGAAAATGCCAGTGATGACTGGTGAAGAACAGGGAGCGGTGGAAGCCCTTAATGCTTCCATTGGTGGTGGGAAGGAAAGTTTTTGCTCTGATTTTGAAATGGGTCCCCGATCTCTGCTAGTGTGTTTAGGTCCCACTCCTCAAAATGATGGTGTGAAACTCGCGCCCTGCTTTTTTTTTTGCAAGATCTGAAAAACCTGTCTACTACTTAGGAGAGAAGCACAATAGTTTTCAGTCAGATCCTGCCATTTTGCAATATTTTGTTAAGATTGCGCCTTCTGGTTCCATAACCTTTCCAGTGAGTTCCAGAAACTTATGACCCTTGTCTCATCTTTGTCTGAAATAAGTAACCCATTATTTTTAAAACAGTGACCCCCCTCCAATTTCTTGATTCTCCCTCAAGAGGAAACATCCTCACCACATCCTGTAAAGACTGCTCAGAATCTTAACTGTTTCAATCAAGTCATTCCTTTGTCTTCTAAACTCCAGCAGACACTAACAATTCCTTATAATATTTCATATCCATTTAATTCTGCCACTGTTCAGGATATTCAGATTCCAAAATCATTGGAGTTATCACACCCCGATAATTTATACTTATTTAAGGCCATTTTCCACAAGGATTGTAATTTAGTTTCCAAGCTTCATATTAAAAAAAAAACAAACTCTGCCACCATGTTTTATCTAGCTAAAGATTTATGCTCCAGAACTAACAATGCCCCTAGCCAAGCTGTTCTAATACAGCTACAATATTGGTATCTATCTGGCAAAGTGGAAAATTCCCCATGTATATCCTATTCCCAAATACAATACAAATCCAACTCAGCAAATTGGCATCCCATCCATCTTCAACAAAGTGATGGGAGGGGTTATCAACAATCAAGCAGCACTTACTCAGCAATAAACTGTTCATTGACATAGTGTGGGTGCTATGAGCCACTCAGCTCCTGACCTTATTTGTCCAAACATTGGCAAAAGAGCTGAACTCAAGAGGTGAGATGAAAGTAACCACCAGAGTGTAGCAACGGGGGGATTTTCACAGTAACTTCATTGCAGTGTTAATGTAAGCCTACTTGTGACACTAATAATAAATAAATAATAATAAATAACGATTTTGATGTCAACTCAGCATTTGACCAAGTGTGGCATCCAGAAGCGCTAGTCAAAAAGAATCAGGAAAAGTTTACCACTGGTTGGAGTCAAATCTAGCACAAAGGAAGATGTTGTTAGAGGTCAATCACTTCAATCCAAGGCTATCACTGTAGGAGTTCCACAAAGTAGTGTCTGGACCCAATCATCTTTAGCCACTTTGTCAATTTCCAGCCCTCCAATCATAAGGTCAAAAATAGGAATGTTCCCTGATAATTGAATAATGTTTAGTGCCAATCGCGACTCTTAAGATACTGAAGCAATCCATATGCACATGTAACAAAATCAGGACAACATTCAAAGAATCACAGAAATTCTACCATGCAGAAAGAGGCCATTTGGCCCATCGGGTCTGCAACAACCACAATCCTACCCAGTCCTAAACCCATATCTCTTCATATTTACCTGCTAATCCCTCTAATCTACACATCTCAGGACCCTATGGGGCAATTTTAGCCTGGCCAATCAACCTGACTCACACATCTTTGGACTGGCTACCATGCTTAGATTGATGATTGGCAAATAATATCCAGGTTTGGACTGATGAGTGGCAAATAACATTTGCACTAGACAAGTGACAAGCAATGACCATGTCCAACAAGGAAGAATTTAACTGTCTCACTTTGACATTAAATGGCATTACCATCACTGAATTCCCCACTATCAACATTGTTGGTTGGGTTTACTCTTTGGATGGTGGAAAGTGAGATACAAAAAACTCAAGACTTATTTTTCCCAGTAAAAATGTTAATTACCGGGGGACATAGGTTTAAGGTAAAAGGGGAAAAGCTTACAGGACATGTGAGTGGCAAGTTTGTTTACACAGAAGGTGGTAAGTGCATGGAATGCACTGTCACAGAAGGTGGTAGAAGCAGGTAAAATAGCGATGTTTAAGTGCCATATTGATTAGATAGATACATGATTAGGCAGGGAATAGATGGATACAGACCACATAGATGCAAAAGGTCTTTAGTTTAGAAAGCAAGCTTAGTGGAATAAAGGCCTGTTCTACTCTTTTTCCAAACTTTAGCGATTACTTTAAAACTTTTTTTTATAGCACTCTCACCAACCAAAACTTCTCAGTTTTGTCTGAGACGCCCACAAACAATATCCGTTCTTTTTCCAGGTTTCCATAATTAACTGTCCTTTAGTTTCCTCAGAGCTTGCGTTAATTACTCTATTAATCTAGTTTTTCTCTAGCAAAACTGAAAGAGATGTTCCTTCTTCAACTGCCTATCATCAACTGCCTTTAGCAAAACTGTGGGAAATATTCCCTTACTGGCAATCTATCAGCAATTGCCTGATTAAACCTTATAATTAAACTGAGAACAAAGGGAATGTTTTTCTTCCCTTACAGGAGCCTCTATTTGCTAAGCAACCACCTCCAAACTTCTAAGACTACAGGATTCCTGTTGGAATTGAAAGCAACATATAAGCACATCTTTCTCGCATGAATCTAACTACAGTTTTCTTCCAAGCACAGAAATATGAAATTAAACTCATATAAACTCACCTAAAACCAAAAATTATTTCTAATGTTTACACATACTGTTATATGTCCAGATACTACTGCTTCACAGCACCAGGAACACGTGTTCAATCCTCAGCTTAGGTCACTGTGCAGAGTCTGCAAATTCTCTTATGTCTACGTGGTTTTTCGCGGGATGCTCCAGTTTCCTTCCACAATTCAAAAGATTGCACTGATTAAGTGCATTGGCCATGCTAAATTCTCTCTCAGTGTATCTGAACAGGTGCCGGAGTATAGTGCCCAGGTGATTTTCACAGTAACTTCACTGCAGTGTTAATGTAGCCTACTTGTGATTAATGAATAAATTTTAAACCTTTAAATTACCTTTGGTTTCCTAACATTGTAGCTATTTCATGCAGTTGTACATCCATGATGAAATAGGACTGAATCAGCATGGCTTTGTCAAGAGGAGGTCATGTCTAACAAATCTATTAGAGTTCTTTGAGGAGGGGATAAGGAAGTTAGGTAAAGGAGAACCAATGGACGTGATTTATTTAGATTTCGAAAAGGCTTTTGACAAGATGCTGCATAGGCTACTGTTAAATAAGTTGAGAGCCCATGGTGTTAATGGTAAGATCCTGGCATGGACAAAGGATTAGCTGACTGGCAGAAGGTAGAAAGTGGGGATAAAGGCGTCTTTTTCAGGATGGCAGCCAGTGACTAGTGGTGTGCCTCAGAGGTTGGCGCTGAGGACACAACCTTTCACAATATATAACCCTTCAAAATAAGTACTCTTGCCTGAGTACTACTGTGGGGGACAGCTCATCCAAGGGAGGCAGCGGTGGCCAGCTCCCTGGAGCTGAATAAAAACAAAAACCTAAAAAACAGAGCAAAAAGGCAGTGCTTATAGGGGACTCCCTAGTGAGGGGGGCGGACAGGCGTTTTTGTGGACGCAGACGGGAGTCGCGGATGGTGGTATGTCTCCCTGGAGCTGGGATTCAGGATGTCTCTGGACGCGTCCCAGACATCCTGAAAGGGGAGGGTGAGGAACTGGAAGTTGTAGTACATATAGGTACTACTGACATAGGCAGTAAGACGGAAGTGGACATGAAAAGGTATTACAGGGAACTGGGTAGGCAGCTGAGAAAGAGGAAAGCGAAGGTAGTAATCTCAGGATTGCTGCCTGCGCCTCGGGAGAGTGAGAGCAGGAATAGTATGAGGTGGAGGTTGAATACGTGGCTGAGGGACTGGAGCAGGGGGCAGGGATTCCGGTTCCTGGATCATTGGGACATCTTTAGGGGCAGGTGTGACCTGTACAGCAAAGACGGGTGGCACCTGAATCCCAGGGGGACTAATATCTTGGCGGGAAGACTGGCTAGGGCTACTGGGGGGACTTTAAACTAGAAAGGTTAGGGGGAAGGAATAGTGATGTGGAGACTGGGAGCAAGGAAGTTAGCTCCCAGGTAGGGAAGGACTCTAGGCAGGATGAGAGGCAGATTAGATGAGTGGGGGAGAAGGGAAATGTCCAGTCTGAGGAGCTGAGGTGTGTCTATTTTAATGCCAGGAGTGTAGTAAATAAGGTGGATGAACTTATGGCGTGGATTGCTGCTTGGGATTGTGATGTGGTGGCCATTACAGAGACTTGGATGTCTCAGGGACAGGACTGGGTACTACAGGTCCCGGGATTCAGATCCTTCAGGAAGGACAGAGAGGGAGGTAAAAGAGGTGGTGGAGTGGCACTGTATCAGGGACAGCGTCATGGCTGCAGAGAAGGTGGATACCGAGGAGGGAATGTCTACAGAGTCTCTGTGGGTGGACGTTAGGAATAGCAAAGGGTCGGTGACATTGCTGGGTGTATTCTATAGGCCGCCCAATAGTGACAGGGAAGTTGAGGTGCAGATAGGGAAACAGATACTGGAGAGATGTAGAAATAACAGAGTTGTTGTGATGGGAGACTTCAATTTCCGAAACATCGACTGGAATATCCCAAGGGTAAGGGGTTTGGATGGGGAGGAGTTTGTTAGGTGTGTTGAGGAGGGTTTCCTGACACAGCACGTGGACAAGCCTACAAGAGGAGAGGCTGTACTGGACCTGGTACT